>CM029664.1:18615004-19341869 GCA_017311315.1 Dendrocalamus latiflorus | reverse complement strand
TTTTTCACTTGTCCCGGCCCTAAGATTAAAGACGTGTGGTTTAGAAAACAAACTAATTTAATTAGGTAGTAAGAGACACAAATTTAAAGGGAGCATGTGGTCATCTTTTTTTTAATAAGTAGCTACAAGTCTGAAACATTGAATAAAAAAAGAATGGATATAATTAAGCAGTAGTCCATTTGGTCAGATGGGCAAAATAAAAGCGAAAAGTAGTAATCCAATGCCCTTGGAGACCATTTAAGTAGTACCTCCAAAGCACTGTAGAAGCCGTACATCTCGCGAGCTGCGTAACTGGACGACTGATTCTCCTAATGGACAGCGTCACCGTCAACATCGACGGCGGCACCACCGCGCCTGAGCAGACAACACCGGCGACCAAGGCAGACGAAGGCGTGGCGAGGGCGATCGGCCTGGTCGGATTCAGCACAGCGGCGATCGCAGTTAACGCCGCCTTGTACAAGAACGCCTTCCGGCATCTTCGTCCACCACGAGCTGGCCTACTATGTCACCGCCGCCGTCATGGCCGTTGCTGGCGTCGCCGAGGTCCTGGCCTTCGTGGTCATCTGGCTCTCCGGCGACCCCAATAGCCACCGGGCCGTGGCGCGTGCTCTCCTGCTCGGCTCCGTCGTGCTGCTGGTCGTCATCGCCGGCCTCGACGGTGTCGGCTTCAACTTCGGTATGAAGTAGCTAGCAAGATGCGTGTATATATGTATCGATTATTTTCTTCGTGATGCATTCCAGCCTGAAGACGTACGACGATTACTTTCTGTATATGCGCGTTTTGATGTCAGTACATGTATGTGCATGCATGCGCTGCTTGGCTCGTTCAGAAACACTGATTCATAGTTCATATATGGGTAATACCACAATACCTTAGAACATTACTTAGGTTGTGCATATTTGCATTTTTTTTAGCTAGCCAGCTACACATTACGATAAAAGATATCTTTGTTATACAACTTTAATGTTTATGATTGAAAATACAATTGTATTTGCTATACAACTATAACATCTATCTATAATTAATCTGCACTATTATTATTTGGCCACCAAAATAGGTAGTGTAAATATTTCTCTTTTTCAGCTAATTTAATGAGAGGATGTCTAGGATTTTTCCTCTTTTCTTAGTATTATTATGTGGGATTTTTTTCTCAAAACAAGGGAGGTACCTTGTATATTACCGGTCATTTTTATTTATGAATATGGATATGTAATTGATAATTTGATGTATATATATATGTACTTCTGCACCCTGTAATTTGTAATGGAGAAACTGAACCTAGCATGATTGAATAAATTGGGTCGATGGCACGTATGCATTATTGCGTGCATACAGTAAACGCTTGTAGTCCTCGAACTGGTAAATTATAATCTGATGCTCATGATGGGAACGGCTAGATTTAGGGCTTTTATTTCTTGTATTCCCATTGTACAAAGACACTGCTAACAATGTTTTTTGTTGCAAATGCAAGAAGGAATTTAAATTTCAGAACAAAGCACGAAATAGAAGAAAGAAAGAGAACAAAAGGAAAGTAGAGCATGGGATTAGTACATACGTATACCAAGTCCAAATTGCCTACAGTAGAATCTAATACGTACTATGCAGGGCACGAAGTGTAGCAATACTATGCAGGGCACGAAGTGTAGCGCCAACACATGGTTGACACAATCATATACCACATGCACAGTTGCAAATAATCTAATAGACACAGTTGCAAATAATCTAATACTCTCTCCGTTTTTTTACTTAACTTACTAAAATTCATGCCGTCGAACTTTCTAAGGTTTAACCACAAATATATTTAAAATTATCCAGATTGGCTATATAAAAAATTATACCATCATTAGATTTACCGTTAAAAATACTTTCATAATATTTTAATTTTATTACTATATCTTAGCTGCTAGCGTAAAGTTATAAAAATAACCGTCAAAATCACATATTAAAGACTATGAAAAATAAAAATAAAAATGTTAAGTAAAAAACAGAGGGCGTATCTACCTCTTTTTTGGCAATCCTATTGTTGGATTGTAGCAAAACTTCTCTTTGCTATGCGATGCTATAAATTGCCAGGAACAAATTACATGTGTTGCTAAAAAAAGAAGGTATGAAATTCATTGTACAAGGGATATAGTGTAGGGCTAGCCATGGATGACACATGACGTGCTAGTCTACAATTGTTCTGTTTTACCACCGTTCCAGTATTCCACAATCCTTTTTGTATGTGCAATGCATTGAAGACTGATCGATATGCACGACTAAGGTCGTGTTTGACACAGCTTCATCAACAACTTCATGAGCTGTTGTGAGCTGTTTTTTTGCCAAACACCCTTTTTGCAAACAGCTTCATGGATGAAGCTCCTTAAATCATGCTCTCACAAGGGAATGGGGTGGGGTGAAGCTGAAAATAGTAGCTTTTCACAGCTCTCTCCCTCAGGCTCGCAGTTCTAGAAACCCACTGCCCTTGTAGTTGACAGAAATTACAGCACTTTGCCACTGGGTCCCCACGCATGTTTCCTCTCCTCCCGTTCGCACTTCTCTACCGTTCGCACTTCTCTAATGATTTTAATTTTTTTTAATTCATACTCATTCAAATATATTATTTTTTTAATTCATATGACCATATACAAACATACAACTCCAAATGTTAGAACAAGTCAGGTAGATGCATGAAGCTGTTGGTGAAGCTGTTTTGCCAAACAGTTTTTCAAAACGGTTTTAGCTTCACCGGTGAAGCTGCTCGTGAAGCTGAATGAACTGTGCCAAACGGGGCCTAATACTAGTCATTGTGCATATTGTTCCTGGATTCTAATTAATTAACATATAATACGTATAGTAAGAAACACACAGATTTTCGATCATACTTCGGATTCTCTTTACTGTCATACTTCCTTGTCCATTTTTCTATCAGAGTGAGTACTTCATGGATGTTAAATATAATATCAACGAAATTACAAACTTGAGTTGTGTTAACTGCGGTCTCAACCCTACTGTGTTGTATCTTATGTTGATTAACTTCTACAGCATGTTCTTGACCTCTTCTTTTCCCTACTATTTCTGCTATTGGTAGAGAATAGGAACGTCATGCTGCGCATACAACAAAATAGTGTACCAGAATTGAATTTCAAATATACAGATCTTTCTTTCCTTCCTGATTAGCTGGCTAGCTAGGTGGATATATACAAACATTGCTTGCCATGGATCTAGATACTTATTGTGTTATATGATTAGTAAATATGATTATTTTGTTATATATATACACATGGATTTGCTCAATTGTGCAACAATATAATGATCATTACCAGAGTCTGCGTCAATCTCGATTGCCGATCCATCCCTATCCTCGCGTGTAGATCGTTTTTAGTGGATATTTAAGTCAGCACATGCATGCCTAGCTAGATTACTTGAACATTGCCAGCATATCACATTTTCACAACTAGCTAGAAACCTTGTACAATGCATCCCTAGCAATCCAGCTCTAGATCTTCTGGCCGAATCCTGATTCCTGGGACCATATCAATGCAAGAATTTTTTTTTACGAATAATCCATTTTTTATTTAAAATTACAGAAATATACCCATGAAACTTTTTTTACAAAAATAGGCTTCAGTCGCCCAATAGGGAGGCGACTGGAGTCTATCGCCCAACTAGAGGCCGACAGAGTCCCTGTCGCCCTACCCTCGAGCGACTGCATCCAGTCGCCCCCCCCCGGGTTGGGCGACTTTCATGCAGTCGCCCAATGGGGGGCGACTGCACTCAATCCCCTGTGAATGTTTTAAATTTTATCATTTTTGTAGTTTTAAACTGGTAAAAAATCTGCTAGGGTTGTAATAAAAGTTTGTATTCATTGTATGTTGTAGGTGCGTAAAAAATTTTGGAAAATTTTTTTTAGGAACGATTGACCGTAGAACGATCGATACATACGATGGTAACTGATATTTTGATGTTACTGAGAATCTTCATGCAGTTGCCATTATTGAAGTTCACTATTCGTTTAGAGCATGCATCGAGTAGGTAACGAGGAGTACAAGTAAGCATGGCACAGTACTAAAAAGTTTACATCGTAAATAACAAACATAAGCAGTACATGAAACAATGGTGTACAATGTGGACTATCCTCAGTCGCCACCCTGGCCTGCACTGGCTCCACGCCCGTGTCCTCCCGTACGACCCCGCTTGGCCGTCCTCCGTTGCAACAGGTTACGACGCTCCGAGAACATAAAACGATCAAGAGCATGTCGCACCCGCCTCTGAGCTGGTGGAGTCAGCTGCACCTCTGGCTGTGTGCCCTCCAGTGCACCAGGGAGGGCACTGCCAGAGAGAATCTCTGGTGCTGTGTCAGGAGGTGCAGACCCAGGCGACTGCCTGACCCACTCCGAGAAGTACTAGTCCAGATCGTCCGGGCTCGCGGAGGGGCCGTACCGGTGCTTGGGCGGGAAAAGACCTGCAAAAATAATATCGTTAGTTTCAGATGTAAAGCATTGTGATAAAACGGAGATCATATGATACGTACCCTCAGTTGGCGCCATCACGCCTGGAGGAGGGGTGTACAATGTCGAGTACACCCCCTGTGTAGGTAAGCCAGGGATGTACGGAGGACGCGAGAACATCTGTCCTGGCGGTGTACGAGGCCGTCCCCAAGCAGATCCTCCAGCCTCGTCTGGGTGAGGTGCTGTAGGACATGCCCACGTAGAACCTCCAAAGTAGTGCAACACCGATCGGGGTGGCACCGGTGGCCGAGTCGTCCGTGTGCTGGGTGTGGGCATGGAGGCCGCTGGTATCCTTGTGCAGGACTGCAGGTGCACGACACGTGTACCCCACTCCTTGAAATGACAGTACGCGCTGATGTGCTCCTCGTGGCCTACCTCGGCACCTGCAGCGAGCCTATGTAGCATACTCTCGGCCTCCGTGTCGATCGAAACACCCACATCAGCCTGAAGGAAAAAACATAAAACGGTTAATTATCCAAGGTAGCATTGCCATTAGGGAATGTTCGAAAATACGTGTAACGTACTACGATGTGCGCATCCACGCAAGGTGCGTGGGATACGTGTCTGTCGGAGCGGCGAGGTGTGCAGGGGCGGGTCCACAACATGTACGAGCCTCGTACGTGTCCGGCCCTGGTACCAGTGCAGGTACTCCCTGTACTCCGTGCTGTCGTAGGGGCGATCCTCCTGAACCACATCGTCAAGCGCACCGTCCCACTGTGCAATCCACCCCTGCATCTTCGTTGTCCGGTCTGTGCCGCGTTTCACTCCCTTTCTAGAGTGCATGCTTGCAGGATCACTTCGTTAGTAATTTCCAATGGAATAGTAAGTATGTACAATTTTATAAGACGCGGGCACTCACACATGCACAATAGGCGGCAGTGCAGGTCCGACTGGTACCGGGACAGCCTGGCATAGACCAAACTGCTGCATCACTCACTGCGGCGAGTAGTCCTCCATGAAGATATCGTAGACGAGCTTCCGGCGCGTCAGCCAGAAAGCCTGGTCGGTCCAGCAGAGGGTCAACAACCCATCGGGAGCACGGCCCATCAGTGCCGCATCTGAGTACGGCTCCTAGTGCACATCGTCGGTTGTGAGGCGGTCGATCTTCTCAACAAAGGGCAGATATGCCCGTGTGACCTACACATGTGTGAACTGCACCTGCAAGGACAAATAGGTATTACGTACGACCATCATTAGTACAAAGGAAATAACTAATTGACATATGACCTACCCGTCGACGACACCAAAGAGAACCCATCGTCGGCTGGTCGACGTCACCTCCCGGATACATTTCGGGCCCTTACAGACCCATGTTGTCTAGCAAAGGTCGTCCGAGGTTGAAGCGCTCGAGACCGAGTTCGCCTTGAACCTCCCGCACGCATCGCATAGGCCACGGTAGGTCGCAGCAAGTACGGCTGATCCCCAGCTGACCTGGGGGGCCTCGCCATCCGCGATCGCCCTAGCATGAGCAATGAGGCGCGCGTCAACGCTGTTGCCGTGGCTGCTGGTGAAGAGTACCCAACCAAACAGCCACAGCAAGTACACCTCCAAGTGGCGCGAGACCTGGTGATCTTCCACCTCTGGGTTCATCCGCTCCACCTGAATGCAAACAAGATGTTATTAGTACGTAATAACGCAAATAAGATCTTCGACGACATGATCGATTCTAAAGACTACGTACCCGGAACTGTGCGAGCCACCTCAGCGACGGCCTGTGGGTCTAACTCGCCGATAAGATGTGGTACTCACCCATGACACCCGGTGGAAGGACCCCCTCGAATCTGCCGAGCAGGTCAGCGCACCACTCGACCGGGGCCTCCGGTAGGAAGGCAGCGCCTCGCACAATCAGAAGGCCAAGAAGCAGGGACACATCCTACAAGGTCAGCGTCATCTCCCCGAATGGAAGGTGGAAAGTGTGCGTCTTGGGCCGCCAACAGTCCACCAAAGCCGTTAGCAGGGAATGGTCGAACGGGAAGTGTCGTGATCGCTCCACGGCCCCATCCGCAGCCAAGGCGGGTCCATCCTCGTCCGTGGCCTGCACCATCCGAGTAAGAGGGAGTAGTCCGGCATCCCGCAGCCTGCAAATATAGTGAAGGTCAACACGAAACGTTCTTACGGCAGCACTAAAACGGTGGCAGAGTGCAAACCTAGCTGTCCAATGGGGATCGAGGCTCCAGGCCACACGAGGTGTGCGTGTCCAGACCACTCCCAGCTCAGCCGGCTCGTTCGCGCTCCCCGGTGGCGGCACACGACGGGAAGCACGTTGCACCCGGTCCACGTGCTTGTCCAATAGGGGATACTGTCAGTCACGCGCCATACCTGCAATTTGTACATTACGGTGAATAAAATTTCTAAACTACAATTTCATACGCATGCAGATTTCATACGCATGCTGTTAATTTTGTAAAACTACATGTTTAATAAATTTAGTATAACAAATATTTAACCTTTTCTATCTAGATCTATACCTACGGTTGCTTTCTATACAAAAATTTCTATATTAAAAATTGAACTAAAATCTCTGTACTAAAAATGTTCCATACTAAAAAAATGTATACTACAAATTTTCTATACTAAAATTTCTATACTAAAAATTGTACTAAAATTTCCATACTAAATTTTCTACTTCTACAATTTTTACTACCACTAACATTTCATACAAAATATACTACAAATTTTCTATACTAAAAATTGTACACTATAAATTTTCTATAATTAAAATTTTTACACTAAAAATTGTACTAAAATTTTCATACTAAATTTTCTACATCTACAATTTTTACTACCACTAACATTTCATACAAAATTACATTAACTTAATTTTCTATACTAAAAATTGTATACTACAAATTTTCTATACAAAAAATTCTATACTAAAAATTGTACTAAAATCTCTGTACTAAAAATGTTACATACTAAAAATTATATACTACAAATTTTCTATACTAAAAATTCATGTAGTAAAAATTTCTATACTAAAATTTTCTATACTAAAATTTCTATACTAAAATTTTTTATACTAAAATTTCTATACTAAAAATTGTACTAAAATTTCCATACTAAATTATCTACATCTACAATTTTTACTACCACTAACATTTCATACAAATATACCACAAATGCAATATACTAAGAAAAAATACCTGAATCTGAAGATCTGACCCTCTCCTCTTCTCCCCCTCCTCTTCTTCCCCTCCTTCCTCCTCTTCTCCCTCCTTCCTCCTCTTCTCTCCTTTCTCTTCTTCTCAACCCGCCGAACGATGAAACAACTGGAATGCGAATGAGCGGCGGTGGCCACGACTGAGCGCGCTGCTGGCTTTTAACCCCCCCTGTCGCCCGAGCGTTGGGCAACTGGAAGAGCTGTCGCCCAACCGTACGGCGACTGCATGCCAGTCGCCCAACGCCCGAGCGACAGCAATAACTCGCCCAACCGTTACCAAACTGCCCACGTGTCGCCTCCCAGTTGGGCGATTAGCTCCAGTCGCCCCCTCATTAGGCGACTGGAGCCTATTTTTGTAAAAAATTTGCGTGGGTATATTTATGTAATTTCGAATAAAAAATGGATTAATCGTACAAAAAAATTCTCAATCCAATCTGGGGTTTTGAACAAAATATGCGAATGTATTTGGCATCATAAGAGCAAGTATAATAAGAGGCTGTTAATAGGCTGTATGCTGAGGTGGAGGAGAGAAAGGAGGAGAGAGAAGAGAAGTGGGCTGTAAGTTTACAGTCAGCTGAAGCACAAGAACCAAGAAACTTTGTGAGAGAAAGGGGTGGGTCATACAGCCTACAGCTGGCTGTAAACTACTATATGAATGGGCTGATAAGTGGGCTGTAAGTGTCCATACAGCCAGCTGAAGACTGTATTATTAGCCTTGCTCTAAGGTGTCGAAGTCCGGCTTAAATTTATCATTGCTGGCTAGCAAGCTAGCTAGCTTGGATTGTTGTGAAGTACAGCTGTTTGGCAAAGCTATCTACCTGTATCCCGGCCATGCATGATGTCCCTAACCTGCTGTCCGGCAATGCACGCCAATTAAGGATCGGATGCATGGGGACCGCGGCCATGCACGCTGAGCCGGCCGGGCACGCTCGCTAGCTAGCTACTCGTCCAACACCTCGCTCGATCGATCGGAGCACGACGTACGCTGGCCGGCCGTGTTCGCTCGCCGCGGCTTACTGGGCAGCGTGCGCATGCATCTCGATCGCCTTGAGATTAGACCAGGCCACTCGATGTCTCCACCTGCATGGGCGCGCGCAGGGCGTCGATCGATCAGCTGGCCGATCAGCGCGCGGCGGCGGACAGCTGATCGATCTGACCGGCCTGGATGCGTACATGCATGCGCACACGTAGCATCGCGTCTCGCCGGGGTGGCGTCGCACATGCATGGCCGGCGGCGCTCGGGCGCACATATGCAGCTCGTCAGTTCCATCCTAACAAACGTCCTAACAAACGACAAACCTTGGAGCTAGCTGGAGGCGCCTCCAAATAAATTAGGGCATCTAAATAGCTGGCTAGATGTCAGCCCAAGACCTTGTTTCAGTTGCATATCATAAAGAATTCAAAGAACTGCTTCAAATACAGCATCAGGAAGCGCGGCTGGGGAACTTCAATATCTATGGGCTTATTAGCTAAATGGCAATTGTCACATATATACAATTTATCCGGTTGCTTCTCGTGGATTGCACAAAAATGGATATGCATTTGAAATAGATGTCCAATTCATTACGTATATCATGATTGATACAGAAATCGATCGAATCATTATGTATATATATCATGATTGATATATACGTGTACGGTGTACTTCGATCACGTACATGTATTATTTGCCATGATCATACCTATGGCCGGTGCAGTTGGGCCACTCCCGACAGTCTAATTTGCTGAATAGGTAGCCTATGTCGATTCAAAGACATTGCCACCTAAGCACTCAAGGAACTGATCATTTTTTCTCCAACATACAGATCCAGTTCCAATTATAAGTTGGGCCCATGTTCTACTAAAAACAGAAAGAAACTAGTACAATGCCCGTGCGTTGCAACGGATTCTCAAAAAAGGAGATATATAATATCGGTATGATTCTAAAATTTACAATAAATATAAATTTTGTTCACACATGTAAAGCGAAACATAACTCTACATAAGGAGCATCTCAGTTCATATTAGAGAGAACCTGCCTAAATAATATTAATTTTTATCTTCCTAGGCGGTGTTCCTGGTTTTGACATGTTTGCAGCTCCTGCTTTTCCTTTCTTATCAGAAGACTCAAGGATCTGGAATGAACATGTTAGAGAGTCGTCGATGCTCATCATAGCACCAGCATTGTCGAACTCACCACAATAGTTACGAGCTACGATCCCAAACCACATAGTTATTATTCAGCATAACTCCGCATGACTGACTAACCCAAGAGACAGATAGCTAAACTGAAAAAACAAATGCAAGAGGCATTTGTGATGAAGATTTGCTACTATAAACAACTTTGAGAAGGCAATTAGCAGGGAACAATCAGCAACCGCCGCCACAAATGCGGAAAATCTGACACGCGGACTGATGTAGGGAATGGAGACTTGCTAGACCAGCTCCCAGCCCCCATCGATGAAAGGAACACCACCATCTTCACGGTCCTGCATCGAGAAAGCTGACATGGTTAGATATTCAAACCTAGTTTTCAGAAAGAAAGTCATTATTGGAAGTTCCGAACATGGCAGATCGCATAAAGATTAAGTAAACCATGGAAGTGTAAGTTTAATGTATTTACATATTCAGCGATATCATTGCAAAGAATATAAAAGCAGTTCATTACATATGTTGTTATTTCCTATGATATAGCCTGAAGCAATCGAAAGCAGTACACATCAAAGAACATACAAGCTTGTGGAGTACGCATGAAAAAGAGATGCATGGACTGTTTCAGTGAAATGAGTATTGCAACATAGTAAAAGTGAGCCAATGAGAATTTAGTTTGTCCAGAATACTATGTAGGTAAAGATTAAGATTTATTTTCGACATGTTGCTATTGTTTGAGCACCAACGGCATGTAATGGAAACATGAAACAGCATGCTAACATTAGCAGATATTCTGCTGAAAAAAGGAACACGAGAAAGGATCATACCGGCCTAAAGATGTCAACAACAATGTCATCCAAACCACCACTTAGTCCCCTTTGCAGCCTACTTGTCCCCATGAGATCATTATTGTAATTTGGCTGATTGCTGACAGCTTGTTAATCAATCCTGCCATCTTGCAGAGGAGGAAGACCGCCTGCATTCCTGCCATCTAGTGTCTACCTTGGCACAACCGAACTGTCTATGCGACTTTTCTAAAATAATGTTAAAAAACTGAACCTCAGAAATCCATTGCCCAAGTAGCAATGCAACTTTTCTACGGATGATACGCATGTTGGGGTGACCATTTGAAATTTCGATAGATAGAGATCCGTGGAACCTGTAGAAATGAAAAAAAAAGGAAAGACTCAAGTAAAATTCATTATAGCCATTGATTTTGTACAAATGCTTAGTTGTCCAGTCAGAAAAAAATGCTTAGTTGCTAACACTACGTGTGCATAAGAACGTACAAATGGTTATCTAGGAGCATTTGCAAATTGGTTAAACATACACCAGCAACATCCAACATTTTTGCAAGTAAATACAGAAGTATTGTTGCTCTTGAACTTACCATTCATTAAAATTGAGGTAGTTAGAAAGTTCATAATAAACATGCCCAGCTGCTGTATAAGCAGCATCCTTAAAAGCATTCCAGTAGTAACATCTGTTTCTAGTGGTGGAGAAATAGCCATGGCTTCATGAAGAACAGAGACAACAACCGGAGCAAGTAACTGAGACAACACATGATCACATGAGCATTACAAAATGCAACATAGACTCACAGGACACAACCACAAAGAATGTTATAATGTGCTCACCTGACAGACTGCAGGAGGCCTGCCGCCGCAGCGCGCCTACGGTGCATTGCTTTTGTTAGCCGCCGCCGCCCTCTTGTCGATGGTCCGGTGCCTGGTGGTGGGCGCGAGTGACGATGATCTCGTCCTTTGGTGGCAGGCGTGTGCAGAAGCTAGTGGAGCGCTCGGCGTCGAAGGCAGCAGCAGCGCGGATAACGGGGGGAGGGGAGGAAGCGTGGGGCGGAGCGGCGCAGATAACGGGGGAGGGAGTAGGTGGGGGAGTACAGAAATTGGCGCAGGCCACCGTAACCGCCTCTGCCCCCGATGCCACTCCATCCCGACGCTGATCTAGCCGCCCCGCCGGATCCTACCGCTGTCTCCCGCCCGGATCCGGCCGCCGTCGCCTCGGGTCTGGTCGCCGCCGACACCTTTCCGCCACCCATGGCGCCGCTGCCTCGTCGGATCCGAGCAGCCTACGTCGGATCCCGCCATCACCACGCCGCCCCAGCCCAGATTCGACGTGGGATGGGGGGAGGATGAGGCGGCGGCGAAGTGGAGGAGTGGGGGAGGAGGCGGCGAAGCGGAGGAGTGGGGGAGGAGGAGACAGTTGGTGGCGCGGGTGGGAGCGGGGGAGGAGACAGTGGTGGTGCTTGACTCAATTCTTCTTTGATTTAAACATTGGTCCATAGATGCAAATGCTTAATTTAGTGCACGAACACTTTTCTCCTTTATATAGTTTTGACTAAAGCTTCTCACGATACAGTTTGTAGGCATTGACAGATTGATGGAGTGCGTATGTTCAAAATGGAAAATGTATGATTTTCCTGCCAGAAAACCTACAACACTTATAGTTCATGCAGCTTCTAAACCAAAGGAAACAAATGCTATTACTGCCTTCGAAGCCAATTATGCAAAGAGAGAACTGCAGCAACAATAATTACCTGGGCATCTGGGTTGAAGACCTGTGTTTATCCAGCAAAGAAAAGTAAGATGTGACGATCTAGATTCTAGAAAGTAGGAACAAAATTAAAGACATTGGTCAGCATGTTGATTCTAGAAAGTGACTTCTTCTTTTATGCCAAAAGATGACAATCATGTATGTCTCTACAACAGATATGCATGTATATTACTGAGTGTAGCAGAGATTTGGGTTCAACAGATATCGTGTTGCTCTTTAACTTCATGGTGAGGCCTCTATAAATCACCAACCAGATGAATCTCCAAGTCTTATTTCACCTCAAGAATGCAGTCATCTATACTGTAAATTAAAATTCTCAGTTTAGAATTAATTTTCCAACATAGAAAAATAATTTGGTGTAGTTTTGATCATCCAGTAATATCAAGCAGTGTAGCAGACCAGTACTTATTAATTTACTGCTATTTACAAAAGCTGAACAAAACCCCACACTGAGTTGACTAAAAAGTCCATTATCCGCACCATGATATTTGTTCTCCTGAAAGAAAAAAGTAGAGAAATTAACTTCACGTCAACAAGAAACAAATCAATTCAACCTGAAATGGTAACAAATTCAACATGTCAAAGATAGTGCTTCCTATCCTACCTATCAGACCTGCAGACTAATGTTGATTGTAATGTAGGGGCCTCACCTGTTTCAGCTGAAACAGAAGGATAGGGTTTCGCGAAAAGAAATCAGGATCAATGCTGTTAATTTCTTCAACAACTTTTGAAGCCAATCCCTGGCGTGTGAGGCCCCTCATCTCTAAAATAACTTCATATTTCTGATCTTGCGTGTTTCTAGTATCAGATAAGCCAGAATTTATCAACAAGTCCTAAAACAGGGTAATATAATCATCGATAACCTTTTGTCAACAATATAGGTTTCAAGCATGGAACAATGAATTAAAAATAAAGCTTACTTGTTTTTTGATCATAGCATCTTCATCCATGTCAAGGGCAGGAGACAAGATATCATGTTTATTTGCATCTAGTAAAGTCCAACAAGCATTGTCTAGATCATCTACTCGTCCTCTCCATCTCTTTCGCCTTCGCTGCCCCAATGTACTACTACTAACCCTGCGTAATCTCCTGGACCAGGAATCATGATGGGTAATATCACTGGTGCTACAATCTCCATTCTGATTGTTCGTCATTTCACATTCAAGCCGTGATTCGTCATTGGCTCCTTGTTTGTTTACAAAACTAATGTCATTGTTTTGATTACATTTCAAGTCACCAGCGCCTACAGAATATCCAGAAAACAATTTGCATTAGCGTGCCACACAGAACCGAAAAACTACTTCTGGGAGTTAACTGAGAGATAAAGCACTATAGAAAACTGCTTATTTGAAAGCAATCAAAATTGTCAGGTAGGGCTATAGTGCAGGTTCAGTCATTTTACCAGGAAGGGCATGAGAACCGCCTTCAACTATTCCCCTGTAGATACAGTACTCGTGTACAAGTTTATCCAGAAGTGACAGCTCCAGCTTCATTCGGCACAATTCATTCTGGCATTTTACAAAAGAGTGAACTTACATATTCGATATTGGATACCACTGAAGGCATAAGGCAACAAGTTCAGACATAGTTAAGAAATTAGCCCCTAAGAAACCCAACCCACCTGAGTTGCCGCCCCAAAATCCAAACCCTAGTAGCAAGATCGACCCTTTCGCCACAAAAAAAAACCCGGGATGAGGTGGGCCTAGTGGGGCGGCGCTGGCCGAGATCCGAGAGGAGAGGGGGGAGGGGAGTTGGGGCACTGGCCGGGAGGGGGTGTCAGAGCGGCGTTGGCTGGGTCGCTGGGAGACGGGCGGCGCAGATCGGGAGGGGGGCGCCGGGGCGGTGCGGCCCGGGAGGCGGGCGGTGCAGGCGAGGGCGGCGGCCGACGGAATCGTGCAGGCGAGGGCGCCACCGTAGTGGCGCCCCATGAGCTCGGCGAAGACAGCAACGATGTCCCCGCCGCGAGCGAGGTAGGCGCAGTGGTCGCGGTAGGCGGTGATGATGGCGTCGGCGCGGGTGGTGGCGGCGGAGCGGAGGAGTGGGGGAGGAGGAGGCAGCGGCGGCGCGGGGTGGGAGGGAGGGGAGGAGGCGGCGGCGCGGGGTGGGGAGGAGGAGGAGGAGGCGGCGGCTCGGGGTGGGAGGGAGGGGAGGAGGCGGCGGCGCGGGGTGGGAAGGAGGCGGTGGCGCGAGGTGGGGAGGAGGAGGAGGCGGCGCGGAGCGGAGGGCGAGAGAGGAGGCGGCGGAGCGGAGGGCGGGAGAGGAAGACGGGGAGAAGAAATCTGGGAAGGAGGCGCACCGGTTCGGGGGAGGCGCACGGGTGGTTGAGGGGCTTGAGGCGCACGGGTTCGTTGGGGAGGAGGCGCACTGGCGGTTGTGGGGCGGGTGGGCCCACACGTCAGACTATCTTTTGATATCAGAAGGGATGGTGGTGGGAGAGGCCGCACCAACCACCAACTCCTTCTTTATATAGTAAAGATATAAGATAATGCTCTCCCCAACCGCCCTCCCTCCCTTTTCGATCAATTCTATGCCCTTCTCCCTCTCACCTCTGCACCGCCGCTGCTCCTTGACTCCACCCCCACTGCTCCTTGACTCCACCCCCACTGCTAGCTCCCGCTACTGCCTCCTTCCTGTAGTCTGATGCAAGATAGAGGAGGAAACAACAATTATGATGCCGGTGATGTGTGGATCCAAAGGTAACCGACCAATTCGTCGCCGCTGCCGCTAGAATCTGGAGGGAAGGACATTATGGACGATCATCAGCATCGAGGCCGTGGCGTGTGGCGATGGCAGTGGGGCAAGGTTGAGGCATGAGGAACCTGGAGGGAAGGACGGCGTCGAGGTCGCGGCATGCAATGTTGGCGAGAGCGAGCGGCGGTGAGGACGACGGCCACCTATTGAATTGATCCAATCTCTTCTCTCTCTCCTTGCACCGGCTAAAACCAAGATTTTAGTAATACTAAGGAGTGTTCATATTAGATTTTATTGATGGCTTTTAGCTTTAGCTTATAAATAGTAACCGTGTATAGAGAAGTTGTAGGATAGAGAAAAACTCATATGCAATTTTGATCGATATAAATAAAGTCACTGCAGTGTCTACTACTGGTCAACTCTGGACGTACCATCTTTAGCCAAAACCAAGAGTCCCAATCCTCAAGCGAAGGTCGCCATGCAGTACTTGAGCCAAAGAAAGAATTTAATTAATCGGCGGTGACAACGTAACAAGGACGATGGCAATGGTGAGGAGAGGCAGAGGAACCGGTAGAGGGAGTTAACCTAATATGTTAGCATAAACCATTGGCTTCTGTTTTACACACACAGGTCCTGTTCTTTTGCCTTTTGTGGCATTTGGCTTCGGTTTCTTCGGAAGTCGAAATAAACGGAGCAACGTACTTCTTCAAGTGGCCTCTCGAAGTTGCTTCTCTAAATAACTTTCTGAGTCTAAAACCGTGTGTGTTATCCACGACGGCGTCTTCGCTGCCTCGAAAAGTGTAAATTAAAGCCATCAACCATATACCAAAAGAACATCGCCATAGTTGCTAAAACTAGAAAGGAGACTGGCACCTTAGTCTACTTACGCCTTGGGAGAAGAGCTAGCAGCACACACAAGAAGGAATTGCTAGCTATTGCATGGTGTGGGGGTGAGGGTGGCAATGGAGGGAAGGGGAGAGGATCCTACATAGAGAAGGTTACAAATCCAATGTAATCCATACGTATACTATGAATGTTGGACCCTGATTTTACAATTCAGAATTCTTTGTGATTCCATTGCACTATTTTCTAGATTAGTAGATAGTGCTCAAATATATATTGCTGAATCAAACTCATGCATCGCATGAATCAACATTAATATACATAACCAAGTTTAAATAACCCATATTGGGTAGAAACTTACATAATAGGTTGATCAGGCCAAATGTTACATTAAAGATAGAGGAAGCGGGAGCGATAGCAAAAGGTCAAGCCACACCTTACCACAGGCAAGCGACTGAGGGTAAAGGATGTCTTACTACTTTTCAAAAGTTTGGATAATATCTGTGCACACAAACACCATCAAAATCTGCCTTGTAACACCCCCAAATTCTTCTTCTAGTGACACGTGGGGCTGACTCCCCTTAGCTGCCCCTCCCCTCTCTTAGCCGCCCCACCCCCTCCCCTCACCCAGCTACCCTCCCCTCCCCTCTCCCAGCCACCCCTTTCCCCTCCCCTCTCCAAGTCACCCTTCCTCCTTTCCCCTCACAGCCACCTCCCCTCCTCCCCTCCCTCAGACAGCCCTCTCCTTGAGGAAAACAGGTAGGGCTAGAAGGGGTTCTAATTTTGTTTTCGAATTATTTTTTCTTGAGAAAATCTAACGGTGGCATTCAAGTGGGGCCATTAGGGTTTTTAATTTCTTTTTGAAGTATTTTCTTTAAAGAAAAGGGGAGAGTGACTGACAGGTGGACTCGGGCATAGTGAAGGTCCTGCTTGTCATTAACTCATAGCTTAAAACCGGCTTTAATTAGTTTTTAATGACCTGAGTCCACATGTCGGTGACTCATTAGTTTAACTAATAGATGTCATTAACTGAAACTAATTAACTTTGTTAACTTAATTATGCTACAATGTTCCTCCTATGCTCACAGAGGAGGCGGCGTTGTTGTGCTCGTCACCGATGAGGCATGCATCGGCGGTCGCTGACAACCCCCAAAATGGGTTGTTGGGGCCAAGCTACAACCATGGGTGGGGCGGCGGGGCGGCGGCAAGCTGCCACGATGGTGGTGGCAAGCCAAGCGGTGGTGCTTGGTTCCATGGCAACAAAACTATCAACTACGAGGGGAGCTAAAGAAAGGGCACAGGGAGCATCTATAGGCCTTAGGGAACTCACTAGAGAGGTCAACTAGGCACATGAGTGGCTGAGGTGGTCTGACGGTGTTGGCCTAAGGCGGCGTGGTGCTCCTTCACTACGACGGCAAACTAGGTATGGCGGTGACCCTAATTGATTACGGGGATGGTAAGAGGGGCATGACGATGCTCTAGATGGAAAGAATTGGAACGGGGCTCACCAGAGAGGAAATGGCAACAAAGGTGAGTGATTCCCACTAGAGAAAATGGTGACGCTGGTGAATTTGCACAGGTGAGAGCCGATTACTCGAGAAAGAGTGGAGGGGGGAGCAGGGAGGCAAAGGGAAGTTTAGGTGGCTTTTATAGCTGAGCGGTGAGCTCGGATGCGAGGCGTAGTGCATCGATCGATAGGGTTGTGTACGTGTGGATGCGGGATGACATGGATGTATGGCGTGTCATTGATGGTGAGGCACTAGCGCGACGAGGCGGTAGGTAAGGCAGAACAGGTGCAACGAGGCAGGTGCTTTGTTGGGCTAGAATGGAGTTGACTCCGGTGCTTTGCTAGGCGATGTGATGGGTGCACATGGGTGTGGTCGGTGACACATGGTGAAGATGGGGCATAGGCATGACGCAAGCCACAATGATGGTGACACGATGGCTTGCAGGGCAGCGCGCGTGGCGCGGTTGGCAGCCGACGCGGCATGGGCATAGAGAGAGGCCAGTGGGAGGGCGAAGAAGGAGAGTAGCTGGGCTGGGCATGCGGCTGGGCCAACCAGGGCGAGAGGAAGAGGCTGGCAAGGCCAGTTGGGCTAGATGGCCATTGGGCCAAGGGAGGGGAAGGAAAATTGGGCCAGGCCCAATATTGTTTTTCTCATTTTCTAATTTTTATTTTAGTTTGAATTTTAGTCTTTTTGTTTTGAATTTTGAACTAATATTTGATTTTGAATTTGGGCTTGGTTTGAATTTAGAATTTCGAATTTGATTTTCAATTCAATTACCAAAACCAAAAGATGATTGAAAAGATCAAAAGGCCAAATTTATTCAAATTTTTTGAATTTGCCCCAATTTGGGCTACTATAATGAAGCTGGATGCAGTGAGGCAAACAAGCCAGCTCCATTATTTGGCTTTTTAAAACCAAGTAATGTTGCCTGTATTGGAATTTTGGAGTAGGTTTTGGGTTAGCTCCAAATTTGAAACCATGCAAGGGTGATCATCAGACCTGCCCAAATGGGCAGCACGGCATAGGCTGACATGGGCCCAATTCAGCACGGGCTCGTTAAGCACAGCACGTTTAGCCCACTTGCCAGAACGAGCCGTGCTGTGTTGGCCCGCAGGCCGAGGTGGCGACCAGGCATGGCCTAGAGGGAGTTCGTGCCGTGCCGGTTGGCACAAGCCTGTTTAGCCCACCTGCCAAAACGGTCCGTGCTGTGTTGGATCGCAGGCCAAGGTGGCGACCCAGGCATGGCCTAGAGGGAGTTCGTGCCGTGCCGGGTCGGCATGAGCCCGTTTAGCCTGACAGGCCAGCATGCACGTCTAGCCCGTTCAGCCCGAAAAATTAGAAAAAATGTAATAGTTATAAAAAAATATGTTGAATTCAAAAAAAGACATAACGAATTGTAGAAAATTGTGGAAAAAAAGACACAATAAATTATAGAAAAAAGGAATAATAGATTGTTGAAATGTAATAATGAGCTTTATTAATGTTAAAATGGTTGCCTCGTTAAAAACTTTGCCAAGTAAAAACTCAATTTGAGAAAACCTTGGCAAAAAAGAGGACAGCCTGTAGCTCAACATTACTGGTAAACACTCAGAAAAAGTACAATGGACACAGGGATGCTCTAAGAAGCATCGGTGTCATCGTTGTCTTGAGTACCTTTATTACCTTCTAGATAGAGATTGTTGAACACGTTTTCCAACTCCGTATCCACCACACACTGTTGAGCTCGCGCATCAGCTTTGTTTCCAGTCTTTCACTATGAGAAGTACTTCCACCATCTCACTCGTGAGTCTTGTTCTTCTCTCCTTCTAATATTCTCTAGAGTGACTAAAAGCAAACTCGAAGAAACCGTTGAGACAGGAATGGTTAAACACATCTCATACTAATATGGATAGCACTGGATATATTAGCTTGTGCTCACGCCACCAAACCAAAAATTGAAGTCCTCTGTATGGTGAGGCACTGGATCGCTATTCAGAAAGGCTGATAGTTCCCTACGGGCCCTGGTAGGGATTGCTCCACCACTTGATGATATAGAGTTTGATCTTTCGGAGGATCTTTCAAAGAAAAAGATGATGCCCTACATATTTGTCTTTTTGCCTATGCTGAGTGCTGGTGGAGGTCATTGCAAGCGAACTCCCTAAAACTTATGCTAGTACTTCTGGTAAACTTTAAACAATTGTGAACAAACAGTTGTAAAATAGTTAGCATAATCTATTCCTATAGAATCACCTATAATTGAAATAACATTAGCGATCCTATAATTTTAGCTTTTGAATCTAGAATAAATGTAAATACATATAAGTATGGAATCTCATTCCAATATTTTAATATTTAGTTTTTATAGCGCACATAGCCTCTCATAACACTACATTATTTTTATTTTTAAGTGAACGGCAGTCGCAAAAATATGATGCACAATTACCGGAGATGTTGGATAGTACACTTTGGATAAAGCAATAGTGGATTTTTAAGAGAGTTCCAGAAATGCTAGTAACTTCTTAGCAACATATCAATACTGCTAGTCAGTAGTGTGTTGTCGATATGGCTGTGATAGTGCGTGCGTACAAAAACAGAAAATGTGGGCTTATAGGGTAAAAGATTTTGTAGTATGAGATATATTGAGTTCCACCTTACCGGCATATCCACAATGAATTTTCGTGGATGTACACCAATCGTAATGTAGTATGTCTTATATGCTGCAATTCATTGGTTAGAATATTACAAAAGAAATTGTATCGCGAAAAGCTTGAAAGATATGGATCCAACCTCTTCAAACCAGTATTAACTATAAGATTAATAATATGGCAGGCGCATCACTGATGTTGCAATAATGATTTTGGTGTATGTACCAAATAAGGGAGTGAGAATATCCATTGCCCTAGAGTTTGCTGCACCATTGTCCACGGCAATTGCAAAAAATTTATTTATAAGATCAAAATCTTGTATGACTTTGATACGCATTCTACTATATTCTCATCTGTATGTGCTATGCCAATTAGTTTGAGCTTATGATTTTCTTTTCCAATACCTAGTCATCATTTATATAATGAGTGACTACATTAAGATAATCCTCCCTAGAACAACCACTCTGTATGTCTGAGGTCAAGGCCACCGAAAATGTATAGGTTCTAAAGAGTTCTTTAATTTTATCACGATCATTATTGTAGTATTTAACTAAATCTCTAGTCATTGTTTGTCTAGAAATGTGAGTAAATCTAGAATTATCAGTAGTTTTAATCTACTTTTGGAATGCATATGACGTACCAAAGTTTAAAAAAGATCTTGCAAAGCAATTAAACGGGCTAAAGATTACTTACTGTACTGATGGGGTTGTCAGTAGCTACGTCTGCCTCATGGATATGTCTTGTTTTTCTTTACATCTTTGTGTATGTCTGTGCAAGTGCCTAGTTGTACCTGTAGACTTTGTAGATAATTCATGATGACATATTTTATAAACAACAACTCTTACTTGATCTTGAATGGTAATTGCTTCATGACCTTGTCAAAATCTGCCCACACATCTGACGCGCTGGTTTGGACCTCTTTGCTCCGGTGCTTGCTGAAGCAGAGGCACTGGTAGAGCCTTACAATGGTACAACTAGGGTCTTCTCGGGGGCTTCGACCATTTGAGGTGGAGGCAGAGATGTTTCATTCCTGAAGGATGCAAGATCTTCCAGATCAATTCCGTATTCACTCGTAGGAAAATCATCATAATTTCCATAGAGAAATACAGAAAATTGCAAACTACAAATAGAAAATTAAACTATTACCTATTTTATATCATAATAAAGAAAAAAAAGAACAATATAAGTACATGAAAAATTAGTATTGTTATCTCTTTCCTTGACTGTACGTCAGATTTGAATTTTCGGATTTTTGGCAAAATTATTTCGAATTTTGCCAAATTATCACAAAGTAATTCAAATTTTCACAAGAGAATGAGAAGAAGAGATTACTGGTTTGAGTGTGGCTGAATGACAGGGTATGCTGCCTATTTTAGAGAAAAAATTGAGGTTTTTTTGTATTTTTAAACTCACGAACGGCCACAAAATGGCTATAAATTTAAAAAAAAATTGACCATTACTCATGCTAAACGGACCAAATGAGATGCCTGGGCCAAACATACCTAACGGTCACATTTTCGTGCTAATAGGTCGTGCTCACGGGCTAAACGTGCCAAATGGGTCAACCACGCATATGGGCCACCTGTGTCGTGTGGGTCGTGTTGTGCCACCCATGCCCGGACACGCAGCTGTGCGTGCCGTGCTGGCACAGTGGGCCCGAGCGGGAGCCCAGGCATGGCCCACTCCATCGTGTTGTGTCGTGCCAAACCGGCTCGTCGGTCTTTATGTTGTGCCGAGGGCTGTGCCTACAGTACCGGGCTGTGAGCCGACCCTCTAGGCATGGCCCATTTGGATACCACTAGGTAATGGGGATGCCGCAAAAGTTCACATTGGAACAGTTGAGCCAACTTGAGCAGGCTGGGAACCAAACCAATATTATAATTCTAGCCAAATACTACTCTATTAGTTTCTCTTTGGGCAACATTGTCGGCATCCTTGTGGAGCTGAAGCCTATGGACGAGGCGTTGTTCTTTTTGGGTTTTTAGCTAATTTTTTTGTTTTGGTTTTTATCGGTCGGTATTATTTATTAGACCTAATAGCTGCAGCTAAAAACCATCAGTTGTAGTATAAAAACCAGCTGCCTAGCCTCTATCATCCATCCGCTAGCTTTAATTTGCACACTCGGATAGCTCAAATGAACTCTTCTCAATTTGCATTTTGCTGCAATCAAAATGCTCTTAGTTTGCACCAGCTACCAATCTGATCAACAGTGCGCCGCAATGTATTTGGTTATGGTTCCCTTGGTTTGGTTCTTCTGAGAGCGAAAATTTTTTTATTGTCAAAATCGAGATAGTTGAGCTCCACACCACGCCTGCGGTCATTAGTTTTATCCCAATTTCTGATCCTTTCCGATTTTCAACTTCCCGCCCGTCCTTTGCTTTTGCAAGAAAGGTCAAGCCCTACTTCTTTTCATTGTTTAAAAGCTACTTTTAAATTTTTAAAATTTTCTATACTAATTAGCTTTTAAATAAAATATCTTTTAAGATAAAATCTATAAATTAATTGTAGTGTACACTATAATAATTTTATTTATATCAGTTAAAACCATATATAAATTTTTATTACCCTATATTCTTTTCTACAAACATTCTAAAATCTATAAACGGTACCTACAACATAAACCGAATAAATTGAACATATTCGTCAAACCTGCCCTCCCTCCGCCGCCCGACGATCCTTCTAGACTCTTCCGGGAACACCAGAAACCGGCGGTGCGGCGGGGAGATGTCGGCGAGGCTGCGGGTGGAGGACCTCCGCGCCGAGCTGCAGCGCCGCGGCCTCGACGCCTCCGGCACCAAGCCGGCGCTCGTGAGTCGCATCCCCCATTTCCAGTTGTTTTTAACACACTCTCCCCTACCAGTGTGGCCGCCGCCGGCACGGCACGCGCCCCCGCGGTCTGCCTGCGTCGTCTCCCTGCGATTCGTGTCCAAAATTGTGCGCACAGTTCAGTTGCCCGAATGCGCACACCATGTGCTTGCCCGTATGCGCGCGCGCGTGCTGTCTTGTGCTTGTGCTGTGTCTTTATGCGTGCGCACATTGCCGCATTGCCGCTGTGACCTCCGTGCTGGAATGCCTTCTCCACCAGGTGCGAAGGCTGGACGCTGCCATCCGTAAGGAGGAGAAGGATGCGTTGTCTGCAGCAGCTGATGCGGATGGCGTAGACGACGAGAACAAAAGGAAGAGGAAAAGGCGTGGTGATGGGGAGGATGAGGAGAACGCTGGCGCGTCGTTGGATGCGGCGAAGCTAGAGGGCATGGGCTACCGTGAGCTCCAGGCATTGGCCAAGGCACGGGGACTCGCGGCGAATGGGAGCAAGAAGGAGGTTATCGAGAGGTTGCTCTCAGCCCCTGGTAATGCCGTGGCAGTTGCCGATGGTGGTGTTGAGGACAAGAACAAAGTTGCGAAAGGTTCGTTGATCTATCGATTTCTTCATATAGATTATTGCAGAGGGAGATCTGAACTTTCTCCGAGTAACTGTTGTTTGGTGTGTTCGATTGCCTATTTGATTGGTGCAGGTGGTAATGGGAAGGTTGAGGAGGTGAAAATGGAGAAGATGGTTACAGTAACGAAGAAGGGTGCTGCCGTGCTGGACCAGCACATCCCTGACCACATAAAAATGACCTATCATGTCTTGCAAGTGGTGCGTGAGTTCATTGTGCCTCTTATTTTCTTCTACCTACTCTACGCTTTGGGTGTGTGCACTTCAATTTTAACGGCGGTTCATTGAATTCCTATTGCCTGTGCAGCATGCATATTAGCTGAGTTTAGAGCAGAACACAATTCCTCCAGGCGAACATCAAATCAGACAATTCCTATTACTCGTGCCAAATATTCTCATCAGTCATTTAGTGCCTGATGCATTACATCATGTTGAGTTTGGCTGTAAATATTCATATATGTGACAGCCTTTTGTGGTACCCTAAATGTTGCAGCCTAGCAGGCCTAATACCGTCGTGTATTTAAGATTAGTCCAAGGAAAACTTATGATGGAATCCCTAATTTCTCCTCTTTGTATTCAGTATCGACAGTAGCTAGAAAGCTTTCTCATAGTCATCTCTTCAGAATAGAATCCCAACATAACTACCTTGAAACTTATTTGCACTGAGCTGAATGTTTATGCGTGTTTTTTTACTATTTTTCTTCTCATCTTTATGGTAGACATGTTTTATTGCAGGGTGACGAGATATATGATGCCACCTTGAACCAGACTAATGTTGGAAACAACAACAATAAGTTCTATATCATCCAAGCTTTAGGTTTGTCCTGCAAGTCACTGTTGCTCACTTGCTCACTCTGTTGTTTTCTTCGCAAATATCTTTCTTCAATATTTTTGAAAACATTCCTGCCCTTCCAACTTTTGAGTGAATTTGATCCATGAGAATGTCATACTTTCAAGAAATGTTGGACACTTCTCTTTCTGTTTTCATGTACTTCAGTACTACTTTTTTTTTGCACAAATAATGCATATTAAATGGAGTGTACTTGTTTCCATACATGTGTTCAATCTATGACTGATGGGTAATATTAGATAGAACACTAACTGGTTCTTGTTAATTGTAGAGTCTGATGCTGGTGGAAGCTTCATGGTTTACAATAGATGGGGGAGAGTAGGGGCACGAGGTCAAGATAAGCTACATGGTCCCTTTCCAACACGAGACCAAGCAATATATGAATTTGAAGGGAAGTTTGAGGGCAAAACTAATAACCTTTGGTCCATCGCAAGAACTTCGAATGTTATGCAAATAAATACACTTGGCTTGAAATGGACTACGGTGAAGCTGACAAGGAAACAGTAAGATTTGCCTCAAGTTTTCACTTAGTAACTACTTTGCAATTTAGCACCTGTGTTGGTTTTAATCCTTGTGTCTTCTAACTAGTTCCAGAATAAGGCTCAGAAGAAAGGTTCCATTACTGATCAGATAAAAGAGACAAAGCTTGAAACTCGAATTGCACACTTCATATCTCTCATCTGCAATATAAGCATGATGAAGCAGCACATGGTGGAAATAGGTAAGTTTCTCTGTTATATCGTTGCTTTTTGAACTGACCTGAGCATCATTTTAACCTGTTTATACTTAGCTACTTAGCTGTGTTTTTATGCTACATCAGATATTGTTACTAAAAAATATTCGTTGATGTATCACCACCTTCATAGGCTGAGTTTCATGGAATAATTAATTGAGACATGTTAGATCCTATAATGTGGGAGTTATAACTGTGGGATCTACTCTTTAAAAGAAAGACTAAAACAAGGGACTAAACATAGTTAATGGCCAAATACTTATGATTATCTGCTCAATGCTCATATACTGGAGTTGAATTAACTCAGTTAAAAAAAGTCTTTTGTATGTTCCATGTTGTCACACTGGTTTGTATTTGCTTATTTTGAAAAGTACATTCCTGTTGCTTATTCATGTAGCATTTGCTTTACTAATTCATCTTCACTAACCAATTAGGTTATAATGCTGATAAACTTCCTCTTGGAAAGCTAAGCAAATCTACAATACTAAAGGTGAGTTATTTTGACGCTTCTTTGTCAGGAATTATTAATTCAGTGTGGTTATAATATTGCAAGTTGAAAAACAATGCACATAAACAACTTGTACTTAACATAAGGATGCATATTTATAGACAAGTAAGTAACTTAAATGTTCCATGCACTCTAAAAGTTCTGTTAGATGTACATTTCAATGTTGTATGCAGTAAAAGTCTGAATTTCATGGTCTTGGTATCATATTCCATTCTCATGTCTTTTCTATCTACTCTGATGATGATGATGATGATGTTTCCTAGCTTTCCACAGGGTTATGATGTTTTGAAGAGGATCTCCAATGTTATTTCAAGAGCAGACAGGAGACAGCTTGAACAATTGACTGGGTGAGTCCATAATTTCCTTTTTATTTGACTGCAAACATAGAATATAACGAAGAATCAGATGCTTGGGTTGACATCCTATTGCACATCTTAATATTTTTATCACCACTATTCACCAGCCATTTCATTTTCTTTAAATACTGAAAGTTTAACATTTTGTTGCTTCACATGTTGTATATTGTTTTTCACTCTCTAATTTATGGCATCATGGTCATTGTTTATTGAAAGTTAGTTAAAATTTGAGGATTTGAATGATAAAAATCTAGTGGTTTCATTTTTGTTGAAATGGTTTTGTCAATAGGAGTGATGACTTGTAGTTGTTTGCCTATGTTGAAGATAGCAAAAGACTTTTATGGAAACACCTGCATTCGTTCACCAGAATTTTTGATAGTTGTGCAATGCATGACATTGTCCACCATCAGTACTATATTTGTACTTTAAGTCGGCTAGAAGCATAGAACTATTTTTGTATTTACTGAGATTTTCTTATGTTACCTCTGATTGCAGGGAATTCTACACCGTGATTCCTCATGACTTTGGTTTCAAAAAGATGCGTGAGTTTCAAACTTTCTAGCTTAATTACCCTAACAGTCACGATTTACCATATCTATCTCTGTTTTGGACCTTGTAGGAGTATCTGATCCTCTAACAAATTCATCTCAGGTGAATTTAATATCGACACTCCTCAGAAACTAAAAGCTAAGCTGGAAATGGTAATTTGAAATATTTGAATTTATTATCGACACTTTCTTTTGCTTAAGCATTAAACTGTTTTGAAATATTATATTATGATAAGAATCAACGACTCTTTTGAAGAAAAACTTTTAGAACAAATGAACTTATGGAAAATGATTCTTCTGAAGATAACTTTTAGATTCAGACCCAGAGCCTCTTTTGGCCCATTCCAGTATTAATATTCTAATTTCTATGTCAGGGCTTATATTCTAATCTCCATCTTGTACAATAATGTCCAATGACAAAACTTACCTGTCATTCTTCTCAAGTTCTATCAGAATTGTTGAAATGCATTCTAATTTCACATTCATTTTTTTTCCGAGAACATTCACATTCATATTATTAATGTGTAGGTAGTGTATAATGTATGTTCCCTGTACTAACTCCACCTTTGTTTCTATAACCACCCATGCTTGTGTGTAATCTGCTCACATTGTTACCTTTCTTGCTTTTTCGAAGGTTGAAGCCCTTGGTGAGATTGAGATTGCAACCAAGCTTCTGGAGGGTGATTCAAGTGATCAGGTACGAGTACGACATTGTACAAATAAATGTGGTGTACATATGGAACTCGTGAGTTTATGAGTTCTTCTCATTTGCAAAATCGATCTTAGAATCTTCAAGTTTGTGGTTTTTGCTATTATGTGTAACATGCTTTCAGCCTGTCATTGATAACCGTAACTGTAATATGAAATTTATCCTTGTTGCTTAATTTGTTTTCATTGTTTAAGTAACTAAAGCATTCATTGTACTTTTATACCCTTGCACATGCTGAAACATAACTGCAACATGTTTTGAAATGTAGGATGATCCATTGTACGCTCGATACAAGCTACTTCATTGCGACTTTACACCTCTGGAAGTTGATTCAGAAGAATACTCTATGGTAATACTTGTACCAAGAATCTACATACACAGTGATGTGTGGACATTCCATGTCGTTAGCTAGGTGCATAAAGATAGTAACAGTCTTTGTAACAACTTTAATACGGGAATATCCTTAACATTTCTTTTTTTGGTTAAAGAAATGTCTGGGAGATTTTGATGAGCAGCAATTGACTTAGCACGGTAGAATGAGTTTTAATCTTGTTATCCACTCTCTTTACTTAATGTTCATGTTTGTCTTCTCTGAAAAGTGTTTAGGTTTAACCATGTATGAAAATTTCTGCTGTCCAGATAAAAACATATTGATGAACACACATGGCAAAACACACGCGGGTTATACCGTTGACATAGTGCAAATATTTAAGGTGTCAAGGCATGGTGAAACAGAGCGGTTTCGGAAGGTGAGTGGATCATTCTAATCTGCTGTCTAAGCACCACAAAAAACTGCTGTACCATAATTGTCAAATGACTATTTTTCAAAATGTTCTTGCAGTTTGCTAGTACAGGAAATAGGATGCTTTTATGGCATGGTTCTCGGTTGACCAACTGGACTGGGATCCTTTCTCAGGGTAATTATGCTGTCTAGAATTGTTGTTATTGCTTTTTATTTACATGTATAGAAGACAGCTTCACTCAGCATTCTTCATTTATGAGTTATGACCTACTATTTGCTCGTCCTGGAGTTCTCAGAATCAGCAGTTGGGTTATTTTTATCGCATATACAGAAATATTAATGTTATCTTCATCAGCATGAAGTCGATGCATCATTTTCATTTGAATGCATTGTTCTCCAGAGATTCCCTGCACGTTTATATCCCTTGTTTATAGCCAAAATATTTTCTTACTATGTTGAGCTGATAAGGGAAGTTGTTCATTTCCCTCAGAAATGCCAAATTCACCTTGTGCTACTTTGCATCTATAAATGTTGGATTAACTGGATATATGAATGATATTTACATAACATTACTCCTCCCAGGTTTGCGAATTGCTCCTCCTGAAGCGCCTGTTACTGGCTACATGTTTGGAAAAGGGGTTTACTTCGCTGATATGTTCTCCAAGAGTGCAAACTACTGCTATGCTTCAGAAGCATCTAGATCTGGAGTGCTGCTTCTATGTGAGGTCTGTTTGTAGTAGTCACCTCCAAGCTATTAAAAGTTCTGCACATACCTTTGCATGTTGTGTATTAGTCTTAGTTTGAGCTTGCCTTTTCTTCATTTATTGTATTATTCACCTAGTCTTATCTATGCTTCAGTCTCAATTTCAAGAGTTCGGACATATTCACTCCTGCCCAATCATTTTTGTGTAAGTTGTTTGCTGAGCTTATTCTTGTGTTGCTTATGTTTGTTTAACTTCTATTTCTCAGGTTGCACTGGGTGATATGAATGAGCTACTAAATGCAGATTACGATGCTAATAACCTACCCCAGGGAAAACTAAGGTCGGTTACTGATGCAAGTCCTTTGATCATTTCCTGATTCGAAAATAACACCATTTTGTCATTATGTTTATTAAATCCTTTTCATCAATTCATGATGTTAACTTGTGCATACAATGACACAAGATCGGAAAGGGGGTTTTATGATGTGTTTAAAGTGCACAGCCCTGTCAATTGAAGCCCTCTGAGAAGCTCTAATGAAATCTATTCCCTTATATATACTGCATAATGAATAAAAGATGATATCAGCATGATCCGTTTCTATACCCTGTACTGATTAATAACATACTCTAACTGAAAGTATTGTTGTTGCTGTCTGATATGAGTGTGACAAACATCTGCTTGCAATTGTCTTGATGCAGCACGAAAGGAGTTGGCCAGACGGCACCGAACATAGTGGAGTCTAAGATCATTGACGATGGTGTGGTTGTTCCACTTGGGAAACCCAAAGAGGAACCTTCGAAAAGGGTACGTGCACCTCACCACTGCACTTGCTAAAATGCAATCCCGTAAGGGGAATGTAGAAGCACTGTGATTAACTCTGTACCGCTGATGTCTGGTCGCAGGGTAGCTTGCTGTACAACGAGTACATAGTTTACAATGTAGACCAGATAAGGATGCGGTACGTCCTCCATGTTTCCTTCAACTTCAAGAGACGGTAGACGGTCTCGTGAGACTCTGAAGGCAATATAATGATCCTAACATCTCCATCATAGTAACCACTTTTCCGTAGCAGATTAGCACCAAAGATTTTATCTATGGGTACCTTTTTTGTGAGCAAATGTGTAAGCCTTTCCTCGCATTTTGATGTCGTTCCAGGCTTCCAGCCTGTGGCTGATGCTGCGTGTATATATGAACCATCACAATCCTCTCTCTATGCGATTTTGCTTTTCTTTCGTGACATACTGAATGCGCTTAAATCTGACGATGTATTGCCATGCTGATGATGACGTTGGCTGGTTCAACATCTCTAGCAAAAAGGGATCTTTTGTGGAGAACAGGATAATCTGTGCACATATGTTTGCATGTGGTTTGTGTTATGATTGACTACGGCTGCTGAAGGGATATGAATTTAATACGGGTTTCTAGATTTAGTGATAACTATATGTGTACTAGCTGAATGTCTATGCGTTGCTACGGATTTTTAAAATTTATCATATTACATGTTTTAAAACTCACGGGTGGTAAAAATTTTTAGAATATGCACACAAGCATGTTTAAAATTTTTTTAAATCCATCAAGTCGGAAACCGCCGATCACACCTCGTGGTCATAAGTCGGAAGATATCGACCACACCTCGTGGACGTAGGTTGAGAGCCCTTGAGCACACCTCATGGTCGTAAGTTGGGAGTTGTCGATCATTGTGCGTGATCGTAGATCAGGAGTGGTTGACTATCGCTGGTGGTCGTAAGTTGGCAATGGTTGACGATCGATCGTAGTCTTAAATCGGGAGCCTTCGACAATGGCTTGTAGTCGTACGTGGGAAACTAACAACCATTGTTCGTGGTCATAAGTCAGAAGCCATCGAGGACACCTCGTGGTTGTAAGTCGGAATATATCGACCAGCACTTATGGTCGTAAGTTGGAAGACATCGATCACACCTCGGGGTTGTAAGTTGGAATACATTGACCAATGCTCGTGGTCGTAAATCGGAAGTCGTTGATCACACCTTCTAGTCGTAAATTAGAAGCTGTTGACCATCATGCATGATCGTAGGTCGGGAGCGGTTGACCATCGTTGGTGGTCGTACGTTGGTAGGGCTTCGGTGCGCTTGTGCCCTATTGCCCAACTACCGGCGCTAGCCCGCTCGGCCCCAACTTCAACCACGACCCTTCAACGTCGACCACGACCCCCTTCGACCACGGCCCTGACTTCGACCATGCCCCTCGACTTCGACCACTGCCCCCTTCGACTTCGACCGCTACCCCCTTTGACTTCAACCACTGCCCCCTTCAACCATTGTCCCCTTCGACCACGGCCCTTCGACGTCGACCACTTCCCCCTTCGACTACAGCCCCCTTCGACCACGGCTTCGACTGCGACCATGGATCTTCGAATTCGACCAGCGCTCGTGGTCATAAGTCGGAAGACATCGACCAGACCTCGTGGTCGTAAGTCGGAACACATCAACCAGCGCTCATGGTCGTAAATCGGAAGCCATCGATCACACCTCGTGGCCAAAAGCATGTTACAATCCATGGGGAGTACGAGACCTTGTGGGTCTTGTTGTCGAGGGTGGGGAGCTCGATCTCAGGGGTGACCTAGGGGTAGGCGACGGGGATGTCCAACTGGAGGGGGAACTCGTAGCGGCGGAGCTTATGGACAAACCAGCAGGTGCCCTCCGGGTTGGCGCTACAACTACGACCATGATCGCTACGACCACATCTATGGGCGCTACGACTACGACTATGACCGTGACTTCAACCACTGCTCCCTTCGACTTTGAGCACTACCCCCTTTGACTTTGACCACTGTCCCCTTTGACCACGGCCCTTCGACGTCGACAACTTCCCTCTTCGACCACGGCTTCGATGACGACCATGGATCTTCGACTTCGACCACTACCCCCCTCGACCACTGTCCCCTTCGACCATGGCCCTTCGACAACCACAGCCCATCGACGACGACAACTTCCCCCTTCGACCACGGCTTCGACTTCGACCAAGGATCTTCAACTTTGATAATGGATCTTTGACTTTGACCACTGTCCCCTTCGACCACTGTTCCCTTCGACCACGACCCTTCGACGTCGACTACTTCCCCTTTGACCACGGCTTTGATTTCGACCATAAATCTTTGACTTCAACCACGGATCAGCGACTTCGACCACTGCCCCCTTCGATCACTATTCCCTTCGACCATGACCCTTCGACGACCATGGCCCTTTGACGTCGACCACTTCCCCCTTCGACCACTGTCCCCTTCGACTACGGCCCTTCAACGTCGACCACTTCCCCTTTCGACCACGACCCCCTTTGACCACAGATTCGACTTTGACCACGGATCTTTGATTTTGACCACGGATCTTCGACTTCGACCACTACCCCTTTGACCACTATTCCCTACGACCACAGCCCTTCAACAACCACGGCCCTTCGACGTCGACCACTTCTCCCTTCGATCACCCCCCTTCGACCACCGTCCCCTTCGACCACGGCCCTTCAACGTCAACCACTTCCCCCTTTGACCATCACCCCCTTCGACCATAGCTTCGACATCGACCACGGATCTTCAACTTCAGCCACAGTCCCTGAACCACAGCCTCCTTTGACCCACGACCCCAACGTCGACCACAACCCTTTGACTTCGACTGCGGACCGACTTCGTCCACGGCCCTTCGACTTCGACCATTGCCCCTTTGACCACTGTCCCTTTCGACCATTGCTTGGATTTCGACCACGACCTTTCGACTTCGACCACTGCCCCCTTCGACCACAGTTTGGACTTCAACTATGACCCTTCAACTTCGACCATGGCCTGACTTCGACCACGGCCCTTCAACTTCGACCATGGACCGACTTCATCCATAACCCTTCGACTTCTATCACTACCCCCTTCGACCACTGTCCCCTTTGACCACGGCTTGCACTTCAACCATGACCCTTTGACTTTGACCAAAGCTTGACTTCGATCGCGACCCTTCGACTTTGACCACCGCCCCTTCGACCGCGGCTTTGACTTCGACCACTGATCTTCGACTTCGGCCATGGTCCCATTCAACCACGGCTTCGACTTCGGCCATGGCCCCTCGACCATGGCCCCCTTCGACTATGGCACCGACTTCAATGGCTAGCTTGGGAGACCAAAATCGCTAGACAGCACGATGGGCTCCAAGCGAAGAGTAGGAGGAGGTATAGAGGCTCACCGAACGAGCGACCGCTGGGCGGTGGTGGCGGGGGAGAGCCACGTGGGCGGGTGTAAGAAGAGGAAGCCACGACCACCATTGTCGAGCGCCCTTTTCTCCGATCTACCAGTCGCTGTTGCCGAGCGCCCTTTTGTCCGATCCACCGGCCGCTGTCGCCAAGCGTTGTGTTGCTGGTTGGAGGGGCGATGGGAGATGGAATTGGTGGCGGCGCCGAGGAGGAGACGTGGCACGAGGGTTCGGGGGAGAGAAGGAGGCAGCGGTTGTGGGAGATGGAGATGGGGAGGCGGCGGCGGGTAGATGGGGAGAGGAGGCGGTGGGCGAATGCGTTGGGGAGGAGGCGACGGGGAGATGCGACGCTGCTGGGGGAAGTTGGAGGACTGCGACCAAACGCTACCGCGCGGGGAAGGAGTTGGTGGCGGTGCCAAGGAGGGGGAGGCACAGCACGAGGGTTCGAGGGAGAGAAGGAGGCGGCGGTTGCGAGAGGCAGAGGTGGGGAGGCGGCGATGAGCAGATGGGGAGAGGAGACGATGGCGAATGTATTGGGGAGGTGGTGACGGGGGGATGCAGCGCTGCTGGGGGGAGTTGGGGGATTACGACCAGACGCTGCCGCGTGGGGAAGGAATTGGTGGCGGCGCTGAGGAGGAGGAGGCGCGGCACGAGGGTTCGGGGGAGAGAAGGAGGCGGCGGTTGCAGGAGGTGAAGTGGTTGCGGGAGGCGGAGGATGCGGGGAAAGAGAAGAGGAAGAGTGCGGCCCACGCGTCGGCCCGACCTTTTCTACGAGGGAAAGTTGATCATATACCCTCCCTTCATTTTGAGAATTCAGGATTTACCCTCCCACCTCAATGACATGTGGGGTCATCATAAGTCACTGACATGTGGGCCAGGAGGGTAAATCCTGAATTTCCATCTAAGAGGAGGGTATATGATGAATAAATCCTTTCTACGAGGAGCGAAAGAACTACCTACATGCGGATCTAGACGACTGATCTTTGATCGGACAGCTAAGAAGAGAGGAGGGAGAACTGTTAGACCATGTGGCTAGGTTTAGGATATTTTGATGATGAATAATTGACAATGGTTAATTTGTTATGATGAATAATTGGTGATTTTGTTTAGAGATGTTAGAGATGTTATGCGAGGTGTGTGGTGCATGCATGAACTGATGTTGGTCAAATTGGGACGAACTTGTGCCGGAAAAATATTCTTTGGTCTTTGCATGTGCAGGTTAAGCATGGAGGCGATCATGGTCGGTGACGAGGAGGACCGGGACTAGGATGGGGAGATCCGAGGTTCAGACGGTCGAGGATGTCATGGGATGATCGGGCTCATGCTTGGGGCGCATGGAGATCAAAGGTTGATGGTACGTGAAGAAGCTACGGGAGGTGCAGTCCTGAAGGCTTTGACACGTGATGAGTTGAAAAGTCGGAAGTGTGAAAAACTCGTGTTAAGAAGGGTTTTGGATCCCTTGATAATTAGTGGGCCAAAAGCCTATTTGAGGTAAAAAGGCACAGGTCTAGTTGGATGAGTTGGATTAGAATTCTAAGTAGAGATTGCATAGGATTCTGAGTTGGATTAGGATTCTAAGTTGAGATTGAATAGGATTCGTAGTTGGCTGTATAAAAAGAACGGAGCGCAAGAAGAAAAATTGACTAGCTGTGGAGAAGCGCGGGCACGTGTAGGAAAAATAAAAGCAGCAGCACACTACTTTTGGAGAGAGAAAGAAGCATGAGAAATCGGTTATCCATCAGGATGCATGTACACAATTTCTCCATTTTCTAATTAAACTTTGTAAGTTTTTTTTATTTCATATCTATTATCCTTTTTATAGGTTTTTTGATTCATATATATTTCTCCATGTATTGATCTATGTCTAGTTATTTTCTTGCTTACATACATGAATTAGTTTTAATTAAAAATTGATTCCTAGATTGAATAAAAAACGTGTTTCGCTGATTGATCGGAACTCTTTTCTCGGCACTACAGTAACTGCTACAGTAAATCGCTACAGTACGCTACAGTAATTGCTACAGTAGAATCAGAAAAAATATGTTTTTTTGTTTCTGGTTTTTGCACATTAAAAGGTAGAAAATAAAAAAAAGTTTCCGCTGTGCGCTGCAATCATTCACCCCCTCTGATTGCTATCAACGATCATACAAGTGGTATCAGAGCAGGTTTATTTTTCTAATTGATCTTAACCGGTGATTAGAAAACATGTCGACGGATAGATATTCCACAAAACCTAGTGTTTTCGATGGTGTTGATTTTCAGTATTGGAAAGCGAAGATGGAGGCATATATTCAAGCTCAAGGCTTTACAATATGGGAGAAAGTCTACAAGCCTTATCAAGTGCCCGAGAATGATGCTGTGTCAGCTGCAAATATAGCACAAGTGGACGCAAATAGCAAGGCAAGAAACCTGATAATTCAAGGACTAGAAAGGAGTGATTTTACTAGAAAGGAGTGATTTTAATCATGTTGTGCATCTTAAATCCGCATATAAGGTATGGAAAGCACTATGTGATTATCATGAGGGTTCATCTACTATTTAAGAGGTACGTCAAGATATGTACAATACATGCGTTCTGAGATGAAACCTGGTGAATCAATAGATGATCTCTTTGCTCGCTTTAATAAAATTCTTAGTAACCTACGTGCTGTTAATGTTACTTATACTGATGCTGAAAATGCACGTCAATTACTTGGAGCATTAGATATGTCTATATGGGAGATGAAGGTTACATCCATTAGGGAATCTACTGTCATGAGTACACTTACATTAGATGTACTTTATTCTAAATTGAAAACTCATGAATTAGATGTTTTTGCTTGAAAAAATAATGGTAATAAATCAATTGCTTTAGCTTCACAATCTAGCAAGTCTAATGGTGATAATTATTCTACTAGCTATGCTTTGTCTTCTTTGTCTTCACTAACCGATGAACAGCTAGAGCAACTCTCGGAAGATGATTTGTCACTCCTCTCTAAACGCTTCACAAGAGCTTTGTAGAATGTGAGATCAAGAAAGAGAGGAATTTTTGGTCCTCAAAGGTGCTATGAGTGTGGTGATCTAAATCATATTCGTCCCAAATGTCCAAGTTTCTAGCAAGATTTGCAAGGGAAGAGAATGAGAAGAAAGAAGAGATGAAGAAAGAAAAAAATAAGAATAAAAAGAAGGGCTATATGAATCACAAGGTGGTGCATCGTGTTCTTTCGGCTCTTGAGCAAATTAATTTGAGTGATGTGGACACAGACAGTGAGGTCCCAAAGGCAAGAAAGATTTAATTGGGTTGTGTCTAATGGCAAGTAGCAAAAGCTCCACCGATAATGACGATCTTGACAGCGACAACTACAATGAGGTAGACCCTTCTTATGATGATTTAGCTAAAACTGTTGCTAAACTTGGTACTTTGCTAGAAAAGAAAGATAAAAAGATTAAGAAATACGATACTTTGATTGAATCTCTAAATTCTGAAATTGCAAGACTTAGAGTTTTAATTACTGATGATGAATCTTGTGAGTCTTGTCAAATTTTACATTCTGAGTTTGAGAATGCTAGGTCACTTAATGTTTTAAACATGGATCAACTTAGCGATGTAAATGCTAAATTTGATGAATTAAGATTAGCACATAACTCTTGTGATGAAAAATTGAAATGTGCTAATGTTGAAATTGGAAAACTCAAGTTTAGTTCTTCTTCATGTTTAGAATCAAGTATTTCAAATGTTTATTCTAAAAATTGTTCTAAATGTGAATTATTAGAAGCCAGACTTAACTCATCTCAGAAAATAATTCAGCAGATGCTTTATAATGAGATATCTTCTTGTTCTAAATGTCCTAAGCTTAACACAGAAATAGAAGCATTGACTAGACAACTTAATGATTTTGCTGAAAAAGAAAGATTGGCTCAGTCTAGTGATTCTAAGAATTTTGTGAATGAACCTGTTAAATGCACAATTTGTTCCACTCGAGCTAAAGAGAATGAGTACGTGAAAGACACTTTAGAGATTTCTTTGAAAAAAAAAAAAAAAAAAAAAAAAAAAAAAAAAAAAAAAAAAAAGAATGAATTGATATGATATTAGACAAGTCAAAAACAAGTGTGAAAATCGTGATCTAGGATTTAATTTTATTGAGCATGCCAAGAATAATCCTCCTAAGGTTATTAAGCCTCTTGAACCTGGAAAAATTGAAGTGGAACTTGAACCAAAACAAATTGTGTTTAAATCTGCTGGTATTATGTCATCTACTAATCAAGTGAATGCAAATGTTGTTCTACTCCTCAAGTTAAAAATAAAATTAAGTACATTTGCAGTTATTGTGGAAGAGATGGACATTTGCATGAATTTTGTTTTAGACGTGCTAAGAAGAGAAGAAGGAAAGATTGAATGCTTTAAAACAAAAACGTGCAACCTCTTTTGTTCCTAGAACAAATGCGAAAGCTATGTTTTTAGAGAACTTTTGTGATGGCTTTAAATCTTCTTCTCATGCTAGATTGGGATTTAATTCAAATAATTCACGTTCTTTTCAGCGTTTTGATCACCCACGTGCACGTGATTTTGGTTCTAGCATTGTTGCTCCTGTTCGTCGTGTGTCTCAATACTGCATTCCTAAATCTTATTTCACTAACCCAAGTACTGTGAGACCGATGTTTCCTGTGATGTAAGAACAGCTGACAAGGTTGGAGAACATGAGTTAGATTGGGTTTCGGTCTTTTACATCATTCTTGATTGGAACACTTGATGGTTCTTCACTCTCTTTGATGGCTTTCAAGAGATTTCACTTTTTGAGAGACCATGAAGAAAAGGTGATGTTGTCTTACATCTTGTTAAATTCTCAAGTTGCTGATATGCACACGAAATCGTTTGATACTTCTCGTTTTCCTCATTTGCGAAATGAGTTGGGCGTATTACATCTTGTGGGATTATTCTGAGGGAGAGCTTGTTGTTTAAAAATTTCAGAAGCTTTTTTATTATCCTTGTCAAATAAATCAATAAGTCCAAGCCATTGAAATTAAATGAGTTGTAGAGCTCTCTTTATCATATTTACTCATATACTGTGTAGCTTTGATCACGACTGATTATAATTAATTTGCTATACTTGAACTAAAATAGGATATGGCGGAATATTTTGACTAGATTGATTATATTTATTACTTTGCGATATCCATAAAAAAGGATGAGCTTGATTGTGAGTCTTATTTTAACTCTTGGCTATGAGACTCGTATGTTTCATTTACAATTTTTATGATCACTCAATTTGGCATGTTATTAAAAAAAGGTATATGAAAGAAGAGAATTGAAAAGATGTATGCTTCAAGCATGCCATGGTGAAAAAAGGCACAAAAGTACGCAAAATAAAAAGAAGTATGCTTCAAGCATGCCACCATCACAAAAAAAATATGTCATTATGAAAAAGAAGTATGCTACAAGCATGCCACATGCCTAAGAATTGAGTGTGGAGCAATAAGTTGTTACATGAGACTGCTAGTCCGTCTAGAGTTAAGATCTGCTTCACTTTTAGGCCTTGACTTTTTGTTGTGATATGTCATTGTGCTCTCTATAATTGGTTTGGTCATTGTTGAGATGCCTGTCATTGATATAAATTGCTTAATCATATTAAAAATTTTGTTTTGATATTGCTATATGATATATGACTTTATATGATCTAGATAGCTCTACTAAAAAATGGCTTGGTTAAATTATTAAATCAATTCAAAATGACTTGGATAATCTACAAAATTTCTAGATTTTTATTCTCATTGCTTCTTCTTAGAATTATCTTTTCTCTGAATTTTCTTGATGTTTACATTGCCAAAGGGGGAGAGATTTGATGTACTTTGTGAGATAATTGAAGAAATTTGCTAAAACTACATTTCTTGTGTTGAGGGGGAGAGATTTGAGACTTATGGCTTAAAATGATTTTTGGGCTTCAGTTCTTCACTTATATCTATTTGAAGCTAATTCATCATACAATTTTGTGGTGTTGTCAATGTATTCATCAAGGGGGAGATTGTTAGACCATGTGGTTAGGTTTATGATATTTTGGTGATGAATAATTGACAATGGTTAATTTGTTATGATGAATAATTGGTGATTTTGTTTAGAGATGTTATGCGAGGTGTGTGGTGCGTGAACTGATGTTGGTCAAGTTGGGACGAACTTGTGTCGAAAAAATATTCTTTGGTCTTTACATGTGCAGGGTAAGCATGGATGCGATCATGGTCGGTGACGAGGAGGACCGGGACTAGGATAGGGAGATCCGAGGTTCAGACGGTCGAGGATATCATGGGATGATCGGGCTCATGCTTGGGGCGCATGTTGGAAGATGACGCGAAGACGACGTGGGAGCCCGGATTCGAGGCGACTCCTCGGGCCTTGGCGACGGCAACACTGAATCTGATGGCGAGGAGGACGGAGGTAGTTGGATCTGGTGCGGTGGCGCCGCTCATGCTGGATCGGCAAGGAGATGGCCGCCCCGGGAGTGGAGACGCTCCTCTTGGGTGCAGCGCAGCGGAAGACAAGCAGAGCTAGTTATGAACCTGGGGCTCTGATACCATAAAGGCTCATAGAAATGAAGCACTTGTTTGATTCATTGGTGTACATGGATATATGCAATGGTGACGCTAATGTGCATACATATAGCAATTGCTAATGTGAATATATGCGTCATCTTGAATCGAGGCGTTACAGCGCGAACGAGATAGTAGGTTAACAGTCACAGTGGGAACAGGATGGTAGGCTAACATTTAATCCTAGATAATTAAAGTAGAAAATCTATATAGATAACTTACATAATCCATAGTTGGTGGAAATCGAACTCTGGTTATCAATCAGAGAGATATTGATACCACACCGCTAGCCTATGCATGATTAGCTTTTATTTTAGAAAGTTAATTCTTTGAACAGGACCTAAAAGTCATTTGTCGCCGGCCATTTAGAATGAAAATGTGAAATTGCTATCACTATCTTAATTTCCTGTAAAATATTTTGCCCGGGCCCACTTGCAGCCACCCGTATCCCTGTGTGAGTGTGTGACCACGTACCTGTACCCATCTACCGCCGAAACAGAAGGAAAGTTCCCTAGAAAAAACAAAACAATCCCCATAGGACGCACGCCGTCTCCCCTCTGCTTGCTCCGCATTTCCTCCCTCCACTCACTGTAACCTGGGACCCACCTTCCGTCCGACACTGTGGACCGACATTTCAGCGAGCAATAATGTTAAACCCCTCGAACCTCCCGTGCTCTACCAACATCCCCTCTCCCTGGCCCCACTGCAGTACCCAAGCCCACTCCTCCTCTCCTCTTACCAGATACCACCTACTTCTCCAATGCCGTCCACGTTCAAACGCCGTCACCTCCGCTTCCTCCGCTCCGTCTCCCCCACTTCCCCACGCAAACCCTTACCCCACCCTCTAACACCCACCGACATTGGGCCCCACACGCGTTACACCCGACTAGTGGGTTAGTTGCGTTTCTCCATCTGGACCCCACTTCCAGCCACCCAACGCCACCTTCCCCGACCACTGTTACTTCTACCTGTAGTATCCAAAACTTTTTTTTGGCCCAAGTCGGCAACTGTTCTCCCCCTCTCAGATCTCGATGCGGCGCAAGCTCCCCGGCGACGCGCCGGCGTCGTCGGCGGCGGGGGCCGGTCCGTCCCGTCCGACGCTGACCTCGCGCAGCTCTCCGCCGCCATCGCCGCGGGGGGGACCTCGGCCCGTTCGTGCGGCGCGCGTTCGCGTGCGGGAGGCCGGAGCCGCTGCTGGCCTCGCTCCGCGCCGCCGCGCGGGACCGCGAGGCCGAGATCGAGGAGCTCTGCCGCGCGCACTTCCACGACTTCATCCGCGCCGTCGACGACCTCCGCTCCCTCCTCGCCGATGCCGACGCGCTCAAGGGGTCCCTCTCCGCCTCCCACTCCGCGCTCCTCTCCTCCGCTGCGCCGCTGCTCGCCTCGCTCGAGTCGTTTCTCGCCGCGCGCGCGCTCGCCGGGAACCTCTCCTCTGCGCTCGCCTCCTCCCGCCGCTGCGTCCGCCTGCTCGCGCTCGCCGCCCGGGCTAACGACCACCTCCAGGCCGGCAACCACAGCCTCTACCTCGCCCTCCGCGCTGTCGATGCCATCGACCGCGACCTCTCCTCCGGCCCCGAGCCACTGCCCCTCCCCACCCTCCGCCGCATGCTGCTCAGCCTCGTCCCCGCGGTGCGCGCCCACGCCGAGCGCGAGATCTCCAAGGAGTTCTCCGACTGGATGGTCAGCATCCGTGCTGCGTCGCGGCACCTTGGCCAAGTATCCATCGGCCGGTCCGCCGCCGCCAGGCAGCGCCAGGAGGAGCTCCGCTCCAAGCACCGCCCGCTGGAGGAGTGCATCACCCTGGATGACGATGGTGTTGGTGACCTTGATGACTTCGCGGCAGCCGCTGCAGCAGCAGACGTTGCAGATGGGGCGGCTGCAGCCTCGTTCGACCTCACGCCGCTCTACCGCGCGATGCATATACACCAGACGCTGGCGCTTGGGGAGCGGTTCAAGAAGTACTACCTGGAGAACAGGAAGCTGCAGCTGACATCGGACTTCGATGTGATTGCAGCGACTCCGTTCCTCGAGTCTCACCAGGTCTTCTTCTCCCAGATTGCTGGCTTCTTTATTGTTGAGGACCGTGTGTTTCGAACAGGGGGCGCGCTCACGTCCCGTGCAGATGTAGATGCGCTGTGGGATGCCGCAGTGGGAAAGATGGTTTTGTGATGGAGGACAACTTCTCTCGGATGCAGACAGCAAATCACTTGCTTCTCATCACCGACTATGCTGCTTTGCTTGCTGCCACTATGCGGCGCTATGGTTATCCAGTAGGGATGCTGCTCGATGTGCTGGCTAAGCATCGGGACAAGTATCATGACTTGCTGCTTGCGGATTGCCGTAGGCAGGTGGCAGAGGCACTGGCTGCAGATAAGTTTGATCAGATGCTGATGAGGAAGGAGTATGAGTACTCATGAATGTGCTTGCGTTTGGGATTCAGAGTTCAGATATCACCCCAGCGTTCCCATATGTTGCACTGTTCTCCTGCACTGTTCCAGACATTTGCCGCATCGTTCGGTCATTTATCGAGGATTCTGTAAGTTTCATGGCTCATGGGGGTGGTGGGGACACGTATGCAGCAGTGAAGAAGTACCTTGGTCGGATTCTCTCAGAGGTTGTGGATGCTTCAATACAAAAGCTTGTGGATTCAGGTGGTGGTCTGAGTGTGTCCCAGGCGATGCAGGTTGCTGCGAACATGTCCGTCATGGAGCGTGCATGCGAGTTTTCACACGCCATGCAGCACAACTGTGTGGTGTGCCGCTGCGTGCAGTGGAGCGTGGGCGGCGTGACTTCTCACTTCGCAGGTCCCGTGATGCAGCGGAGGCGCTTCTGCTGCGGCTGCTGCGTTCCAAGGTGGATGAGTTCATGCGGCAATCTGATGGTGTCAACTGGATGGCTGATGACCCTCCTCCCGGTGGCAATGAGTATGCCAATGAGGTCATCATCTATCTTGAGACGCTCACTTCAACTGCGCAGCAGATCCTCCCTCTTCTGGTGCTCCATCGTGTCCTTGTGGCAGTGCTTGCACATATCTCTGATAGGATTGTTGGGCTCTTCTTGAATGACTCAGTCAAGCGGTTCAGTGCTAATGCAGTCACCGGTATCGATACGGATCTCAAAATGTTCGAGTCATTTGCAGAGAGCATGTCCAGCCTGTTTGTGGATTCTGATCAAGAGTCTGCAGCAAATGAAATGAAGGCTGCACTGGTGGAATCGAGGCAGCTGGTTAATCTTCTTTGAGCAACAGCCCAGAGAACTTCCTCAACCCAGTGATTCGTGATAAGAGCTACAATAAGCTTGATCACAAAAAGGTGGCAGCCATCTCAGAGAAGTTTAGGGATACCTCAGAGAGCTATTCTCGACGTTCGGAAAGGGGTGCTAGGCAGAATCCAAAGAAGAAATCTCTGGATACCCTGATCAAGAGGCTCAGAGAAGCCAGCTAGAGCTGCTAGTTTCTCCCTGCAGTAAGATAGCATGCACCTGGCCTTTCACCTCCTCATGTTTTCATGTAATTTAGCCTGTATTTGGTGTGTGTCATGCCTATTATAATCATTCTCTTCTATATACTGTAATTTTGCTGATGCTAGAGTGCTTGTTCCATATGTGTGGATATATATTGTTGATTCTTTCACATTTACTGTATGATCAAGATATAGCACATCATTCTTTCCCTTGACTAGTAAGATGTCTATGCGTTGCAATGGAGTATCAAAAGAGAGTTATACATATCATCTATGCAACATTAGTATGGTAGTTTAGTAAAAAACTCTTCAAATATATTTTATGGTTTCTTATAAACTTATTTGCATGTGATTTATATCTTATTTATACTCAGATTCACGTTGAAAAAAGAGAGTTGAACAATTAAAGATGTGAGCTTCTAAACTTACTTTCTTTTGTAAGAACAGATGGTTCATGAGAAGATGGATAAACATTTGGTCTAGGTCTTTTGACCCTAGAAAGAGGAAGGGGGTTAATAGGAGGTTGATGAAGTGAGTTCTATTTCCCAAGGAGAGGACTATCTGGACGTGGAATAGTTGTTGGCTCATCCCAACACGCCTAAGTTACAAGGCAATCATCCATAACCACACGACTTTCCAACCATACAAAATGACAATAAACCAAGTAGATACCTTCAAGGATCTCCAGCTTGATTCAGGTCACATTGGGTCAAGATTTTCACTGCCAACTATAATACCAGTAAACCTACATGATATTGGAAACAACAGATTATGAATAATCACTTATTACTACCAATGGGCAAATGCCATATGTACATGTATATGTTACAAATAACACCTTGAGGTATAGACATATCTAACCATTGTGTCTGCAAGTGGATGCATTTGTCGGCAAACTACCAGATTTGGTTATACAGATTCCACCAGGGATCTTAAGAATGAAATGAACACAAACATTTTTCCAAAAAAATAAATATCCATAAACCATAAGAGATGTGTGGTTCCCCAATGAGGTTTCTTATGTTACTATGCATACTAAAAATTCTGGTAAACTAAATGGAAGAAATTCTGTTATTCTTTAATAGAAGAAACTACCTTAGAGTTATTGTGAATGCCATGAGGAGAAAGTGCAGAGTTGTCATCTATCAACTTCTCACTTGATGTGTCATGTAGTAGTTATCCCAAATATGCTTCCTGGAACAAACAGAAGTACTATGATAAAGGGCACACTAGTCAATAAAATACATAGAGCAGAGTTTGGAAATTCTCATTATCCTTACAACAACAACAATAAAGTCTTTTATCTGAAACAAGTTGGGGTAGGCTATTATCCTTAACAATGGGAAATATTGACGAACAAAAGGCTCACACATACAACCAACCAAAAGCACGTCAGTTCTCCCAATAGGTAAAATGTTTTTTGAGGCAGAGCTGAAACTACTAACATTATAACAAAAGGCCACATTATTAAGCCTAATTAACAATTTAACATCAATAAGACAAAATCTCTAACTAATTTTACGGTTGGAAATTTTAACAGATTCATATTTGGGCTTAAACTTAATAGTCGCAAAAGCACAAACATACTATGAATTTTTTTTGCAGCATCTAATGAGCTTCTGTTTGTACAGCAATAAAAAAGTTGAACCTTTCAAAATCTATAGTTTATCATAACAACACTGCAATCCTCATACTACAGAGTAACCTTTCTCCAACAAATAGGCATCATACTTTCTAACAGATTAGTGGGTACTATAAATAGTAATGTCAGGAACTCTTCCAGTGAGTACTACTGTCTATATTGTTAGGAAGTGTTATCGCATATCAGACAGGCAAACGAAGTATCATCCTAGACATGCTTATAAGCACATAACTGAAGCTTCGTGGAATCAAGGTAATGGGATCATACTTTAGAATGCTCCTGAAAATTCTTGGAGAGAAGGATAGCAATAGCACGATCATAAGTTGTAAACACTAAACAGTGTGCAAAGAATTGCCTCATGCACTTCTAAATAATCGTAAAGCAAAACTTGGTCAGCAAATTATTTATATATATTGAGCTCAAACTACTTCTAGAATACAATCTTCGAATATTATACCCTAGTTTCAATTGACAGAGTAAGATAGGAACCTCAATTTAAATGGGCATGACTAATCTTATGTGCTCACATTCAGCTATTCAAGACTAAACAGGTCAAGCGCAGTGCAAAATCAAACTGAAAATTGAAATAAACTTGAACTTGGATTCTTAATGTCTTGAGCTAAGTCCCAGTTCGAATCAATCTCATATAGGAGTATCTTGTGACCGTCGTCATATTTACATCATCACATCCAGCTACACAATACCTTTGGGTTGATCGATTATGGCTAAGTGCCCATTTTGGGAGATATTAAATAGCAAAGATTCATTGGCAGCATATCGAAGAACATTTAGTAATTAAAACAACTCAAGTTAGCATGAGACAAGTAGATGCCTTGGACACATGATTTGTTAGAAGACATCATCCACAATAAAAACCAATTAGAAGCATGCCATTGTTTAATGAGAAATTGTTTGCCTTACTATGAGATATGATCTTCTTCCTAGTAGCCAACTTCAAATCCTTGACCGTAGCAGTGTTCAATGCTGCAACATCTTTACACAAGGAGAAAAAAAAGAACTGAGTTGGATTAAGACATTTGACAAGATTTTTCAGGATCAATTAGATGCAAATTTAATGAAATAGGGAAGCCACACACATGGATCAATTAGATGTTTATAGGTTTAATTTAGTTGTTCATTCAATGAAGTGATTTACTTGCATAATTAAGGCCATAAGAAAGAAATAACGGTTGAGATATTAAGTCTCTGTTTACCTGAGCCTAGCTTGCCTCTTCATCTCGGATTTGGGTGCCTTTCTTCAGTTTTGGCATTTGGGCTCAGTCCCGTATTTTCAGAAATACTACAGAGAATACTTTTTGCCAATGTTTTCCAAGTGTAGTTGGACATATATATTGTCTTAATCTAACCTTTTTCATCTATTGCCTGTCTTGCTCTAACCTGTTTCATCTATTGCCATAACCATATATGATGCAGCTTAGTAGCTCTGTACATTACTATACCTAGCTTGCCATGTCATTTTTTGTTAGCGCTTTTGATTGTCAGCAGAAGCCGCAAAAGGCTTTTTCCATGACATGACGCTAGTGGGGGCATCTCAACTTTGCACCAAAAGGTATTACTAATCAAAAGAAACATATCCTATGATGCGAGATGTAACCAACAGGAACTGGAGGCTAGCTCCTTTTCTGGAGATGTCTTTCTACTTTTTTTAGTTAGTTTCCGCTACTATTTCAAGAAGCTTAGCTTTATTCATGTAAATGAAACACAGCGCTGCTATTTCAATGAAGTGATTTACTTGCATATAAGGCCATAAGAAAGAAATAACAATTCAGGTATCACTAATCCAAAGAGCAATACACGTAGCCTATAAGATTTAATGCATCAGTGTGCATCATTGTCCAACAAAGGCATTGAAATAGCCAATATAAGCTTGATACTTGAAAGTTCTTAGATTCATCTAATTATGAGATTAGCAACCATTAAATTACAAATGGAGAGAAAACTACAAGATTTCCGAGGTGATTTTTACCAAATCAGCACCAACTTCTTCCAGTCCTATCACCATTTGAAGATTCTTCCTTTATCTTCAAACTGCCAACATGTAAACAAACAAGTTCCTCTCAACATAAAACCAAATCAGCATGACCAGAAATAGATAATTTGCACGACTTCAAAAAATGCATATGCATTACCACCCCTTGGGAGCCATCCAATCAAGAGTGGAACACTTCAGGTAACTCGTAAGCGAGAAAATCACGATTTTCCCATGAAATTGAAACACTAAATTCTCACATTCCCTATCTCCGATGAATATAAAGTGTTTATTTTTCAATTGTACAGCTCAAGAGCAGCGAGAACAGTAGTACCTCCACAATGCCTTCCTCGCCGTGCTTCCCCCACTTTCGCCGCTTGCCTCTGCATCGGTGTCACAACGCACTACTGAGAAATCCCAAGTTATATAAGGAGAATGTTCATTAAAAAAATAGAAAGAGAGAGCAGTGGGAAGTGTTTACCATGCATTTTTTTTGTGGAGGAGTTGAAGTGTTCAAAGAAGTGGAAGAGGAGCTGATGCTTATATTGTCTCTCTTGAGGCAATTGTCCGTCGCGCATGTTGCTTCCTTTCTTACAATTGTCATGTAGTAACATGGGAGAGTTTTGCAACCAATTTGACACACAGCTAACCTGACTCTTTTTTTTTTGAAGATGTTTGATTTCGTATTTCGCGGCGTTGGTGGGAATGGACGCATGATGAAGCAGGGCTATCGATGGGTGTTGACGAGGGTGCTGTAGCTGCCGCCGGTGAGTTGACGGGTGGTAGGGGGCCGACAGAGGTTTAGCTGATGTCGGATCTGGGGGAGGAGGGAGCTGCGAAGGGGCCAGATGAGGCTGCGGTTTGGAGTGAGGGACGCGACTGGAGCAAAGCCGGAGGTGGCCAGCCATCCAGCCGATGCCGGATCTAGAGGCGAGGGGGGTTGAGAGCGTAGCAGATGTGGGAGGCGGAGCGGAGGAGGGCCAGGATAGTGGAGGGGAGTCGGGGGTTGTGGTGGGAGGCTTAGCAAAGGAGGGCCAGGGGGAGTAAAGAGGAGTCAAGGGTTGAGGCGGGAGGTGGAGTGGAGGAGGGTTGGGGAAGAGTGGAGGGGAGTCGGGGGGTTGAGGCAGGAGTCGGAGCAGAGAAGGGAGGAGAGGGGCCGATGGGTCTCCATGGTCAGGGATCGCCGAAGACACGGTCAGCAGCTTCGCGGGGGAGAGGGGAGCGAAGTCAGGGGAATGGGAATACAAGGAGTAGAGATATCGGAGGGAGTGGGGATGCACTTGGTCTATGGGGACCGGAAAACATGGAGGAGTAGTCCGTTGGAAAGGTGCTCTCTGGTCTATGGAGTAGGTTCACTACGCTGCGCGCGTGTACGGAAGCTAGGGAGGGAGGGGAGGTGAATGAACAAACTCCTATGTTATATTAGTATAGAGATGAAAGTGCTTGTTGTGCACTGCAGAGTGTTAGTAATCTATTCGAATAGCTGTGCCCCCGGCCATAGGCAACGTGTTGAAATATTATAGTGTATAGTTTTCACAAAATGGTTATTGGTATGGGCGTATGGTAATAGACATAGGCTGAGGTCCATGTACCGGACATGTGAAATGCCTGTGAGGAGAGTTGCTCCCACATAGTCAAATGCTTGTGGACATTTTACTTATTTATTTCTGTAGGATCGAAAATGGCAACAGAGGGGGGGGGGGGGGGTTGAATGGTGCCTCTTTAAAAACTTGCCCCCGAAAGTATCCACCACAAACTCTTCTCTCCGATAGCTATGAAAAACTACGAAGAAGAAGGTTCATGCTCTCTGGATATTCAATTGAGCAAACACAAAAGAGAAAAAGGAAGAACAAACCAAAAAAGAAAATTAGCATAGAGAATCACTGAGACCAGCTCAGGCTGCAGGGGGGCCGGTTAGACCGCCACATATGGGCCGGTAAGACCACACCGTGCCTGCCGGTCTGACCGCCCTTATACGGCTGGTCTGACCGCCCGAGGTCCGGTTTGACCGCCCAAATAGCACCGGTCTGACCGCCGCCAGCCACCCGGTCTGACCGCTAGGGTTAGCGGTCTGACCGTCGGTATAAAACCGGTCAGACCGCCCCTTTGGTTCAGACAGGTGCAGAAATCAGCGAGCGACAAACTGAAGACTGAAAATACTCTAACTTGCTGATTTCAAGGAAAATTTGTGACATGCCCTTGTTCTTCTCAGGTCAATAGAGCAATACCTTATTCCAAACAACACCAAGACCAAGGGGATCACAAGAATTCATCAGGAAGGCAAGGAATTTGAAATTTGAGCACAAATCTGAAAATGAGTTGAGAATGAAGCTAATTTTTAGATTCCTCATGTTCCTTCCATTCTTTGCTTATGAAATCTTGTATTTCAGCTAGAGGTCACACAACCATAAACCTCAGACTTAGAACAAACAAATCACCAAGGAACCAGAGAATCACACATGCTCTGGGTAAAAACCCTAGCTACAGTAGAAAACAGAGGAGGTGCAGTTCATAAGTGAAAAATGAGATTCTTTTGATTCTATCATTCGGCTCTTTGGGAATCAACTGACCAAATGGTCTTAAGACTAAATCCCATCACAGAGCCAGAAATCAAAAGCTATTCTCAAGAGCTCATCACAAAACACAGAGAAGCAGCCAAAGCAAAATACATACTGGAGAGAAAAAGACTAAATCATCTCAGGAATATCATTTCTCAAATTGATTGAAATGATTACAAAGGAGTCCCCATACGCAATTGAAAGAGGAATCACTACATGCTTGAGAATCCACACACACAGAGGAGCTCAAGCCATACCACATACACGCACAGACTCACTCACTGCCTGAACTCTCTCTACGGGAATGAGCTCTCACTACAGGGATACTCTTCACTGCTGCCTCCTTCTCCTCTTTTGAAGGCAAAACCTCACCCTCATATGGAAAATCAAGAAGTGGCATACCAAGCCCACTCCAAGACCACATACACACATGAGGCAAGAAGTCAACACACACTTTTGAAGGGAAAAAACCAGCCTCCAAACCATTGCTTGAGTCAAATCTCCAATTTGCCCCTCAAGCGCCTTCCCGGAAGCTTCCCACATCCGGTACCTTGACCGTTTGGACCTCGACTCCTCCCTGGGTCTAGTCCCGGTCCGCTCCGCTGCACACGACTGCACCCGGCATCATGGCCGTCTGGACCTCAACTCCTCCCTGAGTCTAGTCCCGATCCACTCGCCGTTGCCCGTTGTGTCCAGCCGACACCGATCGAGACCTCCGACTCCACCTAAGTCTAGTCCTGGTTTGTTTCGTCGCGCACAACCGCAACCGACACCCAACCATCTGGACCTCCGACTCCTCCCTGAGTCTAGTCCCGGTTCTCTCGTTGTCGCCCGTCGTGTCCATCACCAGTAGCTCCAGCTCCGGGTCCTCGTCTCCCGACTCGCAATCACCTCACCAGCCTCGATCATCTTCGGCATCACCGACCGTCTGGACCTCAACACCTCCTGTGCCTAGTCCCGGTCCTCCTTGCCTCACCATGACCTAGCTCCGAAGTCCTGTAGTCACACAGACAAGCAAAGCGTCACATAGCACCGCACGAAACAACATATCAACAATAGTATATGTAAAAGGTACTCAACCCTAGAATACCCAAAACAAACTCAAACTCTCTAAACCAACCGTCAATTACTCATCACAAACATGGGGATACCTCCACATAGTCTCTCAATTTCATTTCAGTTAGAGTGGCTAAATCATAGGTTTGAAATTTAATTATGATATGATATTGAAAATCTAGCTTCACGCAAAAGAAACATAAAACCATCATTTGATTTAACTTGCATATAGATGATAGCTCTATAAATGCATTCTGCTATAGGGACTTGTTGAGTACTCAATCTTGCTATATTTCCACCACAACAGATACCAGAAGGAGAAAGAATACTTCAAGTTTTCGTGTTAGGGTTACGATCACACTCAAGCACTCCTGTGGGAGTTTTCTTCGGTTCTTTTGATTGTATGTTAAGTTTTGGGCTTGGAGGCCCATTTAAATTTTCTAAAATTGACCGTTAGGTTTTATTTTAATCAAATTAACCATGTTTAAATGTTCATGAACTGGCATGATACTCCTTCTATCCATAACTGAACTCCTGGACTGTTACAGAAGGTAACGATGGTCCTGTTCCCAGAAACGGGGGGTGTTACAGTTGCCACTACACAAAAATGTCTATATGGATGCATATTTTCCAATGTTGATAGTTGCATTTGCACATGCGCATTTTTGTCCATGTTGGAAGGTGATGATCAACTAATTCATTTCTGATCAGAGAAAGTTGCTCCTTACCTGCACCTTTTCATTTCACAACTTATCTCTTGTTCTTCAATCTTGGCATGAATTATTGCCTTCTATTTTTATTTCATAATTTGCCACTTATGCTTTTACACATGACAAAAGCTACAACCTTGTCTGGTGCAATATCCTACCCGCCGTTTCTAATGTGTGTATGCGTGTTTTATATGCATCCCATATTGGTTAATCATATACAACTATTTTTGGTGTAAACTGTTACGTTTGATGTGATTAATTGGGTCATAGGTCATATCCTGATCAGTTTCATGGTCAATGATGCTACTCAGCTACTTGATGAATGATTATTGACTCCAATCGTTGTTGTTCATGGCCTTGTTAAGTATGTCACTAGCTAACCTGTACACCAATTGTCTGGAACCTCACTAGTGCAGCTTGATACTCCATCATTGTGGTTTTGTTGGGGTGTTTTATAGCTAAGTTTTGGAAAGTTTGAGCTAAGGATGGTGCAGTTCCAACTGGGAGCCTAGCCGAGCTCTAATTCTGGTCATGGCTGTTTTTGAGACTGTTTGGTACTATCAGTAGTTTTGCTATCTTGAAACTGGTGAGGTCTTTTGCATGGTTGTCACGGTGTACTTAGCAACCACAGCATGTGAGAGGAGCCAAGACGCAATGGTGTCCAGGTGGGCACCATGGTGTTCTCAAGGCGAGATATAGCGAGCTAAATGGGTTGACTAAGACAGCAAATTAAAGAGGTCAATGACAATTGCATATCTTGATGACCCTACTCTTCTTTTGTTCTTTTCCTAGGCAGCCAAGCACCCGCTATCCAAAATGAAGCTGTAGAGAGAAGCAATAGAGAGCAACCTCATAAGATCATAACCATTGAAGCCATATGTTCCTACCATTGCGAAATATAGAAAAAAAAATGTAAACTAAGTTATTGAATATTGAGCATTAACTATTGTAATTTCATATTTGGAAATATTGTGTAGTTGATAGTGTTGAAAATTTGAAATGATGAAATGAAATAAGATTTAAAGTTGTAGAGCAGCCACCAGTCCATCACAAAGTACTGCCTAGCGCATTGCATTACAACTAGTCAACAAGTCTTAAACAGGAACAACCAAACAACAAAAGATAATCAGTAGCAAAAGCATGAAATCACAAAGGCCATTAACAATCATAATCTAGATAATCTCCCTCGTGGTCTGCAACACCACTTTGTCTAGTAGTGTGAAGAGTAGGACTAGGAGGAGATTCACCCAAATCATCTTCAATTTCTTCATCACCCATCTCAAAATCTTCGTCATGATTGTCTATCATTCCCAGTCCCAACAGCAGTGGCACGGGCTTTTCTAGGTAGATTGCGACCACGGAGTGCACTTGATGCACCAACAATCTTATCAATAAGAGCCCATTTCAAATTTTTCCAGCTTCATCTCATAGACATCTTCAGTACCTGCATAAATCCAGTCAGTGTTTCACTCAGACTCATTAAAGATTAGTGAGTTAAAGTTGCTTCCCCCTACATGCATCTTTTAAAATGTTTTAATAATATTTTTGTTATATTTGATATAAACCAAATCATCCAACCTTTGGTGCTTTAGATAGTTCTTTCTCTTTGTATGAATAACAAAAAAAAGACTCTAGATTCAAGATAACATTAAATAAGCCGGCTAAAGTGAAAATGATCAATTAAGCATTACTTAGTAGTAGTACTTACAAATTCAAAGGTGCTCCTATTGTACTCACACCTAGAGGTCGAAGCACAAAGACTAAGAAGACGCTTTACAAACTGTTAAAGCTCCAGTATGTTGTCACCATATGTATCCCACCAATCAACTATAATAATGCAAAAGGAATGATTCATGATTCTTGACCAACCATCTTAGAAAGAATATCGTGAAAATTGTCTCTTAGCTTTTGAGCACATGCACTATCTTTCTCATGCATAGAATTTATTTGGATTCAAGTACAGTGCAGTGCCATATAGCTTCACTTCCATTTGATTTTTTCCATTGCCTCTCAATAATGTCAATCACATGATCAAGGCTAGGAATGATTTCTCAAAGTAGCCCTTGCTTGAACAAACTCTGCAAGGTTAGGAATGATGTGGTGAATCGAGTGGTTGCTGGCCTTATAAGATTATAGCCTCCTGTCTTATCCCTCATTGCATCAAGAAGCTTCCCATGCCTATAGATAACTGCGGTGATACGCTTGGCTTTGGTAATGCAACTGTTGAGAAGAGGTATCTTCCCAATTTTCTCCAACACGAGGTCCATACAATGGGTAGCACATAGGGTTGAAAATAGAGGAAATTTGGCATTAGAAGTTTGCCTACAGCCTTGAAGTTAGCACTATTATCAGTGATCACTTAAACAACATTTTCTCATTAACTTCCACAATTCTCTTTTGTAGTAAGTCAGCTAACATTGTTGCATCTGCCACCTGACATGATGCATCAACAGACTCTAGGAAGAAAGTCCCCTTCAGGCTAACTCTCAGAGAACATGGCCGGAGCACCACCGCTGTCGTTTGCCCATGCCATGGCCGCCACCCCAGACCGCTAATGCCACCTCCGAGCTCCCCTTGACCTTGCCGCCGCCATCTATCGCTAACTCGAGGCTCCACCAACCCATTTTTCTCATAGCCCGTGCCTCCCGAGCCCTAGCTCACTAGCGTCGCTGCCTCCTTTGTTCCTCCCCCTCTTTCGATCTCTCTTTATCTCACTAGCAGGCCTAACCTGGCAGTTAGCCCTTTCCTTTTTATTTAAATTCACTTGAGTGGAATATTCCCTTTCCCTCACAATTTGCAGCATTTTCCCTTTCCCGCAAATATTCCGAGAGCCCGTTCTCCACTATCCGAATTCCAAATCAAGCGATTCAAATTCCTAAATTCATATACATTCACAATATATATTCTAGAACATTTTAGATTTATTTTGGATTTATTTGCATTTATTAGTTATTTGTTTATTCTTGTATCACGTGTTTAGACATCAACATTGTTGAGTTGATCCAAGATCAATAGGAAGAAGCACTAGCTATTATCAGCGAAGGCAAGTCTTCCTTAACCATATTCATCCTAATGTTAGTAAAATCTGTTTTTATATCTTTGGAAAACTATTATGAATTGCTGTTTTATTCAATGTTAATTCAAGAATTAGGAATTAGTTAAATCCTACTTGAAATTACTTTCATTGATATTTGAAATCCATATACCTTTGTCACCCTAGTATAGATTGCCATTGATAATGAGTACATTATTGTGCTTAGTTAGAATGGTAGATTTTCTTAGACAAGCTAGTTGGTCAGTATCATTCATTTGGTAGAAAATTAAATACAAATATTCTTAAAGGTCATTTTATTAAATGTTTGGCAATAGGTATTACCATTGGTTTATAAAATAAAAATAGTGAAAATTGTTTTATACTTAGGTGGATAGTAAGATTGGATTGGTGCGATGGAACAAAAGATCTTGTTTTATGAAAGTACCTCCCTAATCAATTAAGAACCGACTCTTGTGACTATCCAAACTGAGCACTATCATATAACCATAAGTCTGGTATAGGACGGATTTAGGGCTGTAAACGAGCCGAGCTCGAGCGAGCTTGGCCTTCCAGGCTCGAGCTCGGTAGAAGCTCGAGCCGAGCTCGAGTTGGGGTCCGAGCTTGGACCGGGGCTCGATCTCGGCTCGGCCTAAGCTCGAGTAGGCTCGAGCTCGGCTCGTTGAAGCTCGGTAACAATTAAAATAATTTATTATGCACTATTTTTCAATAATAAGAAAATTTTAAACTCGAGCTCGGCTCTAGTAAGCTCGATAACAGTTAAAATAATTCAAATATACACTAATTTTCAACAATAAGAAAAGCTCGAGCTCGAGTTTGGCTCGAGTAAGCTCGGTAAGAATTAATATGTATTACTATTTGAGCTCGAATTGGGGCTCGCGAACTATTCGAGCTCGGCTCGGTGAAGCTCGCGAGCTCGAAATCAAGCTCGAGTTCGGCTCGTTTAAAATTCGAACCGAGCTCGAACCGAGCCTAGAACGAGCCGAACTCGAGTAGCTCGTGAGCTTCGAGCTTTTTTTACAGCCCTAGACGGATTTGACTAATTAATTTTAACCAGCCTAGCTTAGATTCTGCCAGAGAGCTGAGTGAGTGCCGGATGGATACATTTGTCCTACATGGCGCAAGAGGATGCTTCTGACTGGATGGATGGAACCTTTTAGTGGATGGAACTATCGGATGTGTGTTTTGGTGCATAGAGCTAGTGCGGGTGGATGTAACCCGTATTCTTAAACCTTGGCAGATAGAGCTTATTTACTAGTGTTAGGTGGTTAGAACCTTCACTAGAATATTACGTAGTTTAATTAAAATGAATACTTTTGTTAAATGAGTGTTTTGTAAAAACATGAAAATTTGTGAACTATTGCTTCACACAAAAGAACCATAATAGGCCCATTTTGTTAAGTCTTGCATCTAAATAACTGTATTTTTCAAAGACTTGCAGAGTAGTCTATGTACTCACCTTGCAACCTACAAAACCATCTCAAAGGATTATGAAGACACGAAAGTAGACTACAACTACTTCGTGTGTGGCTTCGATAAAGGACGTCCAAAGTACTAGGTTGCGTTCCCCAGTTAATTACCTGTGGTGTCTAGATAGGCCAACTTTGGAGTTTATTTGTTTTGCTTTTGTTGTGTTTGTAAGTCTGTGAGATCTTAAAATTTCAGTTGTAATAAGTAGTTATAAGGCCAATACTCTTTATTATTGTAATGAGGCACTGCATGATTATGTATTTATTGCTATATAACTGTGTGCATTAGTTTTGATCTGGGACTAGTACGATAACACACAAAGGATTCAGATGCAGAAAATCTGGTCCCGACATCGTAAGTCTCACCTAGCTATCTCGTACGTCTTCAAATCATTAGCGACTCAAATTAAGCTGGATTTTATTTTTGTTATCGAGATTGTTTCAGCTTTCAACTATCCCTTCTAACTCTACAAGTTCTATTGCCTCAGCTGGCATCTTGTCATAGGGAAAGTCCTGTGCAGCATTATTGCTGGGGAAAAAGCTTTTCATCTCCTCGTTTTGCACTTTTGGTGAAAGCAAATTCAATCTTGTGTTGATGACTTTGGCTCCCTAATTTTTGTAAGCACGAATAACATTTCTGTGATCCATCTTTGTTGGATCCTTTAAAGTAACTAATGACACAAGACAATTCTGCACATTAACGAACTTTTTCTCATAAATGAGTGTAAATAAAGGACAATTTTCCTCTAGTGTGTTTTCATAGAAGACCGGAGGTTGCCGCTAAGCAGCCTCGTTCGTGCAGCTGAATAGCAGCAACGATAGTTACATTGCCTGACAGGATTATTTATTCTGCCTAGTTTGGCATCCCAACACATCCATTCCTGCAACACCTCCCATTCCTCGGTATCTCTCCAGTCCATATAGTTCAACATACTTAGCAAAGGCTTGGAATCTTTCAAGGTTAAGAATATAAATATGCGGTACATATAACTTTTCTTCCATTAGCTTCTTCATCATCCTCTCAAAAATAAGACTCATGGCTAGCTGCGTTACCCATTATGTAGCAGTATATAGCCATTGCTTGGCAGCACTAGGACACATATATCTAGCTAGCTTTTCAAAGCTAACAATAAAGTTCTCTGCCCTCTATTTAATTTATGTTGTACCATTTCAACTACAGACTGAAGCATATATATTACTCAGAGTTTTGCATAAGGTTGTAACTCATGAGTTGCAGAAATTCAGGAAACTTGTTGGCAAAATGTAAATTTTCCAGCTGTGACATTTGAAAGGCACACTGATGCGAATGGTGATAGCTGATACTAAATAACTGCCACTCGAATGCTTCTTTCTATTTCTCATTCCTCTTGTTGTTGTTAGAGATATATGTATAGTTTGTTATTCCCCATTGTTATAAGGGGTTCTTTGCATATTTCCCACCTGTACTTTGTGTATATATACCGGCCCATTGGCCTCATATGAATACAAGCGCTATTCATAACATGGTATCAGAGCCTAGGGTTTATCATACCTAGGGCCGTGCCTCTCCACCAGATTGGATCTACCGCCGGACTTTTTGCGCCGGCTCGCCGCCGCCGCCGTTGTGCCTCCAGCCCGACGCCGCCGACTGCTCCATCCGCGCCGGCCGCCGCCGGCTGCTCCCTCCTCCTTCCGCGCCGGCCAACGCCGCTGCTCCGCTCCCGCCGGCCGACGCTGCCGGCCGCTCCCTCGCGCCGGCGGCCCTCCGCGCAGGGGCGCCGCCTCCCGCGCCGAGCCACTGCTCGGCCTCCACCCGTCGTCCCCCGACGACTCCGTCCGCCGCCGTCGGTGTCTTCCGCGCCGGCCGTCCTCCGAGTACTCGCCGCGCCGGCCGTCCTCCGCCGACTCGCCTCCGCCTTCCGCTCCGCCCGGTGGTGTCCGCTCCGCCCGGTGGTCGCCGCCTCCCGCGCTCCGTCGGCCCCGCCGACTCGCCTCGCCGCAGCTGCCGCCGGCGTCTCCCCTCCGTCGGCCCCGCCGACTCGCCTCGCCGCCCTGCCGCGACGCGCCGGCCGACGCCGCCGGTTACTCCCTCCGCGCCGACCGACGCCGCTGCTCGGCCTCCACCCGGGCCACGCCGCCGTCGCCCGGGGCCACGCCGCCGCCGCCTCCAGCCCTAAGCGCCGCCGCCGCCTCCAGCCCTAAGGCGTGCGTGCGTGTGATTTGGGCCGGAGGCCTGTTTGGTTTTTTTTTCGGTCGGTTGTAAACCGTCCGAACCAAAAAAAAAAAGCAAAAAAAAAACGTTGATCTAACCGCCGCGCCGTCCAGCGCCGCCTGTTAGACTTCGTTACCTTGGTCGCCGCGCCGTCCAGCGCCGCCTACCAATGGGCACCGTTTCTCTCCCTCGCTGCCCGGTGATTTTTGATGGTGTTAATTACACCGACTTTGTGTCTCACATGCGCATTCACATGCGTGGTCTTCGTCTCTGGGGCGTCCTCTCTGGCGATGTCACCTGCCCGCCTTGCCCTATTCCTCCGACGGAGTCTACGCCTGTTGCATTGCCCCCGACAGCTGATAAGGCTGCTGCTGAGGCCGCTGATGATAAAGCTGCCTCTGCCTACCAGGAGGCTCTGGATTCCTACAAGGATCGTCTGACCGTCTACACTCAGTGGTACGATGACGACGCTCGGGCTGCTGCTGTCCTCATCGCCAGTGTCCAGCCTCAGTTCTCTTCTGAGGTTGTGGGACTCTCTTCGGCTTTTCAGATGTGGACTCATCTTCGTCAGCGCTACGAGCCCTCTGGTGATGCCCTGTACCTGTCCGTGGTCCGTCAGGAGCATTCTCTTAAGCAGGGTGATGCTACTGTTGACGCTTTCTACGCTCAGAGTTCTGCTGTCTGGCGTCAGTTGGACTCACTTCGCACTGCCGGCTGTCGTACCTGTCCGTGCTGCCTGGATATCCGTGCTGACCTGGAGTTTCAGCGGGTTTACGAGTTCCTTACTCGCCTTCGTCCTGAGTTCGAGCAAAGGCGTGCCCAGCTCCTTGCACGCCACCCTCGTGTCACTCTCCTGGAGGCTCTTACCGAGATACGCGCAGAGGAGACTCGTCTGAGTGGTGCTGGTCTGATGCCACTCCCCTCTGTGCTCGCCGCTCGTCCGCCTGCTACACTGCCTCCTCCAGCGGCTACCACAGGTGGTGGTGGCCGTCCTCCGTCTGGAGGTGGCCGTCCTCACTGTTCCTACTGCGACAAGGATGGCCACACTGAGTCCCAGTGCTACAAGAAGAAGCGGCATCTTGCACGCCGTTCTTCTACTGGCACTAGTGCTTCTACGACGACGTCTGCCTCGACTTCTTCAGCAGCTTCTCTCACCGAGCAGGAGATAGCCAGACTTCGACGCCTACTTGCCGCTTCAGGTTCTCCCTCGACAGGTTCTGCAGGTTCTGCTACTGACTCTTCGGGCACTGAGAGACCACCTCTTACACAGTCAGGTACCTCCCCGTGGATTCTTGATTCTGGAGCATCCTTTCACATGACTCCTGATCCTTCCACTCTGTCTTCTATTACACCTCTTGATTCTCCTGTCAGTGTCCTTACTGCTGATGGTACATCTCTTTCTGTCTCTGGTCGAGGATCTCTTAGCAACTCCTCTTTTCATGTTCCCTCTGTTGCTCATGTTCCTCGCCTTACATTGCAGCTTCTTTCTGCTGGGCAGATTACTGACCTTGGTTATCGGGTTATTCTCGACTCTGACTCTTGTTGTGTTCAGGACTGCCACACGGGAGCTCTGGTTGGTTCTGGCCCTCGGCGCCGTGACTCACAGCGTCTCTGGGAGCTTGACTGGCTTCACCTTCCTTCCGCTGCCACCATCGGCGCCAGTCTCTCCGCTTCTGCCACTTCGTCTACCGGCTCTTTCCAGCAGTGGCATCACCGTCTTGGCCATCTGTGTGGATCCCGTCTGTCGTCCTTAGTTCGTCGTGGTCTTCTGGGGTCTGTCTCAGGAGACGTGTCTTTAGATTGTCAGGGCTGTAAGTTAGGTAAACAGATTCAGCTTCCTTATCCTCATAGTGAGACTGTGTCTCAGCGTCCTTTTGATCTTGTTCATTCAGATGTTTGGGGTCCGGCTCCCTTCGTTTCGAAAGGGGGTCATCGTTATTATATTATTTTTATAGATGATTTCTCTCGCCACACTTGGATATATTTCATGTCTTCCCGTAGTGAGGTCTTACCTATCTATAAACAATTTGCCACTATGATACACACACAGTTCTCCACTCCTATTCGTGTCTTTAGAGCTGATTCTGCTGGCGAGTACCTCTCTCGTCACCTGCGCAGCTTCCTTGCTGAGCAGGGCACTCTCACTCAGTTCTCCTGTCCTGGTGCTCATGCTCAGAATGGTGTCGCTGAGCGCAAGCATCGTCACCTCCTTGAGACGGCTCGTGCTCTGATGATCGCCGCCTCTATTCCACCTCACTTTTGGGCCGAGGCTGTTTCCACTGCCACCTATCTCGTCAACATACAGCCCTCTTCTGCTCTTAAGGGTGCGATCCCTGTTGAGCGTCTCTGTGGTCTTCTTCCTGACTACTCTGCCCTTCGTCTGTTTGGCTGTGTTTGCTACGTTCTCCTTGCCCCTCGAGAACGCACCAAACTGACCGCTCAGTCTGTTGAGTGTGTTTTTCTGGGATATAGTGCCGAGCACAAGGGCTATCGGTGCTGGGATCCTGTTGGTCGACGGATGCGGGTTTCTCGGGATGTGACTTTCGACGAGTCTCGTCCATTCTACCCACGTCCTGCCTCTCCTTCGGCTTCCTCTGTGGAGCCTCTGTCTTTCTTGACCTTTCCAGATACACCTATATCCGTTTTGCCCTCGTCCACCTGTTCCACTGCGTCTCCACATATTCCCCCTGTAGCCTCTTCACCGTTGTCGCCGCCTGTGTCGTCTCCTACGACTCCGCAGGTTCCTCCCACTACAGTTCCTTCTCCCCTTATCGTCTACACTCGTCGACCTCGTATTGAAGACCTTCCAGATGAGCATTCTTCTTCTGATGTTCCATCTTCTTCTGATGCTCCATCGTCCCCTGATGGGTCATCTTCTCCTCGCTACGCTCTCCGCGATCGCCAGTCGATTCGGCCTCCTGCCCGTTTTTCCTTTGCTGGCGCAGCTACTCGTGAGCCTGTCTCCTACCGGGATGCTGTTACTCACCCTGAGTGGCAGCTTGCCATGGCCGAGGAGATTGCTGCTCTCGAGCGTACTGGTACTTGGGATCTTGTTCCTTTGCCATCTCATTCTCATCCCATCACATGTAAGTGGGTCTATAAGATTAAGACTCGCTCTGATGGCTCTCTTGAGCGCTATAAGGCGCGTCTTGTTGCTCGTGGCTTCTAGCAGGAGCATGGTGTTGACTACGACGAGACTTTTGCTCCTGTGGCCCACATGACCACTGTTCGCACTTTTCTTTCGGTGGCGTCTGCTCGCCACTGGTCTGTTTCTCAGCTTGATGTCAAGAATGCCTTTCTTCATGGTGAGTTGCGTGAGGAGGTCTACATGCATCCGCCACCTGGGTATTCTGTTCCTGAGGGCATGGTTTGTCGCCTTCGCCGCTCTCTCTATGGCCTTAAACAAGCCCCTCGTGCTTGGTTTGAGCGCTTCTCCTCTGTGGTCACTGCTGCTGGTTTTTCAGCTAGTGATCATGATCCTGCGCTCTTTGTCCACACTTCGTCTCGTGGTCGGACTCTTCTTCTCCTGTATGTTGATGATATGATCATTACGGGAGATGATTCTGAGTACATTGCCTTTGTCAAGGCTCGTCTTAGTGAGCAGTTCCTTATGTCGGATCTTGGTCCTCTTAGTTACTTCCTTGGGATTGAGGTTACTTCCACTCCAGATGGTTTCTTTATGTCCCAAGAGAAATATATTCAGGACCTTCTTGATCGCGCCTCTCTCACTGATCAGTGTACTGTTGAGACTCCCATGGAGCTCAATATTCACCTCCGACTCTCTGATGGCGAGCCTCTTTCTGATCCGACTCGCTATCGTCATCTTGTTGGGAGTCTTGTCTATCTTGCTGTTACTCGTCCGGATATCACTTATCCAGTTCATATTCTGAGTCAGTTTGTTTCAGCTCCCACTCAGGTTCACTACAGCCACCTTCTTCGAGTTCTGCGATACCTTCGCGGGACTATCTCTCGCCGTCTCTTCTTTCCACGTTCCAGTTCGTTACAGCTCCAGGCCTATTCGGATGCTACTTGGGCCAGCGATCCCTCTGACCGCCGGTCTATCTCTGCTTACTGTGTTTTTCTTGGTGGTTCTCTTATTGCCTGGAAGACGAAGAAACAGACTGCAGTGTCCCGTTCGAGTGCAGAGGCTGAGTTGCGAGCTATGGCTCTCTTGACAGCAGAGATTACTTGGCTACGGTGGTTACTTGAGGACTTTGGTGTTTCTGTCACTACACCGACCCCTCTCTTGTCAGACAGTACAGGTGCTATCAGTATTGCTCGTGATCCTGTGAAGCATGAGCTCACCAAGCATATTGGTGTGGATGCTTCTTTCATGAGGTCTTGTGTGCATGATCAGGTGATTACTCTTCAGTATGTGCCTTCAGAGCTTCAGATAGCGGATTTCTTCACAAAGGCCCAGACTCGAGCACAGCATAGCTTCTACCTCTCCAAACTCAGTGTTGTTGATCCACCATGAGTTTGAGGGGGGGTGTTAGAGATATATGTATAGTTTGTTATTCCCCATTGTTATAAGGGGTTCTTTGCATATTTCCCACCTGTACTTTGTGTATATATACCGGCCCATTGGCCTCATATGAATACAAGCGCTATTCATAACAGTTGTCACTACAAGATATCTCGCTTGTTTATCTTTCTGGTTTGGGATTGTTCTTCAGAAGTCCAAAGCTTCAGACAGCTGCTATTCACAGATGCAGACAAACTGAGATGCATTGGTTTGACCAAACAGGGTTTTTGGATGTTTTGCAACAGTATGGTCTTGGTCCAACTTAGATGCAACTTCCCAACTAATAATGTTCCTTTCATTCTTCTTCTTCAGGAGAGAAAGGAGTAAACCAAAATTCATGTCACAAAATTAACTCTACCTTGCATTTGTTTTTTTTTATCTCCACGACAAAAGTAAGTGATTTGGCATTTTTTTCTTTTAAGTTTTTTAGCCCTTTATCAATATTATAATAAAGAAAGTTGAGCAATTTATCATCTCCAGTTAGGCACCCTCCATAAAAAGAGGTAGCAAGGTCACTTCTATTTTCCTGTTTCCTTTGTTCTAAACATATCCAATCCATGCGCACCAATCTTAACACTCACAATATGGAACAGAGAGAGTAGTGAAAATAACTGGCGAAAAGGAAGATCAATTTTCCGCATCGTAATTAAATTTAGGCCCCTTACTCCTTATAACTATGTACACTGAGATTACACGCGAAATAACTTGCACCACCTGATAATCTCATTATATTACTGCTCTCTACAATTAATTCTTTAATTCCAAAGGAAAACAGAAGGAGAGTGATGGGACTTGGGAGGCTCCCTACTAGGATGAGGAAGCAAGCACTCGTGCTAACCTACTTACCAAATGAAATTAGGAATAATCTTCTCAACCAAACATGACCTAAAAATTGGGTAGGTTAAGGTTATTATTACCTGTTTGGTGGTGAAGACTTTGTCTACTAGGAACCACACTCATTGGGGACCGGGGGATGCAATATCGTTTTCAAACATGATTTGGCGCATGCGTGCGAATTGATTTCTCGTCTCATTCGGTCTTTGATCTGATCCAATTGCCCGAAGGTCCATGTTCATATAATGAAGCAAATTAATTGAGCTTACCGGTTTAATTAGATCAATCTGTTTTTAACTGCTTCCTTCGTTCGTAAAGATACATCATCGTCAAAAAAGCAGGCAATCAAATTGTATAAACTGTGACCTACTAGTACATGTAAAATTATCTATATTAAGTGGTCATACGAAAATAATCTTAGTATATCGGTCGTCAAAATATTTTCATAGTAATATATTTGTTGTGTTTTGTAACAATACATTATTACTAAAATTAGTAGTCAAAGTTATATGTTATAGCAGAGGCAGTAATACTTTTTCTTTAGAGCAACAGAGGCAGAAATATTTTACAACCTGTGAAGGTAAATTTCATAGTTTTTTTAAAAGGTACAATGCGGACGCATGTTAAACTCACCCTATAAATGCACATACACTCATGCACCTTCTCTACACAAGCTAAAAATTTTGGCAAGGCACATGGCCTCAAAGCACAGGTACGCGCTTTTTCACTAAACATGTATACATGTGTATTCTATTTCTAATTTATTGTAGTGAGGTGCACCAGATTCAAATTCAAAAAGACGCTGCTAGCCATCCGAACAACCTCTCGGTTCTCGACAAAACTTTGTTGCATTTTTGTTGAGCATATGCTTCCACCGAAGGGCGAACGGTACGACACGTTGATAGCTGCATTCGACCTATCGACTATTACACTCAGGGAAAAAAATTTCGGACGAAATTTCGCTATTTCGGCGAAATCTCGCTTCTTTCGCTGCCCAACGAAAAAAAGCCGTCTCGGTCAAAAAATTCGTGCAGATTTGAATCGAACGGTCGGATCAGCCCTCGGTCGCATCGCGCAGCCCAGCCCAAAAGAGACTCCGATCTCCCACGCCGCACTACCCAGCCCCCATTCGTAACCCTAACCCCAGCGTTGTCTCACCAGCGGCGGGCGGCGGGCGGCGCCCAAGGGACCAAGGCGGGGAAGAAGAGCGGCGGGAGACGGGCGCCGGCCATGGCGGGGAAGAAGAGCGGCGGGCGTTGGCCATCCCCATCCTCCACCGAGCGGCGGGCGGCGGCCATGGCGGGGAAGAGCGGCGAGCGGCGGCCAAGGCGGGAACAAGCGGCGGGTGGCGGCCATGGCGGGGAAGAGCGGCGAGCGGCGGCCAAGGCGGGGACAAGCGGCGGGTGGCGGCCAAGGTGGGGCAACTCCCTCCCCGATCGATTCCCTCCCCGATCGATTCGACGGCGACACATCTCCCTCCCCGATTCGACGGCGGCAATGGACGGCCGGCGGTGGCCTGCTGGTATGCGCTGCCCAGGGACCCGAAGAAGGTGGCGCGGGTGTGGGTTGACACACACGGCGGAGGACTAGCTCTAATGGGGAAGGTATTTATCTCAATTCTCAAATTTTGGATAAATTTCATCAAAAAATTGATTTTTTTCGTCCGAAATTCGAACGAAATTAACGAATTTTCGTTCTTTCGTTCCTTTCGCCGGCAGCCGAAAATTTTTTTCATCCGAAACATTAAACCCTATTTACACTCAGGATTTCGCCGACAATTCAGTCCTTGGATATCTGCATTCAGTTACATTCTACATCCTGCTAATTCGTCTACCAACACATGATGGAGTTTGTAGCCGCATCATTATGGGTTGTTTTTTGAGGTTTTAGTTTTTAGTTTCTCCAAAAATCGAAAAGTTAAATGTTGAAACGGAGATGTCTTTTAAAACTGATTATTTAAACGGCTTTTCGAGTTTAAGATCATATGTGTTATCCATATCGACGTCTTTATCGTTCGCTGTTATCTCGAAAAATATAAACAAAAACTATAACCATAACAAAAAGCTATCAACTGCAACCCAAAATAACAAAACTTATCTCAAACTCCCAAGACCCAACCGTACCTTCCCCTCGATGTCAACCATGGTTGGCTTGACTCGTTCGCATCTTTTATGTAACAAACTGAATTAGTAGTTGATCTGACATGGCGTGATTGAGAACATGTAAGAACGGGCCAGAATAGTGCGCGAGATTACTTCCCAAGTTGAGGCTAACCACGGTGACTAGCAACGAGGACAACAATGGTGATGACGGAAGAGGTGGCGACAGGAGAGGCGGTCGTTTTTCACAGAAACAAGTAACGAATAGGGCGCGAGAGCATTAACGTGTGAGATTAGAAGGTGTAAGCAGTCTTAAGTACAAAATGTGCTCCTCTAGTCTAGAGCATAGTACAAAATATTAATGCAAGATTATGAGCGTCTATTTTTTTTTATTTATGACTTACAACTTTAGACACTGAGCTGCCACGATAGAGCACCCAAGATATGGCAGACATTTAATATGTAGAGACAAGTGGGAGTTACTTGTAGCTCGAGAAGAACGATTTGGATATTAGGGCGTCTCCAACAGCTGACTATTTAGCTAGCTAGATCTGATGTGGCAAAGAAAAAGTAGGAGAGAGAGTAGTCACTAGTGACAAGCAAATAGCTGATCTATTTCACGTAGTCCAAGAACATGAGAGAGGAGCATGTGAGTCCAACAGTATAAAATAGTCTTTGCTTTTGTCTCTCACCTCCACGTCAGCTGACTATATAGCTAGTACTAGCTATTACCATTGGAGATGGCCTTAGGCCAGTCTCAGTGGAGGTTTCATGTCCCAGTTTTCAACACATCTATATTTTGGAAACAGTGCAGAAGAGTTTCATCCCCATAAAACTCTCTCTACTCCCATGAAACTTTTATCATCTCTCTCTTCATCAATACAGTGCCATGTCAGCGTATTTAATGCCCATGAAACTCTATAAAACCCCCACTGAGACTGGCCTTACAAGGTAAATGAGGAATATTTTGATGCCATATTTGTTGAGGTACAGGTACATATTGATTATGGAGAAAAACTAGCAACTTTTTCTTTAAGAAAAGATAGCAAATCTTACTTCAACTTAAAAGGATGCTTATTTAACAAACAAATTCTGATGCACATTTGTCGGTCTCTTACCAAAACGCTACAAAAGAATTTTCTACATTCGGAGCCAGACAAGAAAGATGGATGGGTCGCTTTTTCCCCTTGAACAAAACAAATTTTGGCTCTTCTTTTTTACTATAATTGATGTTTTTATCTATAACTATTATATCTACTAATTAATATCTACCGATAGAAACCAAAACCATAGACTAGGGGTGAAAATGGATTGGATAGTTTCCGATCGATCCGGATGAAAACAAATACGAATCGTGTCGGATTGGATTTTCTTCGAATAATTATCAGATTGAAAACAAATACAAATTTTTTTGTCGGAAACGAATACGAATACAATAGGCCTGATATCCGGTGAATACGAATACGGATTATCCGGATAATACGAAATCGGATATCTGGAATTTCAGTCCAACATTGCCCAGCTCAAGCCAGCCTCTCTTATTTCCCCTGCCACCAGCCCACTAGCCCAACCAATCCATAAGCCTTCATTACCATTAGGCATTAGGTTCCCTAGTCATATTAAGTTACAAATAGTACTAACAAATATTTATGTTTATTAAAAATAAATTTAGTATTGTCAGTAGATTAAAATTTGTACCGATTAAATTGATGTACTATCATTTAAATCATTCTGATGCAAATTTAAATTCTTAATTAATTTATTGGTCACATGTAAATAGTAGAAATCTATTAAGAATTATTTAGGATTTTAGAAAAAAAATAACTGCCTTTTAAAGATTTAAAATCTGTACAATGGTATGACTATTGTGGATAAAAATACTTATGCTTGTTTAGATTTCATTAATGTTTTGACAAAATAAATTATTTATGTGTTTTCATTGATTTTGGATGTATAGTTTAAGGGGTTTTTATGTTCCGATAAATATTCGTGACCGTATTCGTTTCGATTTGTATTCGCTCCATATCTGTATTTGATATTATTCGTATTTGTATTCATATCCGAGGTATCCGTATTCGTATCTGCATCCGAGGAAAAAAATATAAAAACAAATATGGTAGAGATATTATCCGTCTGTATTCAATCCGTTTGCATCCCTACCATAGACCGTCTGGAAAACAAAAAGAACGTGACCTTTCTTATCCAACCAAATGGCCAACCTCAATAGAACAATAATTTGGGCGGGTCCGTTTTGGTTTATTCGTGGCTTATGCTTGTACTATCTACAATAACTAGCTTTTAAATGGTGCGTTTTTTTAAGGTGGAGTCAATAGGAAGATTGTAGTAAAAAGTATACTGAATTTAGCTGTACTAGCCAAAATCGTATGCGACTATTTTTTATACATACTAATTTTTACAAATAGATAAAATTTAAATATTTAAGTCATAAATCATAAATTAACGAACAAAAAATCCACCAAAGAAACTAAGAGTCACAGAGGCTGCACACGCCGACCATTCACCCGTCCATTCCCGATCCAACGGCCGATCCCGCTTCACGCGCTTTCGATCACTCCGCCCCTACACAGCCATAATTACCACCACCGGCAATCAACATCGCCACACCATTACCCAATCCATCCCCACCGCCTCCTCCATTTCTATTCCTCTCTCCGTCGTCGTCGCCGTCGAGGGGCCGGCTCTAGCGAGGAGGAAGATGATGATGACACGGGCGTCGATGGGGGCCATGGAGGGGGCGGCGGTGGACGAGGTGGTGCGGCGGCTTGTCGAGGGCGGCCGCGGCGGGCGCCAGGTGCAGCTGTCGGAGGCGGAGATCCGCCAGCTCTGCGTCGAGGCCAAGCGGGTGCTCCTCTCGCAGCCGAACCTCCTGCGCATCCACGCGCCCGTCAAGATCTGCGGTGAGCGCCACCCTCCACACTCTGATTCGGGCATCTCGTTCGATTCGTTGCGCGCGCTCTTCTTGGCGCGTTGTCCATTTCGGGGGCGGAATTGCCCGGCACCGAGAGCTGCGATCTGGTCCGATTTGGTTTTGCTGCGTCCGTGCCGTGTTCTTGGGCAAATGTCGCATCCCGGGTTTATTAATCATTTCTTAGGACGACTAGGTATAAGTTCCTTTTTTTTAAAAAAAAAGAATAGTAGAAATTTCGGCATTTGAACAGGTTGAAATGTTCGTGCCGCGTGGGCAATAGCCAGAGTTGGTACAGTCTTTACTTATAGGTCTAGGGGTGAAAATGGATCGAATATGGACGGATAATAGCTCTGTCATATTTATTTTCATATGTTTCCCCAGATGCGGATACGAATAAGAATATACCGGATATAAATACAAATATGAATAATATCGAATACAAATACGGAGCTAATAAGAGTCAAATTGAATAAAGTCACGAATATTTCTCGGAATGTAAAACTCTTTAAATTGTACGCACAAAATGAACAAAAACATAACTAGTTCATTTGATCTAAACATTCATGAAGAACATTTATGAGTTCATATAGGCTAAGGTTCCTTTTCTAACTCTATGTATTAATGTATGATGGGCTAGTAAAGTATCTTGTAAATGTTTTGGGCTGAAATAGAGGATGTAGATTATGGATATCCGGATAATCCGGATCCATATTTGTATTCGACAGATAGTGAGCTATCAAATCCGTATTCGTATACGAGAGAGAAAATATGTATTCATTTCCAATCCGATACTGTCATACAAATATCCGAGCCAACATAATCCGTATTCGAAAATTGTCTGGATCGGTCGGAAACTATCCGATCCGTTTTCACCCCTAATTAGTACACCTGGTGTTTTCTCTTTGTACATTTCTGGGAGGAGGAACCACGTTTTTGGTGAGGTGTTTCACACGATTTGTACTGGTTAAAGTTAGGTTTGCAACTGTAACATCATCAGAGAATTTTGGAAATTCTGTACCTTTGTGTGGAAAAAGTGCTGTGTAAGATGCCCTGGTGCTTTTTCGTGGTTGGTACCGGAGGTTGGTAGTCTCGTTTTCGTTTGTGAGCACAACAGTCCTTTTTTTTTTGCCTCCCAGAGTACGGATTTTGGAATCATGGGTGAATTGGTGAGCAAAGTAAGGCTTTATTTGTATGCATTGTTTGTATGATTGATGGATTATCTGCAACGTGGTTCACGGCAAATTGACAAAGCCTGTTGGTCCTCATTATCTTTATTACATACTGTGATTTTATATGCTTATGTGAAGGTTGAGCGTGTACACTGGTTGTAAAATTATTGTTGATATTTGGTGCTTTGTATTTCACTAGTTGGAGATACCTTTCTGGTATTGAATATTATGTTGTATACCATTCTGGATCACAGCTATCAAGCACCACATAGTTATGAGTTATCCATATATCTTCAGTTTCTTTAGCGTCAACTGCATTGAACCCTTGACACTCACCAGTGTGGGTTATCCTATGACCTAACTGTTACATGTGCGGATACTGCAGCGGTACTGTAGCGGTACTGCTTGCAGTGAATACTGTAGCACTGCATGTATTAGGCATGATTTGTTATTTAGAAATCTATCTATTAGATATGGTTTGTTATTTAGGAATATATCTATTAGGCATAGTTTGTTATTTAGAAATCTATCTATTAGGTGTTTGGTATTATTTATTAGTTAGGCAAGTTATTATTAGATTAGATTGTTAGAGATAAATTTCCTTATAGATTATTTTTTAAGAGTCAAGTTGGATTATCCCTATAAAAGGGATAGCATGTATTCATTATGAATCAAACAAAGATGAATAAATAAGTTCCTAGTCCCTAAAGTTCAGCTGTAGTCATTCCCTTGATCGGCTATTCTAGATCTATTTGTCCTGTAATCGGTGCCCTCCTTCACTTAGCGACGTTCTACTTCAAGTCGTTGCCGTCTGATCTCCCTCCGACGGATGATTGTCCCCTTGTTATGTTAGTTAATAATAATTGGTATCAGAGTCACTCACCATGACTTTTGGTGCCGCACCATCTCTCTTGGAGAAGTTGAAGGCTAACAGTGAAGAGCAGAAGGTCTTCAACGGTGGCCACCACCGTAGCTTGAGGGTGAGCTACCTCGCTGGGAGGGGTGTAATGTTACATGTGCGGTTACTGTAGCGGTAATGTTCACCGCGAATACTGCAGCACCGCTTGTATTAGGCATGGTTTGTTATTTAGAAATCTATCTATTAGGCATGGTTTATTATTTAGGAATTTGTCTGTCAGGTGTTTGGTATCATCTATTAATTAGGCAAGTTATTATTATATTGGATTGTTAGAGATAAGATTCCTTATAAATTATTTCTTAGGAGTCAAGTCGGGTCATCCCTATAAAAGAAATTGCATGTATCCATTATGAATCAAGCAAAGATGGATGTTGTCCATCTACAGGTGTGTCGATCAAGTCAATAAGATGGCGCAACAAAAATAAGTCTATTTCTAATTTATTTTTAGTCCGAAATAAAGAAATAAGGCGAGATGTAAAAGGTTTTGTTTCTTTCGGCGTTGTGTTTGCGCGTGCATGTCGGGTGCATGAGCCCTATCACCAACAAGGATCCCCTGGGACTGCAACTATGGCTACCGCCTAGCAGCTTGAGGACAAGCTGCATGTCCGAGAGGGGTGTAATGTCATGGGGCACAGGCCCTGGTCCCAGTCAGTTCATTATTAGTAAGTTAGAGATTAGTTTCTATTTGTTAGGAATATCATTAAGATTAGATTCTATTTATTAGGAGGAACCCATCTATATAAAGGGGTTGCCATATGCTATAGGAAGCAAGCAAGAAATAATAAAATCATTCTCATCTATAGTCTTTTCTCTCTCTTCCAACCATGTCGCCACTGCCCGGCCATCCTCTCGCCAGTGTTTACCTCCTATGAACTAAGGTTCATAACACTAAGAGTTTCGAATTAGTTCTTTGATGGGTGTATCTGTTATGTGTCTAGTACATAACAGAACGATTTCAAGATTATGCATTTCCCAAAGTTACCGGAGGAATGGGGATTTTGTTTCTATGCAGTTATTAACTTATTTTGTACTCGTTTCTTTTCTGTAGTTCAGATGTTAATCAACAAGACGACTTATCCGGAGCATTTTCTACGATTGAACCATGAACAAATTAACTTTTCATGTTTGTGTGCTTGCAACTGGTGTACATAGTTGCCTGCAGAAATACTTATGGTCATTTTGGATCTCAGCTTATTGTTTGCTTGTACATATGTCATATGAGCAGAGGTGTCATGTCATGCAAGAGTGCTGCATTGCCTCATTTGTAACATGTGAATGTTTTTCTGGTTCTATATGCTGGTTGTGTTGTATGCTTATGTTTTTATGCAGTGTACAATTTGTCTCCATGAAGTAGTTTCTTTACCAAATCAAGTATAGTTTTATATAGTTGTGTGCTGCATCCCATTTTTTTCACGCAACTAAGGTCCCGCTCTGTTGGACTGAAAAGTTGTGGCTCATGGTTGAAATTGCACTGTAGCGGTTGAAATTTTACTGTAGCTGAAGGTGGCTTATTTGGTATAATTAAATTTAAAAAAAATAAAAAAATATGCTAGCTCATCACGGACAACACAAATGAATACCGAAAAAAAGAACCAGCAAAAAAGCTCAAAAAAAGCCAAAAGTTCAAAAAAAGATAAAATTTATGAATAGTAAAAAATAAATCAGAAACCAGAAGCTGAAGCCGAAACGAGCGGAGCCTAAGTTTAACAGCGTACTTTGGAAGATTAAATTGCTTATTTGGTATCAAAATAGTTTACATAATGCTACTGGTCACGTTAACACCATAACAGTAAGGTACTCATAAATCACAAGCAAAAGCTGTATTTAATTATCTCAAGACACAATTCGTAATAGCTTCAGCTGATTTAGCTACTTTGTAATTGCCTTCGTTTTGTAAAATCCAGCTTGGGCAATCCATGAGTTTGTGTAATGTAAGGACCGAGGACTTTCTCTTTCCTTATTTAGACCTATCACCTGTGATCATATTTCAGCCTTCTGTTATGTTTCCGAACTTGGCCTCAAAGAATGTACTTCCAATTTTGCATGCAGGTGATATCCATGGTCAGTTTGTTGATCTTCTGAGGCTGTTTGATTTGGGTGGTTATCCTCCAACTTCAACTTATGTTTTCCTTGGAGACTATGTGGATAGAGGAAAACAAAGCTTGGAAACCATATGTCTGCTTCTGGCATACAAAGTGAAGTACCCTGATAAGGTTTTCCTGTTAAGGGGGAACCACGAAGATGCAAAAATTAACAGAGTTTACGGTTTCTATGATGAATGTAAGAGAAGATTCAATGTTCGACTATGGAAGATATTCTGTGATTGCTTCAACTGCTTGCCTATGGCAGCGCTTATTGATGACAAGATACTCTGCATGCATGGTGGCCTCTCACCTGAATTGAATAGCTTGGATCAAATAAAGGATATTGAGAGGCCTACTGAAATTCCTGACTATGGTCTTCTGTGTGATTTGCTTTGGTCTGATCCTAGTTCTGACACACAAGGGTGGGGGGAGAGTGATAGAGGTGTTTCTTGCACTTTCGGTGCAGATAAGCTTGTAGAGTTTTTGGAGAAGAATGATCTTGACCTTATATGCCGAGCTCATCAGGTAAGCAGAAATTGTTCTGCCTTTTAAGTTATTTTCTTTCTGTTGAGACTTATGTGACAATTCAAACATGAATGTCCCTAGGTGGTAGAGGATGGCTACGAGTTCTTTGCAGAAAGGAGATTGGTGACGATCTTTTCAGCTCCAAACTATTGTGGGGAATTTGATAATGTGGGTGCTCTGTTGAGCATAGATGAAAGCTTGATGTGTTCTTTTCAGATCTTGAAGCCAAATGAAACAGGTGCACCGCACTCAAGGAAACCAATTCCAAACAAGGTAAATTATTGAAATGTCAAATGATTTCATCTCTTTTATATACCAGCATATTGGACAACTGGGAAATAGATTGTCACTGAGTTATCATCATTAAACTGTATTTCTTGAAAAGTACATTGAAGTTATATAAAAATCATGAGAATCATTTTCTCATGTGCTATAAGTTTTAGGGGCAAGTTTGTTATGCCACTGCCAAGTTTTAAAATGTTGTGTTTGCCACTGATTTTCTCACTCACATGTGGGTCTGGACCGACATTGCCACAAGACAATTTTTCAGAACTTGGGAATGACTTGTACAATAATTTCCCTAAATATTTTTGTAGAACACTAGACGTAACAGACTAAATAAGCTCACTACTTATTTGGATGCATTTGTGTTTGTCATGTCGGTGTGACTGAAATCTTAATTCAGTACTTAGTCATCTTTAAGGAAATGCTTATTAAAGGCCGTAGTGAAGTCATAATCCAATAATATCTTTTGCCCGGTGCCAATGTAATCTGTCACCGGTGTACAACACCCCGAGCGCCCAACTTCAATGGCATCCTTGCAATATTTGTTTTTAAAAATAATCTCTTGCATGGTTTCGTTCATAGTTTCCTACTTCAATCCTAACTGAATCTTGTTGCATGCCTTCAATGTTTTTTTTCTGCCAGCTAAATCATCTTAAGCTGGTTGCGATGCTTACCAGTTCTTACACTTTTTTTTTCCTTTCTTAACAGACTCCGAGAGGAGAAAATGCTTAATTTGTATCCAGTTACATAGTCATAATTGTTGTCAGCTCGAAGGGGGTGATCTCTCTATGTATCGGATCCACCAGGGCATGGCATTAGCATTCTCCAGCCGCCTTCTCTTACTCTCCGGAGTGGCTACAGGGTGTTTTGTTGTGGACGCGGTAGTTCTGTTTTTTGTTAGTTTCGTAGTGTTGTTTCTTTTGCCTCGTTGCTGTGAGCTGTGTTTCCTATGTATCTTTCATTAGATCAAGAGATCTATTCTTGGTGGAATTGTGTAACCCTTTGTTTTCTGTTCACTCCCACGATCATGCGTTCGTGTGAGCAGCTGAGCTTATATATCTCTGTCCATGCTCACACATATGGAAAAGAGAAGGGCTTATAGTGACACAATACATTTTTGTGTCTTTCCTATGTATTTTACAAAGGAGAGTCGACTTTGGTACAGCCAAATATTTTCTTTTTCAACTTACAACGCTTTCTACCGTTAGATTGCATCGAGCTTCTAGGTTTACCCGCCCCACGCTACCTTAGATTGGAGGGCATAGGGTGGTGATGCGGTGGGATGATCGGGCGGTGGTGGCAGATCCAACGGCTAGGGTTGCAGAATAGCGGTGACGATGGCGCCAAGAGCGACATGTGAGATGGCGAGAGGCGGGGGAGGAGCTGGTGCGGTAGATTCGGCGGGGGCAACACAAATGGCGATGGTGCCTGCGATGACGAAGCCAGTGGCCGACATCGGCGGCCTGGACCCGTAACAAATTATTGGTCCTAAGAGTTTTAAAATTTTAATTTGAATTGATGAATAGTAATTTTAGGGGAATCGGTCAAACCGGAATGTAACTAGCTGAAAAACGGTTCAAATTTTGAGTTTAAATATGATAATTGAATCCGTCCGATATAACACCGGTTAGTAATAGGCCAGTAACCAATATCGGCTAGGGTCCGATATTTTTTCTATAACCGGTTTTTTTAATCCGATATTTTAAAAATAAAAAAGAATTTATATTTATTTCAATCAAACTTCCTGTTAATCTGTAAGTTCTTTTTAGATACAAGGAATTTGGAACAGGTTCATGAGTCCACGCCGCTCAGATAAGTTGCATGTCCTCCCCGTTGTCGGTTCGGCAAGAGTTGGAATGTGCACCCTTGGTTAGCTAAAATGATCTTACCGGCCAAAAAGATGATGTAATCAAGTTCTGCAACATGCGTTTGTTGGAAATGAAAGGCTGCCGGACATCGTTGAATTAGATGTGGACGAGGATACAGTGATACATGGAGAAGGCCGTATACGGCCTTATTTGGAGAATAAGGCCATTTTCTTTGACTTATAACTAGTCCCGAATAAACAAATTGGATGATTTTTCTATTATTTTTTTTGAAGATGCTTATATTTTTTTATCAACATTTGTTATATGAGATATACAGAGCCAGTTGCATCTCTGGCTCGTATAGAGTTGTGTTCTGGGAAGTGCTTTTATATTTTTCTCAATAATGATTTGCATAATTTTTAAAACATGATGAATGATGGATAGATACTACTTATCTCTTTATTTGCTTTGAGATTGGCGCTACTATTGTTAGAGAGGAAATCATAGAATCTTTCAGCTGGACCTTGTCAAGTAGGCATACAATTTTTAAATAGGATTCTTTTAAGCGTCTACGTATCCAATTCTAAGACCATTTTTTGCAGAAACGTAATGTATAATTAGTGTAACTTTCAGTACTTTTCCATGCCACATCACCTGACATGATTTATGCTATTTCAGATTTAAAGAATCTTCAGTCTCTTGAAAGCTCCTCCATCTTTGTAAGCATGTTAACCTGACCAGCAAAACCCTGGAGCTGATTTGTGGTATTATTCTTCTTATATGTGTCAAAACGATTTACACGGTTCTTCCACCTGTAGGTATTATGGAATTAATGAGAAAAAAATCCCTATTTGCCTCAATTATAAAGATCTGGCTGACATGAACTATATATGAAGTATGTTTCACAGTCCAATTAGACCCTTCTTTCTTCAGCAGTCCACTGTACTTGTAATAACACTCGGTCCTCTTTTAAAATCTAATTCTGGAAAAAACATGTCGAGACTTCCCTGAAGAAAATGTGGTGCAGGTACCTCCTTTTCTCTAGTCCTCTATTCAGCTCTGTAGATACTTGATTCTTCAACGTACGGCGATAAAACAAACGACTTCGCACACTGAACAAAGACCAGTTCTCTCAGCCGTTCACAGAACCATCTTGTGAGGGGATGGTTCACAGATGGAGTGACGCGTGAACAGTAATTTGGCACGTGACATGGAGACGGTGTCTTCTGCAGTTCTTGGCGAAGTCATCAGCAGATCCATATCCTTCTTCCTCGAAAAATTCTTAAATCATATGGCGCCGCCGTCCATGGAGAACTTACAAAGCATAAAGCTAGTGCTATTGCGGGTTCGTGTCATCGTGGAGGAAGCAGAGGGACGGGGTATCACGTGTGAAATATGCAGAAGCGTTCTCACCTCTTGTGGAGGCCGCATACCTTTGTTATATAGCCTAAACCGGCTTGGATCGGTTACAAGATAGATTACAGACGTGAGGGATAAGGAACCTAACATCTGGACTCTTTGAACTCAAATACAAACATTGCTTTCTATCTCTAGCGTTCGAGTCCGATTCTATCTCTAACATCCCCCCTCAATCATAACTTACATAAGTTAAGATTGTATCTAAACATATCTAGTTTTCTAGCACATAAAGCCTTTGTAAAGCCATCGGCAATTTGATCATTAGTTGAGATGAACTGAACATCTAATAGCTTCTGTGCTACTCTTTCACGGATAAAGTGATAGTCAACTTCAATGTGCTTTGTTCGAGCATGGAATACTGGGTTTGCAGACAAATAGGTTGCTCCTATATTGTCACACCAAAGTTGTGCTGCTGTTGGACTTGGAATTTTTAATTCTTGTAATAAAGTTTGGATCCAAATCACTTCTGCTGTTGCATTTGCTAGTGATTTGTATTCAGCCTCGGTACTTGACCTTGACACTGTAGCTTTTTTGCGTGCACTCCAGGAGACCAAGTTACAGCCTAGGAAAACTGCAAATCCACTGGTGGAGCGTCGATCATCAATACTTCCTGCCCAATCAGCATCAGAGAATGCACTCACAAGAGTAGAGGAATTTTTCTTAAACTTTAGTCCAGTACCAAGTGTGTGTTTAAGATATCTGAGAATTCTTTTCACAGCAGTCCAATGAACAGTGGTTGGTGAATGAAGGAACTGACACACCTTGTTCACAGGAAAGAATATATCAGGCCTGGTGAGAGTTAAATATTGAAGTCCCCCAACTATACTTCTGTACTTGGTAGAATCCTCAGATCCAAGAGTTTCACCCTCTTGCAAAGAAAGCTTCTCTGATGAACTTAACGGTGTGATTGCTGGCTTGCAGTGCATCATATTAACCTTTTTTAACAAGTCTGAAGTATATTTTTCTTGAGATAATAATATGCCATCTTTTGTTTTGGACACTTCAATTCCCAAAAAATAATGCAAGTCACCAAGGTCTTTTAATGCAAACTCAGTAGCAAGATCTTTGAGCAAGACAGTAACTGCATCTTGTGATGAACTAGCCACAATGATATCATCAACATATACTAGTAAAAATATTGTAACTGAGCCTTTGTTGTAAAAGAACAATGAGGTATCTGCCTTTGAAGCAATAAAACCAAGATCCTGCAATTTCTGGCATAATCTAGCAAACCAAGCTCTAGGAGCCTGTTTAAGACCATAGAGAGCTTTGTCCAACTTACATATGTGATGTGGCTTCTGCTGATCCTCATAACCTGGGGGTTGCCTCATATAGACCTCCTTCTCAAGAACACCATGAAGAAACGCGTTCTGTACATCTAACTGCCGAAGATACCATCCCCTGCTTACTGCAACAGACAAAACAATTCGTATGGTTGCAGCTTTAACTACTGGACTAAAGGTGTCCTCATAATCTATTCCATACCTTTGTTTAAACCCTTTTGCAACTAAACGTGCCTTATACCTGTCAAGAGACCCATCTGCTTTTCTCTTAACTTTGAAAACCCATTTGCAGTCAATTATATTTATTCCTTGTTTGGCTGGTACAAGGTGCCAAGTTTTATTTTTCAAATTCACAGTCCATAGCTTGCTTCCAATCTTTATTTGCTAGTGCTTCACCAACTGTTTGAGGTTCTCCTGTAGCTGTAAAATATGTGTACGTGATTTGTCCATCTGTGTAGACTTTTGGTTTTCTGATTCCACTCTGTAGTCTCATGTGTGGCCGGTGTAAAACTCCAGATGGCGCAGTCTCCGCAGACGATCCCGTAGCCTCTCCTGCTGCCGCACCGTCAGCGGGCCCGCCTGGGTTGGAATTGATGGCAACCGGCTCATGCCCATATTGCCTTCGCCACGGCGCAGTAGTGGGCCCACCTGAATTGAAGTCGATGGCGACCGGCTCATGCTCGCCAGTTTGCCTTCGCCACGTCGCAGCAGTGGGTCCGCCGGGATTAAAATCGATGGCGACCGGCACATGCATACCAACGCTGTTTTGCCACGTCGCTGCAATTTGCTCGCCTGGATTGGAGTCGGACGCGCCTGGAGCCCCTGTCTGCGTCCGGGGAGACGATCCCGAGCGATTTGCAGGCGACGCGTCAGGCGGAGTAATGATGCCACCGTCGGTTCCTGCGCCTGCCGCTCCATCAACTAAAGATGTTATCTCATGTGATATTTCATATGAGTCCTGTACAAAATCTCCAGCAAAATTTCCTCCAAAGTTTGCCGATTCTGTCAAAGCTCCACCAGAAATATTAGTGTTGTCAGAAGAATTAGTATCCATATTAGCCGACTGATCACAAGAAACTATGCCCCCTTGATCAAGAAGATGTGGATAAAGAAGAATTTCAGATCGAAGGAGGGCGCCGACATTGGAATGAAGCTTGGTGAAGGGAAAAATATTTTCATCAAATATGACATCATGGGATATGTAAACACGACCCGTGGACACATGAAGACACTTAAATCCTTTGTGCAAAGGACTATATCCAAGAAAAACACATTGTTGAGATCGAAACTCGAGTTTACGAGAATTGTATGGGCGAAGATTTGGCCAACACGCACATCCAAAAATATGAAGAGACGAGTAGTCTGATTTTTGACCAAACAATCGTTCTAAAGGTGTGGAATATTGAAGAAGCTTGCTAGGTGTACGATTAATAAGATAAGTAGCTGTGACAAATGCCTCATCCCAAAATTTTAGAGGCATGGAAGCATGAGCTAGGAGAGATAGGCCAACCTCAACAATGTGTCGATGTTTTCGTTCAGCGGCTCCATTCTGTTGATGAGCATGAGGACAAGAAACACGATGAGTAATGCCTAATTTTGAGAAATAGGCATGTAATTTTTCATATTCTCCTCCCCAATCTGATTGTATAGCAATGATTTTCCGATCTAAAAGTCTTTCTACAAGAGCTTGGAATTCTTGAAATTTTTGTATAACCTCAGACTTATGCTTGATCAAATATATCCAAGTAAATTTGCTATAATCATCAATAAAATTGGCATAATATTTTTTCTGCCCACTGAATCAGGAGCAGGACCCCAAACATCAGAGAACACAAGTTCTAAGGGAGCAGTAGAAACACTTAAAGATCTAGGATAGGGGAGTTGATGACTCTTGGCCTGTTGACAGGCATCACATACTGATTCTTTATTGGACTCTTCAGAAAACTCAAGATTATTTCTAGAGATAACTTGTCGAACAATACCATTGGATGGGTGACCTAATCTATCATGCCATCTAGACAGCGTGGGCTTGATGATACTGAATGCTTGCTTCTGAGATTGAGGTGATGACGATGAAGGTAATGGATATAGGCCACCTTTACGCCTGCCTTGAAGCAGAACCTTCCTTGTGACCTGATCCTTAATCAAAAAGAATTTTGGATGAATCTCAAAGAAGGCATGATTATCAGTGGCAAGACGATGGACAGATATCAAATTTTTCTTGGCATCAGGAGTATATAAGACATTGTTTAGATAAAGAGGACGATTAGGGGTATGAATCTGAGTGTGACCAGTATGACTAATACGCATACCTGTCCCGTTTGCCGTATGAATCTGATCACCACCATTGTACTTCTCCCGAATGCTTAACTTATCTAATTCTCCTGTCACATGATCTGTCGCACCGGTATCAACGTACCAATTTGTGTCGATCCCATAGGCTTGTGTAGAATGTGTAGCAGCAGATGCCGACTTTTCCTGTGGAACGAAATCTGGATCGTAGAGATGCCAACAAATGCTCACCGTGTGTCCCGTTTTTCCGCAGAGTTGGCAGACTGGACGCTCTCCACGGCCTCCAGAGTGACCACCTCCAGTATGGCCGCGCCCTCCAGAGCGACCGCGACCGACAGAGGGATTTCCTCCACGGCTGCGACCACGGCCGCGTTGATTGCCACCGCGTCCAAAGAAGGCAGCAGCATTTGCCGAAGCTTGATATATGCCTTGTAACATCCCAAATTTTTGCTAAAATAATAAATAAATAAAAATTAATTAAAATAAAACTTAAATTAAAGAAAGTATTTTTGTGCCTAAGTTTAAATTTGGATTTGCCTTGAATTTCTGTTTTTGAAAAAGCCTGATTTGAAAAGCATTTTCAGGAAAACCTAAAAATATTATTAAATAAAATGATATTTTGATTTTATATAAAAATCTTATCTCAAATCAGTCATTTGGAGTAATTTGGATTTTATTTGGTTTCCTGGATTTTCTGGAGTTTAAAAATGTAATTTTGAAATTAAAAAGTATTTTAAAATATGAAAATTAAATACCAACTTTAGTTGGAAATATTTTTATTAAGTTCCAAATGTCTCCAGGAGATTCTCTGAATTTGTGTGAGATTTTAGGAATTTATTTCATATTTTTCTGAGCTCATTTGAATTTATGAGGCTTTTCTGAAAAATCCAAAATCAAAAAGGAAAATCAAAATCCCTCCCCTCCCCTCCGGCCGCCACGTGGACGGGCAGATCTTCTCCACGCCGCCGCCATCCGGCCGTCGCCTCCTCCCACCTTCCTCCCCTCCCCTCGCGCCACGTGTGCGCTCGGGATTGCGCCACGTCGCGCCCCGGCCCGATCCACCCCTCCGCCCGCGCTCTTCTCTTGGCCACCCGATCTCCCCCGCCCCGCGCCCCGGCCCATCTGGCCTGTCCGCGCCCCTCTCTCGCTGGCCGCCCGGCCCCACCTGTCGGCGCCCTCTTCTCCCTCTTCTCTCTCTGCCAACTGGGTCCTGCCCGTTAGCGCCTCTCTCTCGCTGCGCGTGGAGCCCACCGGTCAGCTCCGTCTTCCACCCCGCCTCCTCCTTCCTCCCGCGCCGCCGCCAGGCCGTTGCGCCGCTCCCGCCCTACCCGGCCACGCCTCCTCGTCCCGAGCGCGTCGCCACTCCCCTCCCGCACGACCCGCGCCCCGCGCCCACGTCTCCCACCCTCGGCGCCCACCTCCTCCCCCATTCTCGGCCGCAACCACCGCCCACCTCCCGATCTTTCCGGTGAGGAATCCCGCCGCGCCTCCACCCCCTCGGCCCTATAAATACCCGCCCTCAGCTTCGCCTCACTCCGCACCACACCGCTCCGCCCTCCTCTTCTCCTCCCCGTGAGTCGAGCGCCTCGGCAACGTGCGCCATCGCCTCCGCCGCCTCCTCCGACTCCGGCGAGGAATAGCCGCCGTCTCGGAGCTCCCCAGGCCCCGCCGCCGCCTCTGCGAGCTTCGCCGTGCCCGCGCGCACCTCGGGGACCTCTCTGCCGCCCCTCCCCGCCGCCGGAACCCCCTCGCCGCCGAAGCTCCCGAGCCGCCGCCGCCTTCCCTCGTCGCCGGCCCACCTCCGGCCACCCCGGTGAGCCCGCGCCCCTTCTACGGACTCCCCGCAGCTCCCTCTCCCCGTTGCGCCACTCGCCGCCGGCCGCCGCTCGTCGGAGCACCGCCGCCGCCGCCGTTCCCGTGCGCCCTCCGGCCGGCCTGCCGTGCTGACATGGCAGCCGACGTGGTCGCCACGCAGGCGCCACGCGCCGGCCACCTCGGCTCCCCGTGCCCTGTCGGCGCCACGCCAGCCCGTCCCGCCTCCCGTGCCACCTCAGCGCCGCCCGTAGTCCGTGAGCCCGGTCCATGGACCGAGGGCCCACTGTCAGCCTCTCGGCCGACTTTTCCCATTGAAAAATAATTCGGCCGAAAAGAAATTCTTCGCTGACGTCATAATTCTCAATTTCCTTTAGAAAAATAAATCCAAAAATCAGTCTTTTTCCTTTTCTCTCTTTTCAAACTTCCCGGAGTCCGTTCTCCCTCGTTTTAACTCCGATTTGGCCCATTCAAATTTCTAAATTCATCAAAAATTCCCCTCTATCCATTTCTAGCCTCAATTCAAATGTTTGAGTTCAATTTGAATTTATTTTGAATTTATTTGAATTTGGTGGGTTATTTTGACGTGTAGACTACGACGATTCGGGAGATTTCTTCGACGAAGATTCAAGCCAATTTGAAGAGCAAGGCAAGTCACCCTCCTTGATCATGTTGATCCCAGTTTTCAAAATAAAATTATGTTGATTTAAATTATATTGCATGCGTATGTTTATTCAACGTATTTCAATTCAGTTTTAAATTTAGTTATTGCCTACTTGTTAATTCCTCCATTGTTATTGAATCCCTTATATCTTGTCACCCTAGATTCAAACCCTAGTTAATACAATAGTGTTGGCTAGAGGAATTTATATCAAATGCTTAGATTGCTTAGATATAATATTTGTTTTGGGATATCTTTTCACATAAAATGATAACCCTGTTTACATAAAATGTTGTACTCTTGACTTTGGTGAGTCAAGGAGTGTTATGAATATTTTGAAAACAAAAATAAAACTGGTTTAGACTTAGGCAATTGGTTAGAGTGGTGGGTGCAGGCATGCCCTGTTGGTTGGAGCCGCAGTGGTTGATTGTCGTGCACAGGGGTATGTGGTTGGGCCTGAGTCAATTAAGGACCGGTCTGTGAGCTACTGTTGCAAAGCCCTATCGTACTACCACATGGCTGGTATGGGACAGCCCTGCCTGAATAATTTGTGAAGTCCCAATCTGAGTCGAGTCGTAGGTTGAAAGTGAGCGTGGTTGGTGCCATGTGAAGTCTCACTTGGGCGAGCGTGGTTAAGCCATGAGAAGTCTCGTCTAGGCTCAAGAGGGGGTCCCGGTCTGGTGGATTCCTTACTGGGGTGAAACCTTAGAGTTGGCTCGACCAGGTTGAAGGCTTTGCATTGTAAAGGCCTTGTCACGACTCCCCACCGCACACCTAAGGAAGTGTGTAATCTAGTGGTACAACGGGATGATCGTGTCTTGTGGGTAAAGCTGTACAACCTCTGCAGAGTGTATAATCTATCCTGGATAGCCGTGCCCACGGTCATGGGCATGCTGAGTAAAAGTTTTTCATGGATTAGACTTTGTTTTTTCAAAATGTTTTTGAAAACCTTGCGGATGGATGGAATCCGTGAGAGATGGAAATCTGGTGAATGGATGGAATTCATCAGAGTTACGCAGTGAAAGCGTGTGGATGGATGGAATCCATACGTGGTCTTTTGGAAAAGATGGTCCGGGTGGGATGCCCGTGGTTAGGTTGGTGTATGGTCGGAGCCTGCATTGACGGTATTATTTTCTATCGCAAGTAATGTTTTTACTTACTGTATTAAATTCAGCAATTTCAATCTATTTACTGTATTTCATAAATGCTGTTTTATGCAAACTAACCCTATAAGCCTTCCTTTGAAGCCTTTATCATTATGTTGCATTTTCCCGGGTGACTTGCGGAGTACAAGTTTGTACTCACGTTGCTTTTTCCACACAGAGAAGGAAGACGTCAACTACGGTGAAGATCTGGACGAATAGGCCGCGTCTTACTGTCGTTTGCCTGTGGGCAGGCTCAGTGGGCTTCTCCCGCTTCGATTTTTCTTCCGCTGCTTATTACTTAATTTTGGCTTATGTGCCGTTGATGTAAACTTTGGCATTCATGCCCATATTCAGTTAATAAATGTCATTATGGTTGATATTTATCTTTGTTGTACGCTGTGTGCACTAGCTGTTCCTGGACTAGTGCGATTTACACAGAGGATCTAGGAGTCGTTGCTCCGGGTTCCGACATGCCTGCTCCTTGCCGAAGGTCAGCTCTGCTTTCAAATCCCAGTAGCTGAGCATAGAGTTCTGCCACCGTGATTGGTTCCACTCTTGCCGCCAGCGCTGATACTACCGGCTCGAAATCAGAGTCAAGTCCGGCGAGTATGTACGCCACCAGTTCTTCTTCATCAAGTGACTTGCCAGCAGCTGCAACTTCATCACCCAAGGCTTTCATCTTAGTAACATATTCATTGACTGTTAGGTTACCTTTCTTTGTGGTCGACAGGGCGATGCGAGTGTTGATTGCCCGCGCACGAGTTCGTGAAGCAAACATCTCTTCAATGGCTGTCCAGAGCTGCGCTGCTGTTGTCACCGACACCACTTGTATCAAGACATCGCGTGAGAGAGACGTCATTAGATACCCGAGCACTTGTTGATCAGCAGCAACCCACTGCACATTCGCTGGGTTCGGTGTTTTGATGATTTTGTCACCGTCTTTGACATCGATCTCTTTCGCAGGAGCAGCAATGGAGCCGTCGAGGTAGCCGAACATCAGGGCTCCTCGTATGGTAGGAAGAACCTGCACTTTCCATAGCAAGTGATTGTTCTTGCCGAGCTTCTCGGTCACCGGAACACCAAACGGCGAGACACCGGTCGGAGCTGAGGAAGATGGCGCACTCATGGCGGCTGGAAGATTGAAAGATGTATCTATGAGGAGGAAAGCTCTGATACCATGTGAAATATGCAGAAGCGTTCTCACCTCTTGTGGAGGCCGCATACCTTTGTTATATAGCCTAAACCGGCTTGGATCGGTTACAAGATAGATTACAGACGTGAGGGATAAGGAAACTAACATCTGGACTCTTTGAACTCAAATACAAACATTGCTTTCTATCTCTAGCGTTCGAGTCCGATTCTATCTCTAACATCACGAACCGAGCGATGCTCCAGCAACTCAAAATTCTTAGAGATGAGACGTACCGAGGCTACTACGTGCTCGACAACTGCAGATACAGGGTCTCCAATGATGAAGTAAGCCACTGTTCTTTCGCCTTGTCTTCAATCCACCCAAGCGCTTCTGTTTACCTGACGAAAGTGAAACAAAACCGAAAATTTTAAAAGAATTTGATTTCTTGTTTGAATTTGATTCCTAGTTAATCCTAGCCAAACCCTACACTCAATCTCAGCCATCTAAGCCCTAAAATCCCTGCTGCATTGCTCTAACGGTGAATTTTTGTGCTGGCACTGTGCACCGTTTGAAAAATCGCCGCCGCCAGATCTTTCCCGCCGCTCCTGCGCCTTCTCACGTTTTCCCACCGCTGCCACCCTGCTGCAGGCTGTCCGACGCTGTACCACCCCGTACCCCTACCTCTGGCATCTCCCTGACACCCTTCTACTGCGTGCCAGCGCTGCCGGTCTCCCCTGCCACCGCCTCTACTCCCTTCTCCCCGTTCTGCCAACAACCCCAATTCAGCCTCTATTGACCACCAAAATATCACCCTCTAGCCAGCAGGTTCATCCCCCTTAGCCACCACGCCGCACTTTCCCGCGCCCTCTCGGCTCTACCACGCATCGCCGCCGCCATTACCCACCCCCCTTGTGCCGAACCGCCTCCCTACTCTATTTAAAGCCCCGAGCTCCCCCTAAAAGGTGCATCAGTGCCCGGTGAGCCATCCAACACTCCCAATCAAGCCCTCGACCAGAGCATCGCCGACGACCATCGAAAAATCCCAAGTGAGCCAAATTTCAAATCTTGTTGTTTAGCTCATCATTCTTCAATTGTGATCGCCAATAGCTACCTCTTGACCCTAGAACCCCCCTGAATCGTCGCCTTAGCTCCCCGAGCTCTTTTCTTCTCCGCTGCCGAAGCCCGTTGCTCGATCATGGCGCCTCGCCATGGACAGCCCAACTCCGGCCACCCCTGCCTAAACCACCACTTCCCCCAAGCTTCCTCTAACCCCCAGGATGCTCAAATGCTAGCGCTACTATCCTAGAAACCCACCGATACTCTCTATGCCATTCAAACATTCTGTGGGAGGAAGACCTCACCGCCGGTGAACGCTGACTCCCCTGCCCCCGTCGACCCCAAAAAATGGACTCTCCACATCACCGGGAATCCAACCATAGCCTCTGATTCCATTGCAAAGCACCCTAGCTCCGCCCATCGCCGCCGCGCCTTTGCTCTGTTTTTAGCATAGCGCGTGCGCGCAGATGCGGAAGACGAATAGTATTAGGCGAGTACTGTTTATCTGACCCATTAGCTATTTAACCCGATAGTCAAACCCGTTAGTAAACAGTGTCGAACCCACCATGAATAGTGAATGCCTGCAATGAACAATAAACCCGACCTGTTACTATTCACCAAACCCAAAAAAACAAAATATACCCATTTCGACCGTTTCGAGCCCGCCGACCCATTCCCCAGTTCTGTTTCACCACATCGGATACCTATAAACCCTCAACCTATTTTAGTTGGTTTTTCTTGTTTTTATTTCTTTATTTTATTTTCTTATTCCTAGCTCAACCCTTCGAGCATGGAATTGATTTTGTCCTCTATTGATTTGCATTAGCTCACGATGCTACAGAGTAACCAATCCAGGAGGCTCCGCTCTGTACTTTCACAACGGTAGGCTCCACCCTGTCAGGCCACCGTATTCTGTGACAGGTGGTACCTAGTCTATCGGATAGAGGCTACATAAAGAGATGAGCAGTGAAACAACCTTATTTTCTTAACTCAGTCATGAGGGTTGAGGAATCTTATGGGTAAAGTTGGGTAACTCTGTAGAGTCATAATATGTGGTATTCGAATACGCCGTGCTTCCGGTAAATGAAGCTGTGTTTAATATGTGCTTCCAATAACGAAGCATAAATAGATTTAGAAATGAGTTGGAAATGTTCAAGTTTGGTAATCGAGATGTTGAAACCCCAAATTCCTTAAGAAGTTTATGATTTGTTATCTTGTATTTGAAAACAAAATGTTTACAAATAAAATTGCATCCATAAATACTTTAACAAAACCACTATACTCCCATCTTTTGGAAATCCTGGCAAATAATTATATAGCACTTTCCCATGTGACCTGTTGAGTACGGTTAATTGTACTCATGCTTGCTAAAATCATAAACAGAAAATGCTTGCCAAGAAAATGAAGAAATCTACGAAGATGACATTGAGAAGCGCACTACGATGTAGATGATGCCTGGTGTTAGGGTTTATTATATACTCAGGCATGTCTGTAGAGTTCTTTTGTGTTGTAAATATAACTTTGGGTTGTACACCCTGCTGTGTAAAACTTGGCTGCTAAGTCTTAATTTTATAATAAAGTTTGATTTTATATTTAAACTTGTGATGACAATGATGTACACTTATCTACAGTATTCGCAGCTGAACAATCCTAGGTAGTTATGAGGGTATCCTAACGACTCCAGAAATAGAGGTGTTACAGAAAGTAAGAAGATCAGAAAGAAGCTGCAAGAGGTGCTTAATGGCCTAAACGTAGTTGTTGCTGACACAAACGAGTTTGTTGCATTTTTGAAGAGCTATCCTCCGATGTACCGCCAACACTACTGCATGTACTTCTTTATGGACAAGCGCATGTTTGGCCGTCAAATAGAAATGGAACTAGTCATAAACTTCTTGTTGCGAGTAGAGCCCCATGGTCCTGATAAATTGGGTATTCTCCCTGTCTTCAGTTTGCCAAGAGTTGGAAAGAGCACCCTTGTTGAGTGTTAGATAATCTAGTTAATTTTGCATATCAGTTACTTTAGTCTGCATGTCTTCTATTCATAATGCATCTAGTGCAGATCAGTTTTCAAGCAATTAGTAGATCAGTTTTTCCTTGTAATAAGTGGGTCAGTTCTTATTGTACAAATGCTATATAAGGAGGTAGTAAAAAAATGAAAATGCTGCAGACTGTGAGCAGCGCCAAATCCTCTTGCATTTGTACGTGTGTTTGCTACATTCTAGCCAAATCTGAGCGTAGCCTCCCTGAGCGGAAATAACAAGTCTTTGTAGTCATTAGTACAACGACTCCGCTGAATAGACGAAGACTTCGCACGCCAAGCGAAGTAGGTACTCCGCGCTTCTGCTTCGGAGTCGGAGACTTCGCATGACAAGCGAAGTAGGGACTTCGCACCTGCAGGACTTCGCGCTTCGAAGTCCAACAATTGGTATCAGAGCTCTGTTCAGGATCCTGGTGGCCATGTCAGCTCCGGTGGGACGAGAGTCAATCACTCCTCCGCGGCGGGATCGCCTTCGGTCGCCATCACGGGGTCCTCGGCGTCCGCGACAACAGAATGGTCAAGGAAGTGTCGGCGTCAGTACAGTATCCGATGCTGACCAAGACCAACTACCCGGAGTGGGCGATGCTCATGCGCATCAACCTGCAGGTGCAAGGTTTGTGGGGAGCCATCGAACCCGGCGACGCAGAGTACAACGTGGATCGTCTGGCGTTAGCAGCAATTGCACGAGCTGTCCCGCCGGAGATGCTGGCCTCGATCGGCAATAAGGACTCCGCGCAAGAGGCGTGGGATGCTGTCAAGATCATGCGGATGGGCGTCGAGCGCGTGCGTGAGGCGAACGCGCAGAAACTCCGACGCGACTTCAACAATATTACATTCAAGGAAGGGGAGGCCATCGATGACTTCTCGATGCGCATCACGGGCCTCGCCAATAATCTGCGGCTTCTCGGCGACCACATCACCGAAGGCGAGGTCGTGCGCAAGATGTTGCAGGTGGTCCCTGATAAGTTCATGCAGGTCGCAATCTCCATCGAGACGCTGCTCAACATCAACGACTTGTCCATCGAGGAGGTCACGGGCCGTCTTCGGTCCGTGGAGCAGCGGCTGCAAAACTGGGCTCTCGGTTGCTTCTCTCGTCAAAGGAGGAGGACCTCATACGTCGCCTACGCAAGTGCGACAAGGAGGGTGCGCGCGTCAGAAGCGCTGGCGCCAGTGGAAGTGGTACGAATGGTGGCTCGGTCCCGCCACGGCGCGGCGCGCAGCCACCCAAGCGTGGTACCGACGACGCACACAAGGCCGGTGGCGGCAAGGTCATCGACAAGGATACATGCAAGTACCGCAGGAAAACTAGGCATTGGGCTCGGGAATGCCGGAAGAAGAAGAGAGACGAGGTGGTGGCCGTAGCGCTGCTGGTCGAGGAGGGCGGCGACGACAAGCCGTCCCTGTTGATGGCCCAGGTGGTCTCTCTTTCACTGGTGCCCGCGCGCCTCCCAGAGCGCGCCGCACCTGTGCACGTCGGCGGACGTGTCTTCCTCAACGAAGAACATGCGACGGTGCAGTTGGGTGACACCGACAACCACACCGGCAGCCAGGACGATGGCGTGTGGTACCTCGACACAGGCGCGTCGAACCATATGATGGGAAACGGCACGGCCTTCTCCGAGCTGAATCGCGACATCATGGGCACGGTAAAGTTCGGCGATGGATCAATGGTGGACATTCTCGGGTGCGGCACGATCATGTTCGCGGCACGAGGTGGACGCCATCGTGTGTTGTCGTTCATGTACTTCATCCCACATCTGTGCAGCAACATCATCAGCTTGGGACAACTCGACGAGGTCGAGTGCCAAGTGTTGATCGAGGATGGCGTACTGCGAGTGCGCGATCCGAGGAGGGAGCTTCTCGCCAAGGTACGGCGATCGGCGAATCGACTGTACAAGATCTCCCTCACGCTCGCTCGACCGATCTCGCTCCTAGCGCACGCGAATGACGATGCGTGGCGCTGGCATGAGCGGTTCGGCCACCTGAGCTTCGAGGGGTTGAAGAAACTTGGGCGTGGTGGCATGGTGCGTGGGCTTCCGCTGCTGGATCATGTCGACCAGCTCTGCGACGCGTGCCTCGTCGGGAAGCAGCGGCGCACGCCTTTCCCTGTCGAGGCCAATTACCGCGCCAAGGGACGCCTGGACCTCGTACATGGAGATCTGTGCAGGCCTGTCACGCCAGCGATGCACGGCGGCAAGCGCTACTTCCTCCTCCTCGTTGACGATGCTAGCCGCTATATGTGGTTGGTGCTGTTGTCAAGCAAGGACGAGGCGGCCGACGCGATCAAGAAGTTCCAAGTCGGCGTCGAGGTGGAGACCGGCAGGAAACTACGTGCGCTACGCACGGACTGAGGAGGCGAGTTCACCGCAGTGACCTTCGGCGAATATTGCGCGGAGAAGGGCATTCACCGGTAGCTCACGACACCGTACTCGCCGCAACAAAACGGGGTCGTGGAGCGCCGGAATCAAACAGTGATGGCCATGGCGCGCTGTCTCCTCAAGGCGAAGCAGATGCCGAGCACTTTTTGGGGGGAGGCGGTGAGCACAGCCGTGTTCATCTTGAACCGTTCACCGACGAAGAGCGTCAGCGGGATGACGCCTTATGAAGCTTGGCATGGCAAGAAACCGACCGTGCATTTCATGCGCACGTTTGGTTGTCTCGCTCACGTCAAGGTTACACGCCCGCACGCCGCGAAGCTCGATGACCGAAGCGTGAAAATGGTTTTCGTCGGGTACAAGTCGGGCTCCAAAGGCTACCGGGTGTACAATCCGGTGGGCGGCCGGCTCCATGTGACCCGCGACGTGGTGTTCGACGAGACCAAGGGTGGAATTGGGAGGCGAACGGCGACGCCAGCCCTGAGACGTTCACCGTGGAGTACACGGTCAGCGGCGGCGAGCTGAGCGCTCCTGTATCCCCTGCGGTCCCGTCCATGGAGGAAGGTGAGGAAGCTGTGGCGTCACCCCGAACGCCCATGAACGCCACTCACGACATCGGTGGTGCTCAAGTAGAGCACTGCACTCCACCGCCGCACATCCCGTCGGGGCTCGACCATAGTGACAATGGCGCGCCGCGGCGTTTCCGCACGGTGGACAATTGCTTCAACACTGCCGAGCCACGCGTACTGGACCCCGACGAGTGGCTCCTCGTTGCGACCGAGGAGCCCACCTCCTACGACGAGGCAGCCACTGATCCGGCGTGGCGCGCCACGATGGAAGAGGAGATGGCAGCCATTGAGGACAATGGCACGTGGGAGGCAGTGGACCTCCCGGCCGGACATCGCCCGATTGGCCTCAAATGGGTGTTCAAGCTCAAGAAGGATGTGCAGGGGGTGGTGGTTTGGCACAAGGCGCGGTTGGTGGCTAAGGGGTACGTACAACGCGCTGGTGTGGACTTCGATGAGGTTTTTGCACTTGTGGCGCGGCTCGACCCCGTGCGCGCACTGGCAGCGGTGGCAGCGCACGAGGGCTGGGCGCTCCACCATCTCGATGTCAAGTCTGCGTTTCTGAACGGTGACCTCACGGAGGAGGTTTACGTCACTCAACCGCCGGGATTCATGATCGCCGGGCGGGAGCGGCAAGTACTACGGCTGCGCAAAGCACTATACGGCCTACGACAAGCTCCTCGGGCGTGGAATGCCAAGCTCGACCGCACGCTGGTGGCGCTCGGGTTCACGCGCTGTGAAGAAGAGCACGGTGTGTACACACGTGGAAAGGGGCAAGGATGTGTGCTCCTGGGCGTGTGTGTTGACGATTTGATCCTCACCGGCGCTGATCAAGCTGAGATCGAATCATTCAAGGAGGAAATGAAGCGCTCATTCAAGATGAGCGACCTCGGGCAGTTGAGCTACTCTCTCGGTATAGATGTCAAGCAGTTGCCCGGGAAGATCACCATGAGCCAAGCTGCGTATGCGGCAAAGCTCCTGGACAAGGCCGGCATGGCCGGCTGCAATGCCGTGCAAGTGCCCATGGAGGCACGTCTTAAACTGAGTAAGGAGAGCTCCAATCCACCAGTTGACCCTACGTTCTACCGTAGTGTGGTTGGCAGCCTCCGGTACTTGGTCCACACTTGGCCAGATATCAGTTTCGCGGTCGGGTACGTGAGCAGGTTCATGGCGAACCCGATGACAGAGCACCTGAGTGCCGTCAAGCATCTACTTCGTTATGTCGCTGGTACGCTCCACTTTGGCCTTTGCTACACCAAGGGGGACAACGACATCGAGCTAAAGGGGTACAGCGACGCGGACATGGCTGGCGATGTGGATGATCGCAAGAGCACCTCCGGCATTTTGTTCTGCCTTGGTAACGCGCCTGTGTCGTGGCAGTCGCAAAAACAACCGGTGGTGGCGCTATCGTCGTGCGAAGCCGAGTACATCGCAGCCTCAGCGGCGGCGTGCCAGGGAATCTGGCTCAGGCGGCTGATCGGTAATTTCTACAGGCGAGATGTCGGCGCTGTGACAATCTACATCGACAATCAATCGGCGATTCAACTGTGCAAAAATCCGGTCTTCCATGGCCGGAGCAAACATATCGAGACACGCTTCCACTACATCCGGGAGTGCGTCGAGGGTGGGCAAGTCACCATCCGCAAGATCCACACCGACGATCAGCTGGCGGACATATTGACCAAATCACTTGGCCGGGTGCGTTTTCTACACCTGCGCTCGAAGCTCGGCGTCGTCGACATCAACCACAACTAGATTAGGGGGAGTAATGTTAGATAATCTAGTTAATTTTGCATATCAGTTACTTTAGTCTGCATGTCTTCTATTCATAATGCATCTAGTGCAGATCAGTTTTCAAGCAATTAGTAGTTCAGTTTTCAAGCAATTAGTAGATCAGTTTTTCCTTATAATAAGTGGGTCAGTTCCTATTGTACAAATGCTATATAAGGAGGTAGTAAAAAAAATGAAAATGCTGCAGACTATGAGCAGTGCCAAATCCTCTTGCATTTGTGCGTGTGTTTGCTACATTCTAGCCAAATCTGAGCGTAGCCTCCCTGAGCGGAAATAACAAGTCTTTGTAGTCATTAGTACAACGACTCCGCTGAATAGACGAAGACTTCGCACGCCAAGCAAAGTAGGTACTCCGCGCTTCTGCTTCGGAGTCGGAGACTTCGCACGACAAGCGAAGTAGGGACTTCGCACCTGCAGGACTTCGCGCTTCGAAGTCCAACATTGAGCATGTCTACAACGAAGAAAGAGTGCGTAATCACTTTTCTCGAATCGTTTTCTTCAATGAAAATGATCTCAAGGACGACAAGGTTACCAATCTGAGAGATGGTGGTGTGATCAAGTATCGCAACAATGCGTCTCATAGATTATTGATAAATTAGTTGGGATGTGGATGAAGATGCTGGGAGAAGGCTGTATGCAGCTTCAGGAGCTTGCATGTTAAGTGACAGCAAAATCATAATCACTAGTCGATCCGATAAGATTGCGAAGTTAGGAACAACACAAGCTCTTCAGCTGAAACATTTGCCTCGAGAAGCCTACTGGTACTTTTTTAAGGTGCTTACCTTTGGAAGCATGGATTCTGAGGAGCACCCCAAATTAGCATCGACAGCGATGGAGATAGCTCTGGAGTTGAACGGGATAATCCTTGCAGGACACATCGTTGCCGGGTTACTCGGAACCAACTTTGACGTTCAGTTTTGGCGCCAAGTTCTTGATTTTCTGAGAGAACACATCCATAAGCATCAATTCCTGTTTGGTGAACATCCGATAGGTCGTCGGCTGAATAGCAGACATGTATATATACGCGCTATATATCAGTACGAAAGGAGCGTCGCTCAGGATAATGTTCCCAGCATAACACTGCAAGAAGTGTTGTCTGGAAGTGCCAAACCTCGTGGGAAATTTGAGGTCTTAGCATGGAGATCTCACATCCCACCCTACTACAGCTACATGTGCATACCAAAAGCTTAAGCTCAACCCTCCCCCCTCACGTTTGGGCTCCCTTAGACCTAACACATGGATTCAAAGTTGGCCACAAATATTATTACTTTTTAATATTTCGTTAGTTAGGTGTTAAACTTAGGACATTTTAGTTTTGATATCATATTGAGTAATATGCACCAACTAATTCATCTAAAATTTTAAGCCGGTAATGAAATGTGGATAATATACTTAAATATATTTGTGGTAATTGAATAATGTGAGTTGCTCCTTGCATCAGTTTGTGGTGAAAGTACTAGATTCATGTTCCGCAAACCAAATTGCCGACGTGCAATTGTTTCCACACCAATTTGATTGCTCATTACATTTTTCAGTGCTACGTAAGCTTGCTAGGTACTGTTTCTGTCGTACCATGCTAGCTGTTTGTTTTCCATTGATTTGGCTAAGTAAACTTCCAAGGGACTTGATATTGTGATGACAGCTGATGAACGAAACGTGGATAACTCGAAGATAGTAATACAATATGAAATTATAGTAACCTTGCATCTAGAATAAGATCTCAACAATAAAAATCACATCAATACCCTCACAATAATCTAATCCACACAACCAGCACATAGCCAGCGTATGCATAGATTGATCACAACCGATCAATCCAAGCAATTCTCGACAAATTAGCAAGAATAATGAAGATAAGAACTCTTAACTTCTAGAAAAACTCTCAAAACACTCATAGATCAGTTAGATCAATTCTGAAAATAAACATCGTAACCTCACACATGGGCTAGGCCACACCCCTTAGTTTTATAGCCCTTATAATATAACTAACAAGACTTAGATTCCAATACGAACACAAAAAAGAAATATAAATTTTTGGTCACCACTTTGTTTCGTATATAGCGATCAATCAATGAGGATTCTGAGGCTGGAGGCTTATCCATTGTGTGAGGCTTGGAATAAGCTTTCTAACAAATACAAGAATATCCGAATCAGACTCCGTTTGTAAAAACTATGGGTTTTTTAATGCAACCATATCAGCTGTTCCGAACCGAATTCCGAATTGAAATTGCATTCGAATTGACTTGGAGTGGATCTAAATTAGTCTTAAAAGTGCTTGGAACTTGAGTTTTTAGGCTTTCCTGGGTCTCCACTCCTTTTCACTTTCCTCCTTCCTTTCTTGCTCTGTTTGCATGCACGCGGTCCATCTTCTCCTTATGCGCTCAATTAGCCTTCACCGTGTACATAACCGCATGAGTTGTGCCCCACATGGCATAGTATCTTTGGAATGTGTGCCCTATCCTTCCTCACCAGCTCCTGTTGGACACGTACTCCTTTGTTGTGACACTCTTTCTCACTACTACAAAAAGAGTCATCACAGACGGTTCAAAACTATCATCACAGACGGTTTTTTGAACTGTTTGAATTTATGTATCAGTGATAATCAAAAGTTATCACAGACGGTTTGTGATCTGTCTGTGATAAATATATCACAAATGGTTTATAACTAGAACCGTCTGTGGAAAACACTATCATAGACGGTTCTAACTACCAATCGTCTGTGATACTTCCCCATCATAGATGGTTTCTGGTTCGAGCTGTCTGTGATAATTCTTCACAGACGGTTTATACCACAAAATCATCTGTGATAGTTCATTCTATACCTAAATTTTTTTCTATTTTTCGGCTAGCCTCAGGAAATGTTAACTATATCATCTGAAAACAAGCAAATACAGCAACAAACACAGCAACACATTCTATTTCCATTCGAGTAGGTTACCCATAGTACTGCATACATAAGAGGACACATAAACTTCACGGCTATAAATTCAGAAAAATGCTTACACTACATTAAACAACAATCTAAAACAAGTGGTGAGGAAAAATTTTCAAGTAGCAGAAACAAAAAGGTAACGAACACCATTTTTAGCTTCTATGAGCTGGCCTTCTTGCTTTCCATCTTGCCATTGCCTTCTTCCTTTCCATCTTACTTGAAGTGAAATTTCAGTCACCCTTGTCGAACCCCTTCCTACCCTTTCCACACACAAACGAGTTGAGTAGTACTGGTGGTATTGGTTCTTCAAGTAGGGAGAGGGGGTTAACAAGGGGCGAGAGGTGGGGAGGAGAACGGTGCCTGCCATTCAATGTAGAGAGAATGAACGAGTGAGATCGGGATCCTGGGGGATATGCTGCGGATCGGTGACATGACGGGACATCATAGACGGTTTAGATTACAAACCTTCTGTGATAGAGACATCACAGACGGTTCATAACAAAAACTGTCTATGATAACAGGACATATCACAAAGACAATATATCGGTACAATATAAATAGCTAGTCTGAAAAGATAGAATAGCAAAATTTTATATGGCTTATTTATATTCATTTAAAAGGTTTTGGCGAGATCTACAACTTTGCAGTTGAGGAAAGACCCAAATTCCGAAGGGAAGATTGAACATTTTGGCAAAACCAAAAACTAAAAACTTGCAACACAAATTTGGAGCTAAAGATGGCCGATTTTGAGGGTCTTAGAGGGCAACTAGTGCAAGCAGGTTATTTTTTTGGATCGGGCTCGTCATTAGCTTTCCAACGAGTACAAAAACATCGAAAACGGACACCGTATGCAAAAGCTATGCCCGTTTTACTGAAAGTGTCTCAAAACTGAATTCTACTCGGACTCAGGCGGGAAATCATGAAATTTTGGGGATTGCAAGGCTAAAAACATATCACAGATGGTTTATAATACAAACCATCTGTGATAACTTTATTATCACAGACAATTTTTAATACAAACCGTTTGTAAAGTGAGAGACCATGTGGAGGTCATCGCATATGTGTGATGAGTAATTGACATCGGTTTAGGAAAGTCGAGTTTGATTTGGTTGGTTCGATCCTTGACGTTGCGTGGTGCAATCGGGCTCGGTCGGACTTGGTCAAACCTGGTCAAAATGGTTAGATGCATATTATGTCGACTTGTCAGGTTTGGGTTATTTCATTAATGCCTTTATGTTTACATGTGTCGAGCGGTGCTATTTGATGTGTTTCTTATTTGTGATGGCTGCAGGACGTCGAGGCGAAGTCGTGGTGAGACACGAGGTGACCGGACTAGACACGGGCGGTGTCGAGGTCAGAACGGTCGAGATGTGTCGAAGACGGCGGAGACTCGAGGTGGTTGCGAGTCGTGGACGACAAGGAGCGCGGAAGCTTCCCGGAAGGTGCAGGAGGGGCGAATTGGTAATTTTGTGAGGCTGCACAAGCGGGAGCGGGTTCCGTTGGATTTAGCAGGCGTAACGGGGTGCAGACCCGTTAGCCAAAGGCTATAAATAGGAGGGAGTGGCTGCATGGCCCCTTATGGCTTTGGGAGAGAGTTAGGGTTTGCTAGAGTCAAAAGAAGCTTTGAGAGTTTGTTTTGGCTTTAGTGGTTGAGAGTGGGTGGAGGAGAGGCAGAGGTGTGTCTGTGCTCTGTCCCCCTTCAATGTGTTCTTGAGTGGCTCTCTTCCTCCAAGCATGTAGTGTGTGTTCTTGAGGTTTAGAGTGAGGGAGAAGATGGATTGAGAGTCTTGTAATCATTTCTCTTGTTCTAATGTCCATGCGTATGGGGACTCCTCTGTAATCCTTTTTTGTTGGAATGAAATCTCTGAAGATTTTCTCCCGTGCTCCTGTGTTCTTTGTTCATACTCTGTGATGATATCTTGACTTTCTTGATTTCTTATTGTTTGTTGCTGGGGAGTGCCAAAATGGGTTGCTCTAGGTTGGGATGATGTCTCAAGATCATTTGATCAAGTTTTCCAAGAGCAAACTTCGTTTAATTTCAGATTTTGGTTTTTGGGCTCCCTCTGTTCTTCACTTACTTTTCTAGGGTTTTGGTGCTCTTCTTGATTCCCTTCGCGAGATGGCATGAATTTTGGCATGTTGAGTCCAGAGGCTATTAATTAGCTATCTGCAAAGTCTCATGGCCAAAGAGTCATTGGTTAGTTGGGAATTTGAGTTTTCCTGGTTGCACTCTGTAATTTTCAGTTTTTGCCCCAAATTAGAAATTCATGGTCTTAAGTAAGATTTCTTTGGTCTCCTAGGTCTCCTTGGCTATTTGGAGGGTTATTTCACTGTTCTGGTTAGAAAAATCCAGAGGGAAGTCCCAAATTTGATTGCAGTTTAAAGTTCCATGTTTTAGTCTGAAAAATTGCCTGCTGTCAGCCCTGAAATCCCGAGGAGCGGTCGGACCGGTGGCCATATAGCGATCAGACCGGATTTCCTAAGGCGGTCAGACCGCCATGTGCCGTGTGATCAGACCGGCGGCAAGTGACCGATCAGACCGCCCCCTCAATAGCGGTCTGACCGGCCTCCCTTTTGACAGCCTGTGTTATCTGCTGTGTTTTGACTTAATCTTGGTTCTTTGTTTTCCTTGTTAGCAGTGCTTATTTCTTCAGAGTGTTCAAGGATCCAAAGTGCATGAGTATTTCTCCTTATAGCTATTCATAGCTATTAAAGGAGATTTTCTCTAGTGGATACTACTCTCTCGCCAAGAATCTTTTGGTTGCTTCCTACTTGTTTTGAGTTTGTCGCCTTAGCTGAAGGTTCCAGTAATCTTTTGGATTCCGTTTCATAGCTTTCATAGCTATTGAAGAGGAGATCCCTTTGGTACTTGTAGGGGACAAATTTTTTAAAAGTCGACATTCACCCCCCTCTGTCGCCATTTTGGTCCAACATAAAGTATCACAAACGGTTTAAATAAAAAACTGTCTGTGATGTCTGCTATTATCACAGACAATTCTTATCAAGAACCATCTGTGATGTCTTATATTATCATAGGTGGTTCATATAAATAACCGTCTGTGAAAATACTACAGACGGTTATTCGTATAAACCGTTTGTGATACTTACAGCACAGACGGTTCCTAGAAACTGTCTATGATGTAAGCGTCTAATTTAGCCTCTTTTGTAGTAGTGTCTCCCTCACCTCTCGTTGGATGTCACGTTGAATCCTACAATCAAAAATATTAATTTTTAGTGCACACATTCTTCTATCAAAATAACAAGAATTAAAGAATGAGTTAGAAGATTTGTATGTAGGAACATGTGTAAGTGCATGAACTGTAGTAGCATGGATGAGGGCATCCTCATCGAGGGAACTGCTTCATGTGAAGTGCCAAATGTAGTTGGTTTGATATTGAACGGATTAGATTTTTCTAAAAAAGTCTACCAGACTCGATATGCATAATAGAAAAAGTTTTTCTGTGCAATTTCCAATGGAAAATTGCCTCATGTAACTAAACTGGTACAGCAATTAAATGAATAGGATCAAGTGTGCAGAATCGATGGAGGGAGAAAAGACATAACATCAGTATTTGACGATCTTAAAGGGGGCAGGAACATCAGGTATTTTACGAAACTTGGACGTCGCAATTTTGAGGGTACTATATGCTCTCCTCCCAATTGGTATAACGAAACATTGAAAACTGTCCGAACTCAAAACACTGTTAAACTGGTTTCAGAATTTTGTGAAGCATTCTCGTACTCTAATTAATCGCTGGAAATGAAAGGTTGCTACTTAATTAATTGCAGGCTGATCACTAATCGATCTGATAAGATTGTAAAGCTTGGTTTTTTTTGTTTTGCAAAGTTAGGAACAACACAAAGCTCTTGAGCTGAAATATTCTTGGCCGGTATGGAGTGAAATCGAGTTTGGAGGATCAAATCCGAGAAGTTTAGAGGGATTATCCGGATATTAAGAAAATCAACCTCAATATGAAGCGTGACAAAGCCCAATACTTCATAGAGGATAAGCAAGGAATAGTGTGGTTCAAGGACCAAATTTGTGTACCGGGCTAGGAGAAGTTGAAGAAGTTAAGAAGGCTCATGAGTCGAAGTACTCAATTCATCATGGAAGCACCAAGATGCACCAGGATCTTAAGGACAAATTTTGGTGGCCTAATATGAAGCATGAAATCATCAAGTATGTAGCGTTGTGTGATGTATGCCAAATAGTAAAGGCAGAGCATCAACGATCAATAGATTTGCTACAACCTCTGAAAATTCCTCAGTAGAAATGGGTAGGATTTGCATGGATTTTATCACTAGTTTACCAATGACTTAGTAAGGATATGACTCTATTTGGGCAATTATGGATCGCTTGACCAAGGTTGCTCAATTCATTCCAATGAAGACCACTTACAATGGAGATCGCTGGCAGAGTTGTATTTGTTAAGAATTGTTAGTTTACATAGAGTACCAAAGAAGATTGTATCAGATAGAGGAACCCTGGTTTACCTCATGACTTTGACAGAGTCTCCATGAAGCAATAGGCACCCATTTCAACTTCAATACTGCATATCATCCCCAAACCGATAGGCAGATTGAAAGAGTTAATCAAATCTTGGAGGATATGTTGTGTAGGATCGTATGGTGCAATCAGAGGAGGTGAATGATTGCCTCCGCTTTTTTATACCTGAAAGCACATCTCAAACCAAAAGAAAAGCAATCTAAATTACCATATGTAGATTTTGACCGCAAGTCGTTTGACCACTCGCTTGACCTCCTTTACACGTAGTCGAAATCTTCCTCCGCTCGAACACTTTGATCGCTCAAGCGCTTTGACCACTTCGAATTGATGATAAACCGAAGACAACACTATGCTCTACTCAGTTGGATTAAAAAGACGACCGAAGACACTAAGCTCATGGCACACAAAATCATGATGTGTTAGGACGTTGTTGAAGACACAAGTAAAATGATGCTCAGAAAACACATCGCTGACACAGTCTAATTTTTCTTGAAATAGATCTGATCTATTATTTGTATATCATATTTGTGACTACAAAGTACCTCCACGGCACCCCTTAAACTCTAGCACAAAAAGTCTCCTCAAAGCCCTCTAAAGCCACGGCTAAACCCTTAGCTTCTCCTCTGCTTTTATATGCTAAAGTTATAAACTGTGTTCACCTCAAATACGAACATCAAACTCTATCTCTCTTTCAAAAACCAAGGGACCCAAAACTCTTCCTAACACGGGTTTTACCAATCTCTAATCCTTCCCGTTACGGATTCTTCCATAACATCTCCAATCTCATCACGTGATGAAACCTTCAGGACAGCTTCTCCTATATCTTCATCATGCACCATCACCACATGTTGAAGCCTCCATGGACGCACCTCCTGTATCTTCTCCATGCATCATCACCCTCTAGGTCGAAGCCTCCTGGACCGCACCGCCCATAGCTTCTCTATGAATCACCATCTTTGATCTCCCTGTGCTTCAGCACGAGCCTGACCACCTCGCATGACATCCTCGACCGCTTAGACCTTAGACTTCCCCATCCTAGTCTTGGTCCTCCTCGTCACCGACCATGATCATCTCCACGCCAACCTGCACATCAAAGACCAAAAAAATATTTTCCTTGGTACAAGTTCTCCACAACTTGACCGATATCACCACATACACAAACCACACCTTTAACCAACCGTCAATATCGACCAGGTCATCCACAACCATACATTCTATTGCTTTCCAAAACACCAACTTCAGATAACTCATTACGACCAGTTACAATTGTTGTGCAAGATTGGTCGCTAGCTCATCGAGTATTCGAACACAAATACTCAGGAAATATCACCACTCTGCTCAAAACACTCAGGAATCATACCTATCGCTACCGACCAACAAACACATAACCATCGAGGACCGATCACATACCACAAGCCTACGACAACCGATCACAACACCTTCGACCACCAACCGCAAAGCCTTCGACTACCAATCACCGACCATGATCACGAAATCCACCAGTACCGACCGCATAGCCTTCAACTACTGAGTACAAACCTCTTATGACTATCGAGTACCAAGCCCTTTTGATTTTCGAGTACCAAGACCTTCCGACCATGGAATACCAACTCCTTTTCAACTACTGAGAACCAAGTTCTTCCGACTACAAGTACCAAGTCTTTTCAGCTTCCAAGTACACCATCCTTTCGTCCACCAGGCTCTGTTACAGTACTCTTTTGAGTACCAACCACTGCTACTCTTCCGAGTACCAACCACATCACTGTTGCTACCATACTCCTCTGAGTATTGTTCACCTCTGATTACTGTAGCATCAACCGTACAAACACTTGTAGCTTCAACCGCTCCATGCTCTAAACCTTCAATGCCACTCAAACCTCGTCCGATGCTCCGATCCCACTTGAACGCCATACACCAGCTAGTCAACCACTGGCCCAACACGAGTACTTGTGGTACTTGAAGATAGCGAGAATTGAAGCACTCATACGGACCATGAATTCTTCGAGTACCGACCGTGAAACCAATGGAAACCGATCGCAAAGCCTACCGATTGCGAGGTCTATAACAACCGACCATAAAACCAAAGAAAATAACAACAGACGCGAAGTCATCAACTGCAAAGTCTATGACTATCGACCACAAATTCTATAACTATCATTCCAAAGTCTACGACTATTGACCACCGGCCAGTTACTAGAGCTACGACCATAAAAAATCACTGTAGCTACGACCATAAAAAGTCATTGTAGCTACGACCATGAAAAGTCATTGTAGCTACGACCATGAAAAGTCATTGTAGCTATGACCATGAAAAATCACTGTAGCTATGGCCATGAAAAATCGCTGTAGTACAGCCATGAAAAGTATTGTTCACGACCGATTCATTATTCGTGGTCGAAGTCTCCAATTACCTGCCATGGTAGAAATACCATGATCAATTTGCATGGTCAAAATTGGACATGGTCGAAGCCGGATGTGGCCGAAGTCTACCGTGGTCAAAATCTGCCGTGGTCAAAATCAGATGTGGTTGAAGTCTGCTGTGGTCAAAATCTGTCGTTCAGACCTACAGATCGGACCAACCATTGTAATGCCAATTGGATCATCCTGAAACCACTTGTATGACCACAATCACTCATAGCAGATTGAAACCACTTAGAGTAGATCAAAACCACTCAGAGCCAAATGAAACCACTTGACCTGAATTGAAACTTTTCACAAACATAAATTTTGACGCAACCCAAATGTCAATTATTCATCACCATTTTAATCACGACCATCCATATTGTCTAACATGTTGAAGGCTTGCACTCTAGCTCATAGCACTAGTTGGGACAAGTGTTTGCCTTATATTGAGTTTTCCTACAACAACAATTACCAAGCTAGTTTGTAGATGTCACCAAGGCCATGGAGCTCCCCTCACCGCTAGCCAAAACTGTCACCTCCCAAGTTGTGCCAACCTCAAAAATGGGTTCCCTAGGTTGAGTGGCAGCTGTAGATGCCCTTCGCAGCCGTCGACGACCCTCACCGGAGCTCGGTTGCTGTAGCCACTGCTACCCTATTTTTGCCACCCTGTAGAGGCGAATGGAGGAGGAAGAACATGCTATTCATTTGGGCTGTGGACCATATCTATAGAAGCCCAAAACATTTTAGCTTTTTAGGTCGAAGCCCAGTATTGTAGACCACTGTTCATTGGTCAACCCAAACCCATTAGAGACACGTTACTGTTTGAATCCGATCCACACTGCACAGTAAACTAACCCGGAACTATTCCTGTTACTATACCAGCCTGTTACTATTCATCCAGAACCCTATTTTTCAATAATACCTCCATTTGACTGTTTTGACCCTATGAATCCATTTCCGACCTTCTTTCCGTCAAACCAAACCTCAATAAAACCAAAACCACACTGTTTCATAATCAATCTACCACCATATACCCGCCTATCTCTATCATCTCACAATCCATCCAACCTGTTTGTACAACCATTTTGACCGCCTCGAACCCGTCTAGCCCATTTCCATTTTTGGTCAGTCAATCCACACACACCTAAACTGGGTCACCCAAACCTATTCTCTTTATGTCTTTTTAGTTATGTAGTTCACGCAAAGTAGGAACTTGTTTGACCTCGTTTTCCACACTAGTGAACAGACCAAGCGAGTTGGTCAACAGAAGAGTTGTAAGAGCAATTGAAGTAACCTTGAAGCCGGTAGAAAAGACCAAGAACAATGGGAAGAAGGCAAGTCACATGTTTTTGATCATGTTGAACCTACATTTTGTTAATTATTTACTTATCGGTACTTTCATTATCTTTTATTTACACACTACTATTTTATGTACAATAAATATTTAGAATGACATGATACCTAGTTACATCCTACCACCGAAAAAGCCCTGTTTAATTTGATGGCCATATTTACCTTGATAAGACTTAGTAATGTTAAATATACTACTTTAATAACCATGGTAGTGTAGGAAACTCAACTGTTTTATACTACTAAATGATAGATCACTTTGCCGGTAGTTTGCAAAAGTGATTCTAGGAAAAAGATTATCATGGGAAACCACGAGATTGTTGGGTAGCACTGCCGCTGAGTATTGGGATATGGGTTTAGAGATGAAAAATATTTTGGAGTAGAGTAAAGACAAAGCTCGAAGAAAGTAAGGACGACAATATGTTGAGCAAAAAATATAGTGATCGCTCAACCATAAACTTTGACTCGTCAAATCTGGTCTAGTAGCTGCTCAAATTGATTGAATCTCTATAGGAGTGAAAGAGTGTTGGTATGGAAGCGGTGTAACCATACTGAACAATGGCAGGTTCCACTCAGGATGGGCGGAAGTGTTCCGACCTAGCCAGTGGATACCTGGGTCTGAGTGGTAATCTACTAGGTAGAGATTATATAAAGAGATGAGCAATGAAACAACCTATTTTCTTAACTCAGTCATGAGAGTTAAGGAATCTTGTGGGTAAAGTTGAGCAACTCTACGAAGTAATCACAATGGTATCACGAATATGTCGTGCTTTTGGTAAAAGAAGCTATGTTCAATGATTCCAACAGCGAAGCATAAGTAGATTTGAAATGATTAGAAAAAATGATGAGGTTTGGTGATCAAGTTTTGAAACCCCAATTCCTTAAGAAGTTGTTATTATTTTGTATTTAAAAATATTTACAAATAAAACTGCATCCACATATCATAAAAAAAACAATTGTATCCTCATCACTTGAGAATCCTGGCAGGTAGCTATATAGCATTTTTTCATATGACTTACTGAGTACGGTTGATTGTACTCAGTTTTGCTCTATTTTCCACTACAACAGATACCAGAAGAAGAAAGGATGTTGCAAATTTCCATGTTAGGGTTACGACCGCACTTAAGCGTTCCTGTAGAGTTTTCTTCAGTTCTTCTAAATATAAGTTAAATTTTGGGCTTGGACGCCCGTATTGTTGCTAAAGTTGACTGTTAGGTCTTATTTTAATCAAATTAACTCCTTTTAAATGTTTGTGAGTAGGCATGATACTTCTTCTAACTGCAACTGAACTCCTGCGCTGTTGCAGATTGTTCGATGGCCCTGTTCTAAAAAATGGGGACGTTACACATTCGGTCAGTGATATTCTATTCCTTAGTACGATGGTTCAAATTGCTGTGAAATTTATATTCTATTACAGACTAATTCATATTCTACTACTTTAGTGGCTAATTAAATACTTCTGATAGCACATATTGTCACTATATCGAAAAGTGGGTGCACACTGGTGTATTGTCTGCTGCTTTCAATAGTTTCTAAGATATTGACTAGTCTACTGTTGTTGGTCCTAGTAGAACCAAGTTGAGAATGTCTATGATCCATATGTGTTGAATAATTAGCAATCAAGTTGAGTTAAAGTTTGAATTCACAAGAGTTTGTAAGTTTTCAGCGTTGCTGTCAGTCTAGAGCGGTCTGACAGGGGGGCCTGACCAAAGGTCCGGTGTGATCGAATTTTGGTTGGCAGTCAGACCGTCGGTGTGGTGTGACCGATTTCGAGTTGGCAGTTGTTTTTTTGGAGAGGTGTTTTCTGGATACTCAACCCGAGCAGTCAGACTGGCCATAGGGGCGGTCCAATCGGGGTTAGAAGTCTGACCAGCCACTCAATGGCAGTCAAATTGATATTGTCTGAAGGTATCCAAGAGGTTTGGATATCTGTGGGAAATGGTCATAAGTCGAGTTTTGGAGTCCTAGGTCATCATATTCGTAGTGCATGAAACATGTTAAGACTAACATGGGTCAAGTTATGAAGAACTTTTGCTGAAAAACGATTTTTTGGTATTTGATATGTAGGAAGCTTGGAGGCAATCATGGTTGATGGCGTGGATAGGGATTATGTTTAGAGATGAGCTAAGGTACGGTCAAGGAAGTCGGGTAGGGTGGTTAAGCTCAAGCAAGGTACATGGAAGACTAGAGATGTTGAAGAGAAGATTTGAGCAATAGTTCTGGTGTGATTCTCCCTTATGTGAATAATGACTGCAATGAAATCTACCCTTCCGTCTAAAAGAAAATCGATTCATGGTATCAAAAGTCAAAACAGAGGATGAACTGGGATTCTTTGAACTTTTCGTGAGGAACTTTGTATGTAGTGGGTCTGTTCTTTAACGGTTTCTAAAAGTGGTTTTTGATATTTGCTATAGTACTTAATTTTTGAACAGAGTATTTTATCAAAACGGGATTTACAAGTTAATTATAGTACATGTTAAAAGGCTAACATCTGTATCAACCAAAATCGCAAGCGAATATCTCTCTCCATAATCTCTGTCGTAAACATCAAAAATTCAAAATTTTCAGTCAAAAGCCATAAACTATCTCATACTGGCTTCTACTTTTAACTTTTCTACATTAACTAACTTTTAAACGGAGTATCTTTTCAAGATAGGTTCTACTAGTTAATTGTAATACATACTATACCGACTTCATTTATATCGGCAAAAACCACACATGAGTTCTGTTACTCTGTAATCTTTCGTACGAACAGCCTAATAATCATAAGTCTTAGCCAAAAAGAACAGACCTATATAACCTAATAACCATAAAGCCATCTTTAACATTTAACAGGACTACGTATATAAACCATTGCATGTGTTAATTATGATTTTATCTAGTGATACATATTAGTAAGCTAGTATGCGTATATGATAATTTTTTTTTGAAAAATAATAGCTGATAAGTACATAACTAGCTTCGCTCTCAACATCTGATATGGCAAGCTGCCTATGGATTGCAAGACTAACAAATCGAATAGAATCCCCAGATAATTAACTACAGATACTTACATCTGCATTATCCCAAAGATGCATGGACCTCAAAGCTGATATTCTAGCTCTTCTTCCATGAAGCTGGTGGCCTCAAGCTGCGGATCGATCATATTGCCATGGCAGTTAAGGAAAAAGAAGAGGACGATTCAGGATGAAGCGCATGAGTTGAAGATAGAAACTGCTTCCAGTAAGAGCGGGTCTACAGTTACAATTTCTACCCTATGTAATCTCTACCATGTTCTGGTAATGAAGCGCAACATCCAGATACAACCGTTCTGTTACTGTTTGCTTTGCATTGAGTTGCTTGCATCAACCAGTTCACCCAAAAACTTAAACTGCTGAGGAAGATGGCCAATTCACTTATATTTTAACACTCCTCTCATGTGTAGGCTCTCTGAGGCCTAAGATATGGAATAGAAGTAGGCTGTAATTATTTTTTTAATTGCGTCAACTGGATCTTGAATTCAAGATCTTTTGGCTCTAATACCATATTGAGTTTAGTCTAGACTAGCGCAATTAAAAAATAATAATTACAATATACTTCTATTTCACGTCTTAGGCTTAAGGGAGTCTACACGTGAGGGGAGTATTAAAGCATAAGTGAATTATCTGTCTTTTCTCTTTAGCTTAAAGCTTTTAGGTGAACTGGCTAGTACATAAAGCTCAATATTTTGCCTTCGGTCATGTATGAGTTGATCCACGGCATGTAGAGAGTAGGCACCATTGTGTAGAACAATACAAGATCCCAAATAAAAATTTCAAATTTCCATGTTAAAATGAGTACAAATTGAATATTAACTAGCTAGAGTTGCAGTGGCCTTGTTACAAAAAAAAAAAAAGGATACATTCTGCTTGTTCATAGTTCATTTCGAGGAATGAACAAAAATCTGGAAGGCTATGATTGGAGGACACTGTACAGGTCCTTGGGATCACGTTGAGTAGAGCAGAATCCCAAATCCTCCCATGCCAAAAGCCAACATTATTTTCTCGTGTTTTGCTAGCAAAATCATATATGACCACTTCCTCAAAGTTTAGGCCCTGCATGCACCAGCATATATATAGGTCTAGCATAATTGCTTTCCTGGTTCTATGCAGATATTAATATTGTACAAAATTTCAGCAGGTATCACATGTGGAAAGTTTGTGGTGTTGATGCATACCAGCATATATATAGGTCTAGCATAATTGCTTTCCTGGTTCTATGCAGACATTAATATCGTACAAAATTTCACCAGATATCACATGTGCTATACCTAATCTCAAACATGTCTCGGCTAGAGGTCAAGCTCAACTCGAATAAACTCGATAACAATTAAAAACAATTTAACATGCACTAATTTTCAATAATAAGAAAAACTCGAGCTTGAGCTCGACTCAAGTAAACTAAGTAAGAGTAAAAAATAATTCAATATGCACTAATTTTTAATAATAGAAAAGTTCGAGCTCGAACTCGGCTCGAATAAGCACGGTACGAGTTAATTAATATGCATCAATATTCAGGCTGAAACACAAATTCTAACAGCTATTCGAGCTCGGCTCGTTGAAGCTCGCGAACTCAGGATCAAGCTCGAACTCGGCTCGTTTAGAGTTTGAGCTGAGTTCGAACCGAGCCTAAAGCGAGCCGAACTCGAGCAGCTTACGAGCCTCAAGCTTTTTTTTACAGCTTTTGTTTCAAGCGCATATCTGATTGACTAGTTCTAACAAATGATTATACACAAATATGATTACTACCATCCATTTTTTACTTTTGAAATTTAGTGAAAACAACTTGACCTTTTCTGGCTATGGTCACATTGTTATATAACCTTTTGCTGGTTAAAGGAAGGCAGGTGAATTAATGCACACATTTAAAATCTCCTGTTTAAATTAAATAACATTTCACGGGGGATGCTAGTTCTAACACAAAAAAACAGGAGAAGTTCTAACACAAAAAAAAACAAAATTTCAACTCGATTCACAATGAGTTTCAACTTGGCTCGAAAAAATAGTTTCAACTCGATTCAGAGAAATGTCAACTCGGTTTGAAGAAAATTCAAATAGAGCTTAAAAAAAAGCTCGTGGCTTATGACTGAAAACACTGTAGCTGGCTGAAAAAAGCACTGTAGCTGACAGAGGCTTATTTAGCATAATTAAATTTTAAAAAAATTTAAAAATAAAAAAATATGTTAGCCCATTACGTATAATACAAACAAATACGGGAAAAAAGAACCGGCAAAAAAGCTTAACAAAAAGCCAAAAGTTCAGAAAAAGACGAAACTTATGAATAGTGAAAAATAAGCCAGAAGCTAGAAGCCGAAGCCGAGTTGATGAGGGCCGAACCTTTGAAATGGTGGCTCCTCGGCGGCGGCGCGCGAGTTCCCGCGCTCTCGGACGCGGTGTTCGGTGTTTGGTGACGCAAGCAGACTGGAATTGAACAAGGCGCTCTCAAACGCGGTGTTCGGCATGCAAAGCTAAGTGGTGTTTGGTTCAAAAATGTAAACGTAGTTGTAGTGTGTTTTAAAAAGGAAACACTGGATTTCATTGGATTCCAATCTTATTTTTGGTTCATTCCAGGAATGAAGCGAGAATAAAAACAAGGTCAGCAGGCGATCCGAAGCATACGCAGGTGGCAACTTATGGTCATCCAGGTCCTGGTTAGAGGTGGGACTTGGGCCGTGCTTTTTTGGGCCAGCCCGAAGCATGGCCGGCCCGGCACGGCCCAAACACGGCACGGCACGACACGTGGCGGGCCGTGCCGGCCCGGCACGAACGGCGGGCCGTGCCGGGCCTGGAAAACCGGCACGGTGGGCGGCACGGCACGGCCCGGCGCGGCGTGCCGTGCTTGGGCCGGCCCGGCCCGGTGTGAGCACGGTCGGCACGGTGGCACGCCCGGCACGGTGAGCACACCCGGCCCGGGGGCACGGCCAGCGCCGGTGGCACCGTGGCAGCCACGACCTCCCGTCGCCCTCCCAAGTCCCACCGTCCCCCCATTCTCCCACAACCACAACCACAAGCGCACACAGTCACACAGAGCAGGCAGAGGGAGGGAGCAAAGAGAGGGGAAGGACCGAACTCACCGAAGGTGGCCACCGTGGGAGCCCGGACGCCCCCGGCGACGCAAGCGCCGCCGCCTCGCCGCAGCGGGTGATGTAGTCGGCGCGGCGATGGCCGCCAGAAGCGTGCCCGGCGCGGAGCCGTAGCGCGGCAGCTCCGCCCCCGCCGGCGGCGGCATCACCCCGTGGGCCGTGGTGCTGCGCAGCTGCGGCCAGGCGATGAAGCCGGCCCGGGGCGTCGGAGTTCGGACGCCGAAGGAGCCGGGCGTCGGGCGCCGAAGGAGCCGGGCGTCGGAGTTCGGGTGCCGAAGGAGGGGAGGGAGCGGCTTGGGAGGGGAGCTGGCGGGGGAGGGGGAGCGGCGGGGGAGGGGGAGGCGGAGCCGGGGAGGGGGCGGCGGGGGAAGCGGCGGGGGAGGGGGGCCGGAGGGGGAAGCGGCGGGGGAGGGTAGCGGCGGGGGAGGGGAGCCGGCGAGGGAGGGGGAGCGGCGGGGGAGGGGGAAGCGGCAGGGGAGGGGAGCCGGCGGGGGAGGGGAGCCGGCGGGGGAGGGGTAGAGGCGGGGGAGGGGGAGCCGGCGGGGGAGGGGAAGCGGCGGGGGAGGGGAGCCGGCGGGGGAGGGGTAGAGGCGGGGGAGGGGGGCCGGAGGGGGAAGCGGCGGGGGAGGGGGGCCGGAGGGGGAAGCGGCGGGGGAGGGGAGCGGCGGGGGAGGGGGAGCCGGCGGGGGAGGGGGAGAGGCGGGGGAGGGGGAGGCGGAGGGGGCGGCGGGGGAAGCGGCGGGGGAGGGGGGCCGGAGGGGGAAGCGGCGGGGGAGGGGGAGCGGCGGGGGAGGGGAGCCGGCGGGGGAGGGGTAGAGGCGGGGGAGGGGGAGGCGGAGCCGGGGAGGGGGCGGCGGGGGAAGCGGCGGGGGAGGGGGGCCGGAGGGGTGGGGGGCCGAGGGAGGGAGGGGCCGGAGGGAGGGGGCAGAGAGCCAGAGAGAGAGAGGGAGGCCGCTGGGCGCTGGCGGAGTGACCGAGTGAGGGAGAGGGAGCCAGGGAGGGCGTCGGGAACTCGGGCGCGGTGTGCGCAGTGCCGCTGCCGCCCGTTGCCGTGCCCGTGTGGGCCTGTGGGAAAAGAAGAGAAAAAGAAGATTTGACGCGGGGAGGACAGAGGGAGCGGTGGCCAGGCGACGTGGCAAAGCCGGAGTGGCTGGACGGTGGAAAAAAAAAGGAATATTGTCTGGGAGACTGGGTAGAAAAGAGAGAACGGTCCGATATCTACAGGAAAAAAAGCTGAAAAAAGAGAGGAACGTTGGCAGGAAAGAAAAGAGAGAACGGTCAAATATGAAAAAGCTGAAAAAAGAGAGGAATATTGGCAGGCACGCAACGTTGATATAACGTTCGGAATTCACGTATATAAATTCATTCCCTCCGTTGTGTTTTCCAGAATCACAGATTCATTTCATTTCTTCATTTCCTCCGTTTGGCTTCCCAGAATCACAGATTCATTTCATTTATTCACTCCCTCCGTTCGGCTTCCCAGAATCACAGATTTATTCCATTTCTTCACTCCGCATCAGAGCTCCTATATTTTATGCATTTGTACTCTTTATTTATTTATTACTTCTAATTTCACAAGCGTATTTATTGTATTTATATTTCTTATTTATTAACTAATCACCATGCTACCAAGAAGCCGCAGTACCAGGGAGCAGTCAAGCAGTGTGCAGAGGAATCGAAGCTCGAAAAAGACGGCGGGACGACTTAGTGTAAGCTCTCGCCGTCGCTCTCCTAGTCCTCCTCCGACCCCCATTGATGCTCGTCAGCTCTCGCCAAGCATGGGAGACTACGGCATGGATGACCGTCATATGGACGGTACAGAGGGCTATGAGGATTACCAGGGCACAACGGGGACACCAGAATTCTCTACCCCGTCCACAGACGCCAACATTGGCGGGTCTGCACGAAGGGCGGAATGCTGGAAGCACATGACCTGGAGCCAGGAAATCCGAGACGGTGAAACGGTAGATATCGCAACCTGTAATTATTGTAATGCTAAATTAAGTGCTCGTACAGCTGTAGGGACAGGACACTTGAACCGCCACTACAAAGCATGCTTACGCAAGATGGCGGCACAGGGCCGAGGAGGAGGAGGAGTACAAACACAGCTGAACTTCGAGGCCGATGGCTCTGTAAGTACTTGGGTGTACAACCCGCTTAATGCACGTGAGGAAATTGCTAGATATATAGTTTCAGAAGATCAGCCGATTAGGATGGGTGAAAGCCGCGCGTTCGAAAGAATGATCCAACGCGGCTTTTGCCCACAGTACCAACATGTTAGTAGGAGGACTACTACATCCGATATTTTACGGATGTATCAAAAAGAATTGGTAGAGTTAAAACAACAATTCCAACAAGTTCAATATTCTTTTGCCATAACCTCCGATATTTGGACATCATCTCACCAAAGAAGTGCATATCTTAGTGTTGTAGCTCATTATTTAGATGATAATTATAAACTAAACAAAAGAGTCATAGGATTTAAACTAATAAATGAATCGCACACGGGAGAGGCAATTGCGGAGCGTATATTATATGTACTTGATGATTTTAAGATAGATGATAAAATTGCTTCTATAACTCTAGATAACGCATCGGCAAACACAACGGCTATGAACATTCTCACCCCAAGATTACAAACATATATTGGTGGTTATGTCCTCCACCAGAGATGTGTATGCCATATCTTGAATCTTGTTGTTCAAGATGGCATGCAAGTAATTGGTCCATATCTGAACAGTATCCGTGATGCTATTCGTTACCTCGCAAGTTCTCCACAAGTGGTAGCTAGGTTCGCGGAGTACTGTACAGCTAATGGGAAAGAGCCAAGAAAATTTGGCCTTGACATGAAGGTGAGGTGGAACTCGACATATATCATGCTAAAAAAGATACAAGGTTACGAAAATATCATATCCGTTTTTGTCAATGCTAACTGTCAAAATAATGAAATGCTAATTACTAATTCAGATTGGCGGGTTGCTAAGCATTTTCGAGAGTTTTTAAAACCTTTTTATAAAGCAACAAAGGTTTTATCTGGTATTTATTATCCTACCTCTTGCTTAGTTATAGAGTTTATTTGGTTAATTGCAGATAAAATTGCTAAATCTAGGGACGATGATATTTTAGGCCATGCCGTCATAGCAATGGAAGAAAAATTTGTTAAATATTTTGGTTCCCTTTCACACCTGTATTGTTTTGCTATTATTTTTGATCCTACAAAAAAGTTGGCAGGTTTACAGGAAGCTATGGAGGGGATAGGTGAATGTCTTAGCTTAGATTTTTCAGAAGCTTTCGAACATGTCAAACAGGAGCTTTTTCGTGTTTTTCGTTTGTATCATGATAAGTTTGCCAGCAGCGGAAGATCGGAGGCCTCACAGCAGACGCAACAGGGGAAGACAAGCTTCGGACACTTGTGGAAGAAACTGAAAACAAAGGGCAAGTCTACTTCTTCGTCCTCTCAGTCTCAGGCATCCTCCAATTGGAATTCTATCTCGGAGTTGAACCACTATTTGGAGCATGATTTTGCAAACATTGATCCTGATCTTACTGATGGAAGCAAGATAGACTTGCTCGAGTGGTGGAAGAACAACAAACGGATCTTTCCTGTGCTGTCACATTTCGCACGGGATGTTCTCCTGGTGCCAGTGTCCACTGTCTCTTCAGAAGCGACGTTCAGTACGGTAGGGAGAATAATAGAAGAGAGAAGATCGTCCCTTACGCCCAGGATGGTGGAGGCAATCACATGTGCCAAAGACTGGGAATTAGCCAAAGAGCGGGAACAACATCAACTGGAGGATCCCGAAATCGTACAGGCGTATGCTGACCTAGACATTGCCGAGTAGATATTATCTACGTATGTTGTAATATTTTGTATATACATATATTGTTACTGTACTCTTTTCCTTACTCGGGAAACCCCACTCTGGGGTGTAAGGTTTTTAACGAGGCAGTAACATTGTATTTCTAAAATATTAAAGAAATTTCACTTTTCCCGAAATATTTATGTTGTTGCGTGCCTATGTTTTTATGCAATTAATTTAATTTCAACTAGTTTTAAACGAGGCAGGTACGTGAGAAAGGAAGATGACGACCGTCGCCACCGCCTTCGCGTTCGCGTTCGCGTATAGTATTTTCGGGCTGGGCTTGGGCTGGCACGGCACGAACGCTGGCACGGTGGGCTTTGGGCCGGGCTTGGGCCTGGCCGGAGTGACGTGGGCCGGCACGGCACGGCACGACGAGATGACTGGGCCGAGCCGGCACGGCACGAAACGGCACGAAGCACGATGGGCCTGGGCCGTGCCGGCACGGCACGGCCCAAGTCCCAGCTCTAGTCCTGGTCAACACACCAACCTTGTGATATGAGCCTATCTTTTGAGCAAAGAAAAATGCCACAGCTTGTGATTGTAGTACTGGCAGTTATGCTCGTTGGGTGGAGCTGAATCCCGGAGCCTCCCAAGCCAAAAAGCAGGCTTACCCTGTCGTGCTTTGCTAGCACATCCATATAATACATTCCAGGGTCAACCGATGACAGCACAAATCAACAAACACACAACATAAATCTCAATGCCATTGCTCTCTATATTGCACGCGCACGGTAGTACGCAATTGAACAGATCGCACATTGTCTCGAACCCGCGACAATCTCGACGTTACACCGAGCAGCATGGATATATATGGAGATCAGACAATTTGCGGTAGGACGAAGAACAACACAGGACAGGAGGTCATCTGGCTATGTTCAGGTAAAATGATATTTCATTGCTTAGTCCTCTCGTTCACGGCACAAGCCATACATATAGCCCACTCGTTTCGGCTTGATTTTTTGACTTCTGATTTATTTTTTATTATTTCTATATTTCATCTTTTTCTAATTTTTTAGCTTTTTTTGCTAGTTCTTTCACTATACCACAACCAATCTGTAGCGTCAGATAACGGTAGCTAAAACGTAATATTAACGTCCAACCATCGGTCGCTATAAATTTGTAACAAATCATCGGTCGCTATTTTTACATGTATCGACGGAACATCGGTCGCTACATATATTTAGCCGTTTACGTCAAACAATCGGTCGCTAAAAACAAATGCTAGAGTCAAACGATTGGTCGCTATAGCCCATTTTCATTTTTGGCGCGCTCAGCCCAGCCCACTCGCGCGCACTGAAATTAGCGCGGCCCACCAGTCAGTGTCACCCAAAACCCTATCTCCAGCACTTACCCACCCAGCGGCCGCATCTCGCGTCTTGCAGCCGCCAGTCGCGCGCATCTCGTCCGGGCTGCCGCCGCCGCTGCCATCCCCACCGGCGCCCGCGAGCTCCGTCCCTGCCGTCGCCCCTGAGCTCCATCCCCGCCGTCGCCCGCGAGCTCTGTCCCCGCCGTCGCCCCTGCCGCCCGCATCTCACCTCTTCACCAGGGCTGCCGCCGCCGCTGCCGTCCCCGCCAGCGCCCGCGAGCTCCGTCCCCGCCGTCGCCCGCGAGCTCCATCCCCACCGTCGCCCCTGCCGCCCGCATCTCACCTCTTCACCAGGGCTGCCGCTGCCGTCCCCGCCGGCGCCCGCGAGCGCCGTCCCCGCCGTCGCCCCTGAGCTCCGTCCCCGCCGGCGCCCGCGAGCTCCGCCCCCGCCGGCGCCCCTGCCGCCCGCATCTCACCTCTTCACCAGGGCTGCCGCCGCCGCTGCCGTCCCCGCCGGCGCCCGCGAGCTCCGTCCCCGCCGTCGCCCGCGAGCTCCGTCCCTGCCGCCCGCATCTCACCTCTTCACCAGCGCTGCCCGCGAGCTCGCCGTCCCCGTCGTTGCAGCTGCCGTCCCCGCCGTCGCGGCCGCCGTCAAGCCGTCGCGACCGTCATCCAGGCCGCCGTCCCCGCTGCGCGCTCGCCGGTATCGCCGTACTCAGGCAAGCCGTCAGCGATTTTTGTGTGGCTTGAATGGAAATACTGAGAACAACAGAAGTATGCAATTTATCCCCATGCATAGTCGACTTATTATTTCGAATGCATCAAGGCTAGTATCTTGCTAATTAGAACGTGTTTAATTGTCACCTATTTGCTTGATGAAGAAAGCATGATGTTTGTCCTTACAGAAATAAACTATTTTGGATTTTGTTTCTTATCAATTAATCATACCAGCCATTTATGCAATTCTTAGTTGGAAGAGATACAGACTTGTTTGAAGTAATAAACTGAGCTCAGGCAAGCAGGAACTAAATGATTCATCTAGCCTCTAATTGATAAAGAGTGACTTATAAATTGAAGTTGGGAGACTCAGAGGGACTGCAGTCTAGAGACTTATATACTATGTCGTGTACCAATTTTGTCTGAACTTGTTGGTATATACCAGCCAAGTCTGACCTCACCATATTGTAATTGCAGCTGCTCCACGTGTAGTTGGACACCTTGGGAAGGCATTTGAACGTGCTCTTGGCAGCAGCTCTACTTGTTTGTATCGGTAGGTTTCTGTTTCCCCAACTGTTGCTCTCTTTTTTTCATGTTGTGGAAGTATGCGACTATATCAGTGCTTATGATATGTTTTTTATTTCATATTGAAATCTGGTTGATGTCTTGCGTGAAGGTTGAACATGGATAAAACATGGATTGATGATAATGCTAGGTAAAAACCAATTACTTTACAAATATTGAAAGTTATATATACATGTCAAATGGTATTTAACCTAAAACTTTCACATAGGCATACCAAGACATATTTGCAAGGAGTGAATGGTTTCTTAGCTTTTGCTTTTAGTAATTCTGCAGTAGGCAGCAAGATATTATGCCCTTGTAGAAAGTGTGTAAACTCATTTTGGAAAGAGGCAAGTGAAGTCCGTGAGCACTTGATATGTGATGGGTTTCTAAAAGGGTATAGAACATGGAACTTACATGGAGAAGCTAGCTCTTCTGTGAATCATGGGAATTGTGATGCTGCTGAGGTCATAGAGGATTCTAGTGAGGATGATGAAATATCTGATTTGCTTAGAGACTTAGTTGCCGGTCTAGATGATAGAGGAGATTTTGAAGACAATAGTTCAACTTTGGAGACTTGTCCTGAACTAGTTGCCCTTCAAAAGTTGGTAGCAGAAAATAGCAAAGAGCTATACCCAAATTGCAAGAAATATACACAGCTAAGGTTCCTAATTAGATTGCTCCACATCAAACTCCTTGGAGGATGGTCTGATAGATCTATGAACCTACTACTAGATCTACTTAATGATGCACTCCCTGAGGGTTCAAATCTACCTAGAAACTTTCATGAAGCTAAGAAATTGGTAAAATCCATTGGTGTTGGTTACAACAGTATTCATGCTTGTCCAAACGATTGTGTTCTCTACTGGAAAGAGAATGTGGATTTAAATGAGTGTCCAAAATGTGAGGTTTCTCGATGGAAATCAGATAGGAAGAGTCTATATGGGAGACATGTGTATAAGGTTCCTAAGAAGGTTCTCCGCTACTTTCCTATAAAGAAAACACTCCAAAGGTTATTTCTGTCCTCTAAAACAGCAAGTCTAACAAGATGGCATGATGAAGACCGAAAAAAGGATGGTCTGCTAAGGCATCCTGCAGATTCACCTCTATGGCAGGACTTTGATGAGAGGCATCCAGAATTTTCTGCAGATAGTCAAAATATCCGTCTAGCATTTGCCACGGATGGGTTTAATCCATTTAGAATGAACAATTTTAGCTATAGTGTTTGGCCTGGTATTTGTATTCCACTCAATTTCCCACCTTCCATGTGCATGAAGCAGTCAAATTTCATCCTTTCTTTGCTCATTCCCGGTAAACGTGGCCCGGGTAGTGATATGGATGTCTTTTTACATCCACTTATTTATGATTTGTTAGATATGTTTGAAAATGGAGTTAGAACCTATGATGCTTCAAGGGGTGAGTTCTTCAAGTTGAGGGCGGCGGTGTTGTGGACTATTTCAGATTTCCCAGGTTTAGGTTATGTGTCTGGGTCTACCACATCTGGTGAAGCAGGATGTCCTGATTTCCACCAATTTACATGTTCACTTAGACTTCGTAATGGTACGAAGACTTGCTATATGGATCATCGTAGATTCTTGGATGAAAACCACCCATTTAGGTTTGATGCTATAAATTTGGTGGTAAAACTGAGTTTAGGCCAGAACCTACACCACTTTCTGGGGAGCAAATTTTGGACTGCACTAAGGATCTTAGTACAAGTTTTGGCAAGGATCCATCTGGGAAGCAACCAGCAAGAAAAAGACGGAAGGAAGGGGAGCCCTTAGTCATTTTCAAAAGGAGATCTATTTGGTTCAAACTTCCATATTGGAAAGATTTGATGCTGCGACATAATTTTGATGTCATGCACATAGGAAAAAATGTGAGTGAAAGCTTAATTAACACATTCCTGGGCATCACTGAAAAGTCCAAGGACAATTTGAATTCTCGTCTGGACCTTCAAGCTCTAGGTATTAGAAGTGATCTTCACCCTGTTGAAGTTGATGACCAATTTTATTTACCACCTGCACCATACACAATGAGTCCCGATGAGAAGAAATTATTTTGTCAAATACTAAAAGGGGTCAAGTTTCCTGATGGTTATGCATCTGATATACGACACAACATCCATGTTAATGAGAAAAAAATATTTGGGCTAAAGAGTCATGAGTGCCACACTATTCTTCAACACTTGCTGCCCCTTGCTGTGAGAAAAATATTGCCTGAAATGGTCAGTGCAGGAGTGATTCGTATAAGTAATTTTTTCAAGAAGCTTTGCTCACCTGTCATTCGAAGAAGTGATATGGATAGTCTAGAGGCTGATATAGCTGAAACCTTGAGCCTTCTTGAGGCTATATTCCCTCCGTCATTTTTCGATATTATGGTACACTTGATGGTACATCTTCCTGCTCAAGCAAGAATAGCTGGTCCTGTCCATTTTCGTAGCATGTGGCCGGTAGAGAGGTAATTTTCTTGGTCATATAAATACTGTAACATAGTTAACAGAATTTTGTAGCTACTGTTTTATAACATTATCAATTTGCTTTGCCTTTTATTTTTGCATATAGATATCTAATGAGATTAAAGGGTTCTGTTCATACAAAAAGTCACCCTGAGGGATCAATTATGGAGTGGTCTATGTTTACTGAGTGCCTTACACTTTGTGCTCACTATCTACATGGTGCAACTCAAGTTGGCTATCAAGTTCTAACCCATGAAGATTGTAGCACAACTCCTTTCTTTCGTACCATTGGTCGAGGATTGGCCGGAAAGTGCACAATGAGTATAGACCACAAGACATGGCTGCAAGCTCATAGATATGTTTTATTCAATTATGACGATATAGGACCATACTTGGAGTAAGGCATCTAAATTATTTTTACATTTCACATGATCAATTACTTAAGACATTCTAAACTGATAAAATGGTATGTACAGCAAGCATGCTCACTACCTATCCTCAATTGGTCTTCGAAGTAAACGAGACATCAACCGCATGCATCATGAATCATTTCATGAGTGGTTTAGGTTGCAGGTAAGTAAGAAGAAAACTCAGCAAATGTAACTTCAGATGTATTTCATATTTAGATTCATAGAAATTTGTCATAATCACAGGTGGAAGAGATGAGTGAGGAAGCAACAGATGAGATTAAGATATTGGCGAAGGGGCCAATGATGACTGCACAGAAATACAGTAGCTATACCATAAGTGGAATGAAGTTCCACACAAAATCCTATGATGAGGGTAGAGCTGTTCAGAATAGTGGGGTTGCTGTAGTTGCAGAGTCAGCAAGCTTTGAGAGGGGCAATAATGATCAGATTATAATAGGAAAGAAAATCTATTATGGTGTTATAAAGGAAATTCTTGAACTGAACTACCAACACAAAGGAAATGTGGTGCTTTTCATGTGTGATTGGGTTGATAACCGTGTGCAGGATAAATGGGTAAAAACTGATCAATTTGGGGCCACAAGTGTCAACTTTAAGCATTTATTCAATACAGGTGAAAAGATATCAGATGAACTTTTCATTCTAGCTTCACAAGCACTTCAAGTATACTACGTTCCTGATCAGGTTGATACTGAGTGGGCTGCTGCTGTTCAATCAATACCTAGTGGTTCATATAACTTGGATAATTTGGAGATTGAACATACCGATAATGATAATGGACAGGTTATGCCTTCTGTGACTGATCTAAGTGGCACTGTGACTGTGGATATTATTAATGGGGTTATCCCTTCTGTTAGAACTGACATAGATGGTGTAATTGTTGATAAAAAAATCTAAAAATGGGTCTAGAAAGTAAGTATTGTTTTCCTAATGCTTGCTTGCAAAAATTAATGATTTATTTGTTTCCCAGTGATTGCTGATTTGTTTGTAATTTTTCAGGAGGAAAAATGGCAAGCGCTAGAAGAAACAATACTTGTGCCCCTCTCAACGCGTATGAACAGCAGAGGAATGCAAACATTGCAATTATTGATGCGAAGAGACAATCTCTTAATATCCCTAGGATGACAAAAGAGCAGAATGATCAACCTAAGACAAGGAAAAAGGTTCTGTAAGACCTTTGTTGTTAGTGTTTAAATATTTCATGACAAGTATTTAATTATGCCACCGTGTTACTTGCAGAGAACTCACACAGTTGTTGCTGAAACGGAAGCCCGTAATTTGCGCCCAAGGCCACCAAGAAATTCTGTTGAGAATGCAAATGAGGAGATTGATGAAGATCTGGATTGTGAACCAATTGGAGATTTTTTTTTCTAGTTACAGATGTTCAGACTAGCCCACGCAAGAAAAGGGGAGGGAGGGGTATCACTAGAATGGAAGAAGTATTTGCAAGGACACCTGATATGGCAAAAGTGAAAATAAATCTTAATGAATATGGTCAGCCTGTAGGGTCACGTTCTAGGGAGCTTGCTAGTGTTATTGGTTGTTTGGTGATGAAGATATCAGTTCAGTGTTCTGATTGGAGGCTTGTTGATATTAACAAGAAGAGTGCACTTTGGAATGACATAAAGGTAATTTATGGTGTTATGCATTCAGTTTTCAGCTGTAATCTTAATTTATGGTGTTATCTGCTAGAAAACTGCAATTATGTATTTTCCCATGGAAAAATCAGGCTAAATATGATATTCATGCTGATGGAAAGAATTGGGTTTTAAAAACTGCTGGAATTAAATGGAAGGACTTTAAGGCACATTTGAAGAAACAGTATTTTGATGACAAATTAATAGATGAGCAACTGAAGAAAATGTATGGTGATAGAGTTAATGACAGTGATTGGGTGTATCTTGTAACTCATTGGATGTCTCCCGACTTTGAAGTAAGGCTTGTTGATATTAAAATCTTATTATATGCTTGTGGAACTTGTATACATCTATTTGTGCATAATCTAATAATTTCTCACTTAGGTTCGCACGGAAATTGCCAAAGCGAATCGTGCTAAGTTGGTCATACATCATACATCAGGCACCAAGAGCTTTGCTCGTTCTAGACATGAATTGGTATAATTATCTTTTTTCACTATCTTACATAGGTATTTTCTGCAGATTATTTATACTGAAAGCTAAAACACTTGTAGGGTCATGAGCTAGGACGCCCTCCTCGACGAGATGAAGTATATATCAAAACTCATACAAGAAAAAATGGTGTTCCTACACAGAATGCAGAACCAATCATTGTAAGTTTTCATGCATTTTTGCTGAATTGTGGTAGTTAATAATGATGGTGTGTAAACATTGATCTCCCATTCATGTAGAACAAACTTAAAGAAATTGTTGAAGCCCGCCCAGAGTTGAAGGAAAGAACAATTGAACAGGGCGATGCACTTGCTGCTGCTTGTGGTGCAAAGGAGCCAAGAGGGCGTGTGCGAGCTTTGGGTCTAGGACCAACTCCTCAAGATGTTGGTATAACAGGATTGAAGTGTTACCCATCTACAAGATTTCAAATGGAAGTTTTGGCCCGTAAAGAAGCTGAACAACGCATAGCTGAACTGGAAGAGCAAATGAAAAGACAGGAGGAAAGGCAAAATTTTATGGAAGTCATGTCACATAATGGTTCTAATTCACGCCACCATGTGGTATAATACTATAACAATACATCAGCTAGTTATTTTGGCCTCTTAATACCCTGTGCAGATTTATCTCATTATTGCTTCCATTTGTTTGTAGAGCCCAAGGTCTACAGAAAATGTTGATGCACATCATCATGATGCTCATTTCGAAGAAGATGAAGATTGTGGAGATAATGAAGACCATGACGCATGTCCCGAGGAGGGTGAATATTTGTTTGCACGGAGGCGTCTTGCAGCCCATACTATGCAGTTTCATCAACATAGCCCCACTAGTGCAGCCCATACAGTGCAGACCCATGCAACCTCACCCCATCAGTGCACCCCCAACGATACAGCCCCTGTTGCGCAGCACCATGCACCCTTGTCCGGTCACCGCTTCCCCAACAATGCAACCCCTACAGTCCAGCACGGTGCAGCACATGAATAGCAGCCCCATGCAACCTCATCCCGTCAGTGTATCCCCAGCAATGTTCTTCCTGCAGCCCAGCCCGATGCAGCCCATGAAGTGCAACCCGATGCAGCAAAACAAGCAAAGACAGTGCAACCCCAGGTTGGAATGAATGTGATATTATATGAAGTGGTGAGATCCGATGCACGTGTGGCTCTGGGAACAATTATTTCAACAAATCCTAAAACCATTATTGGAGGTGTAGCTCTTGGAAAGCAATATTGTGAAGTTGTTGTGAATCATGTGCTGAAAAGGGACGCAGCTCTGCCTCGCACTTATCCTGGTGTGGAAAAGATGGCTGATGCTCATAGGTTGTCGATTGCATGGCCATACAATAGAGTAATAAACTATCCTTGTCATCGTTTCTTGTTTTCTCATATATGACAAATGGTCAAACTTATAATTTCTGATATTTGTGACAATTGAAGGTTAAGCAGCAGGCATCAAAATCGGTTAGGAAGGCATCAAAATCGCCTCAAGGTGTTTCAGGTATGTTATTCTTAGGTCATTTATCTCCTCTTGTGACATGTCTGTATTTCAGTTATTCTTAGGTCACTTATCTCCTCTTGTGCCTCAAGCTAGTTATTTTGGCCTCTTAATACCCTGTACAGTTGAAAGGTTAGCAAATTTCATGATGCTGATTAGAGCCTATACTCTGTTGTTTTTACACTGACTTGTAGCAGGGAGAGAGAAGAGCTAGAACTCAGGTGGGCAGTCTATATGTGATTTCTACCTTTTTCTGTTGAGGTTGGTCAGTGTTCTGTTTTTATCTTTTTCAAGCTTGCATGCAAACTGTTGATTGGTGACTAGTAGGGAAATTGCATGTAACTGTTGATTTGAGCTTCCACTTGGAGGTTGTTGACCTTCAGTACTCTTTTCCTTGTGATATGATAAATAAGCCACTGTGACATGCTAGCAATTGACCTATTTTATTTCGAGTGTCCTCTTCTAGATATCAGTACAAAATATGTTATTTGCTTGTGTTTTAACTAATTCTTTGGTGCAAGTAGTTGACAAATAAACGATGCTTTCTTTTTTATGATTTGCAGGAGGTTACATAGATCTAATTTAGATTCTTACAAATTGTATATAAACAATGCTTTCTTATGTATGATTTGCAGGAGGTTGCGTAGATCTATTTTAGATTCTGACAAATTGTATGCAATCTCAGCACATTTGGCGTAAGCTTTAAATTTTCAGACTAGTTGCCTGTCTTATACTGTGTTGTTGTGTTCAGGTGGAGGGAGGCCTTGGAGGTGTACATGATGCTGGATAATGTCACCAGGAAGCCAACATATGACATTTTGCTCTTGATAAGATGGAGATGAGGTATTTTGTAGTGAATCTATTTAGATTGTGCAAGCAAACATATGACTTGTGCCTGCCATTTGACCTAGCTAGGTTGTATGTGTGCTTTTCCTTTTGTAATGATGACCTGTCATGGATCAAGATGATATAACTAATTGATTTATTGCTAAATGTTGGCTTCAATGAAGACTTGAGAGATACATTTATCTAATATAATGTGGTTAGTGTTGTGGGCAGCTATGGATTACATATGTATGTGGTTGATGAATAATGTGACATGTTATGGATGTTTATTAGGTTTGAAATCTGGTTAATACGAAATTAATATTATATATAATTGTGCCAGTTCATAGCTACTGATTATTGGTTGCTAAAAAGTTTGATATCATCAAACCATCGGTCGCTAAAACATGTAACAGATGATCGGTCGGTATAAATACTAGCATCCAACTATCGGTCGCTATAAATCCTATCGGTCGCTATAGACTTATAGCGACGCCACTTACAGCGACTTATACATCGGTCGCTATAAATTTATAGCGACCGATCATCGGTCGCTATAACGGCTTATAGCGACCGATTTGGAGTCGCTACAGATTGGCTGTGGTATAGTGTTTTTTCCGTATTTGTTTGCATTGTTCGTGATTGGCTAACCTATTTTTTCTATTTTTAATTTTTTAAATTTAATTACGCTAAATAATTTCAGTCAGCTACGGTGCAATTTCAGCTATAAGCAACTTTGCAAATAAACTAGTTTTGCTGCCACATGGTGTCCACGTGACCAGTTTTGTTGAGATGGCGTCCTAGTTTGCAAATAAACTAGTTTTGCTGCCGCTACGACCTCTCAGCCCGAGCTCCGACGACGACTGCTCCTAAGCGAGGCAACGGCCTAGCTCCAATGGTGGCCCCCCGAACTCCTCTCCTAGCTTGTCGCCACGAGCTCGCTACCGAATTGGTAATTTTTGCCCGTTATTTTGGCCATTTTCTTGTTCCATTTCATCTATAGGTTGCTAAGTTTCTTGACCGGTTCAATTGTGCAAGTCCAAATGGATTTCATGTGCGCTTCTTAAAAATCTCTGTGCAGGAGCCAAGCACGCCACGATGGAAAGCGCGAGGCTAGCTCCAGATGCAGGCATTGCTGCCGTGGTGAAGCCCATTCCTAGCACAACCGAGGGTGGCGTCCGCGGCGCATCGGCGTGGCCATGGGCATGGAGGCGCTGTAGCGGAGGGGGTGCTGTGGTGTGGGCGAGGTGGGTGAAGCCCATCCTCCGCCGTGCACTGCTGTCGTTGCAGATTCCGCGGCCAGCCATCAAATCCATGGGCGCCGGATTCAGAGCCGTGAGCAGGCGCGAGAGCGATGGGAGGACTGCGAAGCGGTCATGAGAACGAGAGATTGGTTGTGGGTTGTGAGCTACGCTTAACAGCAAGGATCGGACGTGGCGTCCTTGTCAGGCCAAAGCGCTTTTTTTGAGATTGGTTGTGGGTTGTGGGTTTTGAGGACCTGCTCAAAAGAGTTTTTTGAGTGACTCATGACTAAAAAAGTATTATAGTTGGTTAAAACAATATTGTATCTGACAGAGATTTATTTGACATAATTAAATTTTAAAAAAATAAAAATAGAAAAAACATGTTAGCCCATCACGTATAATGCAAATAAATACGATAAAAATGAATCGGCAAAAAAGCTTAAAAAATAAAAATATAGAGAAAACAAAATTTATGAATAATACAAAATAAGCCAGAAGTCAGAAACTCAAACGAAACAAGCGGGACGTCAGGGTGGTTAGGTCAACAGGGTAGTTCAAAGTTGCGTTTTAGGTCAACAGGCCAAAGTCGCCAGTATTGTGATAGCTCCTTGTCCATCGTTCATGGGTACTCCAAGAGTCCAAGCTGAAGGCATTGCGATAACTGTAGATTAACCATCATTTGTTCCTTTCTGCACAATAATGAAACACCCTAAAGGCCTAAACATCGAAAGAAGTAGAAATGGATATGAGTTGTTGAACATGACGAGGAGAAAACATGACACACATCGTGAGCAACTGATTTGTTTAGCTCCTCCTCACGGTCTATATATTGCAGACGACGTGAATTTGGTGCCAAGCAAGGGGGTTTCCGCGTCACCCTTATCCGTGCGTGTCGCGTGTCCTTGGAGATTCGGGCAAACGGGCACGGAACGGCGCACCGTCTGGCCTCGGGGCGGTGTTTAATTAAAGTGCAGTACTGTAATTAATTTGATTCATAAAATGTGATGGCAGCTGGGTCCGGTACCTGGCAAAGCATTCAATGAATTTTCAGTTTTTTGAATTCTGGTACTTTTTAAGCGGAGAAAATTGATTATTTGCCACTTTGAAGAGTGGGCTTCGCAAAATTACCACTTTCAAAATTGGCTTCGCAAAAATGCCATGCAGTACATTTACCTCTTGATTACTATGCCATTTGAGCCATTTAACTCATTTAATATTTTTTTTCTAATTTCAGGGGCTGGAAAAGACCTTTCTACCCTTACTAAGTTTTGCACTGAATGGGCTTTGGATTAGAAGGTGAAACGTCGTCCGCCGAAGCAACGATCTGCACTGCCGCCGAAGCAACGATCTGCATCCCAGCCGAGTAGAAGCATGCACATTTGACCAATATGCATCAACAAATAAAAAGCAGGAGCTAGCCACCGGTAGAAAGACACGTCTTGGATCCGAGCCGTCGCTGCGCGCGTACGCGTCATGCGTGTACGTACAGGACTAGAGCCGGTCGAGTTACAGCGAAGGAACCCAACCAACAGCAGAGGTTGGTGGCGCTTTGCCCTCTCGGTCGTCGCCGGTGTCTAGATAGCTAGCTTCCTGCCGAATTCACCGATCACTGCAAACCTGCGCTTTCTTTGCCTTAAAGCCACGCCACGCCTCGCTCGCTCCTCCTCACCCAATGCACGTTCTAGTGTAGGTGTACACGCTGTTCTCGCGGTTCGTTGCAGGTATTGTGAGGAAATGGAGCTGCTCAACTCCGTGCTCGTCCTGATCCTTGCCGCCACGCTTTCCGTTGCAGGTTCCTCTTCTCGATCATCGATCTGTCCTTTAATTTGCTGCTTTCGATCGAGTTTGTTCTTTGGTGTTGATTCTGTCAAGTGTCAATTCGTTTGCAGAGGCTTATGATCCGCTTGATCCGAACGGGAACATTACCATCAAATGGGACGTCATGTCGTGGACACCTGATGGATATGTCGTGAGTACTTGAATATATTGGTTGCTTCTGTTTCTTCGTGTCCATGCTTCTTGTTATGCTAAAATAGGACATGATCATGTCAAGAATAGCAACGTGAAGTTGTCGAGTAACTGATCGATCGCCGGCGGCGCGCTGGAGATGCAGGCGATGTTGACGATCAAGAGGGCAATGTAAAACTTAGCAATGGTAGAAAGGTCTTTTTCACCCCCTGAAATTAGAAAAAAAATATTAAATGAGTTAAATGGTTCAAATGGCATGGTAATCAAGAGGTAAATGTACTGCATGGCATTTTTGCGAAGCCAATTTTGAAAGTGGCAATTTTGCGAAGCCCACTCTTCAAAGTGGCAAATGATCAATTTTCTCTTTTAAGCGTGTAAGGAGTAATAAAGAGCATGTTCTTTTAAGTTAAAAGCTGGTGGTTTTTGACTTTTGCTATAGTATCTAACTTTTAAACAGAGTATTTTTTAAAGACGGGGTCTATACTTTAAACAATCTATACGTTAAAAGCCCAACATCTATACCAGCCCAAATCGCAAGTGAGTATCTGTTTCTCCGTAATCTGTATTGTAAACAGCTAAAATTCAAAAATTTCAATCAAAAACCATAAACCACAGCCGAAAAGAACAACCCCAAATACATCAAGCAGCTAATGGTACAGCGAAAGGGAAAAACCATTGAAAGAGAAAAAAAATAGATAATGGTATATCATTTCTAACTTCTTTTATCTCTTTTGCTCTCTCTCACCCTCACTCTCACGTGACGGAGGTGGCGTCGCCGCCAGCAGTTGTAAAGGACAAGTTGGTAAGACAAAAGCTAAGAAAATATTAGTTTAGATGAGATGACCAACAAGGCTGGTACGACGTGACGGCGAGCTCGCCGCGAGCCTCATGGGAAGACCGCGGTAGGGACGGGGCGAAAGAGGCATAAGGAGATGTGATCGGTAGATACATGAGATGCGATCTGCATAACGGCTGTGACCACAAACAAGGGAGACAACGGAGGTGAGAGAGAGAAAGGAGGAGGAAGGGAGGACAACCGAAAAAGCAAGAGCTATATCATCAAAATTGATTCCAACAGCATAACATCCTATAGTACTTCTCAAAGCAAAAATGCATAGCATGTATCCTCATCTTAGGTCAGGCAAATACACCATGAATCCTCGTTCGAGCTCACGGGTGGACTCCATGGATCCCGGCGAGGTGGTCGGCAAGACTGTAGCTGGCATCATATTGATGTATGCTCCCAAGGTATTTTTTTATGGATCTTCGTGTAACTGGCCGCACAGCACATGTTTGATTCATTTGTGCGTTCTGCTTTTCCTGCACTGATCAGTTGATTGGTGAGTCTTTCCAGCTAGCCCGCAGCTAATGATTTTTATCTCTAAAATAAATATTTATATAAACGAATCAAATGACAATAAATTGTTTCAAAAAAATTATCTTAAATCGTTTCAAAATAACGATGAAGAAACTCTTACATTTGTTTGTTTGGGGGTCTAAGAATCATTCCATTTGTGTTCGTAGGAGACGTTCTGGTTGCGGAAATGATGAGACCTCTTTAGTTTTTCCTATGGTTATGATTTCGGCTCCGCTGGTGCAGATCCCATGTTCCATGAGTGTCGGTGTCCGGATCGAACGGTAACGGCGGATCGTCCGGCGCTGTGCGACCGTGGCGTTACGGGATCCGGCGGCTAGACGCACCATCTTTAGCTATGGTGTCCCGCTGCGGCGCACCGATGCACAGTACTAGTAGGAAAAAAAATACACATTTTGGATAAAAAAAAAACAAGAACCTAAGGTTGGAAGGTTAACAACTGGGAACATCCACCCCATTTGTTCCAGGCTTCCAGCTAAAATCTAATGGGACAGAAGTCCGCTTCAATTTTAACTGGAGTAACAAAAAAAAGTTTCAAAGATCTTAGACCTTATTCTAAAGTGCTATGTCTTTTTACATTTTGCTGAAATAGCGCTGTAACGACTGTTAGATTTTTTTAAGATATTCAATTAAAGAAAAAGTGAAAAAAATGAAAAACTCTACGGATGATGCAAAGAAAAATAAGGGGGAAAACTATGTTAAGAAGCCAACACGTTCGAAACGACTTCTGACTTCTAAAAGACAGAAGTCAAAAGCCATCACTGTTTAGAACGGGCCTAACTTAGTTGAACCAGAAATCTAAGGAGAATGGCATTGCAATTTTCCACCAAATGCGAGAACAATGGATATAAGTATGAAGTGGCTATGCCGGTGAGAGTAGGAATATCTACCAGTATGATGTTCAAACAATGGTGCTTCAGTAGGCACACTGAGCTGAAAACACTCGGATCGAAAAAGTAGTGCTTTAGTAAACCTAAGCACCACGCTCGTTTAGCTATTCAAGTACTCACTGAGTCTTCGTGCAGATGGCAAAAACTTTTTAACTATAAAATTCATCCTCCACATGTATACCATCGAACACGATTTGCAGAAGGTAACAATTTTCTAAAAGTTATCTTGTGTGCTTACTGTTGTGTAAGTATCACTCCATGATGAAAACAAGGAAATTAAAATACTCCAGCGGCTCAGCCATTAACATGATGTAATGGAATAATACAACAATCCATTGCTCTGTGCTCCATCGGAATTGTTTTTAACATAACCAGGCAGCTTCCAGTCTCCAAAAAGGGAAACAAAGTCGACAGTTCTCTACCTAAATTGCAACAAGCATGGAAGGAGCAAAACTGCAAAATCCCCCAAGGCTCCACATTAGGTAGCTATATATATGGCTACAGATATCAATGGTCTGTGCAAAACAGACTGGGAAGCTATGTGAGCTAATGCTTGTGGCGATACTCAACACATAAGTTCATCTGACACAGCCATGAAACAGCAAAATTCTATATTACAAGGACACATTTTGGAATCTAAATTTTTAACAGGGCGTGCAAAAACAAAAAGTCATGAAAAAATAATTGAGCCAATGCTTACCACAATACTGTGACACAGTCAACGAAGATTAAAACAGCAAAATAATCACCACCATCTGCACTAGAAACTAATGATAACCACCATCTGAAGTTCTGAACTAGAAACTAATGATGACCACCATCTGAACTAGAAACTAATGATCACCATCCAAATTCCAAAGAACTGCCCTAATTCCAAAGAACTGCCCTACCCTAACATGCTGTACACAAAAAAGTCACTCCGAGTAAGTAAATTTAGAAAGTTGGATCCTGGAAGCAAGGCAAAGGAGAGGAGGTGAGTCCCACCTCATGAGGATGTCGTAGTACTCGGGATCCAGTGAGTTGAACATACCGTCGATGTCCCTGATCGCCATCATCGAACGGTGCACCACGATCCAGTTCGCCGACTGTGCCCAGATCAAGAAACCAAGATTTCTAATAGAATCCATGGAAGAAATGAAACCAGGTAGTCCAAAAAAATGAACCATGCATCGCTTGTCACGGATCTTGACGGGCGAGCCCTCAAGCGCCGTCTTCAGGGCCCCCACCGGCATCGACCTTCCCGCACTGCACAGTTGGTCACTCCCAACCGAGTAATTAAGAAGCAGGGGAGGAACTGGAAAGGGAGGGAGGCAGAGGGCTTACTGCTTGAGGAAGGTCTCGATCTTGCGGGATTTTTGCTTGATGCGGGTGATGATGGCCTCTAGGTTCTTATCTGCTTTGAGGTATGCCACTGGTTAATGGAGCTGTGTCTATAGGTGATTTCAATAGCAAGGTATGAGTAGATTTCACAGGGTTAAACATGGTTAGTTGGATAATTAACTTTGATTGAAAACCCCCCTTATTCTTAAGGAGTAGTCCTTGGTTTGGAATTTCAAAAATATTTACAAATAAAATTGCATCCACATACATTAATAAAACAAATATACTCCGTCATTTGGTGATCCGTGCAATTAGCTAAAGTAGGCTTTCCTTTGTGACTTGCTGAGCTGTTGTGCTCACGGCTTGCAAAACCACTCCAGAGTTTCAGAGTGCTGGTGAAATTTAGCCAGTCGAGGAAGCTCCGGAGGAGCAGTTCTTCGATGAGAATCCGTGGCTCTAGGTCTCGATCGCGCTCAAGTCTCCTGGTGGATATTTTGTTGTAATATATTTCGGGCTTGCATGCCCGCTGCCGTAAAACCTGGTTGTTAAACCTTATGTTGTAATATAAAGTTGGCTATTTTGTTGTAAGCATGTTTGTGATGATATTCTCTTGCTCGACGCTCCGTAACTGGCCATGCGTGAGTAGTTGCGGAATGTCGGGTCCTGGCACCCCTGGAAACGGGGGTGTTACAAGAAGTGGTATCAGAGCAGGCTGCTTGACCGTAGGTTGAGACCTAAGGAAAATTAGGAAGTGATTTTATCGCAAAACTTATTTCAAACCCTAAAAAGAGTTTACGAAAAATATAAGTCTATTGTTGTCTCTTCCTTTCTTGTTGCTATCTTACCTGTCTTAGTTTACTTCAGCTTAAGTTTCAATTTTGCAAAATATTTACCACTTTACTTGTCTAACTTCAAAATTTCAATCTCGAGCAGATGGTGCACTTCATCCACTCCCGCCCAGAGCAGATGGAGGGTTGGCCCTCCAAGTTTTGGGAGATGCAGCAGTATCTTGGAGCAGATGGCTACCACAAGCCCGTGTTTCATGCAGTCAGTCGCTTCTTCGAGGAAGAGAGGTACGAGTGGAAGGCATGGGTGACGCTGATCCCCTTGCCTGTCCGCCCGGACTTGGAGAGAAGATTCATTGCCCGCAGAATCAAGTAGGATGAGGCAGTGCAGGATGCAGCCAGAAAGGCTGCGATTTACCTACGAGGCTACTATGACTTGGAGCTGGCAGAGTCTCCCTTCGACCTGATCCCTCAGATGCTCCACGACGGGAGATCCTTTGCAGTGCCCCAGTTCCATGAGGAGGACGATCCCCGCCTACCGGGGGTCGCCAATATTGTGGCACAGCAGGAGTTCCTCTATGAGAGGGCCGTAAGGGAGTCACGATCTCTACAGCAGCAGCTTCTTGAGGCTCGTCAGGAGGTCCGTCAGCTCTGCCTGGCTCTCGTCCGCTTCGAGGCGATCGAGGCGGGAGAGATGTCCGACTGCGGGCGGGGAGTCCCTCGATGTCCCCTCGTCGTCCGCTTCGGTCCAGTCTCGGCTGAGGCGTAGGCCCACTGCTAGGGAGTACCGTGCGTGGTTCTGCCCTGCAGCACCCCTCGCCCTGTCGGCCCGGACGCCGATGAGGAGCAGCTCGAGTAGCTTTAGTTTGCTAGTTTAGATGGAACCAGTGTGGTAGTACTTTTGTATGTAAAGCGAGGTGTAACATGAACCCTAAGTTGGTATGTGTACCACTTGCTTAATATGAAATCTATGTTGTCTACCTCTTAGTTTGTTTGTCTAATTATCAGTATTTCCCCTTGCCTTCAAAGCTTTCTCATGTCCCTTTGCGCCCTAGTCCTTACCTTTTTCACCCTCGAGGTGCTCCTCATCGGCGTCCGGGGCCGGCAGGGCGAGGGGTGTTGCAGGGCGGAACCGCGCACGGTACTCCCTGGCAGTGGGCCTACGCCTCGGCCGAGACTGCACCGAAGCGGACGACGAGGGGACGTCGGGGGACTCCTCGCAGTCCGACATCTCTCCCGCCTTGATCGTCTCGAAGCGGACGAGAGCCAGGCGGAGCTGACGGACCTCCTGACGAGCCTCAAGAAGCTGCTGCTGTAGAGACCGTGACTCCCTTACGGCCCTCTCATAGAGGAACTCCTGCTGTGCCACAATATTGGCGACCCCGGCAGGCGGGGATCGTCCTCCTCACGGAACTGGGGCAATGCAAAGGATCTCCCGTCGTGGAGCATCTGAGGGATCAGGTCGAAGGGAGACTCTGCCAGCTCCAAGTCGTAGTAGCCTCGTAGGTAAATCGCAGCCTTTCTGGCTGCATCCTGCACTGCATCATCCTACTTGATTCTGCGGGCAATGAATCTTCTCTCCAAGTCCGGGCGGACAGGCAAGGGGATCAGCGTCACCCATGCCTTCCACTCGTACCTCTCTTCCTCGAAGAAGCGACTGACTGCATGAAACACGGGCTTGTGGTAGCCATCTGCTCCAAGATACTGCTGCATCTCCCAAAACTTGGAGGGCCAACCCTCCATCTGCTCTGGGCGGGAGTGGATGAAGTGCACCATCTGCTCGAGATCAAAATTTTGAAGTTAGACAAGTGAAGTGGTAAACATTTTGCAAAATTAAAACTTAAGCTGAAGTAAACTCAAACAGGTAAGGTAGCAACAAAAGAAGAAGAGACATCAATACTACTTATATTTTTCGCAAACTCCTTTTAGGGTTTGAAATAAGTTTTGCGATAAAATCACTTCCTAGTTTGCCTTAGGTCTCAACCTATGGTCAAGCAGCCTGCTCTGATAGGACTTCTTGTAACGCCCCCGTTTCCAGGGGCACCAGGACCCGGCATTCCGCAACTACCCACACATGGCCAGTTATGGAGAATCGAGCAAGAGAATATCATCACAAACATGCTTACAACAAAAGAGCCAACTTTATATTACAACATAAGGTTTAACAACCAGGTTTTACGGCAGCGGGCATGCAAGCCCGAAATATATTACAACAAAATAACCACCAGGAGACTTGAGCACGATCGAGACCTAGAGCCATGAATCCTCATCGAAGAACTGCTCCTCCGGAGCTTCCTCGACTGGTTGAACTTCACCAGCACTATGAAACTCTGGAGTGGTTTTGTAAGCCGTGAGCACAACAGCTTAGAAAGTCATAAGGGAAAGTCTACTTTGGCTAATTGCACGGATCACCAAAGGACGGAGTATACTTGTTTTATTAATGTATGTGGATGCAATTTTATTTGTAAATATTTTTGAAATTCCAAACCAAGGACTACTCCTTAAGAATAAGGGGGTTTTCAATCAAAGTTAATTATCCAACTAACCATGTTAAACCCTGTGAAATCTACTTATGCCTTGCTGTTGGAATCACCCATAGATACAGCTCCATTAACCGGTGGATTGGAGCAAGGCATAAGTAGATTTCACAGAGTTTCCCAACTTTACCCACAAGCATTTTTAACCCTCATGACTGAGTTAAGGAACTGGGTCATTTCGCTGCTCAATCCTTGGTATACGCTCTACCCGATAGGTTAGGAGCTCGCACAGCTTCGGGTATCCATCGGCCCGCACGGAACGCGAAGCCCGAACTGTGGAGACCTATCATTGTCTGGTCTAGATCCACTGATCCACACCGACTCCCAATGTAGGGTTTCACTTTGAGTTGAGCAGTTACTAAACCAGGGTTGACAAGTCAACACCGGTGGTTGAGCGGCTAATATGTCACTTGCTCGGCGCAAGGGTCTAGTCCTTATATTTTCACAAGGCCTCAGCCTCCACCCTAGGGTAAAGCAGTGGGCGAAGACCGTCTCGCGGTGTCCCACAGCACCTTCACCCTAAACCCCAACATTTTAAATCTACCGGCCCACAGCCACAACCTTAGTAGTGTAAAGTTTTGCATGAAGTGTAATTATCCTACGATTATTTCTATTATTATGTAAGTATTTCTAGGGTTATCAAAGGCATGGCAGCAAATTAACATGGCAATTGTCGGTGGTAGGAAATATCTAAATATCAGGTCATTCTAAACATTTCATTTTAACCTAGTAGCAATTCACAAATAATAATAATGCAAATATCATATATACTTAATTTAAATGGCATGGGATTCAACATGATCAAGATCTTGCAACTTGCCTTGGTACTCGACTACTTCGGCAACCTCATACACCGCACTTCCTTGATCTTGGCCTTGCCCTGAAGCCTCCGAAAACTCCGACACTAGCGCAAACACACAAAAAAAATAAAGTAAGTCCGGCTGGAGCCTAATCAAGCGAGGAAAAATAAATTTATGAAAAAGGAGTAAAATGCATAAAACTTCAAATGAGAGATTTTTGAATTTTTCAGAGATGAATTTTGTGGATTGGAGGTCAAAAATGGATTCATGGCATCAAAATGAGCAAGATGGTGTAATTTGGGAATTTTTGTGATTTTCTAAGATTTTATTTGATTTTCTGGATTATTGAAAAAGGGAAAAATATCTGGAAAATCTTTTTGCACAGTACTGGCTGACCCGGCGCCACAGTGTAGCCCGGGCAGGAAAACAGCCCGCGAGCGACCGGCGCGGCTGAGCAGGCCGAGTGGCTCGGCCCACGCACGCACGCGCCCATCCGATTTGGATGGTCGACGTGTGGCTCGGACGAACGGCGACGATGCTGCGGGTGCAGGTGGTTTAGATCAGAAGCGATAAGTGGGATCAGACGGCTGCGGAGGGAGTTTGATCGGGCGGATGCGGAAGGGTGAGTTAAGTGGGATCGGACGGCTGCGGAGGGAGTTTGATCGGGTGAATGCGGAGGGGTGAGTTAAGTGGGATCAGACGGTTGCGGGTGACAGCATCGGAGGGTCGATGATGTGGCACCAAGTAGCACTACAACTTTGGTTAGTGCTTGCAGTTCTGTGCACAATGTTCAAGAAGCTTTGAATACCAATTCTGAGGTTTCTAACGTGCACAAAAGACATATTTGGAAAGCTAATGAAGTCTATTTTCCAACGAATCAAACGGCACTTGATTTGGAGCTTCCTACACAAAGTTATGGCAATTTCATTGGATGCAGCACGAGCTGTCCGGAGAGACGCGCGAGACTTGCAAAACATAAAGAGTTCGAGTATTGCAATGCAAGTAAGGGTAAAATCCGACCACACCATGACTTTCTAAAGATTGAGAAGGATTCCTTTTCAGGTTCCAAACGGATTTGGAAGCCCCTTGAACCAGAAAACAAAACATATAAAGATTTGAAACCGATTCGGACTCGGATTGGGACAGCTGGCAAGACCGATACTAAAACGTCCATAACTTTCACAAACGGAGTCCGATTTGGGCGTTCGTGGACTCGTTGGAAAGCTATTTTGAAGCCACACATAATGGACAAGGTTCCAGCCATGAAATCCTCATAGTCAGATCGCAAATTAAGAGAGAATCCAGAGGTAGCAGTTTAGGTATTTCCTTTTTAGTTCGTATTGGAGTTTGTTTCGGCCTTAGGCCAAGTAGTGCGTGAGTTGTAATCAAGGCCGTGCAGTGTGCACCAATATAAGGCCAGGGCCTTAGCCCCATTGTAACTTAGACTTTGATTGGAGAAATAGAAACCAGAAAATCACCATGGTTTGGTGGCCATTGTCAGCGTGTTCTTGAGATTTCCATCGAGGAATTGCTCTTGGTGTGTTGAATCCAATTGTGGTGTTGGATTCAACTCGCTGAAACTTCGGTTTCTCTACCCTTTGTTCACGTGCTGCGGTGTGCGTGGGAGAAGGCTTATCTTGGAGAGGGCATCCAACAAGGCGTATCGTGAAAGATCAGGGCCAAAGCAACGGGGTTCAGCTAGCTTGCTAGTGGATCCGCATCATCTTGGTATCGGAGCGTGGTTGATCACGGTACGAGATTGCTGAATTTTTTCTTGATGGCGGGTTCTATGAAGATTGAAGATGGCAAGGCGCGACATAATCATGCCGATCCAATCAGGGAGGTGCCCCAATATGCAGCGTCTTTGCCGCCCGAGGTACGAATTGGATTTGAAGCGACACGTGACTACTTCTTAAGTTGTCACCGGAAGCTTGAAGGCAAGGTTGATGATTTGGGGGCGCGAATTGATGCTTTGACGGAGGCGCTACGCAACCAGCCACCACAATTTCAGCATGCTGAACGGGGACCTCAATATCCCGAACGGCGTGCACCATATGAAGGCGATGAACATGAGGAGGTCTTTGATGGTGCAGCGGGCTTTGCTCCACAACCGCGCCATGCTCGGGACTACCGTGGTGCTGACCGTGGTAGGGACATGCGTGGCAGAGGTGCTGCCCATGGTGGAGGTATGCATGATAGTGTTGGGTTTGCTCAGCGTGTTGCCGTGGATGATGGAATTGGGCGGATAAAAATTTCTATCCCATCATTTAATGGTAAAGCTGAACCGGAGGACTACTTAGGTTGGGAGATGCGTGTCGAACAAATTTTTGACACCCATCACTATACTGAGGATAAGAAGATCCGTTTGGCGACAATTGAGTTCACCGGATATGCTCTTGTTTGGTGGAACCAATTGTGTCGCGTAGGAGCTCGTCCAGATACTTTGGCACAACTGAAGAATATTTTGAGGCGACGTTTTGTCCCAGCACACTACACGAGGACCTTGTACAACCGGCTACAACAACTACGTCAAGGTAATTCTAGTGTTGATGAATATTATAAAGAGATGGAGATGTTGATGATCCGTACAGGGACAGAGGAGCATGATGAGGCTACTATGGCACGTTTCTTTAATGGGTTGAATGAGGATGTGCAAGATAGGGTGGAGATGGTCCATTACTACAACATTCAAGACTTGGTGCATCAAGCCGAACGTGCTGAACAACAATTGAAGCGCAAACAAACTAAGGGTGGACATGCCAACACTCAAACAAACCCATGGAAGCATCCATCACAGCAAGGCGATGATGTTGGTTCACACTCCAAGGTGGCGACATCAAGCCGTTCAAATGGGGCTCTTTCAAGGGAGGCAAGCAATAGAGGTAAAGAAGCAACTAAAACTGATTCTAGTTTGCCTTCTAATGCTCGTGCTAGTGAAATTGAGTGTTTCAAGTGCAAGGGAAGAGGTCATATGATGCGTGATTGTCCAAATCAACGAAGAATGCTTCTCAATAAAGACGACTATGCTTCAACAAGTTCTAGTAGTGATTCTGAAAGTGAAAAATCCGATGATTCCAAGGAAGATGTTGTCTATTGTTATCCAGAGGTGAATGGTGTTAATCTTTTGGTCCGAAAGGTGCAAAGTAAAGAAACTGAAACAAAAGGACAGCGGTGGAGTGTTTTTCAAGCGGAGTGCAAAATCAAAGATAAAGCATGCAAGTTGATCATAGATGGTGGAAGTTATACCAATGTGATTAGCAAAGATTTGGTGTACGATTTAGGGCTGTCCACGTGGAGGCATCCTCAACCACATCATGTGGAGTGGCTACACAACTCCGGAAGGCTAAACATAACTCACAAGGTGCGTATTCCGTTTGTTGTTGGTGACTATGTTGACAAGGTGGATTGCGACGTAGTTCCAATGGATGCATGTGGGTTATTGTTGGGAAGACCATGGCAATATGATCGCAATGCTACGCATGAGGGCCGGTCCAACACATATACATTTGTACATCAGGGAAAGAAGCATGTGTTGAAACCAAAATAGGAAAGTGCTATTCATGTTGATGAAGAAATTACAGCCAAGAAGAAGCAAGCTCCCAAGATTACCCCAAAGCCGAGGACGGCTTTGCTTCAAGGAGGGGAGGATGATGTGGCACCAAGTAGCACTACAACTTTGGTTAGTGCTTGCAGTTCTGTGCACAATGTTCAAGAAGCTTTGAATACCAATTCTGAGGTTTCTAACGTGCACAAAAGACATATTTGGAAAGCTAATGAAGTCTATGTTCAAACGAATCAAACGGCACTTGATTTGGAGCTTCCAACACAAAGTTATGGCAACTTCATTGGATGCTGTACGAGCTGTCCGGAGAGACGCGCGAGACTTGCAAAACATAAAGAGTTCGAGTATTGCAATGCAAGTAAGGGTAAAATCCGACCACACCATGACTTTCTAAAGATTGAGAAGGATTCCTTTTCAGGTTCCAAACGGATTTGGAAGCCCCTTGAACCAGAAAACAAAACATATAAAGATTTGAAACCGATTCGGACTCGGATTGGGACAGCTGGCAAGACCGATACTAAAACGTCCATAACTTTCACAAACGGAGTCCGATTTGGGCGTTCGTGGACTCGTTGGAAAGCTATTTTGAAGCCCCACATAATGGACAAGGTTCCAGCCACGAAATCCTCGTAGTCAGATCGCAAATTAAGAGAGAATCCAGAGGTAGCAGTTTAGGTATTTCCTTTTTAGTTCGTATTAGAGTTTGTTTCGGCCTTAGGCCAAGTAGTGCGTGAGTTGTAATCAAGGCCGTACAGTGTGCACCAATATAAGGCTAGGGCCTTAGCCCCATTGTAACTTAGACTTTGATTGGAGAAATAGAAACCAGAAAATCACCATGGTTTGGTGGCCATTGTCGGCGTGTTCTTGAGATTTCCATCGAGGAATTGCTCTTGGTGTGTTGAATCCAATTGTGGTGTTGGATTCAACTCGCTGAAACTTCGGTTTCTCTACCCTTTGTTCACGTGCTGCGGTGTGCGTGGGAGAAGGCTTATCTTGGAGAGGGCATCCAACAAGGCGTATCGTGAAAGATCAGGGCCAAAACAACGGGGTTCAGCTAGCTTGCTAGTGGATCCGCATCAGTCGAGGTTAATCGACAACGGTGGCGCGGACGATGGAGATACGATCACGTCGCCGGGAGGGGGTTGTCTTCAACCTCCCGTCGTGCGCGCTTAGCAGAGAGGTAGCGGCGCGGGGTCTCTACTCTCTGGCGACGGCAGGGGTCCCCGGCGGCAAGGAAAGGTACCGCCGGGTAGCTCTCAGCGCGGGGAACCCATTTTGGGGTCTTGGGAGGTAAGGAGATCAACAGCGGCGGCCAGAGGCAGAAGGGGGAGTTTCGGCCTTACAGCGGCGCAACGGCTCACCGGCGGCGCTCCGGCTGATTAGGAGGTGGTTTGGCGATATGTGGTGCGAGGGGCTCACAGTGGCAGTGGCAGTCTGGGCTGGGGAGCTTCCGAGAAGGCTGACCACGAGAAAGCTTCTACGGTCGGCGGTGAGCTACGGCGCCGGAGCTCCACGGGCGTCCACCTGGTCAGAGAAGTGCACTATTGAGGTCAGGAAGCAGCAAGGAAGCTCTAGGCGAATGGAATTGAGGAATGGAGAAGGGAAAAAGAATTGCTCACGGGGGTTGCCGGCTCAAGGGAAGACGGCGACGGAGCTGGGGAGCGGCGGAGCTCGATCGGCGTCTCTTGGGAGCGATTGAGAGCTGCAGCAAACGAATGGAGGGGGTGGGAAAAGCTCTGGGGCTCGGGAGAGTGAGGGAGCAAGGGAAATGGGAATGAGCTCCGGCGAAGGGGAGAAAAATGGGAGGAGCGGGGATGGACGCGGCATGGTCGGTCTGCGGAGGGGACAGGGGTGGTTGCCCGAGTGACGGGGATGTGACCGTACGCCGGGGAAGTAAATGCGCGCGCGCGCGAGAGAGAGAGAGAGCGGGGCAGTTGAGCTGCTGAGACGGCCGGTGGCGCGCCGCGCGGAGGAGAGAGAAGGAAACAGTGGCTGCTAGGTGGGGCCAGGGGCAGGGACAGGGCGATGCGTGCCACGGGCAGCGCCGCTGGGTTTCAACCGGTAGAGACGAGGTGGTGCGGGCGAAGCAAAACGGTGGGCGGGGGTGCGCTCCCGCGCGGGTGCAGGCGGAGGAAGGAGGCGCCAGGCTAAAGGAGGAGGCGGGAAGAGGAGATGGCGCCACCAAACGGAGACAGCATAGAGCCAAGAAAGGAAAGCGGAAAGAGCCGGGAGTTTCCGAATTGGGAAAGAGCTCAGAAAATTCACCAAAAATCAGGGAAAATTCACAAAAATTTGTTTTGAGATTTTGGGGTCTTTCAACCATGAATCGGACACTGATTCTTCAAGTTTTGAGCCAAACAAACACAATTAGACGACTACAAAGAGTAGACAAAAAAGATAACGACAACTACCTACAAGGATACCACTCAACGACCCAGGTAACTACAGAAAGAACTACAATTGCGGCTCCCTGGCCTACAACCATTGCACACTGCCTCTGCCCGGATCAATTCAACTAGTTCTTGGACCATTAATTGATTAACACTAAAGATAAGGGCGTTTCTTTCCTTCCAAAGGCAGGGTTCATATGGGTTGACACGAACAAAGGTAGGGTTCTCAAATTCGGTTTCCAGGACTGAAAATCAAGAACCCTAGCCCCAATTGCTCGCACAACCAGACGGGTGAAAAATCAGGTCAGAGGAGGAACAACTGACCTTGTGGATCGTAGATCAGATCTGGAGAGGACCTTGCGGAGAGGACACCTTCTGGATCTTGGCCTTCGAACAAGGGAACAAAAATAGGGTAAGGAGAGGGGAGGATTCCCACGGCTGCCGTCGGCGCCTCGCGCTCAGCATGGCCGCCCCTCGGCCGGCCTTCCGCGCGCTTGGCTGGCTCGGCTGCCGCCTTGCCATCCGGGCCCGTCGCCGACACGGCCCTAAGCGCCGCCGTCGCTTCTAAACGGCGCCCCGATCCAGGCCGGCGCCGCTGCTCGCCCAGGCCAAGCCGCGCGCCCCATCACTGCCACATCTCTCCCCTTTCCCAAACTCGCTCAAACGACCATGCGTGTGAAAAATTCACTACAAGAGAAGTGTCATTTTTTGACATATCATTTATGTCATAATATCTAAAATTATATCATAATTCACCTTTTATGACATCTGTGTGACGAAAATCGTTATGTCAAAAAATGAGCGTCACAAATTTGTTTAAAGACGCTTGTTTGTCCCGTGTCACAAAAATTATGACATTCATTTTAATGTCATAATAACTTATGACATTTGTTTTATGTCACAAAATCCTAGGCCTTTCCACGTAGGCAGCTGCCACGTAGGATAAAAAAACGTCATAAAATGTTGACGTGGCACTGACGTGACAGATTTAAAAACGTCATAAAAATGCTGACGTGGTAGATATAAAAACGTCATAAAAAATACTAACGTGGCGCTGACGTGGCAGATTTTAAAACGTCATAAAAAATGCTTACGTGGCAGATTTAGAAACGTCATAAAATGTTGATGTCACGCTGACGTGGCAGATTTAAAAAACATCATAAATTATTTGGGCTGAAACAGTAATTGGGCTATTTTTTTTCTCTGGCCCGATGGATACCATTTTTTTATGATTGCAGCCCATATATTTTTATCAGTCCATACATTCAAACCATCCAACAAAATGCACAAATAGTTGCTGTCTCAACACACATTCAAATCAAATTAGGTCTGATATTAAATATCAAGCATTTCATGCATCACCAAATTCAAAACACATAAAGTTGGTGTCTCAACACAAATTCAAAACACATATAGTTGTTGTCTCAACCTCATCACAGGTATCCATATCAAAATGATAACTCTAGCCACCAAAATTTCATCTATAGCCTAAGTTTGAGAGCTCATAACCAACCGGACCGCTAATGCAGCAATCCAACACAACGTGAAAAACTGTCAGTGAACAACACAATTTTGGAGCATGAGCAGCTAAAAACTCACTGATCCTGCCCCTCTGAACCTACCAAGGGTCCCTTGACCCAGTAGGATATACTTACAATGACTTACCGTTGCATTCAGTGCAAGAGATCTTGAAGTGCCCATGGCAAATAAGATTTACCTTTGAAAACCAATCTCGTCATTGTTCTTTCACTAAGCGGAGATAACAATTTGTTTCACAGTAGTAGATTTTAAAACAGCTGAAGTGCAATCTTGAGCCTATTCTGCTTCCACTTTGGTAGCTTCGCAAAAGCCTCCTTTGTCATCCCAAACTTCTCCCTGAACTCCGCCAAAGATAGATATGCCTGCAATGTTCCAGTGTAGTAGTGTTAGGTTTCAAGGAGGCTTAGACAATAGGGATAGAAGAACAGCAGGATTTACCTCACGCCTTGTCACATCAATGTTTGTGGCAGGATTTGTGGAAGATGTCCTCAAGCGTTCATATGGGTATATAGGAAGCCCATCCTCATCTTCTGGCTGACCCTCCTTTACAACTTCCTGTATTGTTGGAGTTACAATTTGACTATCCTTCACAGGGCTGCTCTCCTTGGCATTTGCCTCTGGTTTAGGTTTGGTTGCTTCAGGTTGGGGTTTGTTTGCATCAGGACTCGCTTGACATGAAAAGAATGGAGCAGGTAAGAGAACCATGTTTGAAACGTAAAATACATCTACTCCTTTCTAAGGATGCTAGCATACCTTTAATTGATTTTGGTATCAGATTTGGCATAGGCCGCTCGAAAGAAGCAGAAATTGCAGCGATTGAAGCAGCCCTTGGAGGTGGCTTTGCAGAATCAGGGGCGGCGCTCGCCGGTGGTAGCAGGTGAGAGCGGCGGCGTCGAGGTGGGGCAAGGAGAAGGGCTTCGGTTGGCGGCTCGGATGGAGGAGCGGTGGCGGAGTGGAAGCACGGCGGGCGGAGTAGGCGGAAAAGGGAGGCAGAGAAGGGGTGGCCGGAGAGGAGGAGAATGGAGGCGCGGCGACCGGAGTAGAGAGAGGTGGCGCATCGTGCAGAAGGAGGAGCGGCGGTCGGAGATAGGTGAAGAGAGGCGGCGGAGAAGATGCGGTGGGCGCGGCGGAGGTGGTGAATGACGGTGGCGCCGAGATGGGGCAAAGAGGGGGCGCGACGGAGGAGATGGGCGAGGAGGAGCGCCGGTGGTGGAGAAGAAAGTGGTGGCGCTAGGCGGCGCAGTAGAGGATGGCGGTGAAGGTGCGGTGGTGAGGGGATGGCGTGAGGAGGCGGGAACAGGGAGCTGTGGTTGGCCGCCGGTGAGATGGCCGACCCTCGCCGGCGCCGGAGAAGAGGAAGGGGGAGAGCAAAAGGGGGCTACGGGAGAAGCAATGGCCGGCTCGAAGGAAATCTGGGGCGGCGGCTGGCTTTAGGAGATGGGATTTCCAATTTGCGATTTAGTCCTCAAATTTTCTAGGGTTTACGAAGAGGTCCTTCCCCATTAGTGTTTTCTTCTGTTTTGGTCCTTGGAAACTCTGATTTCATCGCGGAAAGATCCTACGCATTTGTGTTGACGCGCACATCTGTACGGAGCAGTCCAGATTTGTCGTTTGTGCGCCTCAAACGCGGTGGGACCTATCTTGACAGGTGGGCCGTATGCCAACAAGGAAAATGATGGTTTAAATAATTCAATATAATAATTTGTGACACACCAGTTTTGTCATTAATTTATGACATTCGCAAAGTAGCCCCTATGACACAACAAATATTGTCACTACATGGATATAGTTTTGTCATTAATTTATGACGTTCGCAAAGTAGCCCTAATGACACAACAAATATTGTCACTACATTGATTTAGACTTGCATCATGACATTTTTTGTGACATTCATATTATTTTTGTCACTAAGCCAAATTACCTCTACAAAAACGTCATAAACTAGATGATTTAGTGACATTTAGACCCTTTGTCATGCCATATATGTCACAAAATGACACATCTCTTGTAGTGATTATTGGATGAATGCAATGCTTGGATGATGAGCATTGCAATGGTGTAACATGCAGGGTTTGCTTCTTCGTTTTTGGTTGAGATTGGGAGGAGAGAACGAGACTTGGGAGCTTTGCTCTCGGTTTGGAAGACGGCAGCACTGGCGAGTGTCCAGTGATAGGCAAAGAGGGCCCCTTTTGTCTCCTGCCCAGTTGATTTTTTTTTCTTGACAAAGAAGTGGTTCAGTTAGGTTCAAATAAGCTGTTTTATATCTAAAATTATACTGTAATTGACTAAAATTATATTATTGTTAATGGTGACTTATTTGGTGTAACTAAATTTTAAAAAATTAAAATAAAAAAATAGGTTAGTCCATCATGATCAATACAAACGAATACAAAAAAACCGACAAAAAATCTCAAGAAAAGCCAAAAAATAAAAAAAGGTGAAATTTATGAATAGTGAAAAATAAGCCCGAAGTCTGAAGATCAAACCGAAATGAGCGGAGCTAAAATCAGTGATGGGAGGAGAGACGGTGAGTATTAGGTTATGATTTGTATTTGGTTGTTAGTGTGCTAAATGCAAATTTTTGAGTGGGTTGCAAACATGGCAAATATTTGAATGATTAAGTAAAATAAAAATTGGATACAACTACAGTGAAATTTATGTCAGACGGTTGCCTCAGACTAGCTACACATCAAATTTACTCTAAAATCTGCAATGTTATAGTAGTCGGGTCCATACAAATTTTGCTAGGTATGGTCCTATTTTTTCTTGCATTAATCGAGCTTTCTGGAAAACGAACAGTAATTTTCTCGAGTTGTTGCATTCATCGTAATGTATTGTTTTGTGTTGAATTTTTTCTACGGATAATCCATTTTTTATTTGAAATTACAGAAATATACCCGCGGGAAATTTGTTTACAAAAATAGGCTCCAGTCGCCTAATGGTTGAGCGACTGGTGCCTTTCGCCCAACCAGACTGCGACACCTGGAGAGTCTACCAACCGTTCGGCGATTAACTGCAGTCGCCACACCGTTAGGCGACTGGAATTCAGTCGCCGAACCGTTGGGCGACTGAAATCTGGTCGCCGAACGGTGGGGCGACTGGGGGTGGGATATAAACCGACCGCGCTCGGCCACCGGCATTCTTCTTCGCACTGTTTTCATTCGGCCGCGCAGCGCAGAGAAGAGAGGGCCGCATAGAGGAAGAAGGGAGAAGAGAGGGGGAAAGAAGGAGAGGGAGAGGAGGAGAAGAGGAGGGGAGAGAAAGAGAGGGAGAGGAGGAGAAGAGGAGAGGGAGTGCGCGATTTTCAGGTTTTTTTGTTATATTTTTTGTTAGATTAGAAATTTAGTTAAGAAATTTAGTTTAGAAAAATTTAGTTTAGAAAAATTTAGTTTAGGAAATATAGTTTAGAAATTTAGTTTAGAAAATTTAGGCTACAAATTTAGTTTAGAAAATATAGTTTAAAAATTAGTTCAGAAAAATTTAGTTTAGAAAAATTAGATTAAGAAATATAATTTAGAAATATAGTTTAGAAAATTTAGGCTACAAATTTAGTTTAGAAATTTAGTTTATAAAATATAGTTTAGAAATTATAGTTTAGAAAATTAGTTTAGAAATTTTGTTTAGAAATGTAGTTTAGAAAATGTAGTTTAGAAATTTAGTTTAGAAAATTTAGTTTACAAAATTTAGGGTACAAATATAGTTTAGAAATTTAGTTTAGAAAATTTAGGCTACAAATTTAGTTTAGAAATTTAGTTTAGAAAATATAGTTTAGAAAATTAGTTTAAAATTTTAGTTTAGAAAATGTAGTTTAGAAATTTAGTTTACAAAATTTAGTTTACAAAATTTAGGGTACAAATATATTTTAGAAATTTAGTTTAGAAAATAAAGTTTAGAAATTTAGTTTATAAAATGTAGTTTAGAAATTTAGTTTAGGAATTTAATTTTCAAATTTTATTTAGAAAATACAGTTTAGAAATTTAGTTTAGAAAATTAGTTTAGAAATTTAGTTTAGAAAATGTAGTTTAGAAATTTAGTTTAGAAATTTAGTTTAGAAATTAAATTTAGAAATCTAATTTAGAAACAAAATTTTCAAATTTTGTTTAGTAAATATAGTTTAGAAATTAAGTTTAGAAAATTTAGTTTATAAATTTTGTATACCTTTTTTAATGTATTATTGTAGAAAATGTAGTGTATAAATTTAGATGTCCAAAATTTAATGTTGAAATTATTGTACAAATTTTGTAGTTATGACTCGTGCTGGACGTGACTCCGAGTGGCAGTACAAGCTGTTGGACGAGCATGTGGACCGTGTGCATCACGCTTCCCGTCGTGTGACGCCACCGGGGTGCACGGATGAGCCGCCTGAGCTGGGAGTGGTCCGGACACGCACACCTCGCGTGGCCTGGGGACTCGACCCCCGTTGGACTGCCAGGTTTGCACTACGCCAACGTTTAGTCCGATCGAAGAACGTTCCGTGCTAACCTTCACTTTGTTTAAAGGCTGCGGGATGCTGGGCTACTCCCTCTTGCCCGGATGGTGCAGGCCACGGAGGAGGATGGAGCCGCCTTGGCCGCGGGCGGGGACCGATCACGACGCTTTCCGTTCAACCGTTCCCTGCTGACGGCTTTGGTGGACCGTTGGCGGGCCGAGACGCACACTTTCCACCTCCCATTCGGGGAGATGACGCTGACCCTACAGGATGTGTCACTGCTCCTTGGCCTTTCGATCGCGGGAGACGCTGCCTTCCTACCGAAGACCCCGGCCGACTGGCGTGCTGACCTGCTCGGCAGATTCGACGGGATCGTTCCACCGGGCGATCACCACCACATCTTCGAGGAGGTTCAGACCCATGAGCCGACGCTGAGGTGGCTCTCACAGTACCGGGTACGCAGTATTTACAATTGATCGTGTCATGGAAACTCTTATTTGTGGTATTACGTACTAATAACAACTTGTTTGCATTCAGGTGGAGTGCATGGATCCGCAGGCAAACGATTACCAGGTCTCGCGGCACTTGGAGGCGTACGTGCTGTGGCTGTTTGGTTGGGTGCTTTTCACCACCAGCCACGGCAACTCGGTGGATGCGCGCCTTATCGCTTATGCGAGGGCGGTCGCTGCTGGCGAGCCCCCCCAGGTCAGCTGGGGATCGGCCGCACTTGCCGTGACGTACTGCGCGCTGTGCGATGCGTGCATGAGGACCAAGGCGGACTCGGTCCTCACGGGCTGTCCCCTGCTGCTGCAGTTGTGGTCGTTCGAGCGCTTCAGCCTCGAACGACCTGTGCTAGACGACATGGGTCCGTACGGGCCCGAGATGTATCCAGGGGGAGACGTCGACCGGCCGACGATGGGTTCTCTCTGGTGCCGTCGTCGAGTAAGTATTATCACAGTCAACTATTTCTTTCTTATTGACGATCGTCATACTAAACAACTTGTATTTCTTGCAGGTACAGTTCGCGCACGTGCAGGTCACGCGGGCGTACCAACCCTTTGTGGAGCAGTTCGACCGCATCACAGCCGACGACGTGCGCTGGGAGCCGTACGCAGATACGGCAGTGCAGGCCTGTGCTCCTGGCGGGCTGTCCGCACTTTGCTTCCGTGACCGGGCTTTCTGGCTCACCCGCCGGAAGCTCATGTACTATATCTACGTGGAGGACTACGCACCCCAGCGAGTCATGCGGCAGTTCGGGCTACGACAGACGCTTCCTGTACCAGTTGGACCATCGCTTCCGCAGAATGTGCACGGGTGAGTGATCGTTTGTGCTAAATATGTACATACTTACTACTGCGTTCGCAAGTATCTCACAGTTGTTAATGGTTCTATATGCAGGCACAACGCGAAGAGAGTTAAAAGAGGCACATACTGGTCGACGAAGATGCAGCCCTGGGTCGAGCAGTGGGAGGGTGCGCTCGACGACCGTGTCGAGGAGGACCACCCATACGACAACAGGGACTACGCGGAGTACCTGCACTGGTACCAGGAGCGGACACGTACCAGGCTCGTACATGTCGTAGACCAGCCTGCCCCATATGTCGCCGTTCCGACAGACACGTACCCCGCGCACCTCGCGCGCGACGCTCACATCGCGGTACATTACATGTAATTTCAAATATTCCCAAATTGCAATGTCATTTCAATGATGGACCATTTTATGTCTTTGTGTCCAGGCTGACGTCGGTGTTGCCCTATGGAACGAGTCCACCACAATACTGCAGAGGGTCGCCACTAGTGCGGAGCTGACCCATGAGGAGGGCGTCAGCTTTGTGCGTCGGGTAGAGGCCACGTGTAGACGTGTTGTTAGCCTGCTGTCCTGCACGAGGCTACCGGCGGTCTCCACACCCACGCCCAGCGCTCCGGCTGGTCGTCCACCAGTGCCACCCCGATCAGCGTGGCACTACTCCGGAGGTAGTACGTGGACACATCCTACACCATCTCACTCGAAGCACCCAGGGGGTTCAGCCTGGGCACGACCTCCTACACCGGTTCACTTCACGCCTCCTCCGCACATCCCCGGCTTCCACACGCAGGGGGTGTACGCCCCTCCTCCTCCTCCTACCTCGATGGCGCCAGCTTCGGGTACGCATCGTTCGAGCTCATTTTTATCCCAAGACGACATGCAACGAACTAACGATATTAATATTGCAGGTACTTACCAGCAGCACGGCGTCTCCCCGGTCCCGGACGATGTGGACCAGTTTTTCGCGGAGTGGCCCGGGCAGTTCTCCGATGCAGCACCGGAGGTTCTCTCTGGCAGTGCCTTCCCCGGTGCACCGGAGGGCACACAGCCAGAAGTGCAGCTGACTCCACCAGCGCAGGGGCGGGATACACACCCTCCTGCTCGGTTTACTTTTTCGGATCGTCCTAACCTGTTGCACCGGAGGAGGGCCAAGCGGGGACGTATGGGAGGATGCGGGCGCGGTGACGGGGCACACCAGTGTGGCGAGTGAGGGGTGCTGCGGATGCTATATTATGTAATGAAAAAAATATGCGGCATGTTACTAACAGTTATATTATTAAGTTTTTTTAAATTCAAACAAGTCTATCATAAACAATCGATCGTTCTCCCGTTAATCTTTAATAAAAAAAAGTTTCTACAAATCACACACCTACAATATACCATAAACATAAACTTTCATTACACCTTTACCGCATACCGCATAGGCAAGATTTACGTGCGTTTGCGGGGGATCCATGCAGTCGCCTAATGGGACGGCGACTGCATGCAAGTCGCCTAATGGAAAAGCGACTGCATGGAAGTCGCCGTACGGAAGCGCGACTAGATGCAATCGCCCCAGCGTGCGGCGATAGATATTGTGTCGCAGTTTGGTTGGGCGAAAGGCTCCAGTCGCCCAACCATTAGGCGACTGGAGCCTATTTTTGTAAAAATTTTCCCGCGGGTATATTTCTGTAATTTCGAATAAAAAATAAAATATCCGTACAAAAAATTCGTTTTGTGTTGATATTTATCAATAAAAACGGGAAACAACCTTGAGAAATATTACGGCGTAATAATCCAAGTGGTGTGGGTCAAACACGAGGTGATATTATTAGTTTGTTGAACATCTGTCGGCTATGAGAAAAGTCCAAGTCAGTCCGATCGATTACCATTAGCAGTCATCTTTTCCTCTTCAAACGATGAAATTCAAGAATTTAATTGTATATCCCCCGTTCCACGTACAGATGTTCATCCTGCAATAAAGAACAATAGGTCAGGATCACTGGATTTTGGCACGGGTCCTTGGTACCCTCGCGGCAAGTTGCTACGCTGTACAAGATCTACAGTTTTAATCATATAAAAACTAGAGCTAGCCATCTGTCATCACGATCCCACAAGTGTCAATGTGAACGATTTTTTTTGTTTGCCGTCGCTTCTACTGCCTGGGCATCTCACGATCGAGCAGCGCTTACGTGCCGATTCGATAGTTTTCGAAGTCAACGGGGCGGCAGGAAAATCCCGCCCTAATTTTTTTCGATTTATAACTTAATTTATGATTTCTCTTAAATAAACATTGGAATGACTTCATTGTCTTTTCAAAACAGTTATCGATATTCTGTTTGTTCGAATAAACGCTTATATAAGATTTAAAAATCATAAATTATAGTAATAAGTCACCCAGCACATTGCTCCTTCTGCCCAACTTAAACTATTACTGCTAGCCAGGAGAGCTATATAAACAAGATTAAGGTAGCTCGAAGGGTTAAGTGCCGAAGAGAAACCAAGGCTCTAGAAATGGCCTCTACGTGGATAGGAATCACGCAAGCTTCCGGAGCAGGGCAGAGCAGCGGAGGGTGCTTTCGCCGGAAGAAAAACAAGCGATCCCAGGTGGAAGATGAGGTTGACGGTTGCACCAAGCGGGAGCTCGCCCAGCGGCCGGAAGTGAGGGTCATCAACAGGTACGCGGTCACTGTGGCGTACATCTTGATGGGGATGAAAGGCGTCGGGTCCCTGGCGCTTCTGTGGGCGTCCGTGGTCCTCCTCGGCGGCTTCGTCAGCAAGCTGAACAAGAAAGACTTCTGGTATCTCACGGTTATGAGCTTAGTGCAAGCTGCCGGGTTAGTATTCCTCTCCCCCCCCCCCCCCCCCAACCCGTGCGATCACATGGGCTAGCTTCTTTCCTTACATAAAGTACTTAGTCTCCATCTCAAAAGTTTTAATTTAAATTTTAGATTATAAAAATAGTATTTAGTGTAAAAGTTATGGACGGTAGAAAGTGCAATTTAATTTCAATTTTCACTTTAAGTAGCAGTGATTGAGAACATGTCCAAGTTCTACGAAGGATAGAAAGTGCTTCTTAATTAACGAATTAATGTACACAAGTCAATAACGCAGGGAGGACGTAACACATTGGCCCAACACAGAGCCCATAATGTGACGACTTCCCCTTTCACTTTGAATTTAAACCATTGTTACTTACAATTTCAACGATACTTTCCCAAATTACACCCTAAGACAAACTATCCAACTGAAGGGTAACATAATTTCATAATCACGAATAAAGATTCACACATAAGCTTGGGACATCGCGTCCAAGAACTTGGGTCTACGCGCCCGAGAATGCCTGAAACTATGTACCCGGAAACATAAATAAACTTGCAACTAAACCATTATTAGTAAGTCAACCGTTATCATAAAAGCATTCTAAAACTCAACATTTAAATTCCCCGAGTCTAGAATAATGTGCTAAGTTACTAAGATAGAACTGAGAAAGCTAAAGGTGAACAACTATGGATTGTTTGCACATGATGTGCATGTGCTATTCCTATCCCAATCACGTCTTCATCAACGATCACCTAAAAACAACTACAAAGCAAGGATAAGTCGATGACTCACTCAAACCCGTCCTCTTTCAAACGAGGACCTCAGTAGCCCATCCTCTTTTCTCCAGAGACATCAAACCCATCCTCTTTCAAACGAGGACCTTAGTAGCCCATCCTCTTTCCTACAGAGACCTCAATAGTATATCCTCTTTTATACGGGGATCTCAATCTCTACTCCCATGATGTACTACCGAAATAGGTCTTACCCTTCCCACTTTCATGAGAAGTCCACACAAAGTAGATAATAGATGCCCACACAGATTATCTCTTTCCATGGCATGAATGTACGTAATGCAACATTTCTTCTTGATACTTATCATGCACCATTAACCATTATCTATATATTATATACCACTATCATTATCCGATAATCATTATAACCATCATTATTTATCATATTTTATCAATATCATTTAACCAACATCGTTGCTTAGCTATCATCAGGTGTTCATCATAGATATCAGTCAGGTAGGTATATTTCACATAAGTATTAGCATTAAGAACAATCACTATCTAACATTCTATTATGTACTTGCCTGTTTAATCATGAGGATGATACGTAGACAACATCGATCCTAAACCTTTTCCACCTGGATAACCAATACCCCATCTCAATAACATCAAACAATACATACACACAAACGAAATAGCATTGCTCCTACATGAAAACTCCGGCCTAACTATCTCCCTTGACTAGACAGTTCTCCCGCTGTACGTATGACCCAACAACCACAGCTCACAATTGGAATCCAAACATAACCCAACAACCACAACTCACAATTGGAATCCAAACATACTAAACTATACGTGTTCTAAATCTACACAATTTTTTTTATATTTTCCTAGTTATTACAATCCCAAGAATAGATCATATAGACCCTTGTTCTGCTCGACAACACGCCATACCACTTTGGAAATTTATAGAAAATTATCTTACTGTGCCTAGTCACTAGCATTATTTGATTCAGCCCTTATCAGCACTTAATGCGCTGCACAAGACAGCCACTGCTAGCATCGAAATACTATTGCACAGTAAACTTTCCAAAATCATAACTTGCAAACTTCCAAACCAAATTCAACGATTTAATGATTTATGGGAAGCTTAAGATAATTATCTACATTGTTTGTATGATGGTAAAGTTATGAAATAATATGTAGTTACAAAACTAATCCACATGCTAGAAAGCATGTTTTACCATGACAGTCATTAATGGCGACTCTTTGGATAACATGTTTATAAAATTCATATCTTACAATCTACCAATTAAACTATATGCTCGAGGGCTCTACAGAAAGATAATAAAGTTATCTTAACTATCTAACATATCAAATTTGCAGATTAATTACATATAGTGCCCAAAAATCACATTACATTCGACTGACCATGGAAATGACCTAAAATTAGTGTTTTTCGACGAAGTTTAGCTGTTACTAGCCGCATGATATTCCACTATATTCCACCGCCAAAACTAGCTACCTGAGTCACTAGCAGAGCAGATTCAGATCATTACCCTAATTGCAAGTGTCAGGGACGAAGAGACCGGCGCAAACGTGAACCCTTCCTCCTTCCTTCTCTCTCTTCCTTCTTCTTTCGCCTCTTCCTTCTTCCTTCTCTCTCTTCCTTCTTCTCTGCTGGGACCTTGCCCTCCTGCTACTCCTCCTCCTCCTCTAGCAGGAGTAGTAGCCGGTAGCGGCAACAGCATGGCTCGGTGCAGGGGAAGCTAGGATGGATGGCGACGGAAAGAGGGAGTGGCAGCGGTGACGGCGATGGCACTGAGGCTACGTCAGCGATGGTGGAACAGGACAGCTAGGGCATGGCCATGGCAAGGAAGCGTTTGGCGGTGGCGGGGATGGCTAGGGCAGTAGCCCCCTCACCCCTGGCCCCCTTTATAGCCACGCTCGCCCTAGCTGCCCAAACATGGCTCAGCCCAACACCCCTATTTTTTTGGAATGTTATAGAAGAAACCAAAGTATCATTAGGATTTAGGAGATAGGTAGAAAAGCTACTTTGTTTATTTGTATGACTAATTAAGAAAGAAAAAGTTGACACCTTAAGGTGACATTCAAACCGTTGACACAGTATTTTCCAAACATAATTTGATTCCTGTACATATTTCTAATTGCTGTATCTATAGATAATTTGATTCCTGTACATATTTCTAATTACTGTATCTATGGTTACCTATTTTCTTTTTCTTTTTTTCTATTCTAAGTTTTCGGTTGTACTAGACAAGGAGTCTTGTGCTCCTTCTCGTTAACCTTGTCCCGCACTAACTGGCGCGTACAACAGGTTGATCAACGCTTTAGGGGGTGACCAGTTCGAGTTTTTTACAAAGTGGCTGCTTTCTCTTTCAATTAAGAACTTGTTTTCTTGGACGAGCTCGCCTCCGGCATCTAAGGAAGAATCTTGTGGAGCGCGCCTTGTGCGTTGGATGCAGAATTCAATCTATAACATCGGCTCTGCAATAATATATTTCGCTGCCCTGATCATATTTTTCCCCGTGCTGCTACTCGGTATTTATGGGCCAACGTTGTGCTATATGCTCGCGATTGAGCGCCTAGGAAAGGTGAGCTATGGCAATGTCGAGGGTGCAAAGAACCTGAAGCTGGCACTGAACATATTCTATTCCCTCTCTCTGGCTCATGGCGTAATGTATTTCTTGTGGGGGCTTGTTCAAGTTAATATTGGTAATAAATTGGTGGAGTTTGTCAGCCAACGACATGGATTTAGCAGCGAAATAGTCCATGGATACTTTGACGATGTGAAACTCAAATGTGCGAGGGACCCGGCGTCTACTGGGAGCTGGAATTTGATCACATATGGCGCAGGCTTGCTGGACTCCGTACTGCCGGATGACTATCTCCGCGGAGCAAGGGTGCTTAGCATGCTGATTGAGAAGGGGATACCGGTAAGACGGCTGCTGATCCGATCACCGAGACACCAAATCGAAAAGCTGATCGGAACTCTGGGTTGGAGAATCTCGGTCTCAGCTGACAGAGAGACTAAAGGGCTTGCCGCGAGGATTGTGGCGCATCTTGCCGGTGACCTGAATCTTGCTCAGTTCCCAGGAGCATTAGAATGCATATCTTCCTTACTCGAGACCACTGGTCCTAACAATGGCGATCAAGAAGTTCTGCATTTTCCCACTGACGGTAGCCAAACGATGACCAGGACAATAGACGATCTCGTTAAATGGAAATGGATCGGTGACACTGCTGTGAAAGGAACTAATGAAGACCTGATTTTGCAAGGCCTGAGAATCCTTGAAAACCTGGCGCACGACCAACACAACTGCACAGAGATATACAAGGCCAAGGGTCTGCTCTCGAAGATCACTTCACCTGTGAGTTCTGACAAATTAATTGAATATATCGAGATCAATGCCGCATGGATCAAGGTAATAGACGGATCACTGAAAGTGGTGAGCCGGCTCATGGGAGCTCCTGGAGACACCGGCAAAAAGATGCGCCACCAAATTGCAAATAATAGCAACGCAGTGGAAAACTTGGAGGCAGTTCTGGGCCTGGAGAATAAGAGCGATATTCTAGATGTAGAGGCGCGAGCCATAGAGGTTCTTGCACAGTTATTTTTGGATGAACCTATAAATTTGGCAAGGGACAGAAGAGAACATTTTATTAAGAGGGTGCTACACTTCTTCCTTGCCGACAAATGGATGGAAGATTATTTGGAAGAGGAAAAAACAAAGATAGGTGAAGAAACTGCGAGCCAACTTGAGAAAATAAAACATGCTTCGAAAAAAATATTTGAGGCAGGCAAGAAGGCACGGGAAGAACGGGTGGAAGAGAGGATGAAAGAAGCACAGGAAACTGCGAGCCGACATAAAGAGAAGGCTGGGGAAGCACTGGCCATGCTGTCCATGGGAAGTCAAAGTAGTTCAGAAACTATCAGGAGCTTCACAGAATGCGGAGATGTCGTCCATTGTCTTACTGAAATGCTGGACTCCAAGATCAAGACCATCAAATGCACAAGGGCAACGGAGACTGTGGAATTGGAAATAGAGATCAAGATTGGATGCAGGATTAGCGCAGCAGAGATCTTGAAGCACCTGTGTACACACTGTACGCTGGATCACGGCTATGTCAAGGAAGCCATGTTAAAGAAGGTATATGCCTGCATATTGATTGTCTTCTTCTCTATTTTTTTTTCTTAACTAGTCAGTATGCAGGTTTTTACTTATGCATATTGATATCCTATTGCACTTTCATTTATATTTCTTTACCATTCTGATTATCATTTAGAATTTGGATATTCATGTTTTAATTGATATGTGTTTTGTGTGATAATGGATTATATATAAGCACATTGTTTGAAGAACTAGACGATCGACTTGCCCGTACGATTGCGTGGATGGTGCATATTGACTATTTTGAAGTCTACATGTCTATTACCAACTGGTGACTAGTCCAACTGATACATACCCGTGTCTAGTGCCTAATGGTCATGGCCGAGTCCCATTAACTACATGTTAGATTAGTTTAATTGTAGATTTTCTAGGATTTGATCCCTTCGCCTCTCGGCTATTGAGCGTTAGAGATAACTACAATAATCAACTTCTCAAAAAATTCTACATGTAAATTAACTTGGAACCATCGTATTCTTAGCATCAAATTTAGCTATACCAATTTTAAGTATAATTTTATATTAAAAAAGAACATATGTTTGTATTTATGCATTTTACATACACCTTTTCTTCCATCGTCCACTAATCATCCTACAATAGAGAGGCTGGTTTAGAATAGGCAAGCCGAAGGACTAGAGAGTCGCTCCCTAACATATGAGTTGCTGCAATCTATTCTTTCCTCGTACCGTCATACTACAGTCCGACAGAGATAAGAAAACTAACACGGGACGGCGTGTTCAATTAGATAGGTTTCCTAATTGTAGCAGACTCTATTCAATAAACTTCTTGTGTAGCTGCCAAACATCCGATGGTTATGGTTTTTACTATTAGCTTTTCGAGCTAAAAGATGTGTGCATATCATTGCAGGTACTACTAGAGTTGCTACATATAAACACAGAAATACAAGCACAAGCAGGTAGCAGAAGCACAGGCAACACTTCTCCAGCAAGAATAAACGACATAGAAAGCCCACCTCCAAGGGGCAGTGACCAACACGAGCTTGCACTCCCCGAAGCCATAAGCAGCAATCCGACGAGAGGAGGCTGCAAGCAGCGCTGCTATCGCTCTGCGCAGCGATTCGTACCAGATGCATCAACGCCGGTGATTTTGCAAGCGTGATAGCGCAGCTGACCGCCCGTGAAGATTTTGTGGGGAAGCTCATGGAGATCGTCGAAGAGAACAGCAGCTACACCACGCCAGCCTGCCTGGCAATTGTGAAGCTTGCCTGCGAGATGGTTATATCATTGATCCCACACGATAAACGCGTCGAAGAGATGGAGGAGAAGAAGGAGATGATTAACGCGCTGTCTCAGGCTTCGGAGACCATGGCTGGGCTCGAGAGCTGCATGCTTTTCGCTGGAACCGATCGTGATTGTTACGGTGTCCCTGTGAAACCTCTCTCTTCTGTTCTCGTGAAACAAGCGCAAGAACTTTTGAGACAGAAAGAACAGGAATTGGGGATGAATACGTCTGCCAGAGAACCATGATTGCATATAGTTTTTATCTGCATAATGCCTGCCAAGTATATGCCACCCTGTATGAATGAATAGCTTGTGTGAATTCTGCGTAGAGCTGCCAATGTCCTCTTGAATGGTTGTCACCTCGCTCACGTGCCACTTCTATCGTGTACTATCATGTTGACATATTTATTGTATAAACTCATCTGTTAAATCGTATGATGGTTGCTGAAGATCCATGTAGAAAGGGTCATGGTGATGAACAATTGACATGTTGGATGAGTTAAACTTTGATTTTTTGCAAAGGAGTTGTAATTTTTTTATAGTTGTTGCCTGAAGGGCGGTCAGACCAGCATACAACTACGGTCTAACCGGTGTGCACCAGTAGTCTGACTGGTTAGTGGTTAGTGGTCTGACCGCCAGGCGGTAGGAGTGGACTTTAGTTGACGGAAACGATTGTAACATCCCATTTTTGGGCATGAAATTTTGGCTTGAATAAAAATTTCAAGTTGAGTTTGAATTCAATCTTCATCTCAAATTTTCAACCAAAATTTGAATTTTTAAAAGTTTCAAACCCTTTTTGGGCCTAGCCCGGCCCGTTTCTCCCCTTTTTGGCCAACCAGGCCGTTGGCCTTGGCTCAGCCCAGCCTAACCCACCTCCTCCCCTCCTTACCCTCTTTCTACGCTAGTGCCACGCCAAATCGGCGCCCGCCCACACCCGCATCATGTGTGCCCTCACCTACGCCGCCCGTGCGCTAGTTGGCCACTATGGCGCCACAGTGCACGCCTGCCTCGCGCTGACTACGCTACACCCGGACCCCCCTCTCCTTCTTCCTTCGTGTACCACGTCGCCAAGACCTGCGCCCGCTGCTCCTAATCTGCGATTGTGTCGTGGCTGGGATCTTCGCCCGTAGCCGTTACCACCGAGCCGCCCCACGCCTTAACTCCTCTGTCCCGTGCCGCACGCAAGCTCTGCTTGTTCCCCTCCCTATGTGCCACTGAGCGCCGCCGCCGCCTTGGGACTCCGTGCAAGCCTTGATGGCACCAACAGCACCTCACCCTCCCCGCAGTTATAAAACCATTACTGGTCCTCCTGTCATCCCCACTCACCTCCCCTCACATCCAATCTCACCTGAGAGCCCCCAAACCTTCTTCTTCCTCGCCACCGGCTGTTTCTCCACCCGAAGGCAATCTCGAGCTCTACTATGCCTCGATCCAATCACTGGTGTCTAAAGCCTTGTGCAAGGACCCCGCAGTGATCCCAACCTTTGCCGAGCACTCCCTTCCCCTTCGGTGAGCCCTCTGCATTGCCCACTCTGCCACCGATCAGGTCATCACCGATAGACCACTCTATGCATCCCCAAGCATTACTCCTGATGAGCCCCCCTCTGCCCGTAGATGCTCTCCTAGCTTGGAATCGGCTTCTAGTGCCCTGTAGCACCACCGTGCCATGCTCGGCCTTCCATCACTGCTAGAGCTCGTGGCCAATCGCTCTAAGCTCCAATTTGGCCTATGCTACCTAGCCTGGAGGTTCTCACATCACCATAGAACCTGTTTTGGCCATCCCCTTTGATCGCCGTGGCACCTCGCGCCGGCGATGAGCTATGCCATGCTCGACGGGAGGGAGAGCTATTGTAGCACCGTGATTAGTTCAAATCATGCATAATTAATCAGCTTAATGATCATCATCAGTCATGGTTAAGTAGCAGCTGACCCATGTGCCCTTCTCGCCTAATTAGCCTCATGTATGTATGACATGTGGGCCCTAAGCCCTTTTAAAAACCCATTCTGTTGTTTGCACAGTAAAGGAGTCCCACCTAAGGGTGGAAAACTAGCTTGCGGCTTGGCTCGAGCTTGTAAAATTGCGAGTCGAGCTGAACCTCCCTCATAGCTTGCAACAAAATTGAGCCGAGCTTGAGCCGCTCGCAAGCTTATTTGGCTCGTGTTAGCCCAGCTCCCCTGGCCCCCAGCCTACTAAGGCCTAGCGCCCCTAACCCTAAGTCTCCTGAATCTCGATCCTCAATTCCCTAATTCCCCATCCATCGTGCCGCTCCACCTCGTCCACTGCTCCTGTGGTACCAAGCTCCGGGCCGAGCAGGAGGAGGGTTGCGCCAACCAAGAAAAAGGGTATTACGGATGGGGAGGCGGGGCGGAGGCGGTTCTGCGGTGTGCGGCGCTGGCCGTGGGGGAAGTGGGCGACGGAGATTCGTGACCCCATCCTGGGGAGGCTCCTCTGGCTCGGCACCTTTGACACCACGAGGAGGCCACCTCTATCTACGACTCCACCGCACTCCGCCTCCGTGGGCCTGACACCATCACCAAATTCCCCTCCTCCTCCCCCTCGTCTCTGTCCTACTCGGCCGTGTCCATGCAATTGCTGGAGAGCTCCACGGCCTCTCCTCCGTGGACTGATTCCCCAGCGAGCTCCATGGCATTTCCTGCAATGGCTTCGCCGATGAGCTCCACGGCCTCTCCCCCTGGGCGTTGGATGCTAGGAAGGGGTGATTGTAGCGCTGTTCGAGATGGGGTTCGAGGAGGACGAGGTGTTGATCTCCATGGAGTTGTACCTGCCAGTGACGGGGAGCTAGTGGTGGGGCCCAATGGCGAAGTTCATGGAGCTGGGTGATCTAGATGACCTCTTTGCATCGCACCGGAGCGTGTCACGGTTTGACCAACTTGATGTGACATTGGAGTGAAACAAAACTCAACCGCATTATTAATTTTTGGGAGAGCTTTTCATTTTGTTCATTGATGGAGTCTACAAATTTTTAGAGGATATTTTTGTCGAATGCCATGTTCTATTTCAATGCTGCTGGTGTTGTGTGCTTCAAACTTTCAATCCTGTGCTACTGTTGTGTGTTCTGATACCTGTGTTGACACAGCCTCAACAGCTTGGCTCACGAGCCGGCTCGAGCCACGCACCAAGCTGAGCTAAGCTTGCTCCCTAGCTTGGTGGCTAAACGAGCCGAGCCGCTCCTCTGGCCATGCTTGACCGAGCCTGGCTCGAACCGGCTCGGCTTGTTTCCACCCATAGTAGCACTTGTTAGCCCCCAATCGTTTTCTTCTAGAAAATAAATCAAAATTTAATTAAATCCCGTAGGACCCATCTGTCAGTCTCAGCAACCTGTTTCAATGGAAAATTAATTTAAAATCCAGTGGACCCCATTGTTAGAGAGAGAACTTCTCTCCTCTATTTTTTTGGATTTAATCCAAATTTAAACTTTGGAGAGCCTATTCTCATTCATTTGAACTCCAAATTTGATGAAATTTATTTATAAATTTTTGTAAATTCAAGGTCTATCTTATGATAGTGGATTTGTTCAATTTGAAGTTTATTTAAATTTTATTTGGTATTTATTTGCTTTATTCACTTGTTTTTTATGTGATCATCTGAGAAGAGTATGAGGACATGGAAGAGCACCAATCCAAGCAAACTCAGGAATTTCAAGACAAGGCCACTTTTGAGCTATGTGAGTCAATACTTTGATCATTTGAGCCTACATTTGAGCAAATGTATATTCGTTTAAACTATCAAATTGCATGCTTAATTTATTATACAAATGTATGTTAAACTTAAGGTAGATGTATGCCTACTTGATACTGTAGTATTATTATACCATCATTTGACACTTGAATCACTTGATCCATGTCACCTTGGATATTTAATGGTAGCTTTACTAGTTATAGGTCATACTTAAGCGTCATACTAGTCTTACTTAAGTACCATGTTATTATTTTGCTCTAATCTTCATCTTTTAATCATGGAACTTGTTTTGGATAGTCATTGGAGGGAAATGACTGGTATTTTGATATAAGTTAGTTTTATGCTTCTCAAAACTCTAAAACATGCTATTATCATATTTGGGCGGATAGTATGATGGTTGGTGCGAATGCAACAAGAGAATTTGGTATGTGGTATATACCACCCAAATAACTTAAGGACTTAATTATGTGATGACCTAATGTAAAACAGTGCAACAATAAGTCTATAATGTGTCAACTTGGCTAAATAATTTGTATCCACCAGTGCGAGTTGCACCATGGAAGTGACTCATGAGTCCTATCACTGGTTTAAGTCATCATGGATACAGGTCGTGTCGCTGGTATAAGCCATCATGTGGTGCGAGAGGTCTAGGTGTGGTGGACATAACAACCCTTAGATAAAACCTTAGCAGGCGTTGTAATGATCTTCTTAATTCACATATCCAAAGAAATATGTAAAACATAACAAGTTTATTATCTTTTGTGGGTAAAGTGTATAGTCTCTGCAGAGTATAAACTGTTTGAACAGCAATGCCCACAGTCAAGGGCAAGCATGGAAACATACTCGAGTTAGTTCTATTTCAAAAACCTTTGCAGGTGAATATAACCTTGAATTTAGATTTTATTGGGCAGATGTAACCCAATATCGATAATTGGGTGGATGCATGAATCTAGCATATGATGGATGGAACATGTAGCATTATAAATATTGCACACTTTCACTCTCTTTGGTAAAAGATGTTTTGGTTAAAATGCTAAGTCATAGGAATTTCTAATTTCGATAGTTTTAACTATTGCTTAGTAAATAAAAGAACTCAAGACTTCCTTGTTAATCCTTGCATCTAGAAATATTGTATTTTGTGTGTTGGCTCATGGAGCACTATTGCTTGTGCTCACCCTCACTCATAAAATTCCTCAGAGCCTATGGACCAAGGACACTACGATGTTCCAAGAGCTGATGGTGAAAAAGATGGAGGAGTTTAGATTAGGCTTTTGTAGTCTAGGTCTCACCCTATTCTGGTAGACTAAAGTTGGTGTTTGCGTGCACCAATATTATCCAATCCTTGGGTAATATCGGTCGCACACAGATTGCCCCAGTCGCTTGACTATGGTAAGATGTGCCTTCCCCTTTTTGTTTTCACTACCGCTTCAACAATTTATGTAATGTATACATTTGGCGTAATCGGTCCTTATTGTAAACTTGACCCAATATGGTCTATTTGAACTCTGATAATTGTAATATTAATGTATGGTACAGTTCATGTCTTGTATGAAATGATTTAGTGATGTATTTGTGAGCGCTATCTACTGATCTAGGGAATAGTGCAGTTGTTTTATAGAGATTTTTGGATTGGCTAAATCTGGGCCTGGCATGATGTTCCTAAGAAGGTCATTTTTGGTGGCTTGGGTGAGTTGGGATTTGGTCTGACCGGCCTTTGGTTGGCGGTATGACTGAGTGGTTAGATGGCATGGAGTAAGCAGTCAAACTGCTCCCCTATTACCGGGACCTGGCTAAGGGGGTGTAGGGTGGTCTGACTAGCTTGGGTATGGTAGTCAAACTGGTTCTGAGTGATGGAACATGAACTTGAGAGTTCAACTGGGAATTTGGTCATAGGATGATTTTGATCATTGGTAATTGGTTGCATATGTTACGTGATGCATGCTTTTACTAATGTGAGTCAAGTTATGAAGAATTTGTATCTGAAAATGATTTATTGGTCTATGGATTACAGGTAGCTTGGAGTCAACTATGGTCAACAGCGAGGAGGACCTGAACTTGGTTAGGGAGAATCAAGGTCTAGAACGGTCATGGATGCCGAGTAAAATGGTTGAGCTCAAGCATGGCACATAAGGAGGACAAGGGACGTTGAAGACAATGTTCGAGCGACAAGTTGAGTCAGGTGGCTTCGTTAGTTCAAGTGAGGCATGGTCTAGTGGGAACCAAAACAGAACTTGCTAACATAGGGGAAGCCATTGATTAACCTACACATGACAAGTATGGTGATTGCTTACAAGTGAAGATGAAGACTAGGTCAAGGAAGGTTATTTTGGTAGTTGATCAAATACTGGGCTTGAGATCTTGATTAGAACAGCAATGCTAGGATGGTGTTAAGGGAAGTGGTTTAGGTCAAGGAATGCTTATGTAGCTAAGTGGATTGAATTGGTATTCAACAGCGGGATTGGATGTGTAAGCGCTTTGAGAAGAGTGCGTGAGTTTAAACCCGGTGTTAGTAAGGTTAATAGGTTTCCTCGGTAGGCTAATGGGTATGACCCATTAGGGTTTGCTGGTTATATGAGAGGGGGAGATGGAGGTGATAGATAAGGTTTTGAGAAGAATAGATAGGGTTTCATCTCATCTCCTCCTAGGCTTGAGAGAGAACTTGAGAGAGGAAAATATGGTGCTTTGGCTGCACCTTGTAATCATTCATACTTATGCAAACTTCATTATCCTTTACTAATAAATCAAGTCTTTTGCCTATACTTGTTCGTGCACTTGATTTGGTTTTCATGGTGGCTTGAATCAAGCTCTTTCTTCCTCCTCTTCTATCTCTTGAGTTTGTTGTGGTCTAGGATGAGTAAGTAATGGAGATGACCTTATCTAGATCACATCCATGGCAAGATTCAAGAACTAGGTAGGTTTGATCTTGGTTGAGATATTTCTTGGAAGTGATGATTCATTTGGTTTTGGTGGGTTTCTGTAGCATTCCATTTTGGAGAATTTAAAATTTTTTAATGAAATTTGCTATTGGACTTGTTTTGAATTTTTAGCCAATTAAAAAATCAAGTCGAAATTCAAAACTTGAAATTCAAAATCAAAACTGAAAATTGACTCCAAAATTCAAACTCAAAATCAAATTTGAATTCAAATTCGATTATGAAATATAAACTCAAACCCAAAATTTGAACTCAAAATTTATATTATGGGCCAAGCCCAATTTTTTCCTTCTCCTCCTCTTCGGCCCATTTCCCCCTTCAGCCCAACCAGCCTAACTCCCATCCCCCACTCCCTCTTCCTTCTTTGGCCTAACCAGCACACCCCCGCTATGCCTGCATGTGCATGTTGCACCGCACCCATGCCCGCCGATCACACCCTACGCCTGCAGCTGTGCCGCGCGCTCACCACAGTCCCTCACCACATGGGTGCCGCCCCCTCTTTGTCCCTCTGTCCTTCCTCTCTATCTCTCTCAACGATGCAACCAGCAATTTGCCCGCCTCCCCATGCCCTAGCGCCATGCCACATGGTCTTCACCATGCCACATGCCCAGGCCATGCGTTTCCACGTACCATGCCGCTCCACCTTGGCACCTTGCCCACCCTGTGTGTGCACAGGAAACGTTGCTGATAGACTATGTGGAGGTCATCCCATGTGTGTGATGAGTAATTGACATCAGTTTAGGGAAGTCGAGTTTGATTTGGTTGGTTCGGACCTTGACGTTGCGTGGTGCAATCGGGCTCAGTCGGACTTGGTCAAACCTGGTCAAAATGGTTAGGATGCATATTATGTCGACTTGTCAGGTTTGGGCTATTTCATTAATGCATTTATACTTACATGTATCGAGCGGTGCTATTTGATGTGTTTCTTGTCTGTGTTGGCTGCAGGACGTCGAGGCGGAGTCGTGGCGAGACACGAGGTGACCGGACTAGACACGGGCGATGTCGAGGTCAGAACGGTTGAGATGTGTCAAAGACGGCGGAGACTCGAGGTGGTTGCGAGGCTTGGACGACAAGGAGCGCGGAAGCTTCCCGGAAGGTGCAAGCGGCGCGAAATGGTAATTTCGCGAGGCTGCAAAAGCGGGAGCGGGCTCCGTTCGGGTTTAGCGGGCGTAACGGGTTGGAGACCCGTTAGCCAAGGGCTATAAATTGGAGGGAGTGGCTGCATGCCCCCTCATGCTCTCCAAGGGTTTCTAGGGTTTGCTTTAGTCAAAATGAGCTTTGTGAGTTTGTTTTGGCTTTAGGCTTTAGTTGGTGGAGGGTTGGTGGAGATGGACAGAGTGTTGTCTCCTTCGTAGGTTTCTCCTTCTGTGTTGTGTTCCTCTCAAGAAGCATGTAGAGAGAGCTTGTGTTCTTGAGTTGGGAGAGGTTGGAGATGGATTGAGAGTCTTGTAATCATTCCTCTTGCATCAATCATGTATCTCCTTTCCTCTCTATCAATATGAGATGGCCTTGTTTGAGTATGATTGAGTTCCTGGCTCTCTGTTGCTTATGTTTCTTCGATGCCCTCTATGTTGATTTCTTGACTTTTTGTGTTTTGGCTCGATTCTTACTGGGAAGTAGCAAAATGGGTTGCTCCATGATGGAATTGCATTTCTAGACCCTTTGGTTATCTAGTTCCAAGAGCAATTTGATCAATTTTGCAGGAATCATGTTTTTGGTTCTTCCCTGTTCTTGAGCCCTCTCTGTGCCCTTCTAGGGTTTTGGTGGTTCTCGAGTTTCTCTTCATGAGGTAGCTTGATTTTTGGTCTGGAGAGTCCTATGGCTATTGCTAATATACCTGCAAAGTATCTTGGCCATAGGATCAAAGACCTAGTGGGAATCTAAGTTTTTGTTGTTGCCTCTGTAAGGTTTCAGAGATTCTAGGGTTTGGCAAGATTTCCTCTCCTCTCCAAAAGAAAGTGGCCTGACTTGATCTTCTGAGCCCTTAGGCTATTGCTTTTGTTTCTGCAAAGTCTCATGGGCAAAGGTCTTGAGATTAAATTTGAGATTGAGTGCAGCACTCTGCTCTATTTTCAGTTTTTAGTCATATCTTTGATTTCTTGAGTTTGAGTTGGTTCCCCTTGCTAGCTGGAGTCTCTGTGGTATTTGGAATAGGAGTATGCCTTTTTGGCCAACAAGGAACAACTGAGAATCAGTAATATATGTGAAATCCCTGTTTTTCAGTAGCTGTGAAATTCAGTTTTTCAGTCTGCTGCTGTCTGAATTCGATGGGCTGTCTGACCGGAGGTCTTGGGGCGGTCAGATCGGAGCTCTGCCGGCGGTCAGACCGGCGCTCTGTTGGCGGTCAGATCGGCCTTGAGGAGGCGGTCTGACCGGCCTGCCTTAAGCGGTCTGACTGGCCCTGCCTTTTTGGTTGCTGGTTTTTGTTGTCATGTGTTTCTCCTCTGTAAGGTCAGGTCTCCAGAGAGCAATTGAATCCCTCTTCATAGTTTTCATAATTATCGGAGAGATGATTTGAGTCCTTACTCTTTGGGGGCAAGTTTTTAGAGGTCGACATTCACCCCCTCTGTCGCCATTTCGGTCCAACAGTCGCTTTCCCTTGGCTATTTAAGTTGCCCGAGCACCCCCATTGCTCTCTAACCCTTCTAACTTGCCTCCAACACCTCGCCATTGCACGCCCTGAGCTCATCGAGCCCCCCCACCAAAGCCTCGCTATGACCCCACCATCGCTTGTCACTCTAGTAAGTTCTTCCCCTTCTTGAGCATGTCAACGTGATTGTCTTTCCCTACTCTCCATCTCACCTCATCCAATTCAGGTTTCATCTACAAGCGCTCACCGACGCTGTTATCTTCCCCAACTCTGGCCATGTTGTGGCCCGCTGACTTAGTGCGGCACCCTTTGATTCCCACCGACAGAAGCATCGGTGTTGTGGTCCTCTGCTGCATCACCTTGGGTCTCCACCACTAGATCACCACAGTGCCTCCCGGACCTAACTGACCTTATCGATGAGTTCCCCACGCCTAGTAGATGCTCCTAATACCTTTCTTTTACTTGCCTCGCTGTCGATGCCATGGCCACCATGGTGCCCAACCACCACCGTTGGTAACGCCGCCGCCACCAATAGGACCCTTGTGGCCCTGGCAACCCCTTTTGGGCATCGCCAGCGATGAACACACTCTATTTTGGTTACTTAATTAAGCACTAATGATGTCTTAAGCTATAATTAAGTTAGTGTTAATGACACTCATTAATTAGTGTTAATTAGTCATTGACACGTGGGCCCAGCTCATTAAGAATTCTAAATAAAACCAGATTTTAGTTATGAGTCTTTGACAAGTGGGCAATCTTCACTATGCTAGCCCCACCTATAGTCACTCTCCCCTTTTTCTTAAAGAAAATGAAAACCCCTCCAGTCCGAAATGTCAGCTGCCATTGGATTTTCTTAAGAAAATAATTCGAAAACAAAATTAAAACCTACCGCCTCACTAGTTAGCCTCTAGCATATTATCTAATATGAAAATAAATCCAAAAATAAATTAAAACCCTTGGGCCCCACCTATCAGTGAGAGAGCATTATCTCTCATCTGTTTATTTTGAGAATTAATCCTAATTTAAACCTTGAAAGGCTCGTTCTCACTCATTTTAAATCCAAATTGAACCAAACTAGTTTATAATTCATCTAAAATCAAGATCTTCCTATTGAAAGTAAAATTATGTATTCATTTGCCTTTCGTTGCAATCGCTCAAGTGGATTATAAATACCTGGAAGAGCAACAGCTCTAGCCCAATCAAGGACAATAAGCTTATGAGTAAGTCGAGTCAATACTTTGATTATTTTGCACATATATTTTGAATGCAAGTTATGTTGATTTTAAATTATTAAAGTGCATGCTCTAAATTTTATTATGCAAATTATATTCATGTTAAGCTCATAGTTAAGTCCCAATGAATAATTGTGTTACTACACCCTCACTCCTTGAATTTGGATATAAAACCTTGTCACCCTAGAAATAATGGTAAATATACTAGCGATAAGTCCATATCTAAAATGCCAAGCTTAGTCTTGCTTAGATTTTTGAGGGGCAATAATTTATCCTAACATCATTTCAAACATGAAACTAAGTTTGGGCAGCCACTGGAGGGAAGTGGCTGATATTTGAACTAGAAAATATATTTTGGAATCCCAAAAGTCTAAACTTGTTAAATATCTAGACGGATGGTAAGAGGGTTGGTGCGAATATTACACGAAAGTGTGGTTCCTGTTTAACTGCCCAGATAACATTAAGGAGTTAATATTGTAACCCTTTCTAATGTAAAATTGTGCAATTAGAAGATTACAATGGATATGATATGGCTAATTAATATGCATTGACTCAGCATAGTTGTGCCATTCGAATGAACACGGCTCATGTTGTTAGATGTAAGCCGCCATGCGACGCAACATGGGCCTCTGGGGGTGGCTAGATGTAACTCCACATCGGTGACAACCTTAGTGAGTGTAGTCTCGTTGGGTAGATTCATTGTAAAGGCATTGGGGTGATCTTATTTATCTACATATCTAAGAAAATATGTGGAATATACCAAGTTAATTGTCTCTTAAGGGTAAAGTGTGTGACCTCTACAAAGTAAAAACTGTTCGAATAGCCATGCCCACAGTCATAGGCGAGCATGAGAACTTACTCGGCCACTACGCCTACTACGCTGCTCCAGGACCAGATGGAGAAGAAAACGGTGGAGATTATGATGATCTCTAGTTGCTTAGTCCTTGCCTTAGATAGGCAGACTTTGATGGTGATTGCGTACACATCTATTATCCAGACTCTTGGAAAGTAGTAAGACATCCTTTACCCCAGTCACTTGCCTGTGACATAAAGTGGCCTCACCTTTTATTATTCACTTCCGCTTCTATAATGTAAACATTTAGCTTGATTGGCCCATTATGTAAACTCCACCCAATATGAAATATTTAAACTCTAATGTGTAATATAAGTGTATGGTATGGTTTATGTGATGTATGACTTTGATTCATCAATGTATCTGTGAGTACTATCTACTGATCTAAAGAATAATACGGTAGAATCACGGAAAATTCCATATTGATAAAATCTAGATCTGACAGTTTCTTGGCATGGGTTAGCTTGCTATGATGTATGGGAATTGATATGGATTGATCTTTGTCCAGGAAATCCCACGAGCAAGATCTAATTTTGCTTGGTTTTGGAGCCAACTTGCCCAATTTGAAAAAAAAAGGAAGGAACTTATCCCAAGAAACTCATGATTCTTGATTGGAATATATTTCTGATATCTTTAGCAAGTTATGTACCAGATTTGAAGGAGTTTGACCTAGTAGATTTAGAGTTACCATGGTTTAGGGTTTTGAATTCGTGCTGCTTTCTATTCTGGATGTTTGGCAGCAATTAGACCACCCTTTCTCTTGCGGTCAAACCAGCCAACAGTTAGACCAGTGTTGTCTACATGGTCAGAACGGCCAAGTGGTCAAACCGGTTCCCATGTGGTGGTAAGACTGACCATGTGGGTTTGGCTTGTAGTCTTCTTGCTGTTGGACCATTCCGGTGTGAATCTGATCTTTGTAGCTGCTCATAGCTATTGGAATAGAGCGTTTGGAGCAAAAACATCTAGTTAGTATCCGTCGATACTAGGAAATGGCAACGAGACAAACAAATATATAATGTGGTGGTTTGGAATCATGCATTATGCTTACGCGGATTCTGATGTAAACTAACAAGGGAACATGCTTTTTTGGTTTTTATTCAACTGTCTTATATTTTTAGTTACTGATTTGAATTAACACCAAAATTTAACCGGAGCAGTGGTAGAATTCTGACAGCCCTTGGAGACACTTTCAACAAAATTTTAACACAAAAAAATACATTGTACAGATGAAGGGTAGACTTGTTGCAAATCACTGAAGGGAAGTGATAGAGTGATGACTTTTTTTAGATTTAGAACTATTAATTCCCAGCCAGCAAAGATTGAAAGCAGCTGTTTGACTACTGTTAGTCCGCGCCCTGTCACTCCACTGCTCCAATGACTACGGCACTCTAGCCACCAAGAGCATTGCTGGCCCAGGAAAAAAGAAAGAAAGAAGAATGTAATTAGAGAACGGTCAGTATATGTTGTTTCCTTAGGGCTTATACAAGGACCATTGTCCATTGACATATTGTGAGTGCAGACGTCACATACAAATATGAAATGTATTAACTAGCTAGTGAATATGAGCTGACGACAATCATACTCTACAATAATCATAATGTAATCATCCTTGCATCGTGGACAAGAAAACATCCTCTCCAAATGGTACTACCCTGCACTCTACAAGTGAAGAGAAGAAACAGACATCGGGTGTGTTCTTTTAGACTGTGGTTTTGACTTTTGGCTTATAGTTTTTGAATTATGGCTGTTCGTGAGAGATAATATAAAGAGGAAAAAAAGTCGTATGTGATTTTTATCAATACAGCTGAACTCGGTACAGTGTATACTATAATCTACTTATAAAACTCACCTTAAAAAGATGCACCATTTTAAAATTAGTTACTACAACAGCGAAAGCATAAGCTAAAGTGAAAAAGAATCATCCGATATAATTAGAGAAACACGATGTATTTTGTTTTCTTTTAGGACATGCATGCAATGACTACGGTCGGTGAGGATGGGTAGGCACAAAAATGTTATTTTTAACCGTCTACATGAGTTACCAAGCACACGCCTGCTGGTTCTATTCGATTGTTAAACTCCCGGCACCTAATGAACCTAATTAAAATTGCGAATTTGCTATTTGACAGGCGTCTAAAAATTTTGGTGTTATTTTTGCTAATGAAGATAATGCAACTAAAATTTTGAGATCTTAGATTTTGAGTGGTTGATGGTTGTCACAATTATTAATCAGACTGTCGATCTAGATACGTTAATCATGAATAATCTTTATTCTAGATTGAAAATATATGAGATGGAAGTTTTGCCTTCTAAGATTGATAAATATTCACCTTTAGCCCTTGTGACTAACACCGTGCAGGTTGCTTCGTCGAGTGCTTTGTCTTATGTTTCTTTGCCTGTCTTGTCTTCTTTTTCAGAGGAACACTTCGAGCAGCTCCCTGAAGAGAACTTGGTGTTGATTTCCTCACGAGTATATAAGGCACTCAACAATGTGAGGATGAGAAAGCGAGGTGGTGTATCAGGTCCGATCAGATGCTATGAGTGTGGCGAGCCAGGTCACATTAAGATGGATTGCCCCAAACTGAGGAGCAAGGAGGTTAAGGATGACAAGGCTCAAACTCGTTGCACCCAATTCAAGATTGACCCAGCAAGAAGCACAACTATCACAGGGTGGTCAACAAAATACTTGCAGCACTTGAGAAGATTAATTTGAGTGATGTTCATTCTGCAAGCGACGATAAGGATAAAGGCAAGAAGGCAAAGAAGTAGGACTTCACAGGGATATGTTTTATGGTCAACAGTAAGGAGCTCAGTGACGATGATATTTACAGTGATCCTGATGAGATAACACCTTCTTATGCTAATTTATCTCGTGCTGTGCTTATATTGACAGAAGAGATTAAAAAGTATAAAAGGAAATTAAAAGTCATGATTATGTTGTTAAGAGCTTAAATCTGAAATTAACAGACTTAGAGCATCTATTTCTAAGATGAATTTTGTGAGGCTTGTCAAGTTTTATATACTAAGTTAGAGACTGTTAGAACAATTAATACATCAAACTTGGCTCAACTTAGTGATGTAACTGCTAAACTTGATGAGTTAAGATTGACACATGACTCTTGTGATGAAAAGTTAAAACTTGCTAATAATGAAATTAAAAAGCTTAACTCTAGTTCTTCTACTCAATTTAAGGCTTGCTCTAAGTGTGATTTGCTTCAGGTTAGGCTTAATTCATCTCAGGAGTCAATCCAACAAATACTCTATCATGAGACTCTTTCTTGCTTGAACTGTCCTAAACTTAACACTGAAATGGAAGCCTTGGCTAGAGAACTCAACGATTTTGCTGAAAAGGAAAGATTAGCTCAATCTATTGCTTCTAAAGGCCTTGCAAATGATTTTGTTAAGTGCACAGCCTGTCCTACATTGGCTAAAGAGAATGAGTATCTAAAAGACACTTTAGAGAGGTTCACGTTTGGCAAAAAGAATTTGAACATGATTCTAGATCAATCAAAAACAAATATAAAGAAACACGGTCTAGGATTTAATTTTATTTAGCATGCCAAAAATAATCCTTCTAAAGTTGTTAAGTTTCTTGAACCTGGGAAATTGGAAGTAGAACCTGAACCTAAACAGATTATATTTAAATCTGCTGGTGTTGCAAAGGAGTCCTCTACCAAAGTGGGTGTTGTGAAGTCAAAAGATAAGTATAAATGCACTCATTGTGGTAGAGATGGTCATGTGGTTCAGTTCTATTTTCAGAAAGCAAAGAAGGAGAAGAAAGACAGGCTAAAAAACATTCCCAAGTGGAGATTGTACAAGCTCCCAATTGTCATCTTATCTCCTCTAATCAGTTCTCTGCAGACTCAGGAGCAAACTATCTCTTTGCATGAACTAACCAATCGTCTGCAGGTCCTACACTCTCTAACTTGCTCTCTGCAGCTCCGGGAACTTCAGCTACTGAACGTGGTCGTAGTAGTCAATCAGCCCTAGGAACTTTAGCTACTGAATCTGGCCATGTGGTCGGACGTCACACGACCAGACCAATCAGCCGCGTAATCGAGCACTTCATGGTTGAATGTCCCACGATCAGACCAGTTGGAAGTGATGTTGAGTGCTTTGTGGTCGGATGTCCCATGATCAGACCAGCCGGCCGCATTGTCGGGCGCTCTGTGGTCGAACATCCCACAATCAGACCAGGGTTTTGACCAGTCGCACTTCGTGGTCAGACTAGCGTGGTGGAACAGAGTTGTTGGTCAGCAGGTCACTATGGTCTTAACAGAGTGATCAAACCAGAGTTTCGACCGACTGTACATGGTCGTTACAATGTGGTCGGACCAAGGATTTAACCAATTGTCTAGAGGCGCTCGGTTGGATTTTGACCAGCTACACAGAGGCTTTACGACCAGAATTTGATAAAGGCTAAATCTTCACTTAAATTTTTATCATTGCCTACTACTGACCCTTTTCGTCGAGTATCACAATATTGGATTCCTAAAGCTTACTTCACTAACCCCGGTACTGTGAAACCGACACCTACTATGATTTGAGACCAGTGAACCAGGGGTGGAGAACAGGCACTTGATCTGATTCTAGTGTTTTGCACCATTGCATGATTGGAACACTGGATGGTTCTTCACCTTTTCTGGGAGTTTCTATGAGACTTCACCTTCAGGTTAGACCATGTGGAGAGGTTAATTAATCAGCTATACTTGAATTAAAACATGACTTGGTGCAAGTCTTTGTCTAGAGTGATTATTGATAGTACTTTGTAATGTTCAGTTAAAAGGTTTAGCTTGATTATAAATCTTATTTTTAAATCTTGACCTTGAGGCTTGTATGTTTCATATCACAATCATTTTATGCTCACTCAAGTTGGCATGCTATTCATATAACAAGGAGAAATTCTACAATTGGTATCATACACGTGATATCAAGTTAGAATTGAGAAAAAGAAGATTAAAAAGATGTATGCTTCAAGCATGCCATGGTTAAACAAAAGAAAAAGCACAAAAAGTGCATAAATGAAAAAAAATATGCTTCAAGCATGCCACCATTTAAAACATAGCATTATAAAAAGAAGTATGCTTCAAGCTTGCCACATGCCTAAAAATCTAGTATGAAGCAATAGATTGTTTATGAGACTGCTAGCCCGTCTAGACTTAATGTTTGCTTCAATTTTAGGCTTTCACTTTTCTTTGTTATATCTCATTATGCTTTTTATGATTGGTCTAGTCATTGATGAGATGCCTGTCATTGATCTAAATTGTCTAATTGTGTTAAAAGACTAGTTTTTGATCTAGCTATATGATATATGATTTTATATGATCTAAGAAGCTTTATTCACACTAATGACTTGGTCAAAATATTAATACAAATTGACTTGTATAATCTTCAGAGCTTCTTAATCTTTATTCTCATTGCTCCCACTTAGAATTGTTCTCTCCTTGAAAGTTTTTTGATGATTACATTGCCAAATGAGGAGAAATTGAAGTAAGGGGGAGAGATATTTGGGGATATTTTGAATTGGAAGATTTTTTTGCTTCTCTTCCAAAACTCAAATCTTTTGGGAATTTCAAAGTGTTGTCAATGTATTCATCAAGGGGGAGATTGTTAAACCATGTGGATGGTCGTAAATAAAGAGATTGATGAATAATTGACATTTGGTTTGCTTTGGAATTTGTGTTTGTGAAAGACTTAGTCGTCTGCTATTGATGTCTTTGCTTTCAAGTGTTTTTGCTCAGTTACGAGTGATTACAATCTTTAGACACTCTTACGACCACGGCAGACCACAACATTTTAGACAACAAACTTCGACCACGGCATGATCACATCTGGCTTACAAACACATACAATCATTGACCGCAGTAGTTTTTGACCACGCCTGTCTTCGACCACGCCTGTCTTTGACCACAGCAGTACGACTTCGACCTTACGACCACGATAGCTTACGATCATGCCTGGCTTCGACCACGGCAGTGTGACTTCGACCTTTCAACCACGGCAGTATGATTTCAGTTGTATGACCAGGCAGGTAATCGTAGCTACAATACTCTTTCATGGTCGTAGCTATATTACTCAATAGTCGTAGACTTTACTGGTTGTACTCGATAGTCGAAGGTTTTACTGGTCGATAGTCGACGGCTTTGCGGTCGATGGTCGTAGGTTTTGCAGACTGCGTCCATGGTCTTAGGCTTTGCAGACTACCTCCATAGTCGTAGATTTTGTAGACTGCTTTCATGGTAGTAAGTTTGCAGACTGCCTCTATGGTCATAGGTTTTGCAGTCTGCCTCCATGGTCGTAGGTTTTGCAGACTGCTTCCATGGTCGTAGGATTTGTAGACTAATTTCATGGTCGTAGCTACAGTACTCAATGGTCGTAGCTTTGGCAGTCTTGTCGATACTCATAGACTTCACAATTTGTTGTTCTGCTTTCTGTAGTCGGAGGATTAGCGATTGATTACTGTAGGCTTCACGGTCAGTACGTAGACCTTCATGGTCGATACAAGTGCTTCACTCATGTGATCGTCGAGTACTCGTGTTGGGCCAGTGGTTGACTGGTCGGTGAGTGATGGTCGTTGCTTGAGGTACTTGTAGTTGGAGGACTCGGTACTTGGTAGAAGTGGTTTTACGATCACGGTAAGTGGTCAGGTGTCGGAGGTTTGCCTGTACTCGTACGCTTCGAGTACGTGCTACGGCTAGCGATACTTGGTAGTCGGTTCTCAATAGTCGTCAGTAGCAGTGTGAGTGGTTTCCAAGTACTTAGGGGTTACGAGTACTCTGTGATAGCGGTCGTATGGAGTGGTCTGAGGGTCTGTTCTAGGTAGCGATAGACTCTGTGCGATCATAAATGATCTGGAGATGTCATAGTTGGTTTGGATCTTGTCTGGGAATAGACAAAGATGTGTTTTGCTAATGTGCGTTGCTAGAAGATGGTTTCTTTGGTCTTTGCATGTATAGGTGAGCATAGAGGTGGTCATGGTCGGTGACGAGGAGGACCGGGACTAAGAGGGGTAATCTGAGGTACAAGCAGTCGGGATGTCATGCAAGGTGGTCGAGCTCATGCTGGAGCACATGAAGGTCAAAGGTGGATGCTGCGTGGAGGCAATCATGGTCGGTGACGAGGAGGACCAGAACTAGGAGGAGGTAATCTAAGGTCCAAGCGGTCAGGTGGTCATGCGAGATGATCGGGCTCACATGAGAGCACGTGGTGATGGTGCACGATAGAGATACAGGAGGGAAATCCTGGATGCTTTGTCATGTGTGTGTCGTATAGAGTTGTGGATGGAGTACATGATCTGTACGAGTTGGTTAAAACTCATGTTAGGAAGGGTTTCGGGTCCCTTAATTTGAGGAAGAGATAGAGTTCGTGTCCAGGTGGATAGGGACACGGTTTTGAGGTGTTTGTGTTGGACGTGTCTTGTGCGCTGGTTATAAAAAGCAGGGGAGGCTGTATGCTAGCGTGCAGTGGTTTTAGGGCTTTCAAGAGAAGGCTTTTAGGGGTGCCGTGAGGCTCTTTGTAGCCAGGAACACAATGATGAAATAAGAGATTAGATCTGTCTCAGAAGAGGTTCTTCGATGACTTGTTTTCATCTTCACTTTACGTGCTCTGTTCTGTCTTCAGCGTGTACTCGCTCGGGCAGTGGTCGAACGACTGAATATGTCAAGCGAAAGGAGGTCACAACTACGTGTGTCATGGTCGTGCAGAACGATCGGGTCAAGTCGAGCGATCGGAATGATCAGGCGGTTGATCCGAGATCGTGCTGACAATCGGAGCGAGTCAGCGATTGATCCGAGCACCCGTAAGAAAGCGGTCGTAAGCGAGTGTCCAGAGCGAGCGATCGGAAGCATGCGGTCGTAAGCAAGTGGTCAAAGCTATCGTTCGGGATGAGTGGTCATAACGTTTGGTCGTAACGAGCAGTCGGGCGATAGAGCATCTGGTCGTAACGAGCATGAACGACCATAGTGACAGAGGCTTACGACCATGTACATTCAAGCAGCAGCGGTCATTCTCCGTTCGGTAATCCAGATAGCTTCTCTTTGGTTTCTCTAGGTTGGGTTTTGATTTCAGGTGGTAAAAGCGCTGACAATTATTCACCCCCCTATCTGATTGTGCCTTATGATCCTACACACTGCAATTTAGGTGACTGAGAGTGCAACTTCAGGAGGGGGTGAATTAGTACACTGCAACTTTAGGTGATTGACAGATAAAAAAATTTCAATCAACTGTGCAATAACAAAACCGTTTCACGTGATGCCGACGTTATGACATCCAGGATGAGCCATGCGCATTCCAACTACGGAGACCAAGGTGCATGTGTATAGTTGATGGTGTGAGCAGAAAATAGGCTCTTGGATGGCAGACGTTATGACCAAGAATTTGGAAGAGTGTGTTCTCCAATGCGAGATGAGATGATGATTGTATATTGAGCACGAAATGCATGTCAAGCAAATTGTGAAGAGAAACATGGCAGCAAAATAGTGAAGGGCAGCGGCATCTGCTGTACTTCAAATGCTGAGATGGTCTTGATATTTGCTAAAGTTTTGAAGCGTGAGGAGACTACGACATATAATATATACCAATGCATGGTACGTTGGAGTTCCGCATTGAGATGAGTTGCTACCTTGGACGACTGTTGCTCCAAGCCTCAACCGGTTCTCCATAGTGAGCATGCCCTCTAAACGCCTCAAAGGACTGCACATTCTTCAACCAGTTCATCCTTTTACAGCCATTTTGTGAAGTAGCGTTTCGAACCAAACTGAGCCTCCATAGGGTCTTGGATCTTCCCCTCGCTCGTTGCATCATCGTCTTGTTGTATGTACCATCTGTTGCTTCGTGTTCGTGGCGAAACCGTGGAGTTTTCGCAGAGAACTCTTAAAGCTAAGAGGGGCATCCTAAGAGGGTGCGTCCGTCCAAACTTCCGTGAACCTTATGGCTGATAGTGTTGAACCAAATTTTCATTGGCCATGATAGTATATAAACTTTTTTTTTAGAGAGATAGTACATACACTTGACGGAGTGTATTAGTACACACGACAGAGAGCATATTACACGTACTTTTAAAAAACAGGCGTATTCACAGGGATATATATATAGAGAGAGGAAACCAAGCCCGAATCTCTCTTCTTTAACGCCGCTCGGTTTTCCTTGCACTGCGGCTCCCCCGTCTCCTCACATGGGCACTGAACTGCAGCCCAAAACCCACACCGACCGCATCTCCACTCTGCCGCCGGGCTCCGGTGTCGGCGGGCTTGACGGAGATTCCCGGCCGGTGAAGCTGCATTATCCGATGCTCACGGAGAGCAATTATGCAGCATGGGCAATCAAGATGAAGGTGTATATGAAGGCTCAAGGTGTGTGGGATGCGATCGAGAACAGCAACGTCGATATGCGCAAAGATCAGATGGCATTGGCGGCCATCTATCAGGGTGTAATTACACCCTATGTCGTATCTCACAACATAGGTAGTATCTCGCGTAACAGAGAGTATGTATGTGTAGTATACGAGTATTTAAGACTATATAGGTGGTATGAACAATTTTTCAGAGGTGGTATGCATATTTGTTTGACATACTCCTTTTTATGTACGTATATAAAGGTATTTATAAAATACACTAAAAACTATGGATTTCCTTGCAATTTTTTTGTGTGGTTCACATTGTAGTATCTTATAATTAGTATATGAGTATACCTAAAGTGATAAAGGAGTATTTCAAGTTTGTTTAGGTGGTATATTAGAGGTGGGTGTAATTACACCCGGGAGTAAAAAGTATTTTTCCTATATATATATATAGTAAAAATAACGAGTGCTCCTTGATGTCTGGACACCATAGTCTAAAATAAATATACATTGTGTGTAAAAAATTTTAAAATTTCTTGGATGTCAAATTTAACTAGTTTACTAACTAGTTCAAACAAAATTGAACTAAATTTCGAATTGTAGTTGCCTTTTTTAATGATAGTGTGATTGTAGGTATATGCTAATTATATATAAATCAGCAAAGTATGTTATCTAAATTCATTCAAAACTTTGAATTTGAGTATATTTTTTCACATTTATACATTTCATTTTAATTGTTATAAATGGGTATATACCCTAAAACTGATATTTTTAAAAATATACCTGAAGTTAGATGAAACTTATGCATTTGAAATCATGGTGCCCGGACACCATGGTGTCTTATTTCAGCTTATATACACACACACACACATATACACATACACATACACATACACATACACATACACATACACATACACATACACATACACATACACACATACATAAATATACATATACACATAGATATATACACATACATATACACATACTATACATACACACACATATATACATACATATATATACATACATATACATATACATATACATATACATATACATATACATATACATATACATATACATATACATATACATATACATATACATATACATATACATATACATGCATACATACACATATATATACATACATACATATAACATATATATATATACACACACACACACACGGGAGCATATCTAGTGCTAAAGCCCTATTCAGTGCTAAAGTGCTAAAGCTCACCAGATCCGTCCGATCTGGCTCGTGCGGCTTAGATCAAGGAGGGTGGAAGGCTCCTAACTCACTTAATCTATCTTTTAGAAAACCCCTTACGGACTTTTATTTTTATGATTGAACCCCTCATCCACTCCTCTCTCTCTCCCCCCTCAGATCGATTCGGCGCCGCTCCCTCTCCCTCTCGCCTCCCTCCCCGACGGCGCCGCTCCATCTCCCTCTCCCTCTCGCCTCCCTCCCCGGCGGCGTCGCTCCCTCTCCCTCTCGCCTCCCAGCCTGACGGCGGCTTCATCCGCAGCCACCTCCGTCCATTGCCTCCGCATCAAGGTCAGCCGCGCCGCCGTGATCTTCTCCCCCAATCCACCGCCGGCCGCCTCTCCCTTCTCCCTGCAGCCAATCTCTTTCTCCTCGACTCCCCATCTCTACGCAGCGGAATCTTCTCCCTCACCGTCGCCTAGCCCCATTTCTCCCCCACCGTTGCTCCCCCTCTTGTACGGTGGCAGACCATCGCGCCGCCCTCCGACCCGGCCTCCTCCTCGGCACCCTTATGTGCAGCATCACTCGACCCCATGCCCTGGCTAGCCGCCGTCGCCCCACCCATCGCCTTGCCAGTCTGCGCCACCGTCAACCCTCCCGTCGCCAAGACAATCCACGTCGCCACGCCTCCGCCTCCTCGACACCGTCTTCTCACCCTCCCGGCCACAACTGACTCCATCGACGCCAAAGACCTGTCTTTTTTTTCAAATTTGGTGATGTAGTGTCTAAGTCTTTTAAGGGATTGAGGAATTATGAGGTTTATTTTTGCTTGAATTGGAAGATTTGAGGAATTGTCAGATCGATGAATTGTAAGGTTGTTTTTATTTTTTGCATTCTCAGATTGGCAGTTGAGGAATTGTAAGCTTGTTTCACATTTTTCAGGTTACCAATAGTAATGAATCATTGAAAATATTGATGGTAGCTTGAGGCATTTGTTATGACAAGTGAAATGTGTAAATATGGTTTGTGAATTGAATTGAGATATGTTTTTTGTTTGGACACATTATTTTGTTGAGGAATGTTCAGTTATTCTTGTTAATGGGGTACTCAAGATCACCCAGATGCTGCACTTCTAGGCCTGCAAGACTACTTGAATTGGTTGTGATGGTGTAAATGTGGATCATGTTCTCTGTAACTTCTAAGAATGCTAGGCAAGTTTTGGATTAGTTTTGAATGCAAACAAGAAATTTTTTGTGAGCTGCCAGCAAGTTCTGAGCATATTGTCAGGTTCTCTGAGAATAGCAGTTGTGAGGTTGATGAGTGATGTGAAGAGACTAAGGGATTGGTTGAAGCTCAATGCAGTTTGATGTAATAGTTGTAAAGTGGCAAACAACTGAAGTTTTAGAGGAGACATGTAGCTATGAACTAATGTTGTTCACCCTATTTGAAAATTTCCCTGGTTTCTGCTTGTCCTTGGATGCATGGAGCAAGCTCCAAACATGGTGCCAATTAATTAAACAACTACAGATAAGATAGCAAGTTGCATGCTTGGACACTGACTTCACATGGAGAGCTAGGGTGCATCTCTTTCCAATGTTTGTTTGATACGGAACAAAGATGAAAAATGATTGGAAGTTGTTTGAGAATTTTAATTTCTATGGGTTAGTCAAGGACTTGATGCCTGATTTGATGATCAATGAACTCGAATACATGATGGCTTCCATCTCCTGAACTGAAAAAAATTCAACCATTTTAACTGAAACAATGTGAGTGTTGTTTGCCTTGTACTGTTCATATAATGCTCAGGGGCGAAGCCAGGAATTAGATATAGGGGGGTAATATGGACAATAATGAACTATGCCAGATTTACCGATCTAATAGTCACATATCAGAGTAATATGTTTCGCAAATTACAATGCAAAGAAAATTACATCTCTATTAATTTAAACTTAGCTCTATGACTACCAGCAAGTCAATTTTGCTGAAACCAAGCAGATGCCCCTACTCTCTTTCTGCAGCGCAGGATAAACACCACTAAACTGGTTGTCTGAGCAGTGCAAAGTCATGCATAATCAGGATAAAGAGTTTAAACATACTTTACATTTGGGCTAAACTGGGAGGGGCCAAACCACTAATTAAACACATGTAATTAACTACATAATAGAGGATTAGTAGAACCTATCAGGGGCACAGCCGCACAGGGCAACTTGTGGCTCGTCTGAAAGTTCAAACACAGAGGACGGGGGATGCAATTGTGCGAAAGCAAAGCTCCTAGTTGATGTATCATATCTGTACATCTTACACAAGCTGTTGAATTCATCCGCTCACACAAACTCGTGCGACAAACCAATCTAAAGCATCTAATCCAAGTGATCTCTGCTAGCTAGTTGTTGCCTTGTTGGGGCTCCAGTTGGTGAGGTACATGACTGTCCGGCCTAGAAGGTTGGGGGGTGCCAGGCCCCCCTCTCTCCGCCACTGATAATGCTTTTACAATCATGGCAATACAAAGCCATTACATATCCAACAAAGCCATCACATGAACATGAACATACATGGCATCAAACTCAATTTTCTTTGCAATACTGCATACATGTACAAACAATCCTAACTAGCTATAAAATGTTTTGTAGCTCAACAATTTGGTTGACATGCAACGCAACAGCTTGTGCGGAGCAGCGGCAAAATTCTGATGCTCAGCAAATTTGCTATCCTTGTGAGTCATGCACAATTTTGGCACACAACTTTCACATTACAAAACTTAATTTGTCCAGCTGCTTCCTTCAACATGATGTGCTAAACTAAAACAAATTCTCAATTCTGTGATGTTGCTTGCTTCAAAAAAATTCATGTTGATGGTTGCAACCAAATGATGAACCTCTGCACTAATTGAACCATGGAAAAGATCCTAATTAGCACTAGAAAATTATAGAACATTGCGTTCACAAATTTCAAAAACCATTTGCAAGGAGGGTGAATTTACTTACATCCCCGAGGAGGGTGAGAGCGGTCGCGGGCGTGGATGGGCACAAGGTTGTCCGCGTCAAGGTCTGGAGGGACAGCGGCTGCGGGCATGGCTAGCCGGTGAGGTAGAGAGGGAGAGCTGTGGCAACACCCTAACCTAGGTTGACAGTGGCGAGTGGAGGCTGACCGGGAAGAAGGGGGCCGCCGGTGGCCGGGGAGAAGTGGGCCGGTGCAAGCGGGAGAGAAGGTGACGGTGGCCTAGAAGAGGGGGGGTAACGGTGGGGGAGAAGTGGGGCTAGGTGACGGCGAGGGAGAAGATTCCGCTGCGCAGAGATGGGGAGAAGTGGGGCTAGGCGACGGCGAGGGAGAAGATTCCGCTGCAGGGAGAAGGGAGAGGCGGCCGGCTGTGGATTGGGGGAGAAGATCACGGTGGCGTGGCTGGCCTTGACGCGGCGGCAGTGGACGGAGGTGGCTGCGATGAAGCCGCCGTTGGGGAGGGAGGCGAGAGGGAGAGGGAGTGGCGCCGCCTGGGAGGGAGGCGAGAGGGAGATGGAGTGGCGCCATTGGGGAGGGAGGCGAGAGGGAGAGGGAGCGGCGCCACCGGGGAGGGAGGCGAAAGGGAGAGGGAGATGGAGCGACGCCGTCGGGGAGGGAGGCGAGAGGGAGATGAGAGGGAGAGGAGCGGCGCCGAATCGATCTGAGGGGGGAGAGAGAGAGAGAGGAGTGGATGAGGGGTTCAATCATAAAAATAAAAGTCTGTAAGGGGTTTTCTGAAAAATAGATTAAGTGAGTTAGGAGCCTTCCACCCTCCTTGATCTGAGCCGCACAAGCCAGATCGGACGGATCTAGTGAGCTTTAGCACTTTAGCACTGAATAGGGCTTTAACACTAGATATGCTCCCTATACATACATACATACATACATACATACATACATACATACATACATACATACATACATACAGACAGACATACATACAGACACACACACACACATACATACATATACACACACACATACATATATACATACATACATATATATATACATACATACATCTATATATATACATATATATATATATATATATATATATATATATATATATATATATATATATATGTTTATATATACATATATCTATCTACATACATATATATACACATACATACATACATACATACATACATACATACATACATACATATATATATATATATATATATATATATATATATATATATATATATATATATATATATATATATATATATATATATATATACACAGAGAGAGAGAGGGTACATAAAGGAAAGGATTTCAAAATAAGTATACTAACAAATGAAACTCCTCAGCCAAATTCACATTCTACTCTGCTGTTCGTTTAAAACTGGTCACTAACTAGTTAGCTGAATCACTGCCAGTTAGCACCCACAGAGGTATATAGATGAAAAAAGAAGTATATCAAGGACAAAAAAGAGGTATGCAACGATCAACTGAAAGCCGATCGACGAGGATGCCGGGGAGAGCTTTGCGCTAGCGTCGACGAGGATGATGATTGACGGCCGTCTGCCAATCCAACATCCGAATCTGCAAGTCTTGGAAGCATGAATAAATCAGGATTAATGTAACACCCCGCTCACCCTCTGAGCCCAGAATATTACCACCATTGCATACTTTACCATTCCGACAACAACTAGAAAATTTTAAGCCAACACTAATTTATTTGTGTTGCAGCGGCCAGATACATCATAGTTTTTGTTTTTAGCTCTTACTCCAACATACTAGTAGAGTCTAAAATATACTGACAAAAGATGATACAAGGGGTGCTGCTGGTTCGTGAAATTATTCAGGTGCTACACCCGGCCGTCATGATGTCCTCAACAGTCACCTAAAAATAACAACAAAGTAAGGATGAGTCCACCGACTCAGCAAGTACAAAGCAAAACAGTAAATAACAGGTTCACAAATTAGTCCATAATCATCATAGTTTCATTAACCACTTTTTCCATTTAATCGCTTTAAGTCCTTATGAACCATTCATCATGCATATGCACATGCACATGCACTTCTCTCTTATCTCTTTAGCCTATACCGGTATAGCAGATCGAGCACCCGTCGATGCTCACCCAGGCCCACATTGTTTCCATGTGGGGATCATAAGCCCGTCCTTTTCCATACGGTGACCACAGTAGCCCGTTATTTTCATACGAGGACCTCATTCTCTACTCCCGTGGAGCATCCACACGAAATGGACCTCTGTCAGCACAACACTATCATGACATGCATGCAATGCAAGTTCTCCATTTATGCATATCGGCATGTCATGTCTCACCATCGTTAATCATCATTTCCCATCATGCAAACAGAAATAATAACTTTACCGTACCATGGTAAGTAATGCACCATCATTCATCTAACAGCAATCACAACCCAAATTTACCGTTTTATCATGCACTTGCCTAGTTAGTCTCGGGGACAACACGTGGACGGCTCCGACCCGGGACCTCCACCTGTACAAACATCGACCCAACTTAATGCATCAAATCAAAACCAGTGCTTAAGCAAGCGACGACAACTCAACGCGCATAAACCGATTCTGGCATAAAACGCAAGGGTTTTTAAGGACCTGTCGAGCAGGTATCAAACCCCCATTTTTTCTTTTCTTTTTCTCCTCTTTTCTTTTCTTTCTCTTCTTCTTTTCCTTCCTTTTCTTTTTTCTTCTTCTTCTCTCTCTTTTTCTTTCTCTTTCTTTCTTTCTTACCCAGTCTCTCTCTTCGTCTCATTTTTCTTTCGGCCGAACAGCCTCATCCTCTCCCCTCACTTCTCTCTCTCGCACGCGACTGTGCTCGGTCTCTCGCCGGCCCCGAGCTCACCCGGCCGACCTCCGCTCGCCCCCCGGCCTTCCCCTTCTTTTTTGCTCTCACCCTCCTCTAGATCCAACTGTGAGGCTCGGTCTCAGCTGTCGCTCGTGCGCCCCCACTCGCCTATGGCTCCTCCCCCTCACTCTTCGCCTCGGATCTAGCCGACCGGGACTAGATCTGCCGCCTCCCCTTGTGCGCACACGTCGGCGGGGCGCGTGGCGCCGTTGCTCGGTTAGCACGGTCGCACCTTCCCGTGCTGCCGTGGCGGCCGGCATGGCCGTCAGCCGCCTTTGGCGGTGCCTAATGCTGAATCTGCCGGCGCCGCCACCTCCCCCAACGCCGCCCCTAGCCCAACTGCCGACGCCGTGGGTCAGCCTCCCCCGACCTCCCGGCCATTGGCCTGCCCCTAAGGACCACGTCACAAGCCGTCGGTGCCTAGCACCGACGACAACCCTAGCATCGCTTCCCCCCATGGGTTCGAGCTCGTCGACCATGGCTTTTCACCAGCTGGCCACTCCTCCTACTATCAGGGCAGTCCTCCTCCCTCTCCCATCTACTACCCACTACATGTATTTTATTTTAACTTCTAGCTTTGTTTTGCTCTACTTTTTGTCACACAAGGTTGGGGAAAACGAACCTTACTTGGCTCGGGTTGGGTGGGGGTGAGAAGGCGATGACGATGGCCGTGGTGGTGAAACACTCTCCACGCATTTCCGTTGGCCCTTCTCGCCTCTTCCTTGTCCCGGTCGGGCTCGACATGGTTCCGGCAGTCCTAGGCGGCTTACAGTCGCCGTGGACACCGTCCTCATGCCGTCGGTCTTCCCCTATCTCCCAAACTCCTCTCCTCCGTTCCTCTCTCCCTCACCTTCTCTCTGTATTACTCTAGCTGGTTTAGCCGTGCTTGGCTTTGGGGCTCACCCTCTATTGGCTTGCTCTCGGTTGAGGAAGGAAAAGAGAGAAGGGATGAGAAATGGGAAGGCTTGGTTTGCTTTCTCTGCATGAGTTCTTGGCTGAGGGTAGAAAAATGTGTACTGTACATAGGTGGCTGATGGCTTAAGAAGGGCTTCGGTTGGCTTCTCTACTACCCTGTGCAATGACCAGATTGCCCTTCACTCCTCACCTCACTCCCTCTTAAGTCTGAGGGCTTTAAGGACCTTTTGGTCCACGGGTGGGCTTTGTACTGTTGGCTTTTCTACTGCGGCAGGTAAGTCGGTAAAAGGTAAGAATAATAACTCAGTAAAGCAAGATTGTTTGTCTGATTTCTTATGTCTAAATCATAAAACAAAAATACGTTTTGATTAGTTGGCAACAATTTCTCCAAATGTTGTTTTTTTACATTCTCCAAATATTGTAATCGATTTTTATTTCGAACTGTCAGATTTACTTGATATATTACCTCATATGTCAAGCTGGGAGTGATTGCCATCAAAATCTATCAACAGGTTATTGAATCTACAAAATATTAAGTAGGATTGAAAAATGCAGTATTGAAAAACACAGAAAAATGTAGGAAGAAGCATTTGGAACGCAGGATCAAAAGTATAAACAACATAGGAATGCAATTGAAGTAAAAATCTTGGGAAAATTTAAAAAGCATTCGTGTGTGTGTGAGAGAGAAGAGATTGCATTGGAACTTTCAAAGGAAAATTTTCCATGAATTCTTACCTCTTTTTTTCTCTTCCTCCAAAACCATCGGAAGATGAAACTTTCCAAAGGAAAGGAATGAGGTAACCCTCCATTCCAAACACCACTTTCCTTTAAAACTCCCTTGAAATGCAATTCCTCTACCTCTCCGTTTGTCCTTTGATCCAAACAAGGCTTAGTTACTTCACAGGTAATTTATGTAGTGCATCCAAGAATGGGAGACGATTATACTGATCGGAAAACCGCAGTGGAGTTAGCATGTTAGCATTCAAAAGTGAGCCAGCACATGATACATGCATGTCCATTGAAAATGCAGAGTAATGCTAAAATCAAGCCAATAGTAGCTAATCCAACTTGTATTAATTCAATGTTCATCAAATCAGTTGTTGGCTCTTTGCAATCAAAATCTATCAGCTGGATCGCCAATCCACCAATTATGACTTCTACGTTGACCAGCGTAATAGCCGAAATTTTTGTATTTTAGCCCTTTTTTTGAAAAATATTCACATTTAGACCCCAGGTAGTTTTAATTCCGATTTTGGACCCAGAGCTCGGAGCCGTGACCCACGGCACCGAAGTAACACGTCTCGGCGCCGTGGTCCATGGCTCTGAGGTCCCAGGCCCGCACCAGCGTGGCGGCCTGCGTGGCGCCGACGTGGCAGGACCTCGGAGCCGTGTATCGTGGCGCCGAGCTCGGAGCTGTGAATCGTGGCACCGAACTCGGCGCCGTGACTCGTGGCTCCGAGGTCGGCGCCGTGGAGCTTGGCGCCGAGCATGCGGCTTCTGAACACGGCACCGAGCACGTGGCCGTTCATTTGCATCCGTCCCGCCTCCCCACCGCCTCCCCTCCCCGCACGCGCATCCTCCCCGCCGCGGCCGCCCGGCTCCCCTCCTCGACCGCCTCGGCGCCCGTCGGACGACCTCACCGCCGCGCGCCTCCCCTCCCCGCACGCGCCTCCTCCCCGCCGTGGCCGCTCGCCTCCCCTCCTCGACCTCCTCGGCCGCCCGTCCGACGTCCTCCCCGCCCGGCCGTCCTCCCCGCCGCGGCCGTCGTCCCCGCCCGGCCGTCCTCCCTGCCACGGCCGTCGTCCCCGCCGCGGCTGTCCTCCCCGCGCAGCCGTCCTTCCCGCCCGGCCGTTGTCCCCACCGCGGCCGTCGTCCCCGCTCGGCCGTCCTCCCCGCCGCGGCCGTCGTCCCCGCCGCGGCCGTCCTCCCCGCCACAGAGCGACCGCTACAAGTGCCTCAAGGTGACGACTTCTCCTCCAAAATGTTCGTTGTAGTTTCGTAATTTTGCGCGGGGCTTAGATTTTTTTAGCTAGCTATGAATGTGTGATGCTTAGGTTGTAGCTTGGGCAATGGTGCCGTAGAATGGAAGGATTGTATGGAGTATTGGAGTCGGCAATATGGCTCGCTGTAAGACAAGTTGATTCTTTTGCGACAAGAGGACTAGTGCTATCGAAATGTGTTGTGTTGCTGTGATGTTCTAGGCTATAAATGCGGGAGGTAGTATTACCTTGTTCGTAGTTTTGGATTTGGATGGGATTGTAGTATTACCTTGTTCGTAGTTTTGAATTTGGATGGGATTGTAGTATTACCTTGTTACAGCGCGCCTCAATTCTGTAGCCTATTTCGATTAAAGGTACTTATTAGTTTGGTTTTCAGTATGTTCTAGATGGACAACTTAGTTACCCTATATCATGGAGGCAGTGTGACAAGTGATGATTATGGAAATGTTCGATTTGTTGAAATGCAAAGGGTGTCTCTGATATTCAGTGAACGGCCGTCGTTTAGTGAGTTGGTTGCTAGGGCCCGGGAGGAGCTACATTGTCATGTAAACGAGGAGAGCATCACAGTTAAGGGGTTACTTCACTTCGGTTCGAAAGACACAATTCTAAGGCGGTTGATCTTAATTGGTTGTGAGGATCAGTGGGACAAATATGTCAAATTGGTTATGAGGAATGAGTTCCAATGTTTGGACCTTGTTGTGCGGAAGGTCTCCATTGATCCCACCCCTCACGGTTATTCACCAGAACTAGGTGATCAGGCACCCTTTGACCCTCCGTTACCGGACGTTGCGGTGGATGTGGAAGAAGTGCCTGAAGTGCCCGATGCTCAATCTGCCCCGAACGAGGTTCAGATTTCTCAACCAGTTCGAGTTGAATGTCGGACTGATGATGTCTTGGCAGCCCCTCAGGAGATCCCTTTTACCCAGAATCATCCCAGTAAGTGCCGAGCAACACTTTAGCCTTTTCCCGTCAGTCTATTCTTTTGTCTCAATCCCATGGGTTTCGTGCTTCTGATGCAGGAAACATTCCTGATAATGTGGGTGTTCCTCCCGTTGCTCCATCTGGCAACGTTGAAGAAGTCTGCAGGGACTCCAACAGTGTGGATGTTCAAATTGTGGATGATCTGGAGCCTTATGAGATCGCTAGGGCCGTTGATTCTAATGATGACCGCCCTTTTGGAGAGCTGACCGAAAGTGATATTGAGCTGATCAGGCGTTATTGCCCTGGCCGGGATCCATCAGTTCATGAATTCAGCGATCTTAGGCATTCCCATGAGGCTTATGCCGAAGGAAGGGATGACGAGCTGCTAGATGCTCCTGAGGCCGGGTCAAGCATGACAATTGAGAAGGGCATGGTGTTTGAGGACTTGTCTGCATTGAAAAGGTGGCTGCAGGAGTATTCAGTGATTCGTAAAAGGCCATTCAAGGTGAGACATTCTTATGTGGAGTGGAGGTACACAGTTGTGTGCGAGAAGGAAACATGTGAATGGAGGGTTTGTGCTAGGAAACAGAAGGACACGGGAAAGTTCAAGATCACAAGAATCGTTGGCCCACACACTTGTGCCGAAGCAGAGCTCAAACGGAAGCATCGGCAGTTGACCTCTACCATTATTGCCAAGTCACTGTGTCACATAGTAAAGGGAGAACCCAATATGAAGGTGAAGACACTTGTTGGGATTGTTAAGGAGAAATTTGGATACGACATAAGGTATGGCAAAGCATGGAGGGCAAAGCAACGCATCTGGAAGATGATATATGGGGACTGGGAAGATGGGTACTTGCAGTTGCCAGCACTCTTCAATGCAATCAAAGCGGTTAATCCAGGCATGCATTATGAGTACGTCCCGAAACCAAACGAATGGACTCAAGATGGGATGCAGATATTCTTCCGTGCTTTCTGGTGCTTTGCTCAGTCCATCGAGGCCTTTCGGCATTGTCGTCCCGTCTTCTCCATCGACGGTACGTTTCTTCTCAGCAAGTACCAGGGCACACTTCTGATAGCCATTTCCTGTGACGCAGACAACGCGTTGGTTCCTTTGGCGTTTGCTTTGGCTGAGAGGGAGAACAAGGACAGCTGGGGGTGGTTCTTGCGGCTCGTTCGGAGGCACGTGGTCGGCCCTGGTAGGGAGGTTGGTGTCATATCTGATAGACACCAGGGCATACTTGCTGCCGTACAGGAGCAGATACCGGGGTATCCAGATTTGCACCACCGTTGGTGCACTCGGCATCTTGCCGAGAATCTACTCCGTAAGGATGGTACGAAGGATAACTTTCATCTGTTCGAGGGCTCATGACGATGGTGGCTGGAGGTACGAGTTTCAGACAAGCAACATGGCCGAATCATTCAATAATTTGCTTAGGGGTATACGTGGTATGCCCGTCAATGCTATCGTATCCTTCACCTTTTACAAGCTTGTTGCCTGGTTCAACGAAAGACACACACATGCAATGGCGCTACAGAGTAAACAACAGAGATGGGCGCCAAAACCGAAGCGCCACCTTGAAAGGGCAAAGGCGAGGGCTGAGGCACATGAGGTACATTGTTTTGACAATGCCACGGGCACTTACGAGGTTGTAGAAAGGGGTGGTACAACGACCGATGGAAAGCTCCGGCCGACGAGGAGGCATAAGGTTGTCCTTATTGATTTCTCATGCACATGTGGTAAACCGAGGCAGTACCACTTTCCGTGTTCTCATTATGTGGCAGCAGCAAGGCATCGAAACTATGACTACGAGAGCAAGATATCTCGGGAGTTCAGTGTTGACAACCTTGTGCTTACGTGGTCTCCCCGTTTCGAGCCTTACCGGGATGAGGGAGAGTGGCCACCATACACCGGGCCCAAATACATTGCGGATCCGGGTAGCCGTTGGAACAAACGTGGAACCAGGAAGAGGACGAGACACAAGATGGTTATGGATCAGCTTCCAGGAACAACGAGGTGAGGGAGAGCAACCCCCTTTCTTACTGACCCCGAGCAGAACCAATGTAGCAGATGTGGTAGACTTGGCCACAATTCACGCACATGCCATTGGCCACTTAGTCAGGTGCGAGTGCTTGTTGTTCGTTATGTTTCATAGTTCGTCTAGTTGTTTTTCCATATGCAATTTGCTATGTTTCTTGTTTAATTTCTTATTCTTTACATATTTTATGCATGTTTAATTTTTTTTGTTTACTTATATGCTGAACTGAGAAATTTAATTTTTTTTGTAGGATGGCGCAATTCCACTTGCTAGACCCACACTACGAGGAGCATCGCCGAGGGGAGGGTACTGCATTCATCACTTCCTGTGTAATTTCAGTTTATGTTGATGCATTACCTAAAAAAATTGGTGTACTCTATATAGGAGCTGCCCATCCTTCGTCCTCGAACCCATGACGGGTTCCTGGACATGCGGTACGACGAGAGGTACACTCCCTTCCTGGAGAGGGCTGGCCTAGACGCCATCTCTTACCAGGTTCGCCGTGGGTTGCCCACCTTCAACCCCCCGGCCATCACTGCACTGATTGACAGGTATTCTCCTAAACCATTGCTCCACTTGCATGTTCATTGTTGGTCGGCTATGTGCGCCTCAAATTCTCTGACATGTAGTCCTCTTTTTTGTATCATGTAGGTGGAGGCCGGAGACTCACAGCTTCCACCTCCCTTTCGGTGAGATGACTATTACGCTCAGGACACTCAGAAGATACTTGGTGTCGCCATTCACGGCCGTCCAGTGATCGGACCGTGCGTGCCTGCTGGTTGGAGAGCCCGAGTAGAGGCCTTCCTCGGGACAGAGCTTCCTGCTGAGGCAGTCCATCGCAGTTCTGGAGTTCCGATCTCATGGCTCCGGCAGACTTTCGCAGAGTGTCCTGCACACGCGGACGAGCAGACAGTTGCCTGCTACTGCAGGTAGGGGTGGATATCGAGCCAACTCGTCGTCTAATCGAGCTTTTTGCGAAAATTGACATAGTTTGATTTAATATCAGTTTACATATAATTGCAGGGCATGGATCCTGCACTTGTTTGGCTGCGTTCTCTTCCCCGACGGCACGGGGGACAGCGCGTCGTGGATGTACATCCACTGCCTCACCGACTGGGACACGGCGGGGCAGTACAGCTGGGCTTCCGGGGTGTTGGCATTCCTTTACCGCCACCTCTGCGAGGCGTGTCGTCGGAGTTCGCCGAACTCGACAGTCGGTGGTTGCCTCTACCTCCTCCAGCTGTGGATGTGGTGTCATCTACCAGTTGGTCGTCCCACAGTTACGCCTCCTCGTCCGTGGTTCGCAGAGGTTCCTCCTCGTCGACGTCCAACACTTGCATATCTTTGGGACCAGGTCTCAGTGCCCTACGCCCGGACGAAGAGGGCCTACCTAGAGTACACGAACGAGCTAGATGCGCTCACGGCCTCCAGTGTAAGTTAATTCCATTTGGTATCGCGATTTTCATTTGTTAGTATATGACCTTTAACGTTAAATTGTTGCTATGCAGGTTAAGTGGGAGCCGTACGCCGAGCCAGAGGTGGAGGCCTTTCAGTTCAGCGCACTATGCAGCATAGACGAGGCCCTCTACAGGAAGATGTGCCCCCTTATCTGTTTCTATGCTGTTGAGTATCACCTGCCACATAGAGTTGCACGCCAGTTTGGTATGAGGCAGCTGTGGCCAGTAGCGCAGTTCTCCACGTCTGTGGTCTTGCACAAGTAAGTGGCATGCAATTTCAATTCTAACCTTGGATTCCAATTGCAGAGAGCTTTTTCTAATGTTAACGTTTGGTTTACGTGACATGCAGATTTGATCGTCAGCGACAGAAGAAGGTCACAGACTTCGAGCAGCACCACCACGTGTATGTTGAGGAGTGGGGACACTTTCAGGACCACGTGGACGACAACGACGAGCCGCACAGCAACGAGAACTTCCGGCGGTACCAAGTTTGGTACCAGCGTGCGACGCGGTCCAAGCTTAAGGGCCAATGGACTCAGGATGACTACGCCGACATTGCGTCCTCGGGCGACGAAGACACGCCGTACGACCAGTCGACTCGCCTTGGGACGCAGGTGGAGACGGCACCAGTCCTGGACCGTGTGGTAATGTTCAATCTCATTGCTTATTTTCCAATAGATATAAATATCACTACATATAGCAAATTATCCATTCTTTTGCTTGTTTGCAGGGCAACACCCTGAAGCAGTCCGTACAGGACATAGAGCATTTCTCCAGGACAGTCGGCGACGCCAGGACGCTTACCTTCCTAGGGGTAAGCTTCGACAAAGCCACTTACAAAATTAGTACGTAATATCTTCGTATCTTGTTGGTTAACAAAATGTTGGATGACAGAGGCTAGCAAGTCGGCTACGTCGTGCGGCTAGTCGGTGTGGTTGCAGCACCGGCGCGGGGAGGGACGTAGACGTGCCTGCGACACGACTTGCAGACCCGACGCGGCGAGGGTCTTACACGGCACAGAGCTCATCCCCCACGAGCGACACTTTCCCTGACGAGGGGGGTGAGGACAACGACGAGGTGGAGCCTTCGACTCAGCCTTCACAGCCTGTACCACGCAGACGCCGCCGCGAGCCTAGCCGTTACACTCCAGGCACCGACGCCCTTGGTAAGGGTAAGGGTAAGGCTAGGAGGCAGTGATATTTATGTGTAGGCTTGTGGGTCGTTGTATATATGTTGTAATGAGCTCATTCCCATGTGTTCAATATCACTTTCGTTTATTTCGTCTAATTGTTCATATCACATTTGTGCTCAAAACAATTTTCATTAAATTGTGGAGAAAATTTTATGTTTCAAAAACCATTACCAACGTACCATAATATTTTAAAAAAATCTACAAAAATTTCCTACATGTATCATCTGCAACATAACAAATTTTCAAAACATATGTCGTATTTTTTTCTCTCTATAAATAAATAAATATATTACATATTATTACTAAAATTAAATAAATATATTACATAATATTACTATAATTAAATAATCAAAATAAAAAATACAACTAGTAATTCTTTTTGCGACAACGTAAAGCCTGATCGGTGCAAACCCTAGACGCCGAGTGTCTGCAGACGTGGCAGGGAGCTCGGCGCCACGATGACGACTTCATGGTAACGACCACAACTAAATCATTTGTTTCTCGTTATCTTTTTTCAACTTGATCGATGACATCTACCACGCCACACATAGGCTTGCAGGTTCATCGAATGGGTGGATCGGGTGTCGCCGGCATGGCCAGATAACCGGGCAGTGGAGGTGGAAAACAAAGCACAATACTTTGTCAAGATGACTCAGGCTCGCGAGGTGGAACGACAGATGCGGCTTGAGCAAGAGCGCCGCATGAGGGTAGACCAAATCCGTCTGAAGGGCAAGGAGGATGAGCTGCAAAGGAGGCGGGAGCAGTTAAGTCTGCGTGAAGCTGCCATCAAGCGTCAGGAGGAGGAGCTTCAAGCTCGGGAGGCAGCTCTCAAGACCAAGAGTGACAGGAAGAAGGATGCAGCGGAGCCATCTTCAGGGCGTGACAAAAAGGGGAAACAACCACGCTACACCCAGTAGACAAAATGTAATAGACCCAGCAAGTTATTTTCCCTAAGGCATGCATGTTAGGACTAGTGGTGGAATTCTGAACATTAGAAGTACAGAGTTGCACACATGCCACATGCCTGCCATGTCAAAATATCACTAACCTTCGAAATATCACTTACCACTATATGCATCGATATTTCTACGCTCAATCCTTCGCCAAAAAAATTTAGCACAATTTGGTTTGCATGTCCAACTTGCAATGAACATAAACTTTTATTACGACTTCATCAGATTCGTTCCCATATTACAACTACAAAATTACCAAACCTTGCAAAAACCACGGGAATTGCAAACCCTTAAAACATACCAAACCTTAAAAGTCACTTACCATTTTATATATCGACCGTTCTACGCACAATCGTTCCTAAAAAAAATTACCATATTTTTTTATGCATCTACAATGAGCCAATCAACATAAACTTGTTTTACAATTTTATCAGATTGTTTTGTAATTCACAACTACAAAATTAACAAAACTTATAATCATTACAGTTCCTGCACTCATTCCCACGTGTTCAATATCACTTTCGTTTATTTCGTCTAATTGTTCATATCACATTTGTGCTCAAAAAAATTTTCATTAAATTGTGGAGAAAATTTTATGTTTCAAAAACCATTACCAACGTACCATAATATTTTTAAAAAATCTACAAAAAATTTCCTACATGTATCATCTGCAACATAACGAATTTTCAAAACATATGTCGTATTTTTTTTCTCTCTATAAATAAATAAATATATTACATATTATTACTAAAATTAAATAAATATATTACATAATATTACTATAATTAAATAATCAAAATAAAAAATACAACTAGTAATTCTTTTTGCGACAACGTAAAGCCTGGTCGGTGCAAACCCTAGACGCCGAGTGTCTGCAGACGTGGCAGGGAGCTCGGCGCCACGATCTACGGCTCCGAGCTCGGCGCCACGACCCACGGCTCCGAGCTTGGAGCCACGATCCACGGCGCCGAGGTGCTGCCACGTCAGCGCCACGCAGGCCACCAGGTTGGAGCGGGCCTGCGACCTCGGAGCCATGGACCACGGCGCCGAGACGTGTTACCTCGGCGCCGTGGGTCACGGCTCCGACCCCCTAGGTCCAAAAACGGAATTAAAACTACCAGGGGTCTAAATGTGAATATTTTTCAAAAAAAAGGGCTAAAATAGAAAAAATTCGGGCGTAATAGTTCCGCGTACTGAAGGGTAATGGGTCTTTTTTTTCTTCTTCAGTTTATACCTTTTGGTTGTGGCTTATAATTTTTAGATTGTTTCTGAGAGAGTATAAAGTAACAGAAACTCACATGTGATTTTGGCGATATAAATGAAGTCACTATAGTATGTACTACAATTAACTTGTAGATTCCGTTTAAAAAATACACTCTGTTTAAAAGCTAGTTAACGTAGAAAAGTCAAAAAACAGTTTTTAGAAGTTGAAAAGAAGATAACCAATACTACTAATTGCCGTGCGCTTCTCTTCCGCGCCGGAGTCTGACATTTGCTCAGCGCAAAGGGCATGTTATACTTGTTGGCCCCGGCAAGCCTGATTTACCAGCGTGTTGAGTTGTGACAGTAGTGTCAGCTGCCTCTCTCGGCAAGGACAGTAAACAGCTTGCCTGGTATTCAAACGTGCTCTACGGGGAGAGAAAATTGAATTAGTGAACAGTGAGCTTATCTTTATTTGGACGGACAAAGACACGACGAATACTCACTTGTTAACGACTGGCAATAATTAAACTCCCGGTGCCTCCTAAGCCTAAGATCACCATGTGTTTTCTGAGCAAATCCATTTAGTTGCTTTGCAGGTAATTTGTGTAGTGCATGCAACAATGGGAGACGATCAAGACTCACTCCCTCTCATGATATATATACACACGCACAGACAAACCATGAAAGATTAAAATTCCACACCGACAAAAGGTACATGCATGTTTTTACAGCGCCATTTAATTCATCATGTATGTCCTTACGCCTTTCACGTGATGAAAGAAAGTGAAAGAACGCTTTAAGGAGCATCTGTAGTTGTTGGGATCCATATCCTCTTCAATGAAGTAGCACGCATGTATCTAACTCACCAAAAGAAACACAATCTTTAGCATTAGCACTATATTGTTATTCGGACAGCATCATTGACCTTTTTGTGACTGACCCTATTGTGATATGCTAGGCCACACTGTCTTTTGTTTCTGTTTCGCTTGTGCCTCTCAGCCGAGATGTTTAACTTTCTGAATGTGTTTCAGTATAGTAGCACGATATGATTACCTATCCATTTAGGCATATAGTTGGTAAGTTTTAAAGTAACCATATTTTGCTTGTTTTTGCCCTCTCCAAGTGATTTCTTGATCTAAATACTTTTGCCTAGTTTTCTTTGGTGTTATTATCTGCTGACATATGAAAATAGATCTAGAATTACCTTGGCTATCTTCTACTCACGAGCAAGTCATATCATCGTTTTTCGTTTTTTGCTCAGTTATAGTTCAATCTTGCTTAATCTTGAAAAAGATCTGAATTTTGATATAGATTCTTGCAATTCTTGATTGGAATAGATTCCTAAGACCTTATGTAAGATGTGTGTAGAATTTTATATCATTTGGATTTGTATTTTAGGAATTGCGTCAAAAATAGATCGCTTCAGGCTATTTTAGAACAGGGAAACCGATCAAACCTCCCCTTCTCCCGATCCAACTGCCACCTTCGGTCAGACCAGCTTGGTGCCGGTGGTTTGACCACCAGGCTTCGATTAGACCACTCCTAGTAGCCAGTTTGGCCACCTGGAGTTTGAATTTCCTCGAGTTTTGAGTTCTTAAGTGATTTGTTTTGAGTTTTTGGTTGTTGTTCCTAATCTCAGTACCATGAAGGATCAAGAATACTTAAGAGATAATTTTAATCAGCACCATTCATCATCCTTTATTGCTTTCGGTGCTACACGTTCCTCCTTGTTGGCATTAGAGTTAGCATGTTAGCATTGAAACGTGAGCTAGCACATGATACATCTCCATTGAAAATGCAGAGTAATGCTAACATCAAGCCAATAGTACGTAGCTCATCCAACTCGTATTCAATGTTCGTTAAATCGGTTGTTGGCTCTTTGCAATCAAAACCTTATCAGCAGGTTCTCGAATCCACCAGGTATTACTTGTATGATGATTAATAAGTTTGGAACATAATACTGGTTAACCGTGGGAGGGGAGGGGAAGGATACCAGCGGCGACGGCTCAGATCGAGGGCTTCTGAAGCGAAGTCATGAAGGAAGACGGCCACCTTAAGGCCGGGTAGCCGGGAGTACGCTGACATGCTGTGCCATGCATGGAGGAAGCTGTGCCACTTGATTCATCATGTACGTGAGTACGTTCAAGTTATTGTGGCTCTTCAGATGAGTAAACAACGCTTTAAGGTAGCGTATATGGCTGTTGGGATTCATATCCTCTTCAATGAAGTTCCAAAGCATCTAACCAAAAGAATCACAAACTATAGCATTAGCATTGGTATTCGGACAGCATCATTGATTGATCTTTATGTGAGTGGTCTGATGTGTTAGGCGACGCATTACAACACAAACCCTATGCGGAGAGTTTTTAGTACAGTAAAGATATTTTTTTCCTATTTCTACATTGTTGCAAAGATATTTTTAAAACATTTCAAAAGTGCTTTCCTATGCATCATCACTACAAAAGGTTTGTCCTCAAATTCTAGACCTCATGAAAATACTTCTTTTAGACTTATTATCCCAACTAATTAGGACCTTACAACCTTACTTATTTAGTTGCGTCTTGCAATATTTATATATAGTTTTTTTAACACATATCATGCAACTAAAACTTTAGACAAATTAGAGAGCATCTCAAAAATATTTCTATAAGATAAAATTCTGCATACGTCTCGAAAGCTTATCAAAAACGTCTCTAGAGTACAAAATTATGGGATGATTTTTATGGTTTCTCTAAAAAGCGCCTCTGCAATATAAACTCATGATTTTAGAGATAGATTGAAAAGGGCCTTCAGAAAAGTACCTCTTCCAGGGGTTTTTCTTGTAGTGGCAGCACACTGACTTTTGTTTTTGTTTAGCTTGTGCCTGTAAGCCGAGATGTAACTATATGAATGTGTTTCAGTATAGAAGCTAGATATGATCTAGTATGCCACTGTTTTTGTTATGTCGGTTGTACTCGACATGAAGACTAGCACTACAAGAAATGTTCAGTTCTCAAGCGCCAACTTTTTTCCGAGTGTTTCCCGCTGAACACTCGGGAACGTTCCGAGTGCTTAGAAACACACTCAGGACGAATATATTGCACTCGGGGGAAAAAAAATGTTCCGAGAGTCTTAGGTAACCCTCGGAGATGTAGACAGGAACAACCATTCATGACCCAGTAAACGGAGTCGCAATGTGGTCTAAACCGGTTAGAAAGTCTCTCGAGTGTTTATAGTTTGCAACACTCGGAAAACTCGGGAGCGACAAAAAACATTGCTGTAGTTATCCCTGCCGGGCTTTTTTTTGGGTTCACGCCCACGCTAATGGGTGAATTTTTTTCCCTCTCGCCTTCTTACCGTAAAAAAATCTCCTCTCAAGCCTTCTCAAATAAAAACATGTGGAACCACGCCATGCCTCCAATTTTCTCCATTCTCATGCTCTATTTTTTTTTGCTGCCAAGCTATATTCTTTCAACTGTTCACGGACACAACACTGTAGCAATATTTTTTTTTCAAAAATAGCTCCCGAACACCTTTTTTTTTTCAAAAATAGCCTCCTCCCTAAACTTGAAAGATGTGACAGGTGGCACCTATCACCTGCTGTACCCTCCTTGTTTGGCAAGACCAGGAGGTCGTGGCAGTAGGCACGGGCGCAGCAAGAGGCCGGGTGGCACGATAGTAACATGGGGTAGTCACGGTAAGTTGGCACGCGGTGCGGCAGGTAGGGCTGTTGAGCCCCCTAGCTCAATAGAAGCTGTCGAGTTGTCCTGGCTCGGTAGCTCCATTGCCAGGTGGGTGTGGGTGACTGACCACACGGATGCGACACGATGTGATGCGCTAGACAGTTATTCCCATGGCTCTTAGCTGGACGTGGCAGCTGGCCCATAGGCCAATGTAGGCCTGTCGATCGACAACACCTCCTCATGCGTATAAAAAGCCTCGCCTTCCTCTCCGCTAGCTCATTCAAAGCCGCGCAACTAAATATCCTCCCTACCGAGCGAGAGAGAGCCAAGGGAGAAGAGAGAGAGAGATAGAGAGAGAGAGTAGAAGAGAGTTTGAATCACTTTTTCAAGGTGGGTTGTTGCGATTTAGGGGATTTTGTAGTTAGAACTATTATGGTTCTGGTGAAGACCTTTACGAAGAGGTATGTTTCATTAACGTCTAATTAGTGTAACGGTGGGTAGTTATATAGAATGCACTCTATAACAATGTTTACATGACATATGTATTTAGTTTGTTCGGATGATGTTTTATAATTACCCATGTTAGTGATGGATTAGTGGTGATAATAATGATTATTTATTAATAGCCGGCCATTTTTTCATACAGTTATGTCTGAACTGTTATTATTTGTACACAGTTATTATTTGTGAACTGTTATTATTTGTGCACTGTTATTGTTTGTACACTGTTATTATTTGTGTATTGTTATTATTTGTGCACTGTATTATTTATACATTATTATTATTTGTGCACTGTTATTATTTGTATACGGTTATTATTTATGCACGGTTATTATTTGTACATTGTTATTATTTGAAACTTTTTTACAATATTTTGTAATGTCTGGATGTATTATATGTACACTATTACTATTTTACTTTTTTAGTAGTAACATAAAAAAGGTCGCATTGGTTTTTACACACATATTGCCGCCACTTGCAAATTAGATATACACATATATATGTATTGCTATGGTGCCATTACCAATAATGTAGAAAATATCTATTTACCTATATTGGTAGCTCATCTATGTACAGATGGGTGATTATTTTGTATTATGTTTAGTTGTATGTAATATCATCTAAAATAAGTGTATTTCACCTGCATTGGTGGTAGGTACCTGCTATCAGATATAAAACACTTGTTCATGTTTTACAAGGAGGGAGTCGTACATCATGGGTCACGCAAGAGGCGATTGCAAGCATACATACACGATCGGCAAAGTCATGACCTGCACGTGCAAAAAGCTGATGTTCATTCACAAGTCTTGCTCCCATGTGTACGCCGCATGCGCTGTGTGGCAGCAGTCCTCCGTGCAGTTCATTTTGGAAATTGGAATACTATGACATCCACTATTTGTGTGAGATTTGGAGTGCTGAGTTCAACTCCTAAGGGGTAGACATGCATTACATGGACTTTTGGTTGGAGGAGGTGAGGTGGGTGCCAAGCGGCGCACTGAGTGGCCTGGGCACAAAAGACGGCAGTCCCGCCGCATCCACAATGATATAGATGACAGTCAACGTGGCCAATGGCAAATACCACATAAGTGTAGGCTACACAAGATAATGGGCCAAACTCCATAACGAACTGTACGAATAGGCCTTTTTCATCGATCGCCCCATAGACCTATTGATTTATACCACCTATGTTCTCGTTAACGATATACAGATCGAACCGTATATCATTTCTAGCTTCTTCTATTCTCTGTTGCTCAATCGCTCTCTCTCACTTGCTCACTCTCGCTCTTGCGTGACGGCCGACGAGAGCGGTGCCGCTGCCATCGACCACGGGTTCACCTTGCCCTCGGTTGTAGAGGGAGACCAGGGCGGTGGTGGCCCAATGGTGGGTGGCAGCGACGGGCTAAGGAGGGCGGTGGGCAACAATGGAAGGCGAGTTGGCTAGGTGAGGATTGAGAGAATATTAGGTTGAGCGGGTGACCGGCGGGGACGGGGGTGCCGGTGGTGCTGGTGAGCTTGCCGTTGTCCGCAGGGGGATGTAGGGGCGGGGCGGAGAAGGAGGTGCACGGAGTTACGACTAACGTAGCGGTGATGATGACGGAGGAGGGAGGCATATGAGATGAGGAAGAGAGAAGAGGAAGGAGAAATAGCGAAGGACAACAAGAGGAGTATAGCTTAGAAATCAATTATGATGGTACGGTGTTTCATTGTACTTCTCTACATGTTATTGTTCAGAGAGGGTGTAAGGCCCACGTGACGGTGACTCGTGGATCTCGGTGGATGAAATGGTTGCCTTGTTTTGGCAACGTGTAAATGCAACATAAGAGAATGCCCCCGTTAATTTCCGTGGGACATCGTGTTTGACGTTTTTATTCGTCGAGATTAGGGACTATGATTCACTTAGAAAATGCAATTACTTGGTCGTCGTGATCCCCCCATGCATTTCCTTGTCAACTCTGTTGGTGATGCCTGATGCCACCCATCGTTTTGCCGCTGGGTCCCATAGATCATGTCACACAAGTCACTTCCACCGGAGTTCTCAACAGACGGCGTTAATGTAGCACCCGCGCGACGCCGACCGAGGTGGAGCATTGGAGACGCCCATCGTACAGACGTTTCTGGACTCAGCAAAATAATTGGTGCGAGACAAGCAGGTGGCAGCTGATCGAATCGCTCCAAAATAAACGTACAAATTGACGTCCTCCAGTGCGTCCTCATCAATCATTCCGCGCAACAACGATCCACCATTAACCAAGTCCGTCCCACACATCAAAAGCACCCATAATTAATCCGCTGCTGGCACACGTCTCTCGCCCTTTTGACCAACCACTCTGCCCACCACCGTCAGCTGGCACCTATTCTTGTTGCAGGAAAGCGACTGCCCTCTGCGCCAGAGGCGCCGGAGCCCACCTTCTCCGCCTCCATGACCTCCTCCTCGTCCTCCGGCTCCCGCGGGCAGCCGGGCCCCGCGTTCTCCGTCGACCTCGCCGCCGCCGCGCGCCGCCTCCTCGCGTTCCTCCGCTCGGCGCCGGCCGTCGGTGGAGGCGTGGGGCCGCGGTCCCTGCGGAGGTACGAGGGGCTCTGGCTGCCGCTCGCGGCGGAGGCGGCGGGTGGGGGAGGGGAGGCGGCGATGCTGGTGCCGCCGCCCGACGTGCAGCTCGTCTGGCTCTGCCACTGCTTCCACCATGTGAGCCTTCTTGCCACCTTTCGTTCTTTACTGATTGCGTGAGTTATTGGGGAACTTCTCAGTGTTTTAGGGGTCGTTTTACAAATGTCAAAGCTCGCGTGGTTTAATCAGTAAAAGTGCTATGCCAACTTAAAAGAATGTCTATTGATTATTGAGATCTTGAGAAAATTAGACGGTTTACTGTGCATAGAAAACAACGTGTGTTGGGAAAATTAGACAGTTTACTCTTTTGGAAATTCTGTAATTTAAAATTAATCCCTGGGCTGGACGCCAATTTTTCCACACAATTCTCTCAACTTTAGAATTTAGTTATGTTTTAGCCCTTGAAAACATCGCACAACGTGCTTGATCTCAGGTTTTCTTTCTTCTGCTCCCCAGGAGAGCTATGCGGCATACTGCGCATCAAGGTTCGGACGCCTCATCGACCGTCCGTCCATCCTTGATGCCGAGAATGAAGAGTATGCTGCTGACCATTGTCGGGATGTCTGGGCTGCACGCTACCCATCGGAGCCGTTTGACCTTGACAATAATGAATTTGATGGCAACAATGTGAATGGCATTGCCTATGATAATGCCAATGGTGAAATTGTCAAAATGGTTCAAAGGTACGCTGGCCTAGCAGCTCGCTTTGCCTCGTCCTTCGTCTTGGAAGGTGTCTACCATGTTGCTGCAAGGCGGCGGTATGTGCATTTCCTTGACCTCGTCAAGAAGGCTGTGTGCACGACCAAAGAACACACACGGCTGGTGCCTAGCCTGGACATATTACTAATGTGGCTTGCTCACCAGGTATGTATAGGCATGACATCCTATTAAGCAAACCAATGTGGTTTGGATGTATTTAGTTGACACAACTGTGATGTATCCTTGGCAGAGTTTTCCTGCGAGTTATGCGATGGACATGGCAGCAATGGCCATCAGGGACAATGCCATGAAAGTGGTGGTGGGTTATGGGGAGGTGGTGAGTGAGGAGGTGGTGGAGAGGACAAGGGTGTTGTGGGAGGAGGCATATGATGAGCCATATGATACGGCTGGATCAGAGGTTGATGCGGAAGCAGCTGGCACAGCGAGGGAGGCATTCTATTGGGAGGCTTCGGCATCGGAAGAAGATGCCAACCGTCTGTACAAGGGGTTGCAACCTAGGTTTCTTATGGAGGTATTTCCGAGGCTATTCCATATATCATTTGTTGGGGACTGGGGTTATTCGCTAGCATTTTGCAAAATTACACTGTCTTAGAACAATAGAAAATAAAAGTACTAGCATTCTAAATCTATAAAATCATATTTAACTTAATGTGGAACTTGTGACCCAACTTCATAGTATCTAGCATGATGATATAGCTGGTCAGTAAACAGTATTTTCTACTCGGCAGTTGTTTCATTACATTTGTTTCTTCTTCAGAAAAAATCTATCTGTTTTGGCATTTTCTTATGCCTTGGATTGGCAAAGAATTGAGAACTTATGGATCTGCCAAGCATAATGTCCCCAATCCATCAAATTGTGGCATAATGTCAACAACAGTAAGTCAAAAAAGGAATAGTGAATTCCACAACCCCATGTGAACTGTGATCACTTCAAGCCACGATGCAAGATTTCCTATAGTGATGCCTCAAGTAGTGGGTAGGCCTGCTCAATTATTTGTTTTTGTGGTCATCATGTCTTGTACAAGATATAGTGAATTTCTACACCGATATAATTAAGATATTTTTAAATTATCTGACCACAAGGGTCCACCACTATAACTTGGAAGCTCAAAGTTAATATTTGTGATTTTTTGCTATTCTTGAGAGAAAATTAAGCTAGAGTTCCTCAACCAATTGATGAGTTTATTTGACAATTTGCACACAGTCATTAGTAATCATGGTTCACAATTTCGGCGAAATTCCGCCGAAATTTCAGAGTTTTTGTTCCTTTCGCTACCCCCGGAATAATTTCAATTTGGCCAAAATATTTCGTTTTAGATTAAATTTTGAACTTGTAAAAGACTATAAATCCCTACACTAAGCAAATCAAAGCAGCTACCCCAGTGGTTAGCCCTTCTCTTGCGAACAAGGCATCTAGGGATCGAATCCCACCTCTAGGTACCAATTTTTCCTAATTTTCTTCCTCTGACATATGGGTCCCACATATTCTAGTGCCGAAAATAAGAATTTGCACCAAGGGAGATCGAACACAAGACATATGGGTCCCACATATTCTAGTGCCGAAAATAAGAATTTGCACCAAGGGAGATCGAAGACAAGACATCTGTTAGAGGGCCTTGCCTTCTTCCCACTAGACTAGTCCTTATTGTGCAACTAGAGGTTTACATATTCTTTATCCTAACTTCAAAGTTTAAAATTCAAATTTGATCTGAACCGTTTGAATGAAATTTGTCCGAAATAACCAAAATCTCGGTGATTTCGTTCCTTTCGCTACCCACCAAAAAAATCCAAAACAACCGAAAAAATCCAAAACGGAATAGTTTTCCCTATTAGTAATTGCAATTGCTTTATAATCTTGGATTTTTTTAAAGAAAGCACGGACACCCTTTTTGTATTTTTCAGTGAAAAAATACATATCAGAAATAATATCATGCCTAGAAGGCTTGAACCTGTTACAGCAATGGATTGATACCAACTTCAGTTCATGCACCCACTGAATATTGAAAAAACTAGAGAATTGACACATATTGTACTGCATATTAGTGCAAATGAAGTTTGTCGTCTAAACTCATTATGTGACCATGCAAGGGAAACCTTACAAATATGTCTTTTTCATCTTAACTATTTATCTACTTTATACATTGGCAATATGATATCATTGATTCTTGATACCAGGTATATGTGTTCCTGAAAGGAGAATTTGACAGTGAACACATCAGCAAGGAATTCCTACGGTTGCGAACACAGAGGTGTCACAGATCACTAAATCTCAACAAATCAATGCCCAATTTATCCTGCAAAAACTGGCAGAAAACATGGCATCTGTACTGTGAATTTGCAACCCGGGGCCTCACCATTGAGGTCAGGCGCAGCACAAGTGGGTGCTTCAGGAACAGCAAGCTCCTCAAGAACATATCATTCTCATGGAGTGCTATGTTGCATGAGAAGGCCCTCACTCTTACAGAGGAGCTCGATGTCAGGATGAGAGCGATGGCATCAATTACTCCTCCAATTCAAGCACCATACTTGTTGAAGTGTGTACCTGACCGAGTCACTGATGATGGTGGGGCCATGATTTCTGATGTCATATTGCGCATGAAAAGTTACCGTCCACAAGAAGGACGGTGGCTGACCCGCACGGTGCTTGATCACGGTGGGAAAGAATGTTTCGTCATTCGAATGAGGTACTGTTCTGGAGAAAGGACTAGTAATCTCCATATTTTGTTGAGTTTCAGAATCTATTGCTGTAGTTTGCCTTGGTAGATAAGTGTTCTTTTTTCTTTGGAGAACATTAGTAGACAAGTGTTGGCACATACTGTCTCGATATTGGGTAAATATTCTAACAAAATGAGTCATGCAGGCCAAACTTAAACCTTTTGTTTCGGTACCAACTACCAAATTATGCTCTTGTGTTGAATGGTTACACTACTATGCTTAAGCGGTGGGGGAATGACATGTACTTTTATATCTTAATAGTCAATATAGTTTTGCTGAAGTCTGTTGCAACTTGTGTAGAATAGGCAGATACTTTTATATCTTAATAGTCAATATAGTTTTGCTGAAGTCTGTTGCAACTTGTGTAGAATAGGCAGAGGGATTTGGCGGAGAGGCGCTGAAACTCCCGTGGCAGTGAAATGGGAGGACAGGATCATTGAGGTCCGAGAAGGCTCATGGTCATACATTGCAAGTGCAACATCCGTTGGTTATGCTCCTGGTAACTTCAGTATGCAGAATAATTGGTTCGTGTCAGTAACATATCTTGCCTTAAGAAGAGGTGTGTATTTGTTTCCCTGTGTGTGCAGAGAAGATCGTGGGCACGGCAACACCGACAAAAGATCAACAGGAGAATAAGGTGATCTGGTGCTTTTCAACTGGAGATGTACTGACAGTGCGGTTGGGAGACGACCTCAACTTTCTGCTACAAAGCGAGAGCTCAGAAGAAGAGGTATGGTCCCATAAGCTAGTTTCTCTCTGTGCACTTTATCTGGAATTGTAGGATGGATTATTTTGCAGTAAAATCCCATAAGCTCCTTTCTCTCCATGCACTTTATCTGGAATTGTAGGATGGATTATGTTGTAGGGGTGGCCTCCATCTAAGCCCAGCCGGCCTGTTAGAAGGTTGTAAAGCCCAAAATAGAACATGTATAATGGTATAAATGCCTTTGAGAAGGATACTTGGATGTAAGAACATAGCTGTAAAATACTCTCCATGTGAATATATATAAGGCATGTTCTTTTCGGCTGCGGCTTATGGCTTTTGGCTGAAATTTTTGAATTTTGGCTGTTTACGGTACAGATTACGGAGAGACAGATATTCACTTGCGATTTTGGCTGGTACAGATGTTGGGCTTTTAACGTGTAGATCGTTTAACTTGTAGACCCCGTCTTGAGAAAATACCCCGTTTGAAAGTTAGGTACTGTAGCAGAAGCCAAAAGCTGATTTCAAAAGCCCAAAAGAACAGGCCCATAAGCGATCCAAGCCATGGGGAAACCCCCAAGCATTTCTCGCCTAACATATCCACTACCATACTACCATCTTTCTGTTTGGTCTGTAACCACGACAGATTATTTTGCAGTAAAATAGCTTCCATTCATTTGTGAGTTCATTGCTGAAAGATCGGGTGGTATGAAGATTGTATAGTAGATTGATTTAGTAAACGAGATACCAGACAAAAGAGTGCAAAGTTCATCCTTATTGCTTTCAGAAATGCAACATGATGTGAGTTTTTGTATGTGCATCAATAGATGTCATTTAAATTAGGACTTAATTTGTATACATTTTCTGCTTAACATGTATGTGTTTTACTTAAATGTGGAATAGTGCTGTTTTCATTTCTGTAACATAATTTTTCATCCTAGACTGCTAAATGAAATTATGTTAGATGGTTTGGTGTATGACTTGCGCCACACATGTAAATATAAATCAGTTCACTGTTGATATACTACTTGATTTGCACTGTTCCAAAATTTACAATGCCATATTTTAATGCCTTCTAACTACATTGCAATAAACTATATCTTCAGGCAAGGCTGCTTGTAGGAAGGAGATTGAGCTACAGAATAAATAAGGATAGCACATCAAATAATCGCAATGAGGAGCAATACCTCACCCTTGTTCGTACATCACCAGATCATCCTGGTGGCAGAGCAACCATGCTCCTAAACTGGAAATTACTTGCAGTAGAGTTCTTACCTGAAGAGGATGCAGTTTTTGTGCTTCTGCTATGCATGGCAATTGCACGGACCATGACAGAAATCAGAAGAGAAGATGCAGCTGGGCTTTTGGTGCGACGAAGAATACGTGAAGCGCGGGTAGGGCAAAGAGACTGGGGTTCAGTGATGCTTCCAAACTCACCTTCCCTTGATCCTCATTTGCAGCCTTGGTATCGGAATGCAGCACATGTTTTGAGTTCTGGAGAAACGGTGTCTAACGGAGTGATGCTCACTAAGTACTCACCTGCTGATGGCAAGGATGAGTTGTACAGGCAAGCTCTTATACCTTGAAGCCCTGATGGAGATGATTCCTATGAGGACTTGTACAGGACAAGTTTTGGGTTGGAGCTGTTGTTTCACTAATGATGATGATCTTTGCTACAGATCTGATCATGGTTGTGGTATATGGTTTATAACAACAGAAATTTTACATTTAATCTCAAAATGGTTTGATTTGTAATGTTGTACTGTTTGTTGATAGACTAGAAGCTTTCATTCCTTCGAGTACATTGCAGTTGCTCACTTGATCAATGAAGGTCCGTCTCATGCAATTTTTCTGGGGAAAATCTCATGCATCTTGCTGTAACTAATAGCGGACCCTAAAATTCCCTTTATGATGTCACACTAGTAGCAGGCTCTTAATTTTTCACAGAGTATATAAATTAGCATCATGTTCCAGAAATGTGCTACATAAATCAAAATTTAGGTATAGACGTACAGCGCAGTTTGCTCTGGAGAGTCATGTATGGCAAGACCTGGTTGCAGTGCATGCATTGTTACTCAGGAACATTATGTTAGGAAACCTGGGCTTGAAGCCTTCCCGTAGCAGGTACCTCACAATTAGACTATAAATAGGGAGCACTATTGGCTATTTTGTGCACGGAATTAGAAAGAAAACAATAAAGAAAGACAAGAAGTTCTCTCTACCTCTTTGTGTTTCAATCTACTATTTTCTGTCTTCTGTGATTGATCTTGTTTTGCATACGCAGAGGAATCGATCGTACTGGTCGCTAGCGACGGTTCCTCAACACGTTATCAGCACGAATCGCTCCAGTGAATCCAAGGTAATCATCAAAGCATTAGTAGATTGAACTGTCTGTATCTAAGATCGCTCTAAATTCGCAGATTTCGCTTTCTATAATATTTTTCTATGGTGTAAATCCGCTCTAATCTACCGTGAGCAAATTGAAGTCGCCGGCATAATGTCGATCGGTAGATTACATCACAGAGTAGATGTTGATTGCACTGTAGATTGAAAAAAAGGAAAAAACAAAAAACCGCGCACGGTCGGCCCCGTACAGCCGTCGTACGCAAATCGGCCGCCGGCCCTCCTCCCCATGCGCCGTCGCGCACGCCGATGTGCTGGGCCGAAGCCACGCTACCTGAAGCGCCACCGGACCTCCTCGCGCGCTGCCTCGAGCCCCGCACGGCCGACCGCCGCTGGCTCCGCGCCCGAAGCGCCGCCCGCCGGCACTACACCCAAGGAGGCCGCCACCGGCTCCGCGCCACAAGCGCCGCCCACCGGCCAGCCGCACCCGAAGTCGGCCAGCCGCGCCCAACGCCGCCCGTTGGCCCGCAGCTGCTGCCCGCAATAGCCCCCGTCGCTTGGCCCCGCCCAGCTAGCTGACCTCGTCGACGTTTCGGTTCCCGCACGGCCGACAGCGCCGCCCGCCGGCCTTCCCTTTGCGTGCTGCCCGAAGCACCGCCGCCGCTCACCTCGGGTTACACGCCTGCGCCGGCCCCACAGGGCCGCTCCGAGCCACCGGCCCGCTGAGCTCTGTTCGGCAGCCACCTCACCCGAAGCCGGATCCGCCGCCGCGCCGGCTGCCGTCGCCTCACTCCCGCTCGACCCGACGCTCAGGCCGCCGCCGCCACCACACGTGTGAACAGGGGTAGGGGAAACCCTACCCTTTGCCTCCTTTTGCACCGGCGGATAACGGGCCGGATGGGCCAGGAAGAAAAGAAAAAGGGAAAACCGACCAGCACCAGCAATTTTGAAAAAAGGCCCTCGTAATTCTGAAAATTACAGAAGAGCCCCAAAATTTTCAGATGGGTCCCAAATTTTGTATACAGACCCTCAAAAAATCAATAAATTACGCAAAAAATTTCTTTGAACTGAAAATTTGCATATAAGCACTCGGAAATTGCAGAATTCACTAAAAAATCATATTTTGGCATAAAAGGGCCTCGGGAATCCACATTTTGAATTATTTTTAGCATTTGAAGCATGTTTATTTCTGTCATTATTATTTTTCTATGTTTTCTGTATTTATTTATTTTTTTATTAATCGTAATTAGTTAAATTTCCTTTAATCACCGAATTAGCAGTAAAATTTATAGAAAATGGATAGAAAAAATTTTGGAACATTACGAAAAATCTTTTGTACCATTATAAATTTATTTACCTGAAGTAAATTTATCCCATGCATGTTTACCGGCTGTAAACTTATTTATTCTTTTCATGCACAGGTAGATGACTGGCATCACGAACCGGGAGTTCGAGGAGCCGGCCCAGCATGGGCAAAACTATCTAACTTGGTATTCTGATGTCGAAATAGTACTTAGAGCTAAGAAGCTCCGCGCTGCTATTGGGATTTGGCGCATCGCAGGATGCCCAAACCACCCCTGGGGAAAATGATCAGGCACTTCACTTTCTCAGGCATCACCTCTGTCTCATTCTCAAAATGAGTACATGGCAGAGAAGAGCGTGCTAGCACTCTGGACTGCACTCAAGAAGCGTTTTGAGAGGCTAAAGTACAGCATTCTTCCTCAGGCAGAGTAAGAATGGATCCGACTGAGGTTTGCCGACTTCAAGATGGTTGGGGAGTACAATTCTGCCTTGCACAGGATTTGTACCAATCTTCAACTTTGTGGCAAGTATATCACAGATGAGAATAAGATTGAGAAGATTCTATCCACATTCCACCCTAATGTAGTGCAATCCACACGTAATTATCGTCAAGACGGCTATAAGGAGTATGCCAAATTAATTGATATGATGCAGGTTGCAGAGGCTTAGGACGAAGTTCTCCGCAAGAACTATGTCACACAGCCACCTGAGAGCTCCGTTGGCTAGAAAGCCAACGCCGGGAGCTACAAGGTGCGAAAGCCCTTGATGAAGAAAAGGGAGAGGAAGGGTAAGGCCGCAGCCTAACAAGGCAAGTCAGAAACTCCACGTGAGAACAAAGCAAGTAAGCCAAAGCGGGATGGTAAGGCCTATGGCCAATAGGACCAATCCTGCTTCAAATGTGGCAAGTGGGGGCATTGGTCGCGGATTTGTAAAGGCCGCAGTATGTCATTGATGCCTTCCAAGACTAGAAGAAGAAGGATAGCAAAGGGCAATATGAAACCCACTTTGCATCTGTTGAGGGGGAGAGTTCTGAGCAGCTGCATGCGCTGATGGAGGTTGAAGCCATCCCGGCAACAGCATCTCGTTTTGACCTAGCAGCTGCCACCACCATGATTTCTCTCGAAGAGCATATCACCCTCGAGAAAATAGCAGACGAAGTCTCCGATTTCTTAACAGATTCAGTCTAAATGCAGAATGCATTTAGACTTTAATTGTCATTTACTTTTGTGTGAAAGGACAAGTTAGAACTTGCATGGATGGTACTTAAGCAACTTTATTTTCTCGTGATGGTTGGATGATATTTGAATAATTCATTCATTTATTTAGTTTATAATGGCATGATATGTTCTGATATTGAAGTATTTTATTTATGTGTTGATTGCCTTCTAATGCATATTAATAAAATACCTTATATTAGAACACGTGTGGCGCCCTATGGAGGAAGTGTGCTTAGCCGACAGCGGCACAACAAATACCATCTTAAGTGAGATGAAGTATTTCCAGTCGATTAGTAAGAATGCTGGCATCCTTACATCAATCGCTGGTAGCAATGCTTGTATAATAGGTTCAGGAAGAGCCATAATTATACTCCTAATGGGCACAACTTTGATCATTCAAGAAGCCTTATTGTACCTAGAATCGACTAGAAATCTCCTAAGTTTTAAGGATATTCGTGCCAACCACGTTGAGACTGAAGAAGAGTACGGTAAGGAATACCTGCTCATTACGAAGTGCGAAGCAAATGAAAAAAGGATATTAGAAAAACTTCTTTAATTAGAAACTAGGCTATACTACACTAACATCATGGCACCTACAGCCTATACTGCCCTGAAGGCAGTATTTAGAAGCTCTGAACTTTTCTGTCTCTGACATGACAGATTAGGCCACCAAGATCTTAGGATGATAAAAAATATAATCAACAATTCCCAAGGGCATAATATTAATGTAAAGAATTTCCTAAATCATAAAGATTTTGTGTGCCCTGCATGCGCCACCAGGAAATTAATTATTAAACTTTCCACTCTGAAAGTGAAGGACGAAGTCCCTGCATTCCCAGAATGCATCCAAGGAGACATTTACAGTCCCATTCAGCCACTTTCAGGGTCATTTAAATATTTTATGGTGCTCATCGATGCTACCTCGAAATGGTCGCACATAGGTTTATTGTCCACGAGAAATCATGCTTTCGTAAAGCTGATCTCGCAGATAATTCACATCAGAAATATTTTCCCTGATCATCACATAAAGTCAGAATAGACAACGGCGGAGAATTTACTTCAAAGGCATTTGATGATTATTGCATGGTGATGGGAATTATAGTTGGACATTCTGTACCGCATGTCCATACCCAGAATGGTTTAGTAGAGGCATTAATCAAGAGTATTAAAATTATTGCCCGACCTCTTTTGTAGAATTGTAATTTGCTAGCTACATGTTGGGGACACGCAGTCCTATATGTAGCAAATCTCATCAACTTTAGACCATCGGCCTACAACATCCATTCACCTATGCAACTAGCACAAGGGTCAGCACCAAAAATTTCTCATCTCAAGAGGTTTGGATGCAAGGTTTATGTACCTATACCCCCTCCACAGCGTACTGCAATGGGTCCTCTCCGAAAGACTGGGATATACGTTGGTTATGAGACTGCATCCATAATCAGGTATTTAGAATCTATGACAGGAGATTTGCATACTTCCTGCTTCACTGATTGCATATTTGATGAGGATAATTTCCCAACATTAGGGGGAGGAAATCAACCCCTTGATGAAAAATAACGGGAAATTATGTAGCAAGCCACGGGAATCTATGCACATGACCCGCGCACTAGTGAAGCAAATAGAGAAGTCCAGAAGATCATTGATTTGCAAGCATTAGCAAATCAACTGCCTGACCACTTTAGTAATTTGAAGAGCATGACCAAGTCATATGTGCCCGCACGCAATGCATCAGAGAGGGTTGAAATACCAAAGAAGGTAGAAGGTATCCCTAATCCCGTCCAGAGGCCTCAGAATAAAAGGACGAGAACTCCAATCCCTCAGATCCCAAGTAACCGAGGACGCTTGGTGAATAAGGATAAGAAAGACTTGTCACAGTCGATCACTGAAGTTCCCCAGAACCAAAAGAGGAACCAGTTGAGACCTGGCATTAGTATGACACCTTCAGAAAAATGCATACCGGATCTGAACATCCCCATGGAAGAAGAAATCGGCGTGGATGTGTGCGTACACATCGGAGCCAAAGAATTAAAGGGACTTGCCAATGCAACTAGAAGAAGCGATGAGCAAGAAGAAGCTTCAGAAGAAGTAAACGGTCCAGAAGAAGCAACTCAAAAAGAAATAGCAATAAATTATGTGCACACGGGAGAGTCTATGAATAGGATAACAGCCAATGTTGATATCTACTTTGCAAAGAAAATTACCACAATCATTGATCTTGATCCAGAGTTTGCACGCTCGCTGAATGTAAGAAAAGATTAGATTGGGAAGATTGGAAGAAGGCAATAGAAATTGAATTATTATCTCTGAACAAAAGAGAAGTGTTTGGGCCCATATGCCGAACACCTCCCCATGTGCACCCTGTAGGGCATAAGTGGGTATTTGTTCGAAAGAGAAATGAAAGAAATAAAGTTGTAAGATATAAAGCAAGGCTGGTATTACAAGGTTTCACTCAACATCCAAGAGTTGATTATAAAGAAACCTACTCCTCAGTCATGAGTGGAATTACCTTTAGATATTTAATCTTAATGGCAGTGAACTTGAATCTGCAAATGAAATTGATGGATGTGGTAACAGCATACCTTTATGGAAATTTGGATTCAGAGATTTATATGAAGGTACCTGAAAGTATCCCCATCCCGAACCAAGACAGAACAAATAGAAATTTGTACAGTGTGAAGCTCGGGAAATCTCTGTACGGACTAAAGTAATCAGACAGGATGTGATATAATCGCTTAAGCGACTTTCTGTGCAAGAAAAGCTACACGAACAATAAAGATTGTCCATGTGTATTTATACGACGATCCCAGAATGGATTTTGTATAATCTCAGTGTATGTAGATGATCTAAATATCATCAGGACAATGGAAGACATATAAGAAGTAAGTTCTTACCTGGAATCAGAATTTGAAATAAAAGATTTGGGTAAAACCAAATATTGCTTAGGCCTGCAGCTCAAGCATGTCCCTGAAGAAATATTAGTACATCAGTCAGCCTACGCCCAGAAGGTGTTAGAAAGGTTCGACTTTGAGAAGGCATACCCATCGAAAGTACCGATGATCAGGAGGTCCTTACAGCAAGAAAAAGACCCATACCAACCTAGGGAAAAGGGGAGGAAGTCCTGGGACCGGAATTCCATACTTTAGTGTAGTAGGAGCACTTATATATTTAACAAACTGCACTAGATCGGACATCGTATTTGCCATAAACATGTTAGCAAGGCATAGTGCAGAACCTACCAAAAGGCATTGGCAAGGAATAAATGACATCTTCCGATACCTCCAAGGAAGCAATGACCTTGTATTGTTCTACAGAAAGAATCAAGATTTAAACTTGATTGGCTATGCAGATGATGGGTACCTGTCGGACCCGCATACCACAAGGTCACAAATAGGCTATGTATTCCTGTGTGGTGGAACTGCAATTTTCTGAAAATCATCTAAGAAAAGTCTTGTAATGACTTCGACGAACCACTCAGAAATTATAGCACTGTATGAAGCCGCACGAGAATGTGCTTGGGTCCAATGAATGATTCACCACATCCAGCAGTCATGTGGGATGAATATTATGCAAGCTCCCACAATTATCTATGAAGATAATGCAGCTTGCGTTGCACAAGTGCAGACGGGCTATGTGAAGAGTCATCTCACAAAGTATATCAACCCCCAAGTTCTTCTATACTCATGAATTGCAAAAGATGGACGAAATTAAGGTACTGCATATTAAGTCATGTGAGAATCTAGTAGATTTATTCACTAAGTCACTCCTTGCATCTAGTTTTGAAAGATGCGTACAAGGAATTAGAATGATGGGACTTAGAGAAATGCAGAATTCAGGGGGAGAATTTTCTCAAGCCCATTATTAAATCTTGATCATGAAGATTAAGTACCCAAAGAATAAGTCCTGAAGATTGAACGAAACTGGGTGAATTGTACTCTTTTTTTCCTTGACGAGTTTTCCTGAAGTTTCTCAACCAAAGTTTTTAATGAGGCAATTCGTGCAACACAACATAACATGTATCATATACTCTTTCTCCAAATTTTTTCCACTGAGTTTTTATAGAGTTTTGATGAGGCATGAACGTGTCAGATGAGTCACCAAGGGGGAGTGTTAGGAAACCTGGGCCTAGGCTTGAAGCCTTGGCCCATGGTGGGCACATCACAATTAGACTTTAAATAAGGAGCACTATTGGCTATTTTGTACGCGGAATCAGAAAAAAAGCAATAAAGAAAGACCAGGAGTTCTCTCCACCTCTTTGTGTTTCAATCTACTATTTTCTATCTTCTGTGATTGATCTTGTTTTGCATAAGCAGAGGAATCAATCGGACTGATAGCCAGCGACGGTTCCTCAATACATTAGACGTAGCATCCAAACCCTTCTATGGGCGACTGCGATTTATACGTGGGGCTATCACTGTTGCCCCCACGTAGCCTTCATTGCTTCTATTGCCTTCTGTATCTCCCAGGTCACTGCAGTGTCTACGCTTCCTGGTGATATCTTCCGGTGTGCCTTCTGCAGGTGGAGCTTCAGTGAGCGGGCGAGGGTGGATGGCACAGACATAACGATATTAGCGTGGATGAGGAAGTGCGCGAGGGGGGATGACACAGGTAGAATGACAATTGTGTGAAGGATGCAGTGGAAAAGAAAAGATAGCAGCAATGGGCCGACATATGTGCGAAGGACAGAGGTCACACACTTCAAAAGATGCCTGAGTATCGCATATCGCTAATTATGATTAAATTATTACGAATTAATATGGAAAATTTGGAGCAGATAAAATTTCTAAAAATACACAATTTGGTCGACTGTGTTGGGAGACTCCACATAAAATTTTATAATTTTTGGAGCTCGTTTGCTATATGTAACAATTCTACAAATACCAAAATCATACGAATTTTTGAGAAACATTCAGAGGGGATAAAATTGTAAAAAAATTATACAATAAAGCACGTTGTGTTAAGTCTGTGCATAAAATTTTGTAATTTTTGACCTCATTTACTATATTTAAAAATTCAAACAACTATGATGTAAAATTATGAATTTAGGCAGCGATTAAGTCGGCTAAATTAGCCAGCTTAATCACCTATCGTCCCGTGGGCGGGCGACAGGCACCTGCCATTTGGTGGGTGGGCAGCAGGCGTCTGCTATCTGCTCACAGGGCGGCAGGTGCCACACGTTGTCTCTCCCATAATGTTGCCCGCCCACCGGATGGCAAAACGCTATTTCTATAAATATGTTGTGCATACGGTTAGTTTTATAAATACCGTCATAAACAGTGTCAAATCCACTAAAAACTCTGAAAAACAGAGGAGAGAGGAGGCGAAATGCATAGCCAAAAAATTGCAGGAAGGAGGATCTCCTGATGTGGTTATTGCTTCTTGGCTGGCGTAACGAGGAAAGATTGGGTGAGGTGGCCTTCCATTTGCTACTGGTATTTGGTTCTTCAAGGGTCACTCATTGGTGGTGCAGCTCCGGTCCACTAGCATCTGTGCATTGCAGCAGGCCTACTATTGAGGTGGCCTTCGACGACGACATCTGGAGGATTTACTAAGTCTATGAAATACCCAATTACGCCGCCATTGAAGTAATTCTTTGTTGGCCTCCCTATATAAGAGCTAGTTATTTGTGTCTTTGCTGGTCTTTGTTTTGTGGCTAGGGTAGTGTTGTGATACAGGAAGAGGAGTGAGTTATGGGGAAGAGTCAAGGACTGCGGCATGTGCTTAAGAAATTGGCACAACTTCTCGCAAAGAAAACGGGTGGGACATTGTCCTTAAGCAGTGTAATTATTCCTCATACTGAAATGGTGCAGAAGATAGAATTGATGCCGAATGATGTTAAGTTGGAGTCAATAGAGCCGGTGGACAAGACGGGTGCAAAATGGTGAACTTGGAGTGCTACCAACTTATACAGGAGAGAGTTAGTGATCTGAGACAAGGAGAGAGCTCTGTGATGGAGTATGTTGCTAAGCTACAATGATTGTGGGCTAATCTAGATCACTATGATCCTCTTGAGTTACCTCATGCAGACTGCATATCCACTATTAAGAAGTGGATTGAATGCATGCGAGTGATTGAATTTCTGAAAGGGCTAAATCCAAGATTAGATGGAAAGCGAGCTACTATTTTTCACCAACCTACTCTTCCTACACTAGAGGAAGCAATTGCTGCTATTGCACAAGAAAAGACTAGATTAAAGGTGATGACAAATACAACATTGCCAGTTGCTCATCCTGTTTTTTTAGTAACTAAAACAAGAGATCGTTTCAATTATGGTGAAGCGGGTCACCTGATCCATAACTGTCTCCATCCCTATAAGCCTAATCAGGGTAAAGATCGAGTCTATGTTAAGGGTGGACAGAAAGAAGGTGGAAGCAAGGGAGATAATAGTCGATACAAGACAAACTTTGCAATGACTAGAGAAGAGTCACCTAAACATGTGGAGGTCTCAGTTGTAGATCTAGAGAAGTTGAGGCAGCTAAACAAGGATGAAAATTTAGGAAGCAAAGATTAAAGGACTACGATTGTATCTAGCTCTTCCGCTAACCTGGCTCACTCCAATCTAGGTAATTGGATTATAGATTTAGGTGCACTCACACATGTTATGGGTATGTTAAATGAATTTACATCATATACTCCACTCTCATCCACAAACATGGAAACTATCCAAACGGCTGATGGAACATCCCAAGCCATTAAAAGTGTCGATGTTGTCCAATATTGTCCCTCTATTACACTATTATCAATTTTACATGCTCCTTCCTTTCCAGTCAATTTGATTTTAGTAAGTTCATTGATTGATCATTTGGATTGCCGGGTTATATTTGATCGAGAAATTTGTCTTATTTAGGAGAGACAAGATGGCAAAAAAACTTGGGACTGTCATCAGGATTAATGGGTTGTGGTATCTGGATCCAAGGGGAGAAGATGCTGAGCTATGTACTACATTGGTGGCAACGTCAAGTGAAGAGGAGGCTAGGGTAATGCTTATGCATTGTCGGCTGGGCCATATATCTTTTGAAACTATGAGTAAAGTATTCCGTGATGTAATGGACAACATAGACAGGAGTAAGCTAATGTGTGATGCATGTGAGTTTGGAAAGCACATTAGATCATCCTATATGAGCAAGGGACTCCGAAATGTGTCCCCTTTGTCCTTGTGCATTATGATGTATGGACATCACTTGTTGTCTCTATTAGTGGTATGAAATTTTTTGTTGCCTTTATTGATTGCCACACTCGTATGACTTGCATTTATCTCATGAGACACAAAACAAAAGTGCTAAGTGTTTCCAAGACTTCTATGCGTATATCAAGAATCAATTCAATACCTATGTTCAGATTATAAGAATAGATAATAGAACAGAGTATGTGAATAAGGAGTTTAATACCTTCTTATCAGCTGAAGGGATTCTACATCAAACCTCCTATGCAGATACACCTCCCCAGAATGGAGTGGCTGAAAGGAAAAATCATCATCTCTTGGAGGTAGCCCGATCACTCATGTATACTATGAATGTGCTTAAATTTCTTTGGAGTGAAGCAGTCATGACTATAATATATCTTATTAATTGTATGCCATTAAGAGTACTTAGAATGAAAACTCAGTATGAGATGTTGAAATGGCAGAATGAGTTCATTGTCTCTACAAAGGTATTTGGACGCACATGCTTCTTCGAGATCACAGACCCTCGATAGGAAAGCTAGATCCTTAGGCTGTTAAGTGTATCTTCCTAGGATATCCTTCTTGACAGAAGGGATATAAGTGTTGGAGTCCCTCTAAACGACGCATGTTTCATTAACCTCACCTAACACCGGGTTTTACTCACACACGCTTCTCAAAGCAGCTTACATGTGGCCCCAATGACTTGTCGTCAAACCTCTCACGCGTCCGGATCCCGCCGAACCGTCCTCGCTTGCAAACGACCCAAGTCACATGGTGCACCATGTGCTTCTCCTCGTGCATGATAGCACCTGGCATCTTTGACTGTCTGGACCTCGACTCCTGTAGGATCAAGGATACCGACTAGAGGGGGGTGAATAGGAGGTTTTTAAACTTTTCTTGTTTACTTGATTAATTCTCCACAATTTAAATGACAATGATGTAAAGCAATTAATCCTATGCAATTCTAGTCAACAATTTAGCTCTAAACAAATAAGTGATCTCAATGAAGCAAAAGAACAAGAGCTAAAGAGACAAGGGACACAACCGATGTTTTTACCGTGGTATTCGGAAACTTGCCGGTTTCCCCTAGTCCACGTTGAGGTAAGCCCGGACGTATCGGACCGGCTCCACGAATTGAGCCAAGCACCTCGATCACTAGTGTAGCTCTTCCCCACTCCGGGTAGGCGAGCTCCAACCTTCACAATTTGCCGGGTCTTCTCACAATCTTCTTGAGAAGATCACCGAGGCAACTTCCACCGGATCGTCCAAGTGCCGGCAAGCACTAAGAGTAATAAATCCCGGTGTTCACTTGAATGCAACTCTAGTGCCAAATGGATTTGCAAATGAAATCTAGCACTAAATGCTCAACCACCTCACTTTGATGTGCAAAGAGAGAATTGAGGTGAAATGAATGCACTTGGGCTTGAGAAATATGCAATGAGTCTCTAACCTTAGCCCTTGAGCAGTGGTGGGGGTATTTATAGCCTCCACCAACCAAAACTAGCCGTTTGACCCAGTTTCCAGAAAATTTTCTGGTCGAGCGGAACTACCGCTCCCAAAGACCGGTACTACCGCTACCAAATCTTCGCGCCAGAACGGCTATGTCAGACGTCTGCAGTGACCGTTGGATTCGGCGGCGCGGTACTACCGCCGTTGATATTTGCGGTACTACCGCTGCCCGGTAGTTCCGCAAAGTCGGCGCGGTACTACCGTTCCAGCCAAACTCCAAAGGGTCCCAGACTTGGCGCTCTCTGGAAAAATGCATCCGCTTTGAAGTCGGATCTTCCGGACTCCGGAAGTACCGCTCTGAGTGGCGGAACTACCGCATGCAGCGGTAGTTCCGGCGTTGAAATAGCCGGTACTTCCGCTCCAGAGAAATCCAGGCTTCATCCGGAGGGCGCTCTCTGGAAAAATTGATCCGCTCTCCCTCCGGATCTTCCGGGGTCCGGAAGTACCGCTTTAGGATGCGGTACTACCGCTCGCAGCGGTAGTACCGGCGTTCAAGCAGCCGGTACTTCCGTTCCCGCAAGACTTTGGAATGAGCCAAGGGTGCATCCTTTGTCTTGAGCCAATTTGATTTTCACGCGTATCCTTTGGCTTGCATCTTGTCGCTCATGTGTGTGTGGACTATCCTTTCGCATACTCATAAAAACACTTTAGTCCCATATTCCATATTCTCTTAAATTCATTAATTACCAAAATCCTTTTTAGGGGTCTAGATGCTTTCAATCTCCCCCTTTTGGTAATTGATGACAACCCAAATTTTGAGAGATGAAAGATTTGAATATATCAAATTGTTAGACAACAAATTGTATATTCTATGTGAACTTTAAATGAGAGAGTAGTTCTTATGCAATAAGATTTATTTAGATAAAAAGAACTATTTTCATTTTAGAGTCCAAGAGGGAATATGACTCCCCCTAAACATGTGCATAGATAAAGATTACGACATTTTATACAAGATGCACAAGACCAAGTTATTCAATGAGAGATAAACAACTAAGTAATATCATCAACTCATCATCAACTCATGATCATAAGGTTCATTACATCCAAGCACCAAACATAAGTTCATTACAACCATCCATAGATAATTAAAAACATAGTAGATAAGCCCATAGGTCCAAATACCATAAGTAAAGTAAACTCCCAAAATATTCTCCCCCTTTGGCATCAAGTACCAAAAAAAGAGATCAATTCTGAGAGGGCTGCGGAGGATCATGAGCAGTTTTACGGCGACGACCATAGCGACGAGGCGAGGGTGAGCGCTCAAGATCTGCAACCCGACCATCTAACGAGGTCAATCTGCTGTCAATGGAGTCGAGACGCTCATCCACCCTATCCATCCTAGAGTTTAGAGTAGAGAAGCCCTCAATCATAGAAGAGTAGAACTGCTGAAGGGTGGGCTGGCCAGGCTCCTGAGACTGAGTGGCTGCTCCTCCTGCTGCTGCTGCAGATGATGAGCCTGCTCCTGGAGCTGTCGTCTGTCTAGCGCGAAAAGTAGTGGGAATGGGAGGCTCTGGTCGTGGCTTGTATGGCTTATGCACACCACCGCGACCTCCACGATAGAGAAACTTAGAGTCAATCAAGGCCATGATATAGGGTGCATAGTTAATGCGCTTGAAGCGATCATTTTTGGAGGCAACTATCTCCCTCATGATTACATCCACTACATCAAACTTCTCCCCCTTCATAATATAGTCTAGGATATTCCATACATGTCCTCGAATGGCATCATAGTTACCACCTTTTGGAAGAATGGTATGATTGATGATGCGATTGATCAAGCTGGGAATGGGTTGAAGTCCAACATTCTTGCCAAGCGTGAATTTTTCTGCAGTGTTGTAGTAAGGATATATGGCATCCAGATTGAGATTGAGAGCAGGTTTGTCATATACCTTCTCATAAGCACTTAGTTCTGCCCTTAAGACAAGCTCAAAGTCATGCTTGGTGGCCTCATATCTGGTACATACTGTCATCCAAGTCATGTTCTGAAGGTCGGGAGAGATATGCACTGTAGCATAAAACTGCCGGATGAAGGTCTCATTGTAGTCACGTCCTAGTGCTACAAGCTGATTGAGACCGACTGTCTGGAATAACCGGAAAGTGCCATCGTACTTGTCAATACCATCAATATGATCCCAGTCGATGAATTTATGATCTGCAAACTGGCGATCTGGTCCATACATCTCATCAAATATCTTCTCCTGGAACTTGGTATGGAATTGTGGATTGATTGAGTTTGATGGAAGATCATACTGGTTGGTGTGACGCAGGCGAGCATACTCATCAGGCGAAATCTTTTTCAGATTGATTTCAAGACACTCCCTTCCAGCTATATCTTCTTCAGATGATTCCATGGGAGAGCTTGGAGGAATAGGATGCTCAGACTCGGTTTCAGATCCGGAGTCAGACTCAGGGGCTGGCGCAGGCCTCTTCCCTCTGTCCTGGGCTGCCTTTTGAGTCACCTCAGGGGATGGAAGAGCAAGAGGGCTTGAGGAACTCCCTGAGGCATAGGACTTTTTGGAAGCCGCTCTTGTTCTAGGCATCTAGGCACAAGAAGAATGGATTATGAGATAGAGGGAATATGGCCAAAATAGATTCAAAAGGAAATAAATTGAATTTGCCAAATTGTCAGTTAAAACGGTAGTACCGCCGTTCTGGGCCGGTAGTACCGCTCAGCGGTAGTACCGCAACCGTCGAGCGGTAGTTCCGCTTTCTGGCTGATTCTAGGGTTTTTGGAAATGTGAATGAATCTTTGGTGTTTTCTTGGATTGAATCCATGGAATGGGTTTGCATATACCCCTGAACACCAAATATACTCAATTTCCCTAGAAATAGTTGGCAAAATCAACTATATTTCGATTTAACCTTAAGCATGACCTAGGGTTCAAAAAGAAGAAGATTAAAAGAGGTTTTGATCCGAAATACCTTGAGGATCGAAGGAGTTGAACCCTGGGAAATTGATTTGCGTTGAGGAAACGAAGAAATCACCACTGGATCCGACGATTTTTCGGTGCGGTTTGGGTGGTTCTTTGTGGGAGAGAGAGAGAGAGGAGAGGTACGGGCTCGGGCGGAAGTAGGGAGGAAGTACCGGAGTGCAGTGGGGGCCAACAGAGGAGAACCCTCGGGCGCGGGCAGTTGCTCCCCCTTAAATGCAAGTCCGGTAGTACCGCGGATGCGGCCGGTAGTACCGCCAAGCGGTAGTACCGCTTCCTCGGACGGAAGTACCGTTCCCCGGAAGTACCGCAGAAGGCAGCGGTAGTTCCGCATTTTCTGAGACTTCACAGAATTTGAACTTTAGGACTATAGATGCAAATGATCCCTAGATTTTGCATTCAACTAAAGTCTTTAAGGATCATTATGCATTAAATAGAACAAAATATTATAATCAAATACTTTTGCATTTTACCTTTTATAAATCAAAATCCTTTGCATAAAGACATAATTTCAAACAACCTTTCAAGCTTTCTCTAAGAGCATGCATTTAAATTTACCATAAATTTATGCAACATTTGAGTAATCCAAGACATTTAATTCACTCCTAAGCTTGCAAAAATGATTCTCATCTAATGGCTTGGTGAATATATCCGCTAATTGGTCTTCGGTCCGGATGTGGCTAATGCAAATATCTCCCTTACCAACATGGTCCCTCAAGAAGTGGTGACGTACATCTATGTGCTTAGTTCTTGAGTGTTGGACTGGGTTATTGGATATTTTCACGGCACTTTCATTGTCATACAATAAAGGCACTTTATCGAAGCTTATTCCATAATCCAACAATGTTTGCCTCATCCATAATAATTGAGCACAACAACTCCCGGCGGAAATATATTCGGCTTCAGCGGTTGAGAGTGCTACGGAGTTTTGTTTCTTTGAGGACCAAGACACTAAGGATCTACCTAGAAATTGACAACTTCCCGAGGTGCTTTTTCTATCCACTTTGCAACCCGCATAATCGGAATCTGAATATCCAATTAGATCGAATTTAGCACCTTTAGGATACCAAAGTCCTATGTTTGGGGAATGTTTCAAATATCTCAAGATCCTTTTTACGGCTTTTAAATGACACTCTTTTGGTGAAGCTTGAAAGCGAGCACACATGCATACACTAAACATGATATCGGGCCTAGATGCGGTAAGATAAAGCAAACTACCAATCATGGATCTATAAAGCTTTGAATCTACTGACTTACCTCCTTCGTCAAGGTCTAGATGCCCGTTAGTTGCCATTGGTGTCTTGATGGGCTTTGCATCTTCCATGCCAAACTTTTTGAAAAGATCTTTAATGTACTTTGTTTGGCTTATGAATGTCCCATCTTTACGTTGCTTGATTTGAAGTCCAAGAAAATAGCTTAATTCTCCTATCATGGACATCTCAAACTCCCTAGACATCATATCACCAAATTCTTCACAAAAATCTTGGTTAGTAGAACCAAATATAATGTCATCAACATAAATTTGGCATACAAAGAAATCACCACCAATGACTTTTGTGAATAGCGTTGTATCTACCTTACCAATTTTAAATCCCTTTGAAACAAGGAAATTTCTAAGTCGTTCATACCAAGCTCTAGGAGCTTGTTTTAAACCATACAATGCCTTTGCAAGTTTATAAACATGATTAGGACATTTAGGATCTTCGAACCCCGGAGGTTGTTCAACAAATACAAGTTCGGAGATTGTTCCATTTAAGAAAGCAATTTTAACATCCATTTGAAATAATTTAATATCAAAGCTAGATGCAAAAGCAAGCAAGATTCTAATTGACTCAAGTCTAGCAACGGGTGCAAATGTTTCATCATAGTCTAAACCTTCGACTTGAGTATAGCCTTGAGCTACTAACCTTGCCTTGTTTCTTACCACAATGCCATTTTCATCTTGTTTGTTTCGGAAGACCCATTTGGTGCCAATCACATTGTGCTCTTCGGGTCTTTCCACCAAGGTCCATACTTCATTTTGAGCAAAATTGTTTAATTCTTCATGCATGGCATTTACCCAATCCGGATCATCTAGAGCCTCATCTACAAGTTTAGGCTCAAGAGAAGAAACAAAAGAGTAATGTTCACAAAATGAAGCTACTCTAGAGCGAGTTTGAACACTCTTACTCACATCACCCAATATTTGATCTATTGGATGATCCTTGGCAATCGCATTGTGAATCTTGAAATTGTTTTGTTGTTGATCTTTTTGCTCGTCTTCAACAACTTGAACATTGCTTGGGGTATATGAAGTAGGTGGCTCTACTTGTCTTGATGAGCTTGGTGAAGATGGATCTTCCTTTGGCTTGATGTCTCCAATTTGCATGTTTTCCATAGCTTTTCGTAATCCTTCATCACCTACATCATCCAAATTTTCTTGCTCCTCTTGAGAGCCATTAGTTTCATCGAATTGTACATCACATGATTCTTCAACTAATCCCGAATTTTTATTAAAGATCCTATAGGCTTTACTATTTGAGGAATACCCTAAGAGGAAGCCTTCATCACAACGACTTTGAAATTTTGAGAGCCGAACACCTTTTCTTAGAATATAGCATTTGCAACCAAATACTCTAAAGTAAGAGATGTTCGGTCTCCTTCCAGCAAGTAGCTCATAGGAAGTCTTTTTCAGAAGTCGATGTAAGTAAAGGCGATTTATGGCATGACAAGCGGTGTTAATAGCTTCCGCCCAAAACTTGTCGGAAGTATTATACTCATCAAACATTGTCCTAGCCATTTCAATCAATGTTCGATTTTTCCTCTCTACAACTCCATTTTGCTCCGGAGTGTAGGTTGTGGAAAGTTCGTGCTTTATTCCAAGATCATCACAAAAGTCTTCAACTTTTGTATTTTTGAACTCGGAACCATTGTCACTCCTAATTTTCTTTATTTTAAAATCAAATTCATTTTGGGCTCTTTTTGAAAAACTTTTGAAAATCCCGGAGGTTTCACTTTTGTCATTTAGGAAGAAGACCCATGTGTATCTAGAGTGATCATCCACAATGACTAAACAATAGCTATTTCCTCCGATGCTCTTATAGGTTGTTGGCCCAAACAAATCCATGTGTAAGAGCTCCAATGGTCTAGAGGTTAACATGATACTTTTGGAAGGGTGAGAACTAGCGACTTGTTTTCCGGCTTGACAAGCACTACAAAGTCGATTTTTCTCAAACTTCACATCTTTCAAGCCAATCACTAGATCATGTTTGAAAAGCTTTTTAAGTTGAACCATACCCACATGACCTAGTCTCCTATGCCAAAGCCAACCCAAAGAAGTTTTTGCAATTAAACAAGTTTTTAAGCATGCATCATTTGAAGTGAAATCTACCAAATAGAGATTCCCAAATCTAAAGCCTTTAAAGACTAGTTCATTATTATTGTCTTTTGAGATTACAACATTTTCTTTTGAGAATGAGCATGTTAAGCCTAGATCACATAATTGAGCAACAGATAGCAAGTTAAAATTTAATGTTTCGACTAGTGATACATTAGAAATTGAAAGGTCGTTAGAGATAGCGATTTTACCCAATCCCAATACTTTTCCTTTGCTATTGTCTCCAAAGGTGATTTTGTCATTGCTTCCACTCTCAAAGGTGGTGAACATCTTCCGGTCTCCGGTCATGTGTTGAGTGCAACCACTATCCAACACCCAATGCCTTCCGCCGGTTTTATAGTTCACCTACAAAAGAAAATCAAGTTCTTTTAGGTACCCAAATTTGTTTGGGTCCTTGGAGGTTAGTAACCAAGGTTTTGGGCACCCAAATGGATTTCCTTTTAGCACTCAAAATCGAGGTGCCAATAAAATGAGCAATTACATTTCCATTTTTAGATTTTTTTAAGCATGTAACAAGAATTATACAAGCCAATGGAATGCATACTATTTCTAGAACAATCATTTACCATATGTCCTACATTCCGGCATTTTGTACAATACATACCATTCTCATTTACAAACCTTGGAGGTTTGGATATCGGTTTCTTACCTTTCTTGGGAATGTATCCAAGTCCTTCCTTATTGAAAGAGCATCTTTGGGTATTTAACAATTTATCAAGGGTGTCTTTTCCCTTGTATGCTCTTTCCAAACTTTTATTCAATTTTAGGACTTGTTCTTTTAAATTTTGGTTTTCATCTACTAGCATATCATCATGAACATGAGACAAAGCATTTGATGAATCAATCTTAGAAGAACATGGCATAGAAAGTAAGTCATCACAAGAGGTAGACATGCTAGATGTTACTTTCTCTACACTAGGCATCTCATTCAAAATATTGCAAGATATGCCAATACTCATACTAGACTTATTTGTATGCAAGTCATGAGCTTCCTTTAGCTCCTCATAGGTTTTTTGAAGAGCTATGTGCTCCCTTTTCAAAACCTTGAATTTTGACTTTTCTTTTCCAAGAAATTCATTTAGTTCTACTAACATGTCCATCAAATCATCATAGGAGGGTTCATCGTCATCTAGAGTTTTTACCTTCTCCCCTTTTGCCATAAGACATGTGGGAGTGGAGAATAGCGATGGAGCTTCCTTGATGGCGATGCCGACAAGTCCCTTCTTCTTGGGAGACTCATCCTCACTAGAGTCGGAGTCGGAGTATTCCTCATCGGAATCCCACTCACCAATGTGGGCTTCATTTTTGCCGTCTTTGTGGAGCTTCTTGAAAAGCTTCTTCTTGCCATGATAGCCTTTCTTCTTGGATGACTTCTCCTTGTCATCCTTCTTTGTGGGACATTGTGAAGCTATATGCCCCTTCTCATCGCACTCATAGCAACGGATGTTGCTATACTTGTTTTTGTTGGAGGATGATTGCCACTTCTTTCCTTTATCATAGCCTCCTCCTCGATTTGAGCGTCTTCTCATGAACTTGTTCATCCTTCTCACAAGGAGGGCAAGTTCTTCTTCGGAGTCTTCTTCTTCATCTTCGGACTCTTCACTTGCCACCGCCTTTGCCTTGAAGGCGGTGATCTTCTTCCCTTTGGAGGTGGATTGCTCCAAAAGTTCCTCCTTGTCCTTCTTGTACAACTCATTGGTGATTAGATTACCCAAGAGTTGTGTTGGCGTCATTCTTGCCAATTCCGGTGAGTTGATGTAACAGCCCATCTGTTATTTCAAAAAAAATTATTTAATTTAATTTAAAATAAAATATTTGCTTTTGGTTGTTTAAGTTTTTTTTAAAATTTAATTGCCTGATTTTCTGCTTTTAAAAGGGGTTTTCTTGTGAAAATAATTTAAGCAAAAAAAAAATTTAATAACAATCAATTTCATTTAAAATAAAAATCAAAGTTATTTGGTTGCTTGAAATTTTAAAATTTTCGCTAACCTAATTTTCTGCTTTAAAGAAGAGAGCCTTTCTGTTTAAAAAAATATATTTTATAAAGGAAAATATCAAAATTTCAGTTGAAGATATTTTCTATAAGTACAAAATAGCTTTAGAAAGCTTTATGATTTTTTTCTAAGATTTTTAAGCTTTATTTGTTAATTATTGTATTATTTTAAAGCTAGAAAATAAAAACATTTTTAAAAATTAAAATAAATGTCAATTAATTCCGAAATTATTTTTTTTTAATCTTTTCAGGTTCCCAGGATCTTTAGAAAATTTTCTTAAAAATTTTTCCGAATTTTTTTTCTTTTTTTTTCTTCTTTTTTTTCTCTTCTCTCTTTTCTCTCTCTTCCTTTTCCTTTCTTCTTCCTCCATGCCGTGTCCATCGTGCAGTCACAGAGAGCAGCCATGGCATTTCTTGAGCTTTCTTCAATCTTTGATATCTCTTGATTTTCTCAACGGTTTTTAGCGAAATAAATTGCAATCAACTCCTCTCATTAAGATCTTTCATTCCCCCACCGTTTCCCCTCAAATTAATGAGCCGTTTCGCGGGATTTAACCCATGTCATTCAAAGACATGGATGCTTGATCTCCCTCCTCGGGCCTCCTCAACCCCTATACAAGGGAGCCCCGTGAGCCTCTCCTCATCCTCACTCAACCCCGAAAATCTCAAGTCCCCACTCCCTCTCTATTGGCCGCAATCGGAGTTCTTGTTTCGTTGTTCAAGCGCCGTTCTTCGGCCTTTTGCGCCTCGTCCGGTGGAGCCCCGCCGCGTTTGAGCACATCCCCAGCTTCGTCTCGCCGCGTTCTACGCGGTGCTCACCTCGCCTTCGCCGGAGCATCGCCGGAGCATCATCGCCACCGTGGGCCAATTCGCGTCGTCGTTTCTCGCGTCGCCACCGACCGTCCGTGCATGCCCGACCAAAACCAAGGTGAGCATCACGTTCCCCACGCTCTACTCTTCGTTTCGCCGCAAACCCCACATGCTAACTCCTCTCCGTTTGCCCGGAACGCCGATGTCAACCCGACGGTCGCACAATGTCTTCTCCACCGTGTTCCGCCACCATCCGATGTCCTTTGGCCGAGCCGTTTGCACCGTTGAGTTTGCCTCGACGCGTTCTACGTCGTGCTTCCATCGCCATCACCTAAATATTCCCCGAGTCCTCGTCGACCTTGTCAGGCCCAGACACTAAAACTGTACCTTGCGCGTACACCCCTTTTTGGTAAGCGCTTTGATTTTTGTTCGCGTCATATTGTGTCCTAGCCTCTAAGGAATTTTTCTACCATTTTGTTTAATTTTTCGTGGAGCCAATTGTCAGGAATTGAGCTTTCCGCGAAAATGGCCGTTTGTGACTCCTGACATCGATTCGTCGCCTCCGGTAAGCCTTAGCTCATGCCGTAATTTTTCTTAGGCTTGCCTCACTGCGTTCTATGCCATGCTTCCTTCCGTTTCCCCAAAAAGTCTCCACAAATTTTCACCTCCGACACCTCGCCATGGCCACCAATGGCATCCGTGTCCCCATATATCCAGTGATGTTTTCCCGAATCCGTTCGCGTCATATCGTGCCAAACCATCCCAGGTAGCTACCTTTCAAATGGTTTTGGATTCGCTCTACCGAGCACCAAGATATCAAATTTTTCCTGTTTCTCCACTGTCGTCATTCAAACGTCGATTGTATCGTCTCCGATTAATTTTCAGCTTAGCCAATAATTTTCCTAACTTCACCATGCCATGTACTATCCCACGCTCACCTTACATCTCCACATTCCATACTCGGTACTATCTCTCTCCAACCTGCAGTTGTCGCTACTGTGCCATCGGTGCAGTTTTTCACTCACTGCGGGTGATTGCCGCCGTTCCTCGTCACCGTACCCATGTCACCACCTTCGCCTCATTGCCAACATTCCATTTTGCCCATTCGCCAGCCACCTTGTAGCCAACCGACACTGTACTATTCAAAAAGTAATCCTCGTATTTTGTTATCATTTCATGTGATGTCCAAAACTTCCAGATATTGGATCTCCCTCATACGAACTCCGAATCTGTTGATTCTTTCTCCTAAATTCATCTAAAATCATAATCTATCCGTCAATATATATTTTATAATTTTTGGATTTTAATTGGGTTTTATCTGAATTTATTTTGTTTGGTTCTTCGCGTGTAGACTACGACTAATCCGGAGAGTTCGATTTTGACGATTCACAACATCAAGTCTCCGAGCAAGGCAAGTCTCCTTTGATCATCTTGAACCTATGATTTTGAAATGTTTTAATTATTTTAAATGTTATGCATTGCTATTTACATAAAATGATAATTCAAATCTTAAGGTAGTAGTTAATCCAACCTTGTTATGCCCTCCATTGGAATTGATTGTCATGTACCCTTGTCACCCCTAGAACTTCCTTTGTCTCATTAATGAGATTATTATTTATTCTTTGACAATGATAGTATGGTAGTATAATGCTTAGTCATGCTAAATATATACCCTTGGAACTTTGAAAATGGGAAATTATGATTTATTGTTGAAACCCTTGTGTTTACAAAGTTAGTGGTGATTGGAGTTACCACTGTTTCCTTTAAAATAAAATAAAAATGTGAAAGATGGTTTAGATTAGGGTGGATGGTTGGTTCGGCTTGGTGCAGTTAGCACGAGATCTTGTTAAGTGTATGTTCCACCCTAGTCAATTAAGGACCGACGCTTGTGTTTGTCCAGACTGAGCATTAACCGTACAACCACAAGTCTATATGGGTACGACCTAGCCGACTAACTTATGATAGTCTAGTTTATGTGCCACCAGTGGAAAGTGGGTGCCAGGGATGTACTGGTTATTCACAGTGAGGGACAGGGATTTACTGTACTCATATGGCGCAAGAGGGGGCTTCGGTTCGGGCGGTTAGCCTACCTGCGGTGAAACCTCAGCGGGTGGTATCTAGCTAGATTAGAGTAAGGTAAAGGCTTTGTGATATTTTATCTGGGTCTCATGCCAAAGGAAGCGTGTTGACTTTTAGGATAATTTATCTCTTGTGGGTAAAGTTGTACAACCTCTGCAGAGTGTAAAACTATTCGAATAGCCGTGCCCACGGTCAAGGGCGGGCAAGGAATGCATTCACATGGTAGATTTCTGGTTTTGGTTTTAAAATCAAAAGTTTTGTATTCCGAGAGTGGAGGGAACTCTTGGAAGGGTATCCTGGCAGTTGGAGCCAGAGAGGGTGGATGGAACCCGCAGTTTTAATCTTGACCAATTGTAATTGGTTGGCTAGTGTTGGTAGTTGGAACCTTCACTAGAGAATTAATGATAGTTTCTGCTAAAACATTTACTTTATTAACTTGATGCCTTCGAAAATAATTAGTAGTAACTGAATTTTAAAATGTTGCTTTGTGCAAAACAACCATATAGCCTTCCTTTGTTAAGCCTTGCATCTATGCATTTTTCCCAAGACTTGCGGAGTACTTTATGTACTCACATGCTGCACTCAAAAATAATCCCCAGAGGAATATGAAGCTCAAGAAGGTGATTACGACTACTTCGCGTGTGGATTTGATGAAGGATTCCCGGAGTACTAGGTCGCGCTTCCCCAGTCAATTGCCTGTGGCGTATTGATGGGTCTTCGCCGGATTTGTCTTCTGCTTCCGCTGTGTTTCGTGTGTGCGAGGTCTTGAAACCTCATTTGTAATAATGAGACCATTCGGTCAGTACTCTTAATTATTCTAATAAAGCGTTGTTGGTTATGTAATCATTTCTGTTTGACTGTGTGCACTAGCTTTGATCTGGGACTAGTGCTGTAATACACAGAGGGTCCGGGTTCGGAAATCCGGGGTCCCGACAGTTGAGGAAGAGAGTTACCAACATCTCGTACTTCTCCGGTAGAGCCCTAAGCATCTTTCTCACAACATCAAGATCCGAGAGGTTAGTGCCAAGGCCTTTGAGCTCATTCACAATGTTGTTGAGCCGTGTGTACATCTCATTGATGTCCTCATGGGGCAACATTATGAATGTCTCATATTTAATCTGAAGCCGATGCAATTTTGCCTCCTTAACCGTGGATGTCCCTTCGTGTATTTCCGAAAGGGTATTCCAAATAGCGTGAGCCGTCTCAAGATTGCTCACTCTATTGAATTCATCCGCGTTTAAGGCCCCAAAAAGAGCATTCATGGCTTGGGCATCTAAATGAGTGTTACGCCCATCTTGTTCCGTTGGGTTGTCGGGATCAAGTGGCATGACGTAACCATCATTTACGATTTTCCAAATATTAGGACTCATGGCCTTTAAATAAATTGACATTCTAATCTTCCAATAAGCATAATTTGAGCCATCAAATAGAGGTGCCTTTCCTACCGAAATCCCCTCACTAGCCATCCTTTTCTCTCTAGACGGTTAAGTCTAAAAGTGAGAGACCAAGCTCTGATACCACTTGTAGGATCAAGGATACCGACTAGAGGGGGGTGAATAGGAGGTTTTTAAACTTTTCTTGTTTACTTGATTAATTCTCCACAATTTAAATGACAATGATGTAAAGTAATTAATCCTATGCAATTCTAGTCAACAATTTAGCTCTAAACAAATAAGTGATCTCAATGAAGCAAAAGAACAAGAGCTAAAGAGACAAGGGACACAACCGATGTTTTTACCGTGGTATTCGGAAACTTGCCGGTTTCCCCTAGTCCACGTTGAGGTAAGCCCGGACGTATCGGACCGGCTCCACGAATTGAGCCAAGCACCTCGATCACTAGTGTAGCTCTTCCCCACTCCAGGTAGGCGAGCTCCAACCTTCACAATTTGCCGGGTCTTCTCACAATCTTCTTGAGAAGATCACCGAGGCAACTTCCACCGGATCGTCCAAGTGCCGGCAAGCACTAAGAGTAATAAATCCCGGTGTTCACTTGAATGCAACTCTAGTGCCAAATGGATTTGCAAATGAAATCTAGCACTAAATGCTCAACCACCTCACTTTGATGTGCAAAGAGAGAATTGAGGTGAAATGAATGCACTTGGGCTTGAGAAATATGCAATGAGTCTCTAACCTTAGCCCTTGAGCAGTGGTGGGGGTATTTATAGCCTCCACCAACCAAAACTAGCCGTTTGACCCAGTTTCCAGAAAATTTTCTGGTCGAGCGGAACTACCGCTCCCAAAGACCGGTACTACCGCTACCAAATCTTCGCGCCAGAACGGCTATGTCAGACGTCTGCAGTGACCGTTGGATTCGGCGACGTGGTACTACCGCCGTTGATATTTGCGGTACTACCGCTGCCCGGTAGTTCCGCAAAGTCGGCGCGGTACTACCGCTCCAGCCAAACTCCAAAGGGTCCCAGACTTGGCGCTCTCTGGAAAAATGCATCCGCTTTGAAGTCGGATCTTCCGGACTCCGGAAGTACCGCTCTGAGTGGCGGAACTACCGCATGCAGCGGTAGTTCCGGCGTTGAAATAGCCGGTACTTCCGCTCCAGAGAAATCCAGGCTTCATCCGGAGGGCGCTCTCTGGAAAAATTGATCCGCTCTCCCTCCGGATCTTCCGGGGTCCGGAAGTACCGCTTTAGGATGCGGTACTACCGCTCGCAGCGGTAGTACCGGTGTTCAAGCAGCCGGTACTTCCGTTCCCGCAAGACTTTGGAATGAGCCAAGGGTGCTCTCTGGAAATATTGATCCGCTCCTAAACCGGATCTTCCGCTGGCCGGTACTACCGCATTTTGGTTGCGGAACTTCCGCTTTCCGGTAGTTCCGACGTTCAAAACTGCGGTACTACCGCTCTTCCAGACAGAGCACAGATTTCTTTTGAAAACTAGATTTCTTTAAAGGATGCAATTTTAAGACAAAACCATTTGGCACATGAGATAAGTATTCAAGCTACTTAGCCAAGATCCCCCTTGATGGTACGATCATCTATCCTATAATCCGGTCTTCCACCATTCACCTAAGACCGGTAAAATTCAAAAGGGGTCCTATTCTAAGTATACCTTTGTCTTGAGCCAATTTGATTTTCACGCGTATCCTTTGGCTTGCATCTTGTCGCTCATGTGTGTGTGGACTATCCTTTCGCATACTCATAAAAACACTTTAGTCCCATATTCCATATTCTCTTAAATTCATTAATTACCAAAATCCTTTTTAGGGGTCTAGATGCTTTCAACTCCTCCCTGAGCCTAGTCCCGGTCCACCTCGCCGTTACCCGTCATGTCCACCTCCAGTAGCTCCTGCTCCGGTTCCTCATTGTCTCGGCTTGCAACCACCTCACCAGCCTCGATCATCTTTGGTGTCTCCCTGACCGTTATGGACATCAACATCTCCCTATGCCTAGTCCCGGTTCTCCTACACCTCACTATGACCAGCTATGACTTTATCAAACTAGTCGCTATGGCTTATGACTATCGATCAAAGCCAGGCAGAGCTACGACTATCGATCATGACTAGGCAGAGCTACGAATATCGATCATGACCAGGCAGAGCTACGACTATCGATCACGACCAGGCAGAGCTATGACTATCGATCACGACCAGGCAGAGCTAAGACTATCGATCTCGACCAGGTAGAGCTACGACTATCAATCACGGCCAGGCAGAGCTATGACTATCAATCACAACCAGGCAGAGCTACGACTATCAAGTCGTAAGAACTCTTGCCGACCACCAAGTCGTAAGAGCCTCTGCGACCACCAAGTTGTAAAAGCTGCTACGACCACCAAGTTGTAAAAACTGCTACGACCACCAAGTCATAAAAGCTTATGCGACCACCAAGTCGTAAAAGTCTCTGCGACCACCAAGTTGTAAAAGCTGTTGCAACCACCAAGTTCTAAAAACTTCTGCAATCACCTAGACGTAAAAGCTTCTGCGACCACCAAGTCGTAAAAGCTTCTGTGATCACCAAGTCGTAAAGGCCTCTGCCGATCACCAAGTCATAAGGGCCTCTGCCGACAACCAAGTCGTAAGACCTCAGCCGACCACCAAGTCGTAAGGGTCTCTGCCGACACCACCAAGTCGTAAGACCTCACAGACAGAGCCAACTTCTGCACAAACCTCAAAAACCAAACCAACCTCAAAAACCTTTAATCCAAGGGTCAATTACTCATCACAACCATGGGGTGACCTCCACATAGTCTCACACAAATATTTTAATTGGACCCTTTTTAGGAAAAAATATCTCTGTCAGTTTTGATAAAGTAGTTGAGTGCATGTGTTTGATAAAGTAAGCTAGTATTGCACTTGGGTAATCACATTTTTTTGAATTGAGTATTAACTAAACAAATACTTTCTTCAGTCACAAATACATGTTTTAGGATGCTTGTAGTTAAACTTTCAAAATTTTGACTATCAATATCTTTTTTATATATTTACATTGAATACATGAAAATCATATGTATAGATTTATCTTAAAATGTACTTTCATAATATTATAATTTTATTGGGTTTTATAAATATATTAGAGTATAAATTAGTGGTCAAAGTTACATTTTAGGGACCATGTCGATACTTAAAATGGCATGTATTTCTGACTAGAGAGAGTATGTTTTGAGAGATACATCTTAAAACATTTTAAATCCTTATCACAATCCCGACCATATGCACTTATTCACATCCACCCATCCACAAAATCAATTATAACTTAAAAGGAAGAAAATAATATGAGACCAATACCCAAATTCAAGACCAAACTGAATCAACATGGTATTTAAAAACACAAAAGGTATCAATCAGCTTGGTTGTTAGGATCAATCCCCTAAATCTGTTGGTCTGTATCGATCATATAGAACATAGAAGAAAGTAATGTTCGTGCAATAGGGGAGTTGGGTGTTAGCGATTCAAGTAATGTTCGTGCAATAGTGGAGTTGGGTGTCAGCGATTCCACGTGACGTGTAGGAGTGGTGCCATGGATCTACCCAACCTCATTGGGAGGGGACGATGGGAGGGTGACGAGAGGAGCCTCTAGTGATGGTGATGGTGCAACCGTGCAAGGCTCATGAGCTACTTGCATGGTGGTATGTGATAATGACCGATTACTTGCATGGTGGTATGCGATAATGATTGATTCTTGACACCGATTTTACACTATTCATGCCCTTTTCCTCTAGTTTATTATATAATAATTGATCATTTGAGCTATTTGGCTTTTAACCTGTAACATCCTGAAAAACTTAAATTTGGAAATAGGGAGTTTGTGAATTAATCTTGCAATATGTTTTATTTGAATTTGGAGTTGTGGTTTTTCTGAAAAATTTGGTGAAGATTTCAAATGCTAAAAGAAGCAAGAAGAAACAAACATGTTTAAATAATGGAGGATTAGAATTTAAAATAAGAATATGAAAAGATGATCCATAAAAGTCAGGGAGAGAATTGGGTTGGAAAATAAAATCTTATTTTTGAAAATAAGGGTATAAATAGTAAGGAGCAAACAAATTAAAAGGGTCAACACTCACGAATATATATATATATATATATATATATATATATATATATATATATATGCACAATAAGAAAAAGGCACCTAGGGAAATAAACCAGTAAATGAGGAATAAATATATATACAAATATACATACCCATAAGTATATATATATACCCATGTACATGTAGTGATAATAGCAAAAGAAACTAATAAAAAAATATGTAAACCAAAAAGAGGGGGGTCAGACTAGGCCAATTTGGCCCAGCCCAACCCCACTCACCTCTCGTTACCGCGCGGCCCACCTCCTCCCCTCGTCTCTCTGCCCGAGCGGCCCCTTTCCCCCTACTGTTTTTCTTCCCCACCTCCACCCCGCTCTCTCTCTCCGGGCCGCAACCCCTGTTCCCATGCGCTCCGCCTCCGCAGCCCGGCCCGCGCAACGACCCCGCGCTCGGACCAGCGAGCACCTGGCTCGAACCAACAGGCGCCGCCATCATGTCCGCTCCCGACCGGGGCACCCTGCCGCCGCCTCTTTTTCTTGCCCACGTCATCGAGCACTGCACGGCCGCCCCTCTTTTTCTCGCCCCTCCCTGCTTGGTGACATCGCGCGCGTGACACCAGCGTCCTTCGCCAACCACGCGCTGCTCAGGGTCATCATGCCCTATCCCTTGCGCAGCATCTCCACCCTGCCCCGCCGTCTGCTCCGCTGCTCGTCGATGCGACTGCACGGGCAAGGTCCCGAGGCGGGCCTTCCTCGCTCGCCTATAAAGGCCACCGAGCACACCCCCGAGCTTCCCACACCCTACTCTTCCTCCCCTCGCAGCCAATCGAGCTAGGGACCCCCAGAACGTCGTCGACCGTGTTTCTTCCCCAACTCCGGCCGTCGGAGCTCCCCGTTGATCCGAGCCACCAAAACTCAATTCCTCTCACCAAAACCCTCTTCAGAACACCCCAAAGCCACTCCTGATTTTCCCCGAGCTCCCCGTCGACCGTGCTTCGCCGGCGCCGAGGACCCTCCCCGGACCGCCGCCATCGTACGTCGCCGGCCCACAACAGTGCACCCTGATCCTCGTCGACCCCACCGCCGGCATCCCCATCGCTCCGGGGACGCATTTTCGCCCTACCCCGAACCTCCCCGACCGTTGCTCGCCGTCGGCACCGCAACCCCACCGCCGCTCCGCACCTCCTCTGCCCGACACCCTCCGCTGGAAGGTATAAGGGAATAAATCCCCCTATAGGGGTAAGCAACAACTGAGAGGTCACTTGGCTAGCAGCGCTCACTCCTCGCCCCGACTCCCCGGCCGCGCGCGTTCAAGCCTCTGGCTCCGCAGCGCCGGGTCGAGTTTTCTTTTATTTGTTTCGGTCTGACCGATGGGCCCCACCTGTCAGTGGATGCGGCTCCCGAGCGGCCCACTGCCAGCAGGGTCCCACTTGTCAGAGGCACATCTAGTTAACGGTAATAAATGGTAATTAGTGAGTAATGACAGACATTAAGAGTTAAGTAAAGGATCATCATATATTCCTCACTGACATGTGGGCCCTATCACACACATTAAAATAAGCTTGGGCCCACCTGTCATAGATGCAACACCTGGAATAATAAAATAAAAGAATGAATTGAAAATGCCAGTGGGACCCACCTGTCAGGGATTTCCTATTTTTGGAATTTCACTGGACTGAGAACTTTAAATAAGCATAACTTATTCAATTTAACTTCAAATTGAGTGAGACAAATTTCTAAATTCATCTAAATTCAAGATCTACCCAATGGAACTAAAATCATGGTTTTTAGAGTTCATTTGAATTTCTGGTGATATTTTGAGTGATTTGTTGCTTTTCTTTTATTTGGATTTCACGCACGGTAAAATAGCATACGAGGCTCAAGAGGAAGAGGCCGAGGCAGTCACCCTAGAAGCTCAAGAAACTCAAGACCTCGATCCTTGTGACCCAGGCGAGTTAACACTTTGACCATGTTGAACCCATGTTTATGCAAATTTAATTTCTTTTAAATTATCCACAGGCATGCTGTTATTTTATGTGGTAGATTACGTTCAGTTTTAAAGATGATAGTTATGCACCTAATATTATGCTTGCTAGTAATACTCCGTTGAAACTTTGGACATACGAACCTTGTCGCCATAGCAAAAATTATAAGAATGTAGCTTTTGAAAATAAGTCCCTATAAATATTGCGTTGCTTAGAATTGCTAGATAAATGGGGGTACAAAAAATGCCCCAAAATCATCTCTTGCAAATATGAGTTTGTTTTGGGCAGTCATGGTGGGAATGATTGGAGTATGTTGATACATTATTTTATGTTCTTGAAAAACCTCAATACTACTTAATACCTGGGTGGATGGTTTGGGGGCTGGTATGTGGTGAAGTGGACGCACAAAATATGAAATGTGGTAGAACCATCCAGGTAGCCCTAAGGACTAAATCTTGTCCTGTTATCCCGTGTAAAACAGTACAACCACAAGTCTGTAAAATACAATTGGGCTAAGTAGTTTTATCGAAATCCTCGGAGTCATCTCACCGGTAGTGGATAGAAGTGGTTTAGCAAGGGCAAGAGAAGGCCTAAAGGGACACCGAGTGGAGGGTGAAGTTTCCCAGTCGTACTAGCACTGAGGGGAGTGGAGCTCGAATAGTGCTAGCAACCGTGGGAAACATCCCGTACATAGATGGGACCCACCGCAAGTGGGCAGTTTCCCATAAGGTGAGATGACGAAAGAGGCTAGATAATCTGAACAGTCACTGTGATGGTCTACTCAACCACATGTCTAAGGAATCATGTGGGTTAACGAGTTGATTGTCTCTTGTGGTGAAAGTGTACAAACTCTGCAGAGTCAAAACTATTCGAATAGCCGTGCCCACGGTAAAGGGCAGACATGGGTACTTAACCTGATATAGTTCTATTTAAAAATGGAAATATGGAGGGCAACGGAAAGCCCTAATTTGAGTTGTCCTGGGTGTCGTCCCAGTGGTAAGTTAAGCGGCTATAACGCTGAAAGATGCTATATGGTGCAAATGCCATGTAACGGTGGATGGCATCTGTGTCAATTATAAGATAGTCTTACTTCACAAATTTAAGTCATGAGTTTAAAAACTGCTAGGTCGTAGGGATTTTTAAGTAATTGTATTCAAAAGCACTCTACGCAAAATAAAATAAGCCCAAGCCTTCCTTTGATAAGCTAAGCATGTTAAATATTGCATTCTGTGTGTTGGCTCGCTGAGCACGGTGGATTGTGCTCACACTTGCATCACCCAACACAGAAACAGGGATGCAGGATCATTATGCCCACGAAGATACCCCTACCACTGATGGAAGGACACATGAAGGGAATTAGGGTGTAGGCTTCGTTTCTAGCCATGGACGAGTTGACCCAAAGCATTATGTGCACATATATTATCGGATTCCCGGTGATATATACTGCACACATTACCCATCAGTCGCTTGCCTGTGGATGTGGACTTACTTTTGCTTCTGTTTTTCGCTGCTTGAATGTAATGAAGACATTTGGCCTAGGTGGCCCTTTTGTAAACTCTCACCCGATGTGGTGTATTTTAATTCTGTAATATTATTAATGTTCATGCAATGTATGATGTGATTCAGCAATGTACCTGTGCGCACTATCTACTGATCCAGGGAATAGTGCAGTAAACATAGTAGATTCTGGATTGAAAAATCCCGGTCTGACATAACCCTAACAAATTTTGGAGATGTTTGCAAATGAGTCAATGATGCAGATACTATGCATAGACAAGTCATATTTAGCAATAAAAGAACAAAAAAAGAGCATCCTCGGAAATTGTGCCAAAATGAACATTACCAAATGGCAAATTGGAGGTTACCACGACATATGCCTTGTTGAAACGATCAAAATGCATATATTATTTGCCCAAATCAGAAGTCGGACGCAAAAGTATGAAGCCCTGAAGCTGTCAAAGCCCAGCTACCAAACCCCCTTGTGATGCCCGGCGCATGGGCTACATGGGCCACACTCACAGGCCCAAGGCTCCCATTTGAAGCGCATTAACCTTAGTTTGGCCTGGTGCAAGTCTTGAAAGGTTCTGGAAAGGAGAAACGTGACTTCGACGCAATATAGAATCCTGCACAGCCCCTCTCTTTCCCTGCGTCGCTCGGCTCTTTCCTTGCGTTGCCCAGCTCAAACTGCCTCTTCATGTCATTTTCGTCCAAGACTCCTCTCAGGTCCCTATATACGAAGAGGCATAGGTCGGCCCTCAGATCATCAATTCAACATAGAAAATTAAGGTTTATCCAAGTTCTCACTGAGATCAAGAAGAGGCCACCGAAGTGCGGCCGGCACTCCCCTTGCACTGAGCGGCACAGACCTAGTGTTGCACGGTGCTACCTCCTATGCGAAGCCACATTCTTTTGGTTTTCATCCAATGACTTCTCCGTTGACTCTCCTTCGTCAGTAATCATGTGTACTCTGATCCTAGTATGGAGTAGTCTCTTTTCTTCCCTAGGTATGGGGATACTACTGTAATCTAGACATGGTAATGAATTAATGATATTTTCAATACTTGCTTTTGCTATGGTTGCTTGATATTATGATTATTCTATGATTGATAGTTAGCTCTAGAATAGTTATCAATTGCTTAGCGCTAGAATTAGACATGATGTCTAAGTCTAGATTACCGATCTATATCAAACATTGCCAGTTAGATAAGAGAGGATGCGGATTCGTTGTATGGTAACAGCGTGAAGGTGACATCGGTTTTTATTTGCTTGTAGGGTATGAACCTCCATAGTGTTGCAGTTGCTAGATTGATTTATTATTTCTACCATACTTGAATTGCAGTTGGTGAACCAAAACCTAGGGAAGATCTTTTGATTATTGGTTGATTCTAGTTTTTACCCGCTTATTCTCCATGGTTAATTTAAACACACATGTTTTAATTGTTGTTTTCTAGTTAATAGTAGATTAGTTTAGATAATTGGTCTAAGACTTGAAGATCTCTATAGATTCGATGACCTGGAATGTCGAGACCCGAATTTGCAAATCCGGACTCTCTGTGTATACTGCACTAGTCCAGGATCACGCTAGTGCACACAGTCAAACATAGAGGTAAACATCACCACAATCTCGATATTAAATAAGGGGAAACTCAAATTATTCATTAATAACCAAAAGTGAGACCTTATGGTCAAGCTTACAATCTCAATAGCCTTAGGGCTTAACAAAAATTAGCAGCGGAAAATCCAAAATGAAACGTAGTGGCCAATCGACATGCCCACGGGCAATCGAGTGGGGAACGAAGCCTAGAACGTGTAGTCGTCGAAGTACTCGCCTCCTGGAACCTCCTGCTGGTAGTACTCCTCATCCTCAACTGAGCAACATAGGCATAAAGCCGTGAGTACATTGGTACTCAGCAAGCCGTTTGTAACAAATGATGCAATATAGAATGCAAGGCTTACCAATGGAAGGCTGAAAGGGTTAATTTGCATAAAACAACATTTGAAATTACCATAAATAGATTGAAGGCGAATTGAAGTAAAACAATAATAAACAATAATCAAAGGAATTGAAGTAACCACTTATGGATCTCCCATCCATAAGCTAAACCAACCACTTAAGGACCTCCCAACCAACAGTGAATTAACCACCCACTGTCCAAAACTTTTTAGAAATAACTATACCTCGTGTGAAATCACCGAGCATTGTCCATAACCGAGGACGCGGCTATTCGAATAGTTTTACACTCTGCAGAGGTTGCACAACTGTACCCACACGATGTGATTAGCCTCAGCTTAAGGTAATCACAACAAGGCCTTTACAATGTTCAATTCCAACCCAATCCCGCCCGCTAGGGTTTCGCATCACACCCCCCCTTGCGCCCCCGTGGAATGTATACGACACCCACTGACATCCCAATGGCGGAACCAGAATTGAAACATCACAAATTAATCAGCCAGGTCTGTCCCATACCAGACATGTGGTTTGCACGGTAAGACTCAGATCAATGGCGCACAAAGTTAAGTCCTTAAGTGTTCTCGGGCGAGACTACCACATCCCTCGAAGTGCTCCAACACTTCCCCCTTTACTGCACGATCATTCGCCCGAGTGAAAACCAATTTTGTATAACCACCGCCAATGACGCACCAACGTCACGGCACAAATTTTATAACAGTGGAACCAACCACGATTCACCGTGGCACCAACCACAATTCAATATCTCATTAAGTCAAATTAATTAATCACATGTGATGATGAACCCTTTCGCAAAATAAGCAAGGCTAAGCATACTAATCGTACCAACCCAAATGTGATCGTAACATAGCATCACTAGTAAGTTTCCCAACCTATGGTGACAATGGCAGCATGGCATTCAATTTTAACAAGGAGGGAAATACTCAATCGAGGTGATAACTACCAATTACAAGGTTTGTATAAAAGTAGCGATGCAATGTAATTTAAAACAAAATATTTAAATAATAGATTGCAAACTGGGTTCAACATGATCAAAGAACACGACTTGCCTTGGCCTTGCTCAGTTGACGGCTCTTGATCTTCAAATCCAACTTCCGCTCCTTCGAACGCGTGATCTAACGAGAGAGAACGCAAAACAAAGAGACAAAAATAAATTCAAATGAACTCCAAAAATTCTCAAACCTGAACCAAAACATAGAGCTCAATTTAAGATGAATTTAGGAAAAAGAATCGGGTCAATCGGAGCTAGGACGAGGGAGAACGGGGCTCTGGAAAATCTGGATCTAAAGAAAATCGGGAAAATTGGAAAAGTGCACTGTGCTGTGGACCGGGCGCACGGTGAGATGGGTCTACGGTGGGCTCGGCTCACGAAATAGTGCGGGCGGCGGCTGCTGACGCGGGCGGCAGAGGCTGACGTGGCGCTGACGTGGCGGCGACACGTGACTGCCACGTCAGATAGGGCTGACATGGACGGTGATGTGGCTAGGGCTGACGCGGCGCATGCGGGGCGGCGGCGGCGGTCGATCGGACGGCTCTAGGGCATCCACGCGGCGCGATCTGGGCCTTTGGCTCAGATCTGGATGGGCGGCGGGGATGAGGCGGCGCGGGAGGCGGAAGTCGGCCGATGGCCGACGCGTGGCGGGCGCGGGGACCGAGGGGTCGCGGGGCGCGTGCGCGGGCGCGGGCGTCTGCTGGCGGCGTGGTGCGCGGCCGGCGACCGAGGAGGCGCGGACGTCCGGGCGGCGGCGGCGGCGGCCTGGGCCGACGGCGGAGTGCGGGCAGCGGCGGCGACGGCGAGGGCGGCGCACGGCGGCGGCGGCTAGGGTTAGCCCGGCGGGGCTCACCGGCTACGGCGGCGACGGCGGCGGAGACGGCGGCGTCGGCGACGGCCTGGCCGACGACGAAGGCGACGGCGGCGGCGCATGGGCGAGAGACGGCGGCGGCGCACGGGCGAGGTACGCGAACCGAGGCGGCCGCGTGCAATAAATACCCGGTGGCGAGGGCTGACGTGGCACGGACGCCGAGTCCCGGCCGGATACGCCTCTGACAGGTGGGCCCCACCTGTCAGCGACACGGGAGAGGGAGCGGCCGAGATGACGCGCTGGCGAGAGGAGCGCCTGGATGGCTGACACGTGTCGGCCATCGGGCGGCTCAAGGCGGGCGCGGGCGCGCGCGGATGCGCGGCGCGTGGCGCGGGCGAGGCGCAGCTGGGCCGGCGGGTGAGCGGCTGGGCCGGGCCGGTTCGGTGGGCTTCGGCCCACCGGCCGGTTTGGCTTTTCTTTTTCTTTTCTTTTTCCAGAAATTCCAATAATTCTTTTTGAGCTCTAGAAAATAGCAAATAAATCCGAAAAAATCACCAAAAATTCCAGAAAATTCCTTGAGACTCAGGGAACTCAAATAAAATAAACTTGGCAAATGTTAATGTTTAATTTAATCATATTAAATCCTTTCAATTTAATAAAATTCCAATTAAGCTTTAATTAATTCCAGAAAAATTCAAATGGTGAATTTTATTTTAAAAAGCTTCAAAAAGGCTCTGAAAATCAGGATGTTACATGGAATACTCTAGGTGAAAGCTATAAGTGTCTCGTACGATTGCGAGTAATTTTAGGGGCATAGTAGACATCAACACTAATGCGGTGTAGCGACAACAATAGTGATCCAAATAGTTATGATTAGCTTTGCTTAATCATTAGCGCGTTAAGTTCATCATCTGATTTTAACACCTAATCTGGATGACTAACTCATGCTAATAATGTCTAGGAGGATTTCATGGCAGGCATACACAAGAATATTAGAATTTTTTTTGCCTCCGACTAGAGAACCATCAAATAGTGGGACACTAGGGTGTTAAAAAAATAGCACCATGCTACTCTTAGGTATGCAATCAAGAGGACATATATGGTGAAAACCACCTAAAAGTTAAAAACCCATCTTTGATGATTTAAAAAATTCCAAAAAAAATAGATCTAAGGGAGGAGTTGTTCTCGAACCATGCAAAATTTTAGAATCAAACTTAACCTCATTTGTAAGATATGAAAAAGACAGAGTGGATTTTTTTCGACTGTAGCTTATGGCTGCGGTTTAAGGTTTTTTTACTCTAATGCGAGCGCTTGTGTAAACGAACCGAATACCGATAAACCACTTTAAAAAGATTATGATAAGTCGCTTCGAAACGGCGATGAAGAAACCATCCCGTTTGTATATTTTAGAGAAGTCATAAGTTATAAGCCATAAACCGACAAGAAAGAGGCCAAATTCTCCTACATCAGAATTTGTCTTTTTCATATCTTGCAAATGAAATTTATTTTGATCCAGAATTTTTGCATGGTTAAAACGCATACCTTCCCCTACATCTGCTTTTTTTTAAAATTTTTTTTGGAAAACTTGAAAGATATAGTTTTCATAGATTTTCAACTATTAGGCCAGTCTCAATGGAGGTTTCATGTCCCAGTTTTCAACACACCCATATTTTGGAAACAGTGCAGAAAAGTTTCATCCCTATGGGCATCTCCAATGGTCTGAGTCAGCTATCTATATGCATGTACACATCAGCATATATCCTATGTGGAGGAAAGAGAGTATGCAAAAAAAATCGAGCCAGCTCTTCCTTAAGCACTAGTCTATAACGCTAAACGAGGCAGCCTCAATAAATTCTGTGTGTGCATGTAAGCATCAAATAGCTATCATTAGGGCGTCCGCAATGTTAATAGCTAGTACTAGCTATATAGTCAGCTGACGTGGAGGTGAGAGACAAAAGCAAAGACTATTTTATACTGTTGGACCCACATGCTCCTATCTCATGTTCTTGGACTACGTGAAATAGATCAGCTATTTGCTCGTCGCTAGTGACTACTCTCTCTCCTACTTTTTCCTTGCCACATCAGATCTAGCTAACTAAATAGCCAGCTGTTGGAGACGCCCTTATAGATAGTTCTTTAGAATGCTAACTTTAGTGTGTACTATATAGATGATGTGGAAGTCTTATAGTTAGTTGCTAGCTATAACCATTGGAGATGCCCTATGAAACTCTCTCTACTCCTATGAAACTTTTATCATTTCTCTCTTCATCAATACAGTGCCATATCAGCGTATTTAATGCCCATAAAACTCCATGATACCCACGGAGACTGGCCTTATGTAGTTTTCCCTGGATACGCTCTCATGCAATCAAAACAACAATTAGCACATAGCACAGAAGTCCAAATCGTACTCAGATTCAACCTCCCGTGAACTACATAAATTCCCTCACCTGACCGCAGTCCACCCCCAAACCCAACCCCAACTACCCCGCCGCCGCCGCCTCCCCCATCGCCTCGCCGGCGTCACCTCCGACGCCGGCAAGCCCCACCAGCATCCATCTCCTCCGCCGTTCCCTCCCCAGCCACTTGCATCCCCTCCCCGACCCCCACCCCCACCGGCGTGCCGCCCTCCCTCCACCACGCCATCGTCGTCCCGGCGCCGCTGCGGCCCGCCTGCGAGCCCTACCCTCCACTGCTTCCGCCTCCCGACGCGGCTGCCGGCGCCGACGGTGCCGCCGGTGCCGCCCGCCGCACATCCCAGCCCGACATAACTGGACTCCACGCGTGAGAGCCGTCCCACCCAACGGCCGCCGCCCACCGCCCTCCTCTGACCCGCGGTACTGGCGGCACCACCGCCGCCTCGCCGCCCCTCCGCTGGTCTGCCACCGCCCCGGCCTCCCTCTAAATCCAGGGGGCTCCGGTGAACCCAACCCTAGCCCTAACTCGTCGGAGCCGCCGCCGGAGCTCTCACCGGAGCTGGAGAAGGAGGTGGAGCACGAATCTCGAGGCAAAATCATACGGTGAATGCTCAATCCTAAAAATAACACTCGAGTACTAGGTAGCAATTCCCAAATTTTTATATACTCAAGAATTTAACTTAGTATGCCATTCGGATAGTGGGAACATCATTAAGAGTGCATTCCTTTTGTGTTTTGGTTACTTTAATTCTGGAAATGTATTTCTGAACTCACTTTTTTGTTTCTACATTTCAAAGGTACACAATTGTGGAGCAGTTTTTATTACATTGCACCTTGTAGACGGATAAAAAGTAGAACCTGATCATATATAGGGAGAAAAGAACAAAATATGTGAATCTTGGGTATGCCTTTTATCGCCTAATGATATGGATTGATTTATACCGGGAGTTTGGGCCTATTTTGACCGATATTGAAGTTACTCCAGCGTCTCACTTACTCCAGCGTCTCTTCGTTTCTTCATTTACTCCAGCATGTCCGTTTCTCATTTTTTTAGTGCTTCCGTTTCAGCTAGTAGAAGAGTTAGTAGTGGAGCCGTTTTGCTTTGTGACTGCTTCAGTTAGATGTCTTTTATTTCTTCCGTTTGAGAGTTAGTAGTGGAGCAATATTGTTGCCTGAAAAACTGCCATCTTTTATTTGTTGTGTTCCTATAAATAAGCATGTAATACATCAGAAAAAGCTGTCCCGTTTTGCAGCACCAAACACTTGTGTTCATTGTGTTCTTGAGTGCGCATTTGTGAGTTCGCCGGCGGCGAGAGATTGCTGGTGATCCACGACAATTGGTATCAGAGCGTGGACGATCCTGGGGCCGTCATGTCTGTCCAGTTGGCTCCTGTTGGCGGTGATGATCGTTCGCCATCGCCCTTTCCCCGACGACGGGTATCGCACTCGCCTGCGCCGCGCTGAGGGCGCCATCGCGACGACGAAGTTGTCATCGAGCGCGTCGTCAAGGAGGCGGGCAGCTCGGTCCAGTACCCCATGCTCACGCGCACCAATTACCAGGAATGGTCTTTGTTGATGCGCGTGAACCTGCAGGCCCAAGGGCTGTGGCAGGCCGTCGAACCAGAGGAGGGCGAGGTCGTCGAGTACCGCGAAGACCGCCTCGCGCTGGCGGCCATTTTGCGTGCCGTGCCGCCCGAGATGCTCGGGTCGTTGGCGCGCAAGCGCACGGCGCGTTCCGCCTGGGAGGCAGTTAAAACCATGCGCGTCGGTGTGCAGCGCGTCCGTGACGCCAACGCGCAACAGCTGCTCAAGCAGTTCGGGGAGATCGCGTTCAAGGAGGGGGAGTCGGTCGACGATTTCTCACTCCGGATTATGAGCCTCGCCAACAACATCCACATCCTTGGCGGCAACGTCACCGATGGAGAGATCGTGAAGAAAATGCTCCAGGTCGTCCCCGAGCACCTCGAGCAGATCGCGTACTCCATCGAGACTCCTCGACGTGAACCAGCTCTCCGTCGAGGAGGTCACCAGCCGTCTGCGCGCCATCGAGCAGCGAAAGAAAAAGCCAGCATCATCCGTGCTCGTCTACGACAGCAAGGGCCGTCTTCTTCTTGCCGAGGAGGACTGGCTAGCACGGATAAAGCTGCGCGACAACGGCGAAGCCGGTGGCTCCAGCAGCGGCAGCGGCAAGAGGCGCGGCAAAACACGTCGTGGCCACGGGCTAGGAGCGTGCGTAAAGGCAAGGGCAGTTCGTCTTCAAATGGAATGGCCTAGGAGAACACGGCGGATCGGTGTCGTAACTGCGGCAAAATTGGCCATTGGGCCAAGGACTGCCGCAGCAAGCCAAATAGGCAGGCGCAAGCACACGTTGCGGAGGGAGAAGAGGATGAATCCACTCTATTGATGGCACATGCGACCATCTCTTCACCACTCACTCAAGTTGCAGCGCCGCCCACCGAGGTGATTCGAACTCCAGCTTCGCCCACATCGTCGCGCCACGTCGAGATCCACGAGGCCAAGGTCTTTGCGCAGCTCAGATTGCGGGAGGACCAGGGCGATCGTCGATGGGTGCTCGACACCGGCGCCACCAACCACATGACGGGCGTGCAGACTGCCTTCTCCGACCTCGACGGGGGAGTCTACGGTACCGTCCGCTTCGGCGACGGATCCATGGTGGAGATTGAAGGACACGGCACGATCATCTTCAGTTGCAAGAACGGCGAGCACCGCGCACTGAAGGGGGTGTATTACATTCCCCGTCTGACAACGAACATCATAAGTCTTGGTCAGCTGGAGGTGGCCGGATGTCGGATCGAGATCTACTCCGGCACCCCGCGCATCTACGATCAGCAACGCGACCTTCTTGCTCGGGTGCGTCGTTCTGCATCGCGCCTCTACATCCTGGAGCTCCGCATCGGGCGACCGGTGTGCTTGTCGGCGCATAGCTCGGAGGTGGCCTGGCGCTGGCATGCGAGGTATGGGCACATCAGTTTCAAGTCATTGCGCGTGCTCGCCCAACGGGAGATGGTACGTGGGTTGCCGCCGCTTGATCAGGTCGATCAGGTGTGCGACAGCTGCCTCGCCGGCAAGCAAAGGCGCACTCCATTCCCTGATAAGGCACTACGCCGAGCGGAGCACGTCCTCGACCTCGTCCATGGTGATTTGTGCGGGCCCATCGCGCCCACAACTCCAAGCGGTAACAAATATTTCCTACTGCTTGTTGATGATTTGAGCCGGTACATGTGGCTCCACTTGCTGTCGAGCAAAGATCAGGCATCGGCGGCAATCAAGAACTTCCAGGCGGCCGTGGAGGTTGAGTCAGGGAGGCGGCTCAAGATCCTCCGCACTGATCGTGGGGGGGGGGAGTTCATCTCTGTGGAGTTCGGCGAGTACTGCGCCGAGCGCGGCGTCCAGCGGCAGCTCACCGCCCCTACTCACCGCAACAAAATGGGGTGGTAGAGCGCTGCAACCAGAGCATCGTCGGCATGGCGCGGTGTATGCTCAAGGCGAAGCGGCTTCCCGGCTACTTCTGGGGAGAGGCTGTGAACACTGCAGTCCACATCCTCAATCGCGCCCTGACACGCGCGCTCAACGGCAAGACCCCATTTAAGGCTTGGCACGGCGAGCGCCCCACCGTCCACTACTTCAGGACCTTTGGTGCGTCGCCCATGTCAAGACCACACGCCCGGGACTCAAGAAGTTGGATGATCGCAGCATGCCGACCATCTTCGTCAGCTACGAGCACAACTCCAAGGCCTACCGCTGCTACGACCCCTCCACCAAGCGCATCATTGTGTCGCACGACGTCGTGTTCGACGAGGCGAGACAATGGAGCTGGGGCGACGAAAGCAGCAGTGATCCGGGCGACGGCGAGCCCTTCAACGTTGAGTACACCACGAAGTACATTTCCGGCACGCCTCGAGCCGATGCGGCATCACCAGCTCACATGTCTCCGTCGCCCACGCCAACGCCAACGCCGGCCCCTGCACCCATGACGCCACCGGAGCAGTTCGCGCCTACGACATCACCCACGAGTGCGCCGATCGAGTTCGTCTCGCCACCGGCTGATCCTGAGGAGTACTTGGACGTGGACCACGACGATGCTCCACTTCGGTTCCGTGCCATCGACGCTGTCATCGGACCAGCCTCGCCGCCTGGGCTTGTGCCTCGGGTGCTCGACGAGGAGCTGCAGTTCACCACGGCGGACGAGCCTGTCTCCTTCAGCGAGGCAGAACGCGAGGCAAGCTGGCGTCAGGCGATGCACGAGGAAATGAAGTCGATCGAGGACAACAACACGTGGGAGCTCGTCGCGCTCCCCACTGGGCACCGTGCGATCGGGCTCATGTGGGTCTTCAAAGTGAAGCGCGATGAACACGGCAATGTCATCCGGCACAAGGCGCGTTTGGTCACCAAAGGCTACGTTCAGCGCGCGGGAATCGACTTCGACGAGGTCTTCGCTCCGGTCGCGTGAATGGAGTCTGTGAGGGCACTGCTGGCTTTGGCAGCCCACGAGCGCTGGGAAGTCCACCACATGGACGTGAAGAGCGCCTTCCTCAACGGCGACCTCAAGGAGGAAGTGTACGTGAGCCAGCCACCGGGCTTTGTCGTCAACGGTAGCGAGCACAAAGTATTGCGTCTTCGCAAGGCGTTGTACGGTCTCCGACAGGCACCGAGGGCCTGGAATGCCAAGCTTGATGCGTCCATGGCGTCACTTGGTTTCCAGAGGAGCAGCTCCGAGCACGGCGTGTACATGCGGAGCCGAGGGTCATCACGGCTAGTCGTCGGGGTCTACGTTGATGACTTGATCATCATCGGCACCAGTAGCGATGAGATCATGGCATTCAAGCTCGAGATGAAGCGTGTCTTCCTCATGAGCAACCTCGGGCTGCTGTCGTACTACCTCGGCATCGAGGTAAACCAAGGGCCAGGCGGCATCTCGCTCTGCCAATCTGCCTACGCAGGGAAGCTGCTTGAGCGGAGCGGCATGAGCACCTGCAACCCCAGTCTGGCGCTGATGGAACCAAGGCTCAAGTTGAGCAAGGAGAGCACTGCTCCACTGGTGGACGCCACCGAGTACAGGCGCGTCATCGGCGGACTACGCTACTTGGTGCACACCCGGCCAGATCTTGCCTACGCAGTGGGCTATCTGAGCCGTTTCATGGAGAAACCACACGAGGACCATCTCAACGAAGTGAAGCGCATGCTACGGTACGTAGCGGGAACGCGTGATTATGGTCTTCACTACACCAGGAGGGAGGATGAACGAGCTCGACTGGTCGGCTACAGTGACGCCGACATGTTGGGCGAGGTCGACACACTCAAGAGTACCAGCGACGTCATTTTCTTCCTCGGCGGCAACCCCATCACCTGGCAGTCCTCCAAGCAGAAGGTGGTGGCTCTGTCCTCATGCGAGGCAGAGTACATTGCAGCAGCTACAGCAGCTTGCCAAGGCGTCTGGCTAGCTCGGCTTGTGTCTAACATGCTCGGCATTGAGTCTGGAGCGCCGGAGCTCAAGGTGGACAACCAGTCCGCCATTGCCCTCAGCAAGAACCCCGTCTTCCACGACCGAAGTAAACATATCGACACTCGTTACCAGTACCACTACATTCGGGAGTGCATCGACGGGAACAAGATCGTCCTTCGGCACATTTCGACGGAGAACCAGCTAGCGGACGTTCTGACCAAGGCTTTGTACGCGTGCGGTTTCAGCAACTGCGTGCGTTGATCGGCGTCAAAAAGATCGGTGAGCACGGCAAGGACTAGGGGGGAGAAATATTGAAGTTACTCCAGCGTCTCTTCGTTTCTTCATTTACTCCAGCATGTTCGTTTCTCATCTTTTTAGTGCTTCTGTTTCAGCTAGTAGAAGAGTTAGTAGTGGAGCCGTTTTGCTTTGTGACTGCTTCAGTTAGATGTCTTTTATTTCTTCCGTTTGAGAGTTAGTAGTGGAGCAATATTGCTACATGAAAAACTGCCATCTTTTATTTGTTGTGTTCCTATAAATAAGCATGTAATACATCAGAAAAAGCTGCCCCATTTTGCAGCACCAAACACTTGTGTTCATTGTGTTCTTGAGTGCGCGTTTGTGAGTTCGCCGGCGGCGAGAGATTGCCGGTGATCCACGACAACCGACACATTATGTGGCTTACTTGTTGTTTGTAGGAAGGCTTAAATGTGTGTTGTAGAAATGGACGGCGATATTAAATATTTAGTACAATGATTGTGCATTTGAATTCAAGCTTATTAAGGCGTCGCTTAGGCGACGCTTAAGGTAAGGCTGTCTGGGGGGAGCAAGGTGTTGCCCTGCCTTGCCGTTCATGCCTAAGGCATCCGCCTTAGGACGAAGGCATCTCTAAGGCGTTCCTTAGGCAGCATATGGCGGCGGGAAGGCCTAAGGTGACGCCTTAGGCATGGAGGAGATGATGCCTGTGACTACATGAGGACCCAAGTGGCCGAGCGACTAAGAACAGACCTGAGCGGGCGGCTAAACCAGAGAGAAGGGTAAACACAACTAGAACCCTAAGCGTGGCGGCGCCTCTATCTCGCTGCTGGCCGCTCCCATCTCAGCGTCATCCCCGTCCTTGTCTCAGTGGTGCCTCCATCTCGCCGCTTCCATCTCGGCTCGACAACGGCGTGAGCTCCTTCAGAGCACGGCGCAACCTCGACCTCCCATTGCGCATGCAAGCTCGTCCTTCGGCGACGGGCAGCGCTAGCTGTGCCTTTGACTATGGCGGCGCAAGATGACGAGGGTCCTCGGATGCAGTTGGTGGGCTCACGGCCGGTGGCCAGATCTCAGGCTCGCCAGCTCGCTCTATCTTTCTCCCTCTCCCTCTCCCATCTCTCTCTCGTGACGACGAACGGGAAAAAGGACGGATGCGGAATGCTTCTCTCGCTGTTGGCGGTAGATGGATGCGATTGCAGGATGCCTCTCTCTCTCTGTCGGTGGTAGCAACAAGAGGCAAAAAAAGGCAAAAGGAAGGTGGGCCCACCACTACCAGTGAGATACTTTCAAAATAATACCATAGATGCTACATGGGAGAAGAGCAATTGGAAAGGGGATGAATGCTACATGGACTCAAGAATTAGCAATAACAAGGTACATATGTACTACTAAAATGCTCATTTTATTTGCTGTCTTAGCGCCTTAGAATATGTGTAAGGCGTCGCCTCGCGCCTTACCGCTTAAAAGGTGTGAGGGGGTGAGTCATCTTGTCTCGTCTTACCGCCTTAATAACCTTGTTTGAATTACAAAAAATGACTTGTGAAATGCGAATGAAAATTTGTTGACAGACCCACCGCTTAGAAGGTGTGAGGGGGGGTGAGTCGTCTCGCCTCGCCTTACCGCCTTAATAACTTTGTTTGAATTACAAAAAATGACTTCTAAAATGCGAATGAAAATTTGTTGGCAGACCCATGCAGCATTTTCCTTGATGGACCCTACATACTATACTAGCAATCTTTTTTGGTATGTATTTTAATGTTCTGTTTGGCTATATAATCTTGTTATGGTCGGGGTCGATTCTGCAATCTATGACTCCAGTTTGTCCATCCCAGATCGCTGGTCAACTTCGATCTGGGTCGCTGCCAGGATGTCATTGGGGACGCAGGAGGAAAGGAGGCGGAGAGGGAGAATGGAGGGAGGAATGAGCTAACCCTAGCTGCCACTGTCACAATTCAAGGTCGTTGCCGCCGCAGTTGTTGCTCGTCACGGCCCCAGCAGGCAGCAGCCGCTGTCAAATAGTTATCATGTCGTTGCCTAGTTGACAGTTGGCTATTGCCACGACCGACACTCACTGCAGCTTAAGGTGAGGTGTAGCAACAGTAGAAGCATCCATGAGATAGTGAGGGAGAGGCATGAGAGACAGGTGTCATGGAGACAGCGACGGTTGTGGAGAGCCTGGTGGTAGTGGTACTAGGGCACAGGACGGGAGGAAGTGGTGTTTAAATGGGGGGTGTTGAGCTTTAATGGGATAGAGTGTGGTAATGGCCTATATCTGTGGCGCGAGAACATCGATGATGCTTGACGATAACGGTAGCAGTGAACTTCAGGAATCGAACACCATCGACTGATCTGCGGGCCTCATGAGGGCACGTTGGGTATCATGAGGCTTGTGGGTTCTTGACTTCCTGCTTTGTCGCTGCAGCTCTGTAGCACTGACACGTGTCAAAACCGCCGTATCCGTGTCCGATACGTGTCGGACACGTCTCTGACACGTGTCGGCGACGTATCGGCCGATTTTGGAATTAATTTTAATTATTAAAATTCTCGACACGTGTCAGACACAGTAAATATACGAGTCGGACACGGCCTGGACATAACCGACCCAGGAATGGCCCAGGACACGGCCGCCCCAGGCCGGCCCATCCCTAACCCTAACCATAAGCGCCGATTCCCGAGCGCATCATTCCCATCGCTCGCTCACGCTTCTCCGCATCGGCCACTGGCGCCGCCGTCGGCTTCCGCATCTCGCCACCGCCTGCTCCCGTCGGCTCCCGCACCTCGCCGCCGCCCGTTGGCTCCCGCACCTCGCCACCGCCTCCATCTCCTTACTCGCATCTCCTCTGCCCGCCGGCTCCCGCATCTCATTGCCGACGACATCTCTTGCATCTCGCCGCTGACTACATCTCCCGCGTCTCGCCGCTGACTACATATCCCGTGCGTCGCTGGCTCCTAGGGGTGGATATCGAGCCGGCTCGGCTCGGCTCATGAAGGCTCGTTAGGGAGGAGGCTCGGCTCGTCTCGTTAAACTAACGAGCTAAAAGAGAAGCTCGGCTCGGCTCGTTAAAAAGCTCGGCTCGTTAGGCTCGTTAAGTGGAATATGCAAATTGACTTTTCTGAAAAGCTCAAGCTCGACTCGTTAGGCTCGTTAGGTGGAATATGCAAATTGACTTTTCTAAAAAGCTCGACCTCGACTCGTTAGGCTCGTTTTGACTTTTGAGTGTCTTTAACATTTCTTTTTATATTTCAGATTTGTTTTTCTGAATGATAAGTTCTATGGTTTCCTTTCCATATGTGAAATTAACAGAGAAAAAAGTAATGTGTACTTTAATACCTCTCAGTGATAAAAGAGGTGCGAAAATTGGCATGCATACATACATACTACTGCTGCTGTACTGAGCCGTTCACACGTGATGGGTCGAAGACGCTACCGAACTGGGCCGACCGAGCCTACCGAGCGGCTTGCGAGCCGGCTCGGCTCGGCTCGTTAACGGACCGAGCTAAAACCCTGGCTCGGCTCGGCTCGTTTGTGCCACGAGCCGAGCCGAGCCTTCAACGAGCCGAGCTAGCTCAAGAGCCTCGAGCTTTTTTTCCACCCCTACCGGCTCGCGCATCTCCTGTGTAGTCTTGCCAATATGATCATGTTACTTTTTCCCAGGTTAATGGAGTTCTTATTTCTAGAAATGGTATTCACATCAATAATTGTCGCCAGGATTAACAAAACAATTCATGAGATACATATTCCGAGTATACACTTTACAAATTATAAGTTTACAATTTACATTATTTCAGATAATAAGCATGTGGAAACATAGAAAATAATACATATATGTATAATTTATTTATTTATTTATTATTTAAATATATATAGCTGTCAGCGTATCGGTATTTTTGGGAAAACGACGAATTCCTGTGTCCGTGTCGTGTCGTGTCGACGTATCCGTGTCCGTGCATCATAGCGCTGCAGTACATTCGTGTGTTCTAGTATTGTGGATCCGAAACTCCCACGGCATGCTGGAACCGGTAAGGCCACGAGATGTAGGGGCCTCGAGTAGGTTCTCTGAGACAATCATACTACATAGAAGATAGGATATTAGATTGGCTCTTACCATTAATGAAAGAAGGCATGGTTACCATTCATGAAAAAAGGCATGGTTGCGCCTTCGAGATAATCAAACAGATGTGATGACCGCGCCAACGTCTTTGTATCCTGGTGTACCGCTTGGCCGCAGCCTGCAGCCACGTTGTGGCCGCCGGCGCCGACCTCCCTCCTCTATGGCCGCAGCATTTCACATGAGCAGCAGGGCATCTGGCTCTCCTTGTGGCTGCAGCTCTGCCTTCCTCTCCTCAATAGCCTACTGCTCGCTGCTCGTAGATTGCTTCTGCCTTTCTGTTGGAGGATAGGCTTGTGCCTTTGATAGGAAGCAGGTACATAGGGCAATGGGAGGATCATGTGGCTGCTCAACTAACACATCGCCAGGCCGTTGCTCCTCTCTCAATCTTCAGGGAAGGATATATTCGATGCTTATCTCAAATTCGTTGATCAATTTTGTTATAGGAATGAATTTTTTCCTTTTTCTCTGGTTTTTTGTTAGGGGTTTTTTTAGGCGCGTCGCGAGCCAAGAAGGGAGGCGTGTCGATTAGGAGGGGGTGGACGGAAGGACACAGTAGATTCTTTTATATTAGTAAAGATTAACTGAATCGTTGTTTCATCTAATAATACAGAATGCTTACAATGCGGACATCCCATTTTGTGAGATCTGGTGAGATTGTGCGGCAGTGATGGACTATGATGACAGAGGCAGTGGCATAAGACCCTTATGGTTTTATTGTCACTCCTGACCTTAGATCTGGGTAGCAGGGCTGTCATTGGCGAGCTGAAAGATGATTGTGTGGAGGTAGTTGGCAATCGAAGGGGTAGGCTCAATGCTCCAGGGGTGGTTGTGCTTGGTGGTGTCGGCGGCCAGGTCTGGAGGGTTGAGAGGGATGTGGAGCATTCACGAGACATAGCGGTGGGATCTGTGGATTGTGGGGGAGCATTGGGGAATAAAAGGGGTTGGTGACTGGTGAGTGTGGACTTTGGCATTGTGTTGACCAGTCGAGTGTTGAGCCACTGTGGTGTGCTGTAGTATTCTTTTTTATTTCCTATGATGAATGGAAAGCCATTGCGGTGTGCTGTAGTATCCTTTTTTATTTCCATATGATAAAAGAAACACTATTACATGGCTCTTTGTTGGTGTTCTTTTTCTATATAATGTAAATAATCTGCAAATCAGTTGGCTTTCAAAGTTGACTAACTTTCTTAGATATTTCTAATTTTTCCCGTTTGGCAGGATAGTATGGTGTTTACACACGACAAAAATGTTGACCAGTTTGACCCTCTCTTGTATGGTAACCTCAGGGGACTAGAGACTAACAGCCAACCTGCTTCATTTACTGAAATGGATTCAGGAGATGCTGCTTCAAATTTAAATGTTACAGGTAATTAAGCACCTCAGTTGTCAAAGACAAAAGAGTATCTTATTATCTGGTTTCTCACTTCTGTCTGTTGTAAGGTCTTGGAAAGGAGAATGTGTTTAGCAAGGAATCCAAATTTGGAAATGCTGGTCTTCAGGACTGTTCTCCAATTTCTCCTGAGAAATTCAGCTTTTCTTGTCTCCCAGCCAGCAGTTGTCAATCTTACACACTAGATCATGGCAAGCGACCTCATTCCAATGTCAAGCCATGCCAAGTTGCTTGCAAACGTCTGAAGCAAACTGACGAAGGTACCTGGTCATATTCCTATGAAGAACGTCCCTTCAGCATCGCTGCTGAGACGTCTGCTTCAGGTTTTGTATTTTGCCTACCTTTTTATAATCTATTGCCTCAATAATATGAATTGACCTGGGAGATATCTATCAGTAATTATGATTGTTGGTTTCAGCTTTAGCTGATGGATTTATTGAGACTGGACAGCCGGATCACATTCATGCAAATAATGGTACAACAATCTGCAGTACTACTTCATGCATCCCTTACCCTAATTGCCAGCAATCCATTGGAGAGGAAAGTTTATACTTACCTGATTGGGTGACTTCATTCCCTGGTTATTTCGAAGGGCTAGCTGCTGGATTTAATCAGGTTGATGTCATTGACTCACCTGTTCATGAATACCTCCCTAGAAAAGCTGTGGCTATTGGACCTGACCACCAGGCTGACATTCCAGAATGGAGGCCCCGAGTTTCTATGAATGTTCCTCGCGGTTCTGATTCTTGTGCTGATCTGGCACATGGTTCTGTTTCCATATATGCTCCCAGGGATGAGGATAGTGATAGTGATAAGCGGATCAGGCATTGTATCATTCCAATGCCGTCCTTTTCATGTCCTGTTGCTTGGGTTGGAGATTGCAAAACAGATTGTGAGTGCATTGACGATGGTTCTATTAGGTGTGCAAGACAGCATGTTATGGAAGCAAGAGAGAGCCTCAAAAAAAGCATAGGACAGGACAAGTTTTGCGAGTTAGGTCTTTGTGAAATGGGAGAGGATATTGCTCAAAGGTGGACTGATGAGGAGGAGAAGCTGTTCCAAAGGGTTGTTTCCTCAAATCCTGTTTCCTTGGGCAAGAACTTCTGGGATTACCTTCCACATGCTTTGCCTGGTAAAACTAGCAAGGAGCTTGTCAGCTACTATTTTAATGTCTTCATGCTCCGGAAGAGGGCCCAGCAGAACAGGTCAGACCTGTTGAGCGTGGACAGTGATGACGATGAGTCTCCTGGTGGGCCTGCAGTAACTGAGCAGGAGGGCGAGGTTTCTGCAATGGAGTCCCCTACACATGGACATTACATCGACAATACTGTGTCCACAGAAGATGTTCATGAAGAATCTAAAGAACAATTCCACATATCTTGTTTCCCTGAGAAGGTAATAGAGAATGTGCCTGGGTCCAGACGTGGGCCAAACCAGACGCCTCTGGAATCAAATCCAGATAACCCTGCAGAAGATGTAGACATCCAGGATGAGTCATGCACGTCATTTGAAGGACAACATAACGGAGGTCATGGCCCTAACGGTGTTCAGTGTGCTGAGTTTCACGTGATGCCGCCAAATGATGCCCCAGACAACTACGGAGACTAAGGTGCATGTGTATAGTTGATGTGAGCAGAAAGGCTCTCGGATGGTACGTTATGACCAAGAATTTGGAACAGTGTATTCTCCAATGGGAAATGAGATGATGATTGTATATTGAGAACGAAATGCATGTCAAGCAAGACAGTGAAGGGCAGCGGCATTTGCTGAAGTTCAAATGCTGGGATGGTTTTGATATTTGCTAGAGTTTTGTAGCGTGATGAGACTATACGACCTATAATTTATACCAATGCATCATGCATGGTCGGAGTTCCGCATTGAGATGAGTTGTTGGCTGTTACCTTGGATGGCTGTTGCTCCAAGCCCCAACCAGTTCTCCATAGTGAGGATGCCCTCCAAACGCCTCAAAGGACTGTACATTCCTCAACCGGTTCATCCTTTTACAGCCATTTTGTGAAGTAGCATTTCGAACCAAATTGAGCCTCCATAGGGATATACACACACACACATGTACGTGCGTGCGTGTATGTATATGTATGTACATATATGTATGTATATGTGTACATATATATGTATTTGTATATGTATGTGTGTATGTATATGAAAATGGTTCTATATTTTTTAGAATACGTAATTCCACTTCTTATATACTGTTTAAATGATGTTATACTACTTTATTTTGTGAAGCATACTTTAATAATGATTATCAGATGTTTCAAAGTGAGTTTCATGAAAAATTTCATTAAAATCCACTTGTTATAGTATAATTTGTGTATATACTATATTTATATATAGAAAAGGGTATATAGCAAAAATAAAGGATTTCAATGAAATTTTTATATGTGTGTGTATGTATATGTATATATATAGAGAGGAAAGGATTTCAAAAATAAGTATAGTAACAAATGAAAGTCCTAAGCCAAATTCACATTCTACTCTGCTGTTCCTTCAAAAATGATCACCAAATAGTTGGCTGAACCACTGCCACCCACAGAGGTATATAGATGAAAAAAGAAGTATATCAAGGACAAAAGAGAGGTATGCAAGGATCAAATGAAGCCGATCGACGAGGATGCCGGGGAGAGCTTTGCGCTGGCGTCGACGAGGATGATGATCGATGGTCGTCTGCCCATCCAGCATCCGAATCTGCAAGTCATGGAAGCATGCATAAATTAGGGTTAAAACAATGAATCGCTCTCTCTGAATCCCATAGGCAGATGCGAGGAACTGATGGCGGACGTAGGTGTATCGTGTATGCTGATACTCGTATTCCTAAGGCTAGTTAAAATGAGAGCTCTTCGTCCATTGTTTTCAAACTAACAGGCCATATTAGTAAGAATTTGGATATACTCCAGCCCCGGAGGAGCAGGTACAGCGTATTATTAACAGGTCATTAAATCCACCAAATATTACTTCTACCTCAATTAAGTCAAAAGTCAGAACACAATACTAAGAGCATATACAACGATATATACGGTTATCTATATAGTTGTCTGTAATAACCTAATGCAATTAATATGTTGTCTATATAGTTGTCTATATAATGGTATAAACGGTAAAACGCCGTCTATAAGATCGTCTGTTAAATAGTATATAACATCTTTCTCTCTCTTTTTTCTCTCTTCTCTATATCATCTAAAATCTTATGTGACATATGTTTACTGATAGCTCACATATATTATTATACATATCCTTAGTAGCTGTGGGAGTGAAAGGATGCCAGCAGCGATGGTTCGGATCAAGGGCTTCCAATCTGCAGGCGACGGTGGCTACCTTCCTTCCTAGTAGTGCGCTAGCGCGGAAGAGGGTGAGAATTAGCCAAAGGAATTTTCTCGGAAAACCAAGACTTGCTGGTCGTGACATTTAGCCAAAGTCGCATAGCGACAAGAATTGATCCCTACTCTATTTTTTTAAAAAAATTGATCCCAACTCTATTTTCAACACAAAAGATTTGATCTCAACTCTATTTTTTTTAAAAGTATTTGATTCCAACTCTGTTGTGGCTACAGACCAAACAGAGAGAGAGATGGTAGTGGAGAGTGATGAAGATGAGTGTAATGGCCTGGGTCCTCCCCATGGCTTACTCATATATATATATACACACACACACATGAGGAGTGCTTTTACAGCTATACCCTTACATCTGGTTATCCCCTCTGGGGACAGTTATGTCATTACACATGGCCTATTCTGGGCCTTATAATCTCCTACCAGGCCTGCTAGGTTTAGGTGGGGGCCACCCCTACGACAGGAGCCTCTCATGGTGAAGGGCTTCACAGGGCCGAAGCCATGTTGCCGAATCCTTTGGCCTCCCTCCGTCCCCTGCGGCCTGTGAATTCCTCCAAGCTTGTGGTTGGGGAGCCTGAAGTCTGGGATGGTGGTAGCGGAGGCTGGCGCCTGAGTCGAAGCAGGCGCGCGCGCTCCGTCGCCTACCCTTCGAACAGGTGGCAGCGGAGGCTGGCGCCTAAGTCGAAGTAGACGCGCGCGCTCCGTTCCCTACCCTTCGAACGGGTAGCAGCGAAGCTGGCGCCTAGTCGAAGTAGACGCGCGCGCTCCGTCCCCTACCCTTCGCACGGGTGGCAGCGGAGACTGGCGCCTAAGTCGAAGTAGACGCGCGCGCTCCGTCCCCTACCCTTCGAACGGGTGGCAGCGCAGCTGGCGCCTAGTCGAAGTAGACGCGCGCGCTCCGTCCCCTACCCTTCGAACGGGTGGCAGCGGAGCTGGCGCCTAGTCGAAGTAGACGCGCGCGTTCCGTCCCCTACCCTTCGAACGGGTGGCAGCGCAGCTGACGCCTAGTCGAAGTAGACGCGCGCGCTCCGTCCCCTACCCTTCGGACGGGTGGCAGCGGAGCTGGCGCCTAGTCGAAGTAGACGCGCGCGCTCCGTCCCCTACCCTTCGGACGGGTGGCAGCGGAGCTGGCGCCTAGTCGAAGTAGACGCGCGCGCTCCGTCCCCTACCCTTCGGACGGGTGGCAGCGGAGCTGGCGCCTAAGTCGAAGTAGACGCGCGCGCTCCGTCCCCTACCCTTCGGACGGGTGGCAGCGGAGCTGGCGCCTAAGTCGAAGTAGACGCGCGCGCTCCGTCCCCTACCCTTCGAACGGGTGGCAGCGGAGCTGGCGCCTAGTCGAAGTAGACGCGTGCGCTCCGTCCCCTACCCTTCGGACGGGTGGCAGCGGAGCTGGCGCCTAGTCGAAGTAGACGCGCGCGCTCCGTCCCCTACCCTTCGGACGGGTGGCAGCGGAGCTGGCGTCTAAGTCGAAGTAGACGCGCGCGCTCCATCCCTGTGCTGAGATCGGAGCTTGGCGCCGGTATGGTTGCGCTCCGGGGCTATTGTGACCTTGCAGTCTGGTAGTGCGCTTTTAATGGCGGCTGGAATCACGCCGACACCTGGCCTGGCAGAAGTCAGGCTGTCGCGTCGTGCAGTCTGCCATGCTGCAGGTGGGGCACGTGGCGACTCACGACTAGTGCGTCGTGGGATGTGAGCGGTTGCGTGACCGCGGTCGTTCGCCTCGTCCCCCGAGAAGCTGGACGCGTGTGGAAGATGTGGGGGCGTTGTGCGCTGCTTGGCCACCTACCCGGCACGGCCCTCTAGGTCCCGGCGGTTCTTCTTTCCAAATCTTGGACAGCCGAATCGCTGGGAATTTGATCCGTCTGTGCATTGAGCCACAAGGCAGGCGAGCGGCCTTTATAAGGTGCTAGTGTTGAGGTGGAGGCACCCTTTCTTGCTTTGCTTTTTGATCTGCCGCTTCGCTTCCGCCCGTGCTAATTGTCACGCCAGTTGCTCCTTTGCCAGCTTCTTCTTCCCTTGTCGCGAAGAGCGATGGCTAGCCATGACGACGCCACCTACCACCCCCGCAGCGGTTCCTTGCCTAGCCAGGGCGAGGCGACCCATCCTTCCAAGGAGTACAAACTGGTGCCGCGGGGGAGCTCGCGCGCCAACAAGTGGTGGAACGCCATGGAGCACTCGGGAGGCTCCTGCTCCCGTGTGCTGGGGAAGAGCCGCATGACTGAAGGGACGCTGCAGCGACTCGTGGATGAGGGGAAGATCGTGGATCGCAATGGGGCTCGCCTACCCCGTCGGGACGAGACGGAGCCGAAGCCCGGGGCCATGGAGGCGATTGTTTTCGTCGCGTTCTTCGATGCCGGCCTTCGAATGCCCTCCACGTTGTTCGTGGGCGAAGTCTTGCGGGCCTACAAGTTGGAGCTAGCCCAGTTGACGCCCCACGCGATACTACGCCTAGCTGTCTTCACATGGGCGATGCGGACAGAGGGGTGGCGTCCCAGCGCGAGCTTATTCGCCACCCTGCACGACGCACACTGTCGACCCAGAAAGGTTGACGGGGCGGTGTCCAACTTCGGCGGTGTGGACTTCGTGCTCCGGGCGTCATGCGCGACGTTGTTCCCTGTGCCAGCCTCGTCAGGGCAATGGGCGGCCGGCTGGACGCGGTGGTGGTTCTATTACACCGTGACCGACAAGAGTAGAATGCAGTGCCGAGGTGGGCCGATCTCGTTTAACAGCACGCCGAGTCTGAAGGCGGAGATCGACGACACGCAAAAGCTACAGAGCCTTGTCGATGTCGCCCGTCGAATGAGCGTGCGCGACCTAGCCGAGGAGTTCACGATGTATGGGGCGGTGCCACTCTCCTCCCGGGGGAAGTATGTTGGACAGAATGGCCCCCGCGAGGACGGGTTCGACCCATCCGTGTCTCGCCTGCTGCCGCCCTCTGCCCCTTGTAAGTCGCCCAGCACGCTTTACGCACGCCATTGTATTTGTTTGGCTTTCGCCTGACTGACGTGATCTCCTGCGCAGTGGCTCGGCTAGAAGATGCGGAGCGCGCGGTTGCGGCGCTCCTCGGCCCGTACACGCTTAAGGAGCACCGGGCTCGCGAGGCCGCAGTCAAGGCGGCTAAGCAGGGGCGGGTAAACCGCACCTGCGAGGCTGTGGGCATTACCGTGCCCGAGCGTGCGGTGCCGGAAGAGCTTCCCGCCGGGACTCCGGGCGCTCAGGACGGTGATAGCCCTACGGGGGTGCTATCTTCGCGACGCCGGGCCCATTCCCCGGCTGCCGTATGCGACCCGGCAGCCCCCCCGGCGGCTAGCCCAGCTGAGACGGGGCGTGCGACCGGCGGTGGGACTGGCCATACTGCTTCGGAGGGGCGCACCGCCGCGGATCCCCCGGCACCTTCTGCCGACGCCCACGAGCCCGTGCTCGGGCTCGCGGCCATCGTTGAGTTGGAACTCGTCAACCCGGGGGGTGGCGTCGTTCCTGGCGAGCAAACCACGGTGGGAGGTGCGTTATCAACCGCAGCGGCCGACGAGGGCGTGCCCCCTACAGAGGAAACCGTGGGGGTGACAGTGACCGGAGCTGGTCCTGCCGTGGAAGAATCGTCTGTGCCCCCGCAGGCGAAACGCCCTCGGACGCAGTCCCCGCCGCCAACGAGGGGTCGATACGCTGTTGCGGGGCCTTGCCGCGGGATTACGGCGTCTGGCACGGCCGAGAAGACCTTCTCCCCGAGTGTCGAGGCGCCCGCCTCCCCGTGGGCGGTCGAACCGGCGCCACTTCCTACCGCGACGAGGGGCGCAGGAGGTAGGTGTGAGTCCCTTTCTTCACCTGACTTCGCGAGACTCTCTCCGATCTGCTCGCTCATTCTGCCGACATCAGGCGAGACGACGTCTCCCGTACGTGGCGAAGGATCGAGCAGCGGAGGTGTGCGCGAAGTTGGGAGCCTTGTGCAGGATGCCCCGCAGGTGTCCGCTGCTGCTGACGTGGCCGTGGCCGCGATAAATCTGGGCGCGTTGGGGCCGGGGCTCGCTCGCTCGGATTTCCTCCCTCGCCCGGAGATATTTTGTGACCTCACCGCAGCCGCAGAGCGTGCCGACAACGGCCTCAACCGAGAGGTGCTGTCGTCATGCGCGGGGGACCTCCTAGCGCTCGCGCTGCAGGCCTCCGAGATGAGGGTAAATATGTGCGCTTCAGCTTGTAAGGTACTGTTGGACACCTGCTGATTTGTTGTTTCTGCCAGACGCTTGCCCTCAGCCGGTCCTTTGACGAGGCCCGCGTTCGGGAGCGGAGGGCTCTGGAGGCCAACCTTCGTGAAGCAAACACTGCTCTCGCCGCGAAGGATGAAGAACTTCGCGCGCTGGAGGGCGCCCTGGTGGCCGCACAGCTCGAGGCCGCGGAAGCTCGGAGCGCCGCGGCTGGGGAGCGCGCCGCCTTCGTGCAGCAGATCGCCGTCCTAGAAGGGGAGAACGCCCAGCTGGCGGAGTCAGCTGCCGAGAACCGCCTCGTCTCGGAAAATGCGTCCATGTCGGCATGCCGGGCCATGGAGTCTCTGAACCAGGCCCTCTGCGATCTGTGCGTTCGAGTGCCGGACACTACGCACAGGCCGGAGGCCCTGTCGGAGACGCTCGGGCTGATCGAGGAGGGGCCCGGCGTTGCTCTTCGTGGCGCCAGAACCTTTGGCGAGCACTGCAGCTATGTTGGTGCGTGCTTCGCCCTCGCCCTGCTTCATACTCGTGGGTGTAGGCATACCCATGAGCTAACGAATCCTCGACTGGATCTTCCCGACCGACCAGAGGTTATGTCGGACGCCATCCGCTCCATCGGGCCTAGCCTGCAGAACTTCCATCAACGGATCTGGGGCCGCTTCGGGGAAGGTGCAGCGAGGGTCGCCGTGCAGCAGACGTTGCATGGGGAGGGGGACCTCCTCCAGTGGCTTGAAGGGGTCCTTCAACGCCGCGGCGATGACGGCACGGGCTCGTCCGCACCGCGCCAAGGCTGAGCGGTTGATCGGGTAGGGCAGGGGGATGATGTACTGGTTCTTACGCTTGTAACCATGTAACCCATTTGCTTTTATAATGGAACCAAGTAGTACCTTATGCTTGGTGTTACCTGCCGCCGAACGCGGAGGGCAGGTCTGCGCATCTCGCTTATACTCCGTGGAGTGGTGCGTGCGGAGGCGAACCTCGACGCTACGACTTCCTTTATAGTCCGGAGACTCGCGCGCGCGGAGGCGAACCTCGACGCTACGTCTTATTTAAAGTCCATGGACTGGTGCGTGCGGAGGCGGACCTCGACGCTACGACTTCCTTTATAGTCCAGAGACTCGCGCGTGCGGAGGCGGACCTCGACGCTACGTCTTATTTAAAGTCCGTGGACTGGTGCGTGCGGAGGCGGACCTCGACGCTACGACTTCCTTTATAGTCCGGAGACTCGCGCGTGCGGAGGCGGACCTCGACGCTACGTCTTATTTAAAGTCCGTAGACTGGTGCGTGCGGAGCTAGGCTCGACGCTACGTCTTATTTAAAGTCCGTAGACTGGTGCGTGCGGAGCTAGGCTCGACGCTACGTCTTATTTAAAGTCCGTGGACTAGTGCGTGTGGAGCTAGGCTCGACGCTACGTCTTATTTATACTCCGTAGAGTGCGCGCGGAGGCGTCCCCCCGCTGCGTCTTATTTATACTCCGTAGAGTGCGTGCGGAGGCGGACCTCGACCCTACGTCTTATTTAAAGTCCGTGGACTAGTGCGTGCGGAGCTAGGCTCGACGCTACGTCTTCTTTATAGTCCGGAGACTCGCGCGTGCGGAGGCGAACCTCGACGCTACGTCTTATTTAAAGTCCGTGGACTAGTGCGTGCGGAGCTAGGCTCGACGCTACGTCTTATTTATAGTCCGCAGACTCTCGCGTGCGGAGGCGGACCTCGACGCTACGTCTTATTTAAAGTCCGTGGACTGGTGCGTGCGGAGCTAGGCTCGACGCTACGTCTTATTTATAGTCCGCAGACTCTCGCGTGCGGAGGCGGACCTCGACGCTACGTCTTATTTAAAGTCCGTGGACTGGTGCGTGCGGAGCTAGGCTCGACGCTACGTCTTATTTATAGTCCGTGGACTTTGTTCTGCTCAGCGCGGACAGGGGATGCTCTGGGAACAGCAACCTTTATTGAACTCCCGTTTGCGCGGGCGAGCATCGCATGACAAAGGGCTGGTGGCTCTACGCCTGCTGTCCTGCTCCTAGGCGTAGTACCGCCGCAACCTGTCCGCGTTCCATGTATGCCGGAAGGCTTGTCCTTCGAGCGTGGCGAGGCGGTACGCCCCCTTCGGCAATGCCTCCGTCACGATGTACGGGCCTTCCCACTTGGACTCCAGCTTGCCAACGGTCTCCGCCTGGAGCGCCACTCTGAGGACGAGATCCCCAGGCTTGAACCCCCGCGGGCATATAGAGCGGTCCCGAGTACGCATTGTCTGCCGCGCGTACTTCTCGACATGGTGGGCTGCGTCTGCCCGTATCCCGTCGAGGAAATCCAAGGACACACGGCGCTCCTCTTCGGGTGCTTGGACAAGGACCCTCCGCGAGCCGGCCTTGATTTCCTCAGGCGTCACCGCTTCATCACCGAAAAGGAGCTTGAACGGCGTGAATCCCGTCGGGCGCGTTACCGTTGTGCGAAGCGGCCATAAAACGCTGTGAAGCTCGCTTGGCCACTTGCCCTTCGGCAATCCAACCAGGCGCTTTTTGATGGCGGCAGAGATGGCGCCATTCGCCCGTTCGACCGCCCCGTTGGACTGGGGATGCCCTACCGAGGCGAATCGGAGGGTAATGCCCATGCTGTCACAATAATCTTTGAAGAGGGTGGCGTCGAACTGCAGGCCATTGTCGACCGTGAGCTCCCGGGGCACACCGAAGCGACATATGATGTTTTGCCATAGGAAGCGCTGTATGGCCGCAGAAGTTACTTTGGCCAGAGCGATCGCTTCCGGCCATCTGGAGAAATACTCCAGCGTGACTACCACGAACCGGAGGTCCCCTGGAGCTCGGGCAAGTGGTCCTACTATATCGAGACCCCGGCGTGCCAGTGGCCACACCGGGGGAATGGGGTTGAGGCTCGTCGGGGACCTGCGGATGATACGCGCCATCCACTGGCACCCTTGGCACCGACGGACGAGGTCCTGGGCGTCGGTGATGGCAGTCGGCCAGTAGAAGCCTTGCCTGAACGCCTTGCCGACTAATGACCTCGGTGCCAGGTGGGATCCGCATACGCCCGCGTGGATCTCCGCCAAGAGCTCCTTTCCCCCCTCAGTCGAGAGGCAGCGCAGGAGCGGTGCGCAAACCCCTCTCTTGTAGAGTATCCCTTCGAACACCTGGAAGGACCGTGCGCGGTGCTGCAAGCGTCGCAGCTCGGCAGGGTCCTCCGGCTCGGCGATGCCTTGCAAGAAATTGAAGATGGGCTCTCGCCAATCTCCTGGCCGATCAATGCGGTGGACGAGTGCCGCGTCCCGGTTGTCCTGCGCGATGGCCGCCTTTGCTAACATCTCGTAGAACGCCCCCTCGGGGGGGGGCAGTTGCTGGCTGGCCGCTTTAGCGAGGGCGTCGGCTTGCTCATTCTCCGCACGGGGGATGGCCTTGACGGTGACACCCAAAAAGTGCCTTTCCCTCGCCCTCACCGCCGCGAGGTACTTGGCCAACTCCAGGTCCTTGGCTTGATATGACTTGTCCACATGGCCAGCCACCAAGCGCGAGTCGGTGCGGACCAACACCCGTCTCGCGCCGATTGCCTTGAGCTTCGCCAAGCCAAAGAGTAGTGCCTCGTATTCAGCCGTGTTGTTGGTGGCGGGGAAGGCAAGGCGCGCCGAGTACAGCAAACGCTGTCCTTCGGGCGTGACGATCACCGCCCCTACGCCCGCGCCGGCGACGCTGTAAGCTCCGTCGATTGTAAGCGTCCAGACGGGATCATCGTGCGTCTGGACGGGCTGGGCCGGCGGGGTCCATTCGGCGAGAAAATCCGCCAGGACTTGGGATTTGATTGCCGTTCGCGAAGCATACGTCAAGGAGAAGGGAGCGAGCTCGGCAGCCCATTTGCCGATGCGCCCTGTGGACTCCTTGTTGTGTAGCATCTCTGCCAGGGGGAATGAGGAAGGTACTGTGATCGGGTGGGCCAGAAAATAATGCCGAAGCTTCCTGGAGGCCATGACAAGCGCGTAGGCGAGCTTCTCAAGCTCCATGTATCTTGTCTTGGCACCTTGGAGGGTTTCGGAGACAAAATAGACGGGCCGCTGCATGGTGCCTTCCTCTAAGACGAGGACGGCGCTGACCGCGGTGGCTGACGCGGCCAGATAGAGCAGGAGGGGAGCCTCTGGTTCTGGGGCGACCAGAGTGGGGAGGCTTGCCAGGTGCTGCTTGAGCTCGTTGAAGGCCTTCGCGCAGCCTCCGTCCCAACGAAATCCATCGCACCCGCGGAGTGTCTTGAAAAACGGCAGGCCCCGCTCCGCCGCCCTGGATAGGAAGCGGCTTAATGCTGCCATACGGCCTGCCAGCCTCTGGACCTCCCTCGTTGTCTTGGGCGGCTCCATACCCAGGATGGCGTCTACTTTGTCGGGGTTCGCTTGGATGCCCCGCCCGGACACGAGGAAACCTAGGAGTTTGCCCGCCTGCACCCCGAAGACACATTTGTCGGGGTTGAGCTTGATGCCGCCTTCCGGAGGTTGTCGAAGGTCTCCTGGAGGTCCCGGCCGTGCAGAGCAAGCTGCCGAGTTTTGACCACCACGTCATCGACATAGGCTTCGACGTTCCTCCCGAGCTGGGCGGCCAGGGCAATGGCGACGAGGCGGGTGAAGGTAGCGCCTGCGTTCTTCAAGCCGAAGGGCATTCTGACGAAGCAGAACGTCCCAAGTGGTGTGATGAAACTGGTCTTCTCCTCGTCGTCTTCGGCCATGTATACCTGGTGGTAGCCGGAATAGGCATCCAGGAAACTCATGAGTTCACACCCAGCAGTGGCGTCGACCAGCTGATCGATGCGCGGCAGGGGGTAATTGTCCTTCGGGCACGCCTTGTTGAGTGCCGTGAAGTCGATGCACATGCGCCAGGCCCCGCTGGCCTTTTTGACTAGCACCGGGTTAGCGAGCCACTCTGGATGGTGGACCTCGCGGATGACCCCGGCGCGAAGAAGCTTCGCCACCTCTGCTTTGGCCGCCTGCTGCCGATCCATCGACATACGCCGAAGCCTTTGCTTGACTGGCTTGGCGTCGGGGCGGACCGCCAAGCGATGCTCAATTACTGCTCGGTCCACGCCCTTGATGTCCTCCGGGGACCATGCGAAGATGTCGACGTTGTTCTGAAGCACTCGGAGCAGATCCCGTTCGACCCCCGGTGGGAGCCCCTCGCCAATGGACACAAACTGCCCCTCCGCCTGGAGCGGCACCTTCTTTACTCCGCCTTCGGGCCGAGGCTTGGGCGTCCACCCGGGGGCGGAGGGCCCATCCCCGAGCCCATCGGAGAGGGCATGTACCGGGCGATGCGGAACACGGCTGCCGCCTTCGGCACGCCTGGCCAGGTCCTGGTCGCCGAAGACGGCGATAACACCCTCCGGGCCCGGGAGCTTTACACACAAAAACGCGTGGTGCGGGATCGCCTCGAAAGAGTTGATGGCGGGTCGCCCCAGTATGGCGTTGCAGGGGTACAGGATATCTACGATGTCGAAGGTGACCTGCTCGGTCCGGATGTTACCTTTGTTGCCCTCCTGACGGAAAGTGACAGGAAGGGACACGTGCCCCAAGGCCTGCAGCGGTTGACCCCCGAAGCCTTGGAGTGGAGCTCCTGGCTGCTCTAGCCGGCTTCGGGGGATCTCTATGCGGTCGAGGGCCTCTGCGAACAAGATATTCGCGGAGCTTCCCCCGTCGACAAGGACGCGTCTGACGTCACAGCGTGCTATGTGGGCCTGGATGACTAGAGGGTCTTGGTGAGGGTACTCCACGCCCCTGGCGTCGTTCAAGTCGAAGGTGATGTTACGGGGCGGCATCCACAGTTGCGGCTGCTCCCCGGGGGCTTTTGAAGAGGAGCCTCCGGTGATGACGCTGACGGTGCGATGCTGCGCGCTCTCCATTGCGGTGGCTCGTATGGGGTTATCCCTTGGGTGCCCCACGTGGGCTCCGGCGGGGGGGCCGAGGAGGCGTAGCCCGAGATCCGGCCGTCACCCTCCGCAGCTCCATCACCGCGGTGCATGCCCTTGTGCAATGATCGTCGTAGCCGTGTACCTCGCACCACTTGCCATAGTGCAGGAGCTCTTGCTCTGCGTGGGGTTGGTCGCCGTAATCAAGTCCGCCTTCCGATCCCCGGTCCCCCCTCCGTGAGGCGGGGTCGGGTCCTTGGCGGGCGCTCTTGGTGTCGAGGACATGATGGGCCGCCTGCGACCGGCGTTGGCGGCGCCGAGGTTTAGGCCTGCTCCTTGAAGAGCCTTCGTGTACCCCGGCCTCACTGCCTCGGGGTGGGCCTCCTCGGGGCTCTCGGCTGCGGCCCGGCTTCGAGGAGGGACCACCCGCCCCGACTTCGCGCGGGGGGCGCTCCTCATGGGCGAGGCCGAGGGCGGTAATGCTGCGCCTTCGCGCATCCTCCTCCGCCCGCGCATACTCGTCCATTTTTTCAAAGAGCTTGGCGACTGTCTTGATTGGCCTCCGCGCGTTGTACTTGGCCATCGGGCCCGGGCGAAGGCCCTGGATGGCTGCATTAACGACTGTGGCTTCATTAAGATTGTTTACCTGGCATCGAATCTTGGCGAAGCGCTTGAAGTAGCCCCGGAGTGTCTCCGAGGGTTTTTGCTTCACAGCGAAGAGTTGGTCCGCCTCGATTCGCTCGACATAGTGTCCTTGGAAGTTGCTATGAAGGCGGCCGCGAAGCTGCTCCCACGCGTAGATGGAGCCCGGCTCTATGGTGAAAAACCAAGAGAGCGCCACTCCGTGCAGTGCGAGGGGGAGTCCCTTCGCCTTCGTGGTGTCGTCTCCGCCTGCGGCCTCGATCGCGGTTTCGTACACGCGCACGAACTCACGAGGATCCGTGTCGCCTTTGTACGGGTCGGTGATGCTAGGGAACTTGAAGTCGTCGGGCCACGCCGCCTGCTGCAGCCCGGCCGAAAGCGGGGACTCCGGATCCACGCGCCGCAGCGGCACGCGGCTGGACGTGGGGGCTTCGCGATTGTCCGCCCTCTCTGGCGTGGGGTCGGTCGCGATTGCCGGCGCGGCCTGCTAGCTCCGAGCCTCTTGCATGTCTCGAACGGCTCCGCGAAGGTCCCCTAGCTCCCGCTGGAACGCGTTGAGGGCCGCCAGTAGGGTGCTTTCCACCGCCTGTGCGGGCGGGGTCGCCGGTGCTCCCGACGGGCAGATCGGCGCGGGGACGACCGTATCGCGAGGTCCCAAGCTGCCGGTCGCTCCGTCGTGGCTACCTCGAACCGCCCGGTCCGCGCCGCTGGCGAGGGTTGCAGTGGGGGCGGCGAGGTCGGCTGTCGTTGCGTCGGTGGGGTCGGTTGTCGCCGCACCCGTGTCGACGTCTTCAACCTCGGGGTCCGTCCCCGCAGCGCCGGTGACGGGGCGGGTCGTCGCGGTGCCGGTGACGGGGTTGGTCGTCGCGGTGCCGGTGACGAGGTTGGTCGTCACCACGCGAACGTCGACGTCTTCGGCCACTGCGCCTGCGTCGCCACCCGCGTCCGCCGCTGCCGATGCCGAAGCCCTGGTACTCATACGACGCTCCGGCCCGGCCGCCTTCTTTCCCTTCGCCGCCGCTGAAGAAGCTTTTTTCGGTGCCATCCTTCTTCTTCGGTCTTCAGGCTTGTCCTTGTCCTCCCCACGGACGGCGCCAACTGTTGTGGCTACAGACCAAACAGAGAGAGAGATGGTAGTGGAGAGTGATGAAGATGAGTGTAATGGCCTGGGTCCTCCCCATGGCTTACTCATATATATATATATATATATATATATATATATACACACATGAGGAGTGATTTTACAGCTATACCCTTACATCTGGTTATCCCCTCTGGGGGCAGTTATGTCATTACACATGGCCTATTCTGGGCCTTATAATCTCCTACCAGGCCTGCTGGGTTTAGGTGGGGGCCACCCCTACGACAAACTCCATTTTCAAAAAAAAAGATTTGATCCCAACTCTATTTTCAAAAAAAAAAAGATTTGATCCCATATGACCATAATTTGGTTCAACTCCAAGTATATCGGAATTGAGTAACTCAATGCCAAAACTGTTCGACCTCCAATTTGGTTCAACTCGAAATATATTGGACCTGACTAATAACTCAGTAAAGCAAGATTGTTTATCTGATTTCTTATGTATAAAACATAAAACGAAAATACGTTTTAATTAGTTGGCAACAATTTCTCCAAATGTTTTTTTACATTCTCCAAATGTTGTAATCGATTTTTATTTCGAACTGTCAGATTTACTTGATATATTACCTCATATGTCAAGCTGGGAGTGATTGCCATCAAAATCTATCAACGGGTTCTTGAATCCACAAAATATTAAGTAGGATTGAAAAATGGAGAATTGAAAAACACAGAAAAAATGCAATGGCAAAATGGAGGACTGAAAAACACAGAAAAATGTAGGAAAATGCGTTTGGAACGCAGGAATCAAAAGTATAAACAATATAGGAATGCGATTGAAGTAAAAATCTTGGGAAATTTTAAAAAGCAATTGCGTGTGTGAGAGAAAGAGGAGATTGCATTGGAACTTTCAAAGGAAAATTTTCCATGAATTCTCACCTTTTTTTTCTTTTTCTCCAAAACCATAGGAGGATGAAACTTTCTAAAGGAAAGGAATGAGGAATAAGATGAAACCATAGTGCCAGCTGCCTCTCTCGGCAAGGATAGTAAACAGCTTGCCTGGTATTCAAACGTGCTCTTCGGGGAGAGAAAATTGAATTAGTGAACAGTCAGCTTATCTTTATTTGGACGGACAGAGACACGACGAATACTCACTTGTTAACGACCGGCAATAATTAAACTCTCGTTCCTCCTAAGCCTAAGATCACCATGTGTTTTCTGAGCAAATCCATTTAGTTGCTTTGCAGGTAATTTGTGTAGTGCATGCAAGAATGGGAGACGATCAAGACTCACTCCCTCTCATGATATACACACAGACACACACACACAGACACACAGACAAACCATGAAAGATTAAAATTCCACACCGACAAAAGGTACATGCATGTTTTTGCACCGCCATTTAATTCATCATGTATGTCCTTACGCCTTTCACATGATAAAAGAATGTGAAAGAACGCTTTAAGGTATCATAATCTATAGTTGTTGGGATCCATATTCTCAAGTAGCACGCAAGTATCTAACTCACCAAAAGAAACACAATCTTTAGCATTAGCATTATTATTCGGACAGCACCATTGACCTTTTTGTGACTGATCCTATTGTGATGTGCTAGGCGACACTGTCTTTTGTTTCTGTTTCGCTTGTGCCTCTGAGCCGAGATGTATAACTTTCTGAATGTGTTTCAGTACAGGAGCACGATATGATTACCTATCTTGTGTGCCACTGTTTTTTGTTACGCTGGTTATGTAAGATCGTCAATAATAATCAGATAGGGTAAATAGTTATACTTTGCAATATAACCTTTTTCTCAAATATACTGTTTTTCAGATTTTTTAATCTACCAACACAACAAAAATACAAAAAACAAAAGACAGCAAAATTGGAAAAGAAAAAGAAAAAAATATTGTTTTCTCTCTGTGTGTGCTGTAGCAGGCACTACTCGATACTGCAGCGAAAACGTTGTAGTAGCACTGTAGGTAATAGTGTAGTGCTACTGTAATAAAAAAAAAGAAACGTCGCTTTTGTTGCTCCTCTCTCTGGAAAGTCTTCACGCATTGCTCCTTTTTTTCCCTCTCTATGTGCGGCGCAAGAAAGGAAGAATTTTTCTTAAAACGTGAGATTGCGCAATGGTGACGAGACGTTGCTGAAGAGTACAGAAGGAAACAAAGCGAAACAAGATGCGCCGCCACTGGTGGCTTTTTCCATCTTAATAAATCTAATTTTTCTTTCTAAATCATCATATTGTTTGTTATAAAGTGTTCTTCTGACACCCCTCAAACTTTAGCATAAAAATTATATCTATTAGTCTTAAAGTTAACCCTAACCCTATCTCTATTTATAGTTTAGAGTCCAAACGGGTTCTTATCTAATTCTAACAAATAAAGTACTAAGTCCTTTTGTAATGCGAGTTTTTCAACTTTTTCACTACCCAATTTTGGACACTTCAAAATTATCACGTGTCATAGCCTCCGGACCATACATCCGTAGCTCCAACCCACATCATTCATCTTTGATCTACACGTGCCCTAACTCAAGCACGACCGTCTCCTCCAACATCCTTGACTCTCTGGACCATGACTTTACAGTGAGCCATTTACAGTGAGCCATCTCCCGGTCCTCACTGTAGACCACGAGCACCTCCGAGTTACCCTGTACATGCAAAGATCAAAATAATATCTTTTCCAGCACAATTTTTTTAACTTGACCGACATGAGTCCACACACGCCTTAAATAACATCAATATGCAACATTATCAATTATCATCACAAATATTCTAGACCTAACCACACGGTCTAACAATCTTTCCATTTATGAATACATAGACAACATCTCAACGTTACGTGAATTCAAATAGGTTGAAATAAAAAACTAAAGCCGAAAAAGCATTTTAAGTCACAATCCACAAATCTCTCCCAAAGCTACCAATAAGTATTGAGCATTTTGAGCCATAAAACTCACAAATCTCTCCCCCTTTTATAATGTAAGCATCAAGGCATAAAAGGAAGAAACAACAAAGAGATAACTCACATCCAAATATCATTGATCCAAGAATTTTTTAAAAGAATAAACACACCCATGAAAACTTAAAATATTATTTAAACCAATTGAATTGATGTGTACAAAGCCATACTCTTATAAAACTTGTCCGATCATAAGTATGCATATATACCAAAGCATGCCAAAAGAAGCTTGTAATATGATTAAACAAATTAATGTACATGGCAAACCTTCACAAAAATGACCAATTAAGATAAAGATCTCACTAAAGAAGATGCCTATCTAAAAATACAGATTTAAATCTAAATACTAGAATCAAGAACTAAGTAAGCCACAAGTGCCAAACTGAAACACAAAGCTTAACGTAGATTTACACAACTCAATGTATAGCGCTTTATTATTGAAACTTGATTATGGTTTATCTTAGTAAAGCACATCCTATACCGAGAGCCATCTACAACGTCCTCCTGAGCTTTAGCCAAAATTAATTTCAGCACATTTATAATGACCTTACTTGAATTATATTTTATTAATTATAGCATCTCAAGCCTTATTTTTTTTATCATGCCAAGCTAAAAAACTTAAGGTTTCATAATCTCGGTCATACAAAACTCCCCTAAGTTCATAAGTAGTGCAATGACAAGTCATCTCGTGGGAAAGAATTATTGAGATGCATACAAAATTAGCAATTTCTCCACATTCTTGCCACATGTATTTCTAGAAAAGCTAAAAATGATTTAAGAAGGACTAGAATGGCTCAAACTTAGACTTAACCTAAAATCAGGATTTAACTAAGTATTTAAACATAACACATCTCAGGAAGTAATCACTCTAATCAAAACTTAGTCAAAGAATTTAGCCTTACCATGTTGTTTGTTCAAGTTAGCAAAATTTAATAAATAGCTAATTATGGCCTTGCTATGCTACACATGTAAAATCATAATAAAAAAGCTCAAAATACATATCTTGACTTCTTTCATGATTATTGGCTTAAATAATAATTCAAGTTCTCAAAAATAAGAAATAAAAACAAGTCTTAATAATTCAAGTTCCCAAAAATAAGAAATAAAAACAAATCTTTTTACAATAATATACAAAAGAGAACTCCCCCTCAGAACAATCCAATTGGATGACATACTCCCAACTCACTCCGTAAATGAACAAATTGAGAAGTATAAAGTGGCTTTGTGAGAATATTAGCAATCAAAACAATGTTATTGATAACGAATTTGTAATTAACACGTATTGTACCTTTAGACATCACAGTACCTATTCAAACATCCCCAAAAGTGATCAATTCATCACTGGATGCTTTAGTTAGAGAGGAGAACCATCTTGAATCACTGATTCTATGCCTAAAACAACCAGAATTTACTAGCCACATGTTCCCCTTCCTCACCAGTTGTACCTACATCACAGAAAATATCGTTCTCATAGTACTGGGGTTAAAGAAATAATATCTAGGAATTCAATACTGAGACACACGATGTGAAGGAACATCAACAAAATTAAAACCAAAATCACGTGCATGTTGATTATCTGAATTATATCCTAATCCAACATGCGAAGCATATTTAAAAACATTATAAAAGTTATTTAAAAACCTAGCTTTCGCATTAGCTCTACGAACAAAAGAGATTACACATTTTTGTCTTAAAGCATTCAATCTTTCATTCTTCTCTTTCTTAGAACGTCTAAAACAATTCGTGCAAGTGCTCATCTCTTCCACAATAGTTACAATGAAATTTAACATAATTATAATTTTTTTGATATGATGAGCTAGCACCTACAATATTATTCAATGAACTTTGCACAAAATCAATAGATTTAAACACAGTTTTTTGAGGCTCACCTTTTGTTTCAATTAGCCCACTTTCAATGACCTTAACAACCTTAGGTGGATTATTCTTGGCATAATTAGTAGTATTAAACCCTAGACCAGTGTTCTTGATACTTAGTTTTGACTTGAATAGAATCATATTAGATTTTCTTCCCAAAAAAAACATCTCCAAAGTATCCTTATGGTACTCATTTTCTTTCGCTAAAGTAGGATAAGTTATGTATTTAATAGGTTCATTCACAAGATTCTTAGAAGCACTAGACTGAGCCAATATTTCTTTTTAGCAAAATCATTAAGTTGTCTAGTCAATGCTTCTATTTATATGCTAGGTGTAGCATAGTTAGAGCAACAAGATATCTCATTATAAAACATCTGTTGAATTGTTTTCTAAGATGAATTAAGTCTAGCTTATAGCCATTCACAATTAGAGCAAGTTTTAGATTGAATATTTGAAATACTTAACTCTAAACATGCAGAAGAACCAAACTTGAACTTTTTAATTGGCAAGTTTTAACTTTTTATCATAAGAGTAATGTGCCAATCTTAATTCATCATGTTTAATAGTTACATCACTAAGTTGAATCAAGTTTGATGTATTAATTGTTCTAGCAGTCTCTAACTCAGAATATAAAACTTAATAAGATTCACAATATTCATTATCAAGAATAGAAACTCTAAGTCTATTGATTTCAGAATTTAAGTCCTCAACAACAAAATCATGATTTTTAATTTTCTTTTTATATTTTTTGAGATTCTCTGTCAATCTAAGCACGACACGAGATAAATCTGTATAGGAAGGTTTTACCTCATCAGAATCACTGTAGAGATCATCATTGTTAAGATCCTCAGAGTTTGCCATAAAACACATCCTTGTGGAGTTGAAAGCATCTAGGCCCCTAAGATTATTGGTTTTGGTAATTAATGATGTTATGTGATCATGGGACTAATATGTGCGTTAAGTGTTTAAAAGGATAAGTCCAAAATGGTGAAGAAAGAGGCTCATAAAATATTTCACGAAGATTCAAAGATCTCAAGGGCGACAAGGTAAATAGTTTAGGTATCTTTTTCATTTTTACCGGTCTTGATGAAAGGTTGGAAGACCGGATTATAGGATAGATGCCGTACTATTAAGAGAGATCATGGTGATTTGCTTGATCATATTCAAATGTGCCCTATGGATCAATTTAGGATCATGCATGCACTTAGAAATTCAATTTAAATCAAAACTGTGCATTGTCAGAATTTTCGGAAGTACCGCCGTTTAAAGGGCGGAACTACCGCTGGCCGGTAGTACCGGGCGCCCGGGCGGAACGTTTTTTCCAGAGAGCGCCCGGAGTTTAAGTTAGTCTCTCAGAAATCGGAAGTACCGCTTGGTGAACGGCGGAACTACCGCAAGCGCGGAAGTTCCGATCTCCAGAGCGGAACTTTAATTCCAGAGAGCGCCCGGACTAAAACTTAACCTCTCGAAAAACGGAAGTACCGCGGGTTGACCTGCGGAACTACCGCGTAGCCGGAAGTTCCGGGAGTTAGAGCGGAACTATATTTCCAGAGAGCGCCCTGAATTGGAGTTAACCTCGCTGAGATCGGAAGTACCGGGGCAAGGAACGGAACTTCCGGGATTCCGGAAGTACCGCAATTTCAACGGCGGTAGTTCCGCACTCATTGACCAACGGTTACTTCTGACTCTCTGACATAGCCATTCTGACCGGGCGGCGGAAATCCGGAAGTACCGCGCATATAACGGCGGTAGTTCCGTTTTCCCTGATTTTTCAGGATTGTTTAATGCAACGGCTATTTGAGGTTGGTGGGGGTATAAATACATCCCCACCAGAACTTGTACCTGTGGTTGACCCCATATTGAATATCTTTGAGCTTAGTGTAACCTCTCACACCTCACTTTCACTCTTGTGCATTCAATTGAGGTAGTTGAGCCAAAATTCAAGTGCATTGCATATTAGATTGATCCATTAGGCACTTGAGTGTGATCTAGCCGCTGTGTTTCATTCTCTTGGTGCTTGCCGGCACCTAGACGGCTTGGAGGAGGTTCCGGTGATCTTCTCAAGAAGATTGTGAGAAGGCCCGGAAGATTGTGAAGGCTCGGAGCTCGCCTACCCAGAAAGGGAAAGGGCTACCGCTAGTGATCGAGGTGATTAGGCTCAATTCGTGGAGCCGGTCCGATTTGTTCGGGCTTACCTCAACGTGGACTAGGGAGACCGGCAAGTCTCCGATCACCACAGTAAAAAGTAATTGTGTCAATTGTGGTTTGCTCTCTTGTGCTTACTTTCATTCAAGCAACCCTCTTAATTCATATTTGATTGCTTGTTAGTTGGAGTAGCAAACTTTGACCTAGACTATTGGATATTGCTCTTAGTCAATTTCTTGTACTAGTGATCACTTGAGCCTTTCTAGGTTGTTTAGTTGTTCTATTGTTAACTTGCTCTAGTCAATTCATTAAGTTTAAAATTGTTAATTGAAATTAGACGAAAATTTTAAAACCGCCTATTCACCCCCCCTCTAGTCGGCCTCCTCGATCTTACAGGAGTCCATATCCTTTGCCTTCTTGTCATTGTCCTCTGTAAATCTAAGCACAATATGAGATAAATCTATATAAGAAGGTTTTACCTCATCAAGATCACTGTAGAGATCATGATTGTTGAGATCCTCATTGTTTGCCATAAAACACATCCCTGTGAAGTCAACCTCTTTTGCCTTCTTACCATTGTCCTCATCGTTACTTCCAGAATCATCATCACTCAGATCAATCTCATTAAGTTCTAAAAGTATTTTGTTGACCGCCCTATGATAATTATGCTTTTTGCTTAGGTCAATCTTGAATTGAGATTGACAAGTTGGTGTCGTGTCATCATTGACCTCCTTGCTCCTCAGTTTGGGACAATTTATCTTGATGTAGTTTGGCACACTACATTCATAGCATTTGATTGGATCTCCTATATTAATTGCCTTGGTCACCCTATAGGAGAAAAGTACAAGCTGTTATTCTGAAATCCCCTCTAACTGTTCATCTGAAATAGAATATAATGCAAACAAAGAAATAACAGAGGAATAGAAGAACTATCAGCTTGGTTAGTCACTAAACCTGAAGAATTAGACTTGTTTATCATAGTCAAAGCATCAATTTCATGTGTTTTCATCTTATAATAAAGATCATTCAAAGTGAGTGTTTCTATGTTAACAGAATAATTAATAATAGTGACTAACACATTCCAAAGAGATATCCAAAGTATTTAAGATTTGACGAGAATGGTTAGAATCAGAATATATGAAATTAACAATTGCAAATAACTAATAATTTTATTGAAGTGATCAGAAAGTGCAACTACTGATTCTCTAGGTTTTAACTTTAATTTAGAATACTCTTTTTTAAATTAGTGCTGACAAACACCTTTAATAGACTTAGAACCTTTATGATAATTAGTTAGAGTAGTTTAAATTTTATTAATAGATTTAATATGAGTAATTATGACAAACTCGTTTCTACTTAGACCCTGCAACAAAATATTTCTAGCCTTAGCATTAGTTTCAACATTAGCAATATTTCCAGTAGTAACAACAGAAAACACTTTGTATGAGTTTTCAACTTTTTGTTAAATAGCATTACCTTGTGCTTGTACAAAAACCTCCATACGTATTTTCCAATAGATATAATCTGATCCATAAAAAATAGTGGCTTATCTGCAAAACGATCTCAATCTGATGCCATTGTAATCTGTTCTGATACAACTTGTAGGATTGTCAATGGCAATCAGACGGGGGTAAATGGCTGTACATAGCGGAACCTTTTCGCAAATCTACTGTTCTTCTAATTTTTCAACCTACCAACATAGTACGAATACCAAAAAAAACAATAGACAACAAAACTAGAAAAGAAAAGAAAAAGAAAAAAAATGATTTTCTCTCTCTTGGTACTATAGTAGGTACCAAGGTTTCAAAAATCAGAACCGGAAGAAATCCCAGTCGGCGGTCGGTAACGGTAACCGGGCGGTTACCAGCCGGTTACCGGAAAAACCGGTCACAATTTGAAAATCAAAATTTGAATTCTGAGATGTTTTGAAACCGGTAATCATGCACGCTTCTCAAAGCAGCTTCCATGTGGCCTCAATTACTTGTTGTCAAGCCTTTCACGCGTCCGGATCCCACCGAACCGTCCTCGCTTGCAAACGACCCAACTCACTTGGCGCACCACGTCCTTTTCCTCACGCATGACGACACTCAGCATCCTTGATCATTTGGACCTTGACTCCTCCCTGAGCCTAGTCTCAGTCCACCTCACCGTTGCCCGTCATGTCCACCTCCGGTAGCTCCTGCTCCGGTTCCTCGTCGTCCCGGCTTGCAACCACCTCACCAGCCTCGATCATCTTCGGCGTCTCCCTGACCATTCTGGACCTCAACACCTCACTGTGCCTAGTCCCAGTCCTTCTACGCCTCACCATGACCTAGCTCCGAAGTCCTACAACCAACACAAACAAGCAAACCATCACATAGCACCGCACGATACATAAAGATCACCAATTTGCACAAATATAATGTATGAACCCAAATTACTGATTTTAATCTTAGAACCAAGCAATATCCTCATGTGCACAAAGTAACAAATACCCTGGTCAACCCTGACCAAATCACCAGGAATTCCAGTGAACCATCTCAGCACAAAGACTGGTCTAACATGACTTATGAGTACTCGAATGCATAAGAAATGAGGTACTCGTAGCCAATGAGATCCTTCCAGCAACCTACGACCACACACAAGACCGCTACGACCACCACGTAGCTTGCTACGACCATCGAGACCACAAGCTACGACTATCGATTACACAGGCAGAGCGCTGCGACCACTACACAGATCGCTACAACACTGCACACATCAGCTATGACTATCGCACAGAGCGCTATGACTACCACAACGATCGCTACGACTTACGACTATCGATCACAAGCAGCTGGTCGCTACAACTTACGACTATCGATCACACAAGATCATTCAGGCACTCCGTGGTTGTTCTGTCGATCAGACCGTCCGACCACCTAGTCGTAAAACCAAAAGTTGCAGAGCCTACCGACTACCAAGTCGTAAAAGCCTCTGCGACCACCAAGTCGAAAAAGCATCTGCGACCACCAAGTCGTAAAAGCTTCTACGACCACCAAGCCGTAAAAACGACTGACGACTACCAAGTCGTAAGATCGACTACCCATTACCAAGTCGTAAAATCGATCGCCGACTACCAAGTCGTAAAAATGACTGCCGACCACCAAGTCGTAAAATTGACTGTCGACTACCCAATCAAAAGAGCACCTACGACCACAAAGTCGTAAAGGCACCTACGACCACCAAGTCGTAGACCATGAGAACGACAGCCAGAAAGCAAACATCTGCAAAAGCCTTAAAAAATCAAACTCAACATCTACACAAACTCTAATCCAAATGTCAATTACTCATCACAACTATGGAGTGACCTTCACATGGTCTCACACATAATGAATGAACCAATTGATGCCAGTGTTGTGTGCAAGGCTAGATGTGGGAAGAAACATGGCCGCTTCATGATTGGTAATGGCTATATTAGCTCACCGGCAACTCTCTCTGAGGTCCGGACATCAAGCGGTGGGTCACCAGATGAAGTATGCCCTCGGAGACAAACACGGGCACAAACTGACAGGGTTTTAGCACTTGAGGCGGAGTGGCTGGAGGAAATAATCCAGGTAATGGATGCTCACAAATGAAATTTCCACTGCAGTCGTTCCATATCAAAGTAGCGCCACACGAAGGCTCATTTACAAATGTTACATGTTGCACATAACTAACACAAGCTGGTGAAGTCAGCAAGATTATTCTGCATCTTTTATAATTTGCACTAGCTAATGTAGCTTCATCTACAAATGAAATTTCGGTCTCTTCAAACACGGGTCAATGGCATATCGCCTACAAAGGCAATATCTAATCTAGTTAGCATGCTAAACACGATCTGACAATTACTTCAGTGCCATCTATTCTTACTTGCTAGTTGATATATTTATAACTTGTGAAATTTTAGGAAATAGTTGGGTCAATGGTAGCTCCTGTGGACGGTGGTATCGTAGATGCTGCACAGCATGGTAGCAGCTTTGGTGCAGATAATGTACAGTCCACTCCGACAGGAGCAGTTTAGTTTGTCATGCAAAAAAGTAAGTCGTTGTTGGATTCATGAGTTTTGTTAATACGAATTCTGGATGGAGTGACTAGTGATCACATGGAGTCCACTTCAATGGGACTAGTGATAATATAGAGTAGCAACATCTTTTTTATCAGTGTTGCTTTCAATGGGAATTCTCGTATGCTCTGCTCTGCTTATTGCAGCAACATGGCAGCACCATCTTTTTTATTATCAGTGTTGATTTCAGGATGTTCTGGTATTCTGAATTCATGCTGATGTAATGTTCAATACTATTTTTTCCAAAAGAAATTTAGTTATGCAGAACTGCCAGGAGTACATTATCTGTTATGTACAATTGCAAGCAGTAGGAACTAAAGTAGATAGCTAGCACATTCGTAATTTTTCTCGTCTTGGTCACGCTTTGATTGAATGCTTGCTAGTTGGTAAAAGACTTACTAGTTAAAGCAGTCATCTTATGGCACCTTGAGGCTCAGAGAGTGATGCTGCTATTGCCCTTCATTGTGTGATAATTGTCGTGTATAAGACCTCTTATTAAATATTTGTGAGACCCCCAATGTTTTAAATCTCCGGAGATAGCGGCCGCTATAGCCGGAAATAGCGGCTGGGCGGCAACAACGCTAGGATAGTGCACTTTTGCCGCTACGTGATCTTTTGCGCTAATAACCGCTATTAGCGCGCTATTTCCGCTAAACATGCAAGAGGCTTAGCGCCGCTATTTCTCCTCCAGGCCTCCTGGGCCGAAATCAGCGCATACGGGGCCTCCTGGGCCGAAACCATTCGCTATCCTCTGTGACAGCGGCTCCTCCTGGTCTAACCCTAACCATTCACTATCCTCTTGGCTCCTCCTCTCAGCTGGCGGCGACTGCTGCGACAAAAAGCGCCGACGTTCACTGCGAGCCTGCGACCGGCAGCGGCGATGGTGGATGCGACCGGCGGTGAGGAAGACTAACAAGCTCCACATTCCCCACTCCTCCCCGAAAAGGGCCCAGGCGACGGCAGCCAGTGCAGCTGAGGCTGAGACGACCGCGACCGACGGCTACTTCGTCTGAGGCTGCAACCGGCGGTGAGGTCGTGAGGACCACCAAGCTTCCACCATGTCCCAGCCGGAGCAACAGGCAGGTAAGTTTTCTTCTCCTCATCTCACCGTTCTGTCCTTTGTTCTAGACATCTAGTGTTCTGTGTTGTAGATTAGGTAGATCCGTAGATCTAGTGTTGCCAAAGATAGAAGATTAGGTAGATACGTAGATGTTGTATAGAAGATTAGTTAGATATTGGATGTATCATACACTAAATTACTCAATTACGATGAAATTAGATTAGACTGAAATTTAGTGTTTGCATTTGCAATTTGCATAGGTAACCCGTCAAGTGCCGCCTCTGCCTCAGTAACAAATGCACCACCAGCACAACCTATTGTCAACTCAGATGACCCTGCATGGGCTCATTGTTTTTGCCCAAACTTGAACAAAAAACATTGCCTACAGTGCAAGTATTGTGACAAGCTCTGCACTGCTGGGATTACTAGAATAAAGTACCATCTTGTTGGCATTAAAGGCTTCAATGTTACTAAGTGCAAGAAAGTTCCAACTCCAGTGAAGGAAGAGATGATGGCTTTGCTTACAAAGAAGACTGTTGAAAAGGAACAGAAAGTCAAGGAAAAGGAAAGGTGCAGAGCTGAAATTGACCTAGATCACTCAGATGGTGAAAGTTGTAGTGAAGAAGAGTCTGAACATGGGAATGAGATTCTTGTGCTGAAGCCAAAGCCAACAAGAGGATATAATAGTTCTAGCTCTAGAGCTTCAGCAGGTGCTGGCCCTATTGAGAAGTTCTACAAGGCTCCTTCTATAGAAGAGGTTGTTGAGAAGATGCAGAAAGGAAGTAACATCAGCCAAAAGATTCAAACATCTTTGACAACTCAGAAAAGAGAAGAGAGGAGGGACAGAGCTTGTGAGTACATATGCCAGTTCTTCTATGAAGCTAGCATTGCACACAACACAGTCACCCTTCTTAGCTTTGCCCATATGATTGAGGCCATAGGAGCCTTTGGCAGAGGTTTGAGAGGACCTAGTCCCTATGAGATGAGTGGACCATTCTTGCGGAAAAGGAAGCAAAAGGTGTTGGAAGGATCCAAGAACCATAAAGAATCATGGGAGCTCACTGGTTGTACAGTTATGACAGATGCATGTACAGATAAGAAGGGCAGGGGAGTAATGAACTTAGTTGTGCACAGTGCTCGTGGGGTTTGCTTCTTGGATTCGGTGGACTGCTCAGGTGAGAAGAAAGATAGCAAATACATCTTTGACCTTGTGGACAGATGCATAGAAGAGATAGGGGAGGAACATGTTGTCCAAGTGGTGACTGATAATGCTAGTATCAATACAACAGCAGCAAGTCTTTTGACAACAAAGAGACCCTCCATTTTTTGGAATGGATGTGCTGCTCACTGCCTAGATCTCATGCTAGAAGATCTTGGGAAGCTTGGACTGGTTGAACAAACAATTGCTAGTGCAAGACAAGTGACTGTATTCTTGTATGCTCATACAAGGGTGTTGGATTTGATGAGGAAATTTCTTGGGAAAGACTTGGTTTGCTCTAGGGTTACTCAATTTGCCACTGCTTATTTGAATATGAAAAGCTTGCTAGACAACAAGAAGGATTTGACAAGGCTCTTCAGATCATATGAGCTCAATGATTTGGGTTACTTGAAGAAGGCAAAGGGGAAGAAAGCCATCAAAGTGGTGAGATCTGAAGGCTTTTGGAAAAATGTTGACATGGCTGTTAATTTCTTTGAGCCATTGGCTAATGTGCTGAGGAGAATGGACAGTGATGTTCCTGCAATGGGATTCTTCCATGGATTAATGCTTGAGGCAAAGAAAGAAATTTCTGGGAGGTTTGACAATGATGAGAGTCGCTACAAAGTTGCTTGAGATATCATTGGTAAAAGGTGGGACAGCAAGCTCAAGACTCCACTACACTTGGCTGGGTGCTATTTGAATCCCTATTTTTATTACCCAAACAAGTCAGAGATTGAGCATGATGGATCCTTTAGAGCAGGTGTGATTGCATGTATTACAAAGATGATTGAGGATGAAGAAACCCAAGACAATATAATTGAAGAACTAAACACATATCAGGATCAGCAAGGGTCATTTGGACATGACATTGCCATAAGGCAGAGGAGAAACAAAAGTTTCAATCCAGGTGAATAAGTGAATCTAATATGATTGATGAATATCATCTTTTTGTTGTCACCACTGTTTAACTCTTTAACTTTTTTATGCAGCAAAGTGGTGGCTCAATCATGGCACAAGCACACCTAATCTGAGGATATTGGCATCAAGGATTCTGAATTTGACCTGCAGTTCCTCAGCTTGTGAGAGGAACTGGTCAGTATTCGAACAGGTAAAAAATGACAAAATGAGAGGACTTTTGTTCATTATTTGACCTGCAGTTCCTCTTTTAACTTTTGTTCATTATTTGACTTGTGTTCACTACTTCACTCACAGGTTCATACAAAGAAGCGCAACAAGTTACTTCATGACAGGATGAGAGATCTTGTGTTTGTGAAGTTTAACTCCAAACTAAGGCACAAGGGAGAGAACAAAAGCAGAGATCCCATAGAGAAGGATATAGATGATGTTCTCTGTGATGATGGCAATGAGTTCATTACTGGGGCTGTAGCTGTACCAATTGCAAATGATGAGCAACAAGAAGATGGAGCATCACAGAGAGAATCAACATCACAACCACCAGCCAAAAGGAAGAGGCCTATGTGCCATAGGAAGAAGAAAATCAAGAGCCTGCAGTCTTTGATGCGTGATGCTTTAGAGCAGCCGGCAGCCTCTACTTCATCTTCCGAATCTGAAGATGGCGATGGCAATGGCGACATTTCAATGCATTCTTCTGATCCTGATAACTCTCCCTCTGTATCCGGATCCGGAGATGATTAGATGAGAAGAGCCAGAAGCCCAGAACAGACCGTCTCTGCTGATTTTCTTTGGAGGAAGAATGTCCCAGTCGCCAACTCGCCATACATGCTGCCAGATTGCTGTAAGTTGCCATTTGATTTTGCCGGTGCAATGTATATCTGGTTGTGCTATTTGATCGGTGTTGTGTTGTCGATGAGAAGTTGAGAACCAATGTTTTAAATTGCCTCGGCATGAGAAGTTGAGAACTGAGAACTGATGTGTTGTATTCATCTAGTTTTGTGCTATTTGAGTGGTGCTGCTGCCTGCTGTTCTGTTTTTCACTTTTTGAGTGGTGCTGCTGTTCTGAGCATACCTGGTTTTGCTTTTCTTTTTTCACTTTTTTTTCCAAAACCGCTAAATGCCATAGCGGAGCTATAGCCGGCTATAGCCGCTCATAGCTGTGGAAAACCCCTGCCGCTAAATGCCATAGCCGGCAATTTAAAACATTGGAGACCCCTGTGCTAACTACCAAACTTTCCTTGTCGTAGCTCACTAGGACTCCAGGAGGAAGAAATGTAATATTAGCTCATCCACCTCGACAATAGCCTAAGTGACAACACTTGGAGACATGTACCAGCCACTCCAAGACCAACTTTTCTTTTTTCAACTTATTTATGAAACTAGTACTACTTTGTTGAGCAACTTGACTCTTGTGGAATTTGAACTTAAACATGCATGTTGTGGATGTGTGGGGTACTGAATGTCGTGCATCAGTAGTGTGCACTGGTTGTACATTGAATTGGAATCATTTCTACTCCTGGTTGTGCTACGAAATGGTGTTTGTTGGTTGGGCTATGATATGGTGTTGTTGATTATGCTATGAAATGGTAGCTTTTGGATGTGTGCTTGTCTGTGTGCAGTTTCTAGATCTGTTGGAACACTAATTATTTGATCAAAACGGCTGTAAACGGCTAATTTAAAACAAAAAATGCAACGCAATTAGTACTGGCTAGTGAGTACCGTTTCTCGAGCGTTAACGTCAGCCCTGCACTCGGGAAATAATGACACGTGGATGAACCAGTGTGTTTTTGGTCTCTTCCGTGTGTTTTGCGCGCTCAGGAAATTACCGGATCCTGGTAGTGTAGGTTGTCCTCCGAATGAAAGGCTTCCTGTGAACACAATAATTCACGTACTTTCTCTTTGTGTAAATTTACGACAATGTAGAACTAGGGTAAACACTACAAATCAGAGTTTCGAATTCTTGAAAATGCTCAAATGAGACGGCAACGGACCGTCGGTTGGAAGGTGTGGTGGACGGCAGCCCATCAGTCAAGGCGAGCAAACAAGTACTGAGAGAGAAGCTTGTGACGGCGCTGTCGGTGTGAGCGTCTTAATAGACTGGTTGACGATATCGTTGCCCATTCCTCGACATACCGTGCTAAGAGCCTGCCTATGATCCATTTAGTAGCTCCATGGATAATCTGACTAGTGTGCGCAAGAATGGGAGCCTGAGACCAAGACTCTGCTTTCTCTCGTGTTCATGTGTACATGTTAGAGAAAAACTAGTTATCGATATACCGATCGAACCGAATATCATTTCTAGTTTCTTCTATTCTCTGTCACTCACTCGCTCGCTCTCACTTACTCCGCCGTCGCCTGCCGCAGGTTCACCGTGCCCTCGGTTGTGAAGGGAGATCGAGGAGGTGGTGGGACATTGGAGACGTCCATCGTGCAGGAGTTTCTGGACTTGGGACTCACGAGGTAACTCCCAGTGGCAAAATAATTGGTGCGAGGTGGCAGCTAATCGAATCGCTCCAACATATACGTCCAAATTGACGTCCTCCTCAGCAATGATCCACCATTAACCAAATCGTGGGTCCGTCCCACCCATCAAAAGCACCCATAATTAATCCGCTGTTGGCACAAGTCTTTCGCCCTTTTGACCCATAATTGAAAGCGACGGCGCTGGAGGAGCGCGACCAGGAGCTGCGGCATGAGACAGGATGGAGACGGACACGGCGGTGACGGTGAAGAGGAAGGGAAGGAGGACATTGGGAATTGGACGATTGGTTAGGCTTTAGAGTTTGGATTTGGTCACGTGGTAACTGGCAACTTACACCGGAGCGGAGTGAAGCAGAGCAGGATATTTATGCGTGAGAAGGGAAGGGGGACGAGACGGGTGATCCAGATCAGATCCGACGGCTACAAAGATTTGAAGAATGTACCTGTTGTGGTTACAGACCAAACAGAGAGAGAGTGTGGTAGTGGAGAGTTAGGTGAGTGAATGGCTTAGGTTCCCTCCCTATGGCTTGTGCTGCATATATACATCCATATGGGGGTGCTTTTACACTAATGCCTTTACATCTGAGTACTCCTCTCAGGGTTATTCATGTCATTATACATGCACCATTTTGGGCCTTACATTCCTCTGACAGGCCTGCTGGGCTTAGGTGGGGGCCACCCCTACAACAGGAGTCTCTCATGGTGAAGGGCTCCACGGGCCGAAGCCATGTTGCCGAGCCCTTTGGCCCCCTCCGTCCCTACGGCCTGTGGGCTTATGCAATCGTTCGTCGAAATATAGTGTTCGCCTTATTGCGAGGGTATGGCGCCGGGCGGCTTGGCGAAGGCTTCGTCATCCACAGAGTCCTGCCGTGGCAGGATCGGGGTTGCCCGGGCCGGACTGGGGGTGTTGGCGGAGTCAGATGCGTCGGCATAGGTAGGCGGAGCGAGTCCTAAGTCGTCGCGCGCGTGCCTCCGGCGTCGAGCGCCCTTGACGATAGGCGACTGCCAGCCTGCCCAGCGAGGCTTGGTTGACGCGGCGCGAGACTTGAGGGGTCGTGGCGATACCACGTTGCGACGTTCCTTCTCCTGGTCGTCCACGTGGCGAAACATGCTTGGCGCGGCGCGGGTCCTGAAGCATCGTGGTGGTACGATGCTGCGACGCTCCTTCGCCGGTTGGACTTTCGCCAGTTGGACTTCTGCCGGTTGGCTTCCCCGCTGATGGGGTATATATAGCGTGCTGGTGCAGCATTGTACCTGCATTGTGTGCTCGGATAGATGCTGCTCCCCTAAAATGGGCCTCTTCAGTGCATCCACATTCCATAGCGGCACTGCGCGGCTTGGGGAATGTTGATGCACTGATGGAGGCCTGTTTTTCTTGGGAGCTTGGTTAGCGTCTGTTAACGGTTACTGGTCGCACCTGCTGCGCTCGTGCTGCGTTTCTGCATATGACGGCAAGGTTTACCCTGTTCTCTTAGACAGGCCCACCTTCAGTCGGGGTTTCTGATCAAGCCCGTCCGCATTACTTTCGAAAGACTGTTGATGCACTGAAGGTGCCCTGTTTATGAGAACAAGACAAAACTTGGCGTGACGTAACCTCTGCCCGTACGATAAGTGGGGAATGCCGACAGACGAGTCCCTGCGCGCGAGTCCGCTCCTCGAATCCGAAGCCGAGGTCGAGACTGTGGCCGCGTTGGTGGCGAACGGCGAAGTCCTGTGCCGGAGCCGTGCCGTCCCGCCGAGACAGTGCCTCCCGCCGAGGTAGTGCCTAGGAGGCGAAGTCGAGCGCCGAGGACGTGCCATCCCACCGAGGCGATGCCTACAAGGCGGGCAGTGAGGCGGCACTCCAAAGCCGCTGGTCCCCTACCTTGAAGGATAGTGGCCGCGGAGAGCAGGCGCTTGCGGGGTGGGCCGAGGGTGCTACGCGCGTGGAGGTAAATGCGCGGGCGTTTCGTCCCCTATCCTTCGAAGTGGTGGCAGCGGAGCTGGCGCCTAGTCGAAGTAGACGCGCGAGCGCTCCGTCACCTACCCTTCGAAGTGGTGGCAGCGGAGCTTGCGCCTAGTCGAAGTAGACGTGCGAGCGCTCCGTCCCCTACCCTTCGAAGTGGTGGCAGCGGAGCTGGCGCCTAGTCGAAGTAGACGCACGAGCGCTCCGTCCCCTACCCTTCGAATTGGTGGCAGCGGAGCTGGCGCCTAGTCAGAAGTAGACGCCTGAGCGCTCCGTCCCCTACCCTTCGAAGTGACGGCGGCGGAGTTGGCGCCTAGTCGAAGTAGACGCGCGGGCGCTCCGTCCCCTACCCTTCGAGGTGGCGGCGATGCACTCTCTGGTGCCGCGCGCGCGGGGGCGCTATAACCGAGTGGTGCACTGCTTGAAGCAATGCATTCCCTAGGGTGAACGCGACCCCGCGGTAATGCGCCTTAATGGCTCCGACAATCGCGCCGACCCCTGGGCTGTTACGAGCAGGTTGTTGTATCCGTACATGCTTGTCCATTCGAGATGCACAGGCGGCAGGCCATGATTGGCGTGCGACGGGCCGTCAGCGGTCAAGCCCCTTCCCCAGAGGGGCGGGGCACGTGGCGCGGCGCTGTAGGCGCACCGCGCGCTGGCTGCTCACCTTCCAACGCGCGTCACCGGTTGCTAGCAGTTGTGCTTCTTGTCGATCTTCGGTTGCCTATGTTACGCAGATTTGCGGTTGTCCCTTCGGACAGGTGCGGCCAGGGTCAGGGGGCGGAGACCCCGTTTGGACTATTACGGTTGAAGAGTCCGAAGAGCCGCGCCGACGCGCACCGAAAGCTATGTCAGATCGCGCGACCTGCATTTATTCCCTGCGCTGACCGACACGCGGTGGGATGCTAGTGGCGCGTCGTGTGGTGACAGGACTCTGTACGACCACAGTCGTATGCGGGCTACGTGTACTGTCGCGACGCTTCGGCTTCGCACGTGGGGAGGTGAGCGGTTGTCGCTCGCCGTTTGCGCTTACCGATGGTGGGAGGCGAGGGGCTTTTAACTACCCCTCGTGGACGCTGATGGCGACTTGCGACGAGCGTGCTCAGGTGGGCGGCTACACCATCCGCTGGTGGTCCTCGCCGCTTGAGGTGAAATACGCGCTCGAGGAGCGCAATCCGGCGGCAGCAGACAAGTGGTGGGCGGCGAAGAAGAGTCAGGGTCCGTACTCCGGCGAGCTGGGCCGCACGCTCGTGACGGAGGACACGAACCGGTCACTGTTGCGGGAGGGGAGGCTATTGGACCGCCAAGCGGTGCGGCTGCCCGCCGATGATGAGACGGAGCCGCGCCCTGAGAAGTCGGAGGCGATCGTCTTCGTCGCCTACTTCGAAGCCGGACTTCGCATCCCGTCCGCAGCAATTGTTGGGGACGTGCTGTGGACCTTCAAGCTGGAGTTGTCCCAGCTGACTCCGAACGCGGTGGCTCGCCTCGCCGTGTATAGCTGGGCCCTGTGCTCGGAAGCGTGTTGGCCCAGCGCCTCCCTCTTCACGTATCTGCATGAAGCCCGGTGCCAACCGAAGGAGCAGAAGGACGGTACGTTGTCGAAGTTTGGCAGCGTCAACTTCACCCTGCGGGCGTCATGTGGGAGGCTCTTCCCTGCGAACTCGACCCGAGGGAAATGGGAGTCCAACTGGGCGAGGCGGTGGTTCTACCATCGTGTGGCGAGTGGTAGCGGCCTTGAGTGCGCAGGCGGGCCGATTACATTCAAGACCACACCCGGCTTAACACTTGACCAGGAAGATAGGCGAGGGCGCGAAGACTTGTGGGGGTCGCCGCCCGCTTCAATATGCGCGACCTCGCCGAGGAGTACATAATGCTCGGTGCGACGCCGCTCTCCCGCGATTGGCGTTTCACGGCGGGGGAACGTCGGGATGATAATGTTCACCCGTCCGTTTGCTCGCTGCCCGTGCCGACTGGTCTTCGTAAGCCTCGACCGTGCCTTCCTCTCCGTTCGTACGCATTGCCTTGTGTAAATGTGCTCTCTGCCTCGCGCAGGGACTCGTCTTGAGGACGCGAAGCGCGCCGCGCGCGTGTTCCTCGGGCCATACACCGCCAGAGAGCACGGGCAGCGCACAACTGCGACTGCGAAGGCGGGATTGGGGCGGATAAACCGCGTGCGCGAGGCCTTAGGGCTTCCTGTGCCGGATCGCACCCCTCCGGACCAGCAACATGAGGATGACGATGCCGCGAAGACGAAGGCGTCGTCCCGCAAGAGGACCCGGAGCACTGCGACCATGCCCTGTACGGCAGCTGCCGCTGTTCCTGCCGGCGCGGCGAGCCCGGAGTCAGATTCGGCAAAGTATGCCGACTCAGACTTGGAGGGCGTGGGTACTGAGGGCGAAGGCGCCGGTGGCGGAGGGCGTGCCGCGGAGGTCTCGTTGCCCGCGACAGTCGCCGAGGCGGTGGTGCTGGCTGGCGGCACTGGTGCGGAGTCCTCGTCTACGGCCATGGCCGTGGCGGGGCTGCCCTCCGCGGAAGTATGTGGAGCGCAGCCTTTGCCAATAGCGGCGGCCGAGGCGGAAGTGCCCCCCGCAAAGGCGGAGGTGTCCCCTGCAGAGGTTGTGAGGGCAAAGCCCCCGACCGCTGTCGTTGTAGCTGTGGAGACCCCTTCGGCGGGTATTGTTGCCGCAGGGGCTCCTTTTGTAGCAGTTACCAAGGTGGGACCTTCCCCTCAAGCGAAGCGGCCACGCCTGCAGTCCCCCCTTCAGCGGACTTCGCGAGGGTTCGCCGTGGCGACCGGTGTTGGGAGCTTGTGGGACTCGCTTCGAGCACCGAGGTTCCTTTACCCCGCGCCCTCCCGGCCCCTCGGGCCACAGGGACCGTGGCGCAGGATCGGTTGGCGCTAGGTCCCGACTCGGGGGTCCCCCAGCCTCGCGAGTCAACGCCGTCCGTTGGGGCCGAAGTCGTTGCAGCCCCGCCCAGAGCTAGGGAGGCGTCTCCGCGAAGTCCCCCATCTGCCACCGAGGGTAGGCTATGATGGCATTCCTTCAACACAATTTTTCCACGCCCCGTGACACACGTGTACTTCCTCTTGCAGTGGCACTTATCTCGGAGGAGGAGCCATTCCTTGAGCACGGGGGTCCTGGCGCTGGCGATACAGATGTCACGCGCCCGAGCCCGGCGGACTTCGTCCCTCCGTCAGATGCGCTGAGGGCATGGCGCGGGATTGCGGACGACGCGGCCGCCAACATCGGCTAACAGGCATTGCAGACCTACGGGTCAGGGCACCTTGGAGATGCATTGGAAGTGTCGGGAGTGAGGGTAAGCGTCTGTCTTTTGGACCACTTGCAGCCGTTTAGCGCTTGCTGACTCCTGCACCGCGCAGACACTCATGTTGGCCCAGGCCCTGCGAGCTGCTCACATTCGCGAGGAAGGAGCGCTACGGAGTAGGCTACAGGCCACCGAAGAGGGGCTGCAGGGAGCTACAGGGGCGCGCTCCGCCCAGGATGCTCGTATACGCCGCCTGGAATCGGAGTGCGCGGAGATGAAGATGCGCACCGAGGGGCTCGTTGCCGCAGCGTGAGCGTCAGGCACCGAAGCAGTGCAGCAAGAAGCTGCTGCGGAGCGGGACGGCCTTCTGCAACAAGTCGCTGCATTGGAGAGGGAAAACAGCGAGCTTGCCGCCTTTCTGGCGGAGCGGGACCGGGCCTTGGGCGACGCTTCGGTAGCTGCTTGGGACGCTATGTTGGCGCTGGAAGGCACCCTCAAGGGGCTTATCGTCGAAGTTTCGGCACGCTCCTTCGGGCCCGAGGACCTGTCGCGATCGCTTCGGTGGATCAGAGACGCGGCCAGCGTTGCACGCGGTGCCGCGACGGCCTTTGGCAACCATTGCGCCTACGTGGCGTCGTGCCTGACATGCGCGCTCCTGCGACTCCACGGCTGTGAGCATGACGCCGGGCTAGCCGATCCCCGACTGGAGATGCCCGCCGGAGGCGGGGTAATGTCCGGTGTCGTGCGCGTCGCTCGCCGCGCCGTGAAGTTCTTCCATGAGCGGATATGGGAGTACTGCGCGGAGGCCGCAGCCATGGTCGAACTGCGGAATAATCTACACGGCGAGGGAAACCTTGGCCAGTTTCTGGACGAGGTCCCGCGGGGCGGCGAGGATGGCGCTGCGGCCCCGGACGACGCTACGAACCCACAGGTGTGACGGCAGGTTGTCGTGTATTGGCGTGCGTTGTAACCGATTGCGTTTCTTTTTTTAATGAAGTACGAAGTTGCTTCCCTGCTGTGCTGATCTTTGCCCCCTTGTTGCGAGCAGTTACACAGCCGGGGCCGGCTGCTAATTTCCAACCTTGCGACCCGTCGGTGTCTTCGGCGCTGGCGGAGGGCCGAGGAAGCGCTGGATTTTTGGGCGGGCCGGGCGTCTTCTAGCGGAGCCTCGGCACAGACGCGTGTTAAGGATGAGCCTATCGAGTAGCGGCCTCGTGCGCTGGAGGTGTTTGCACGCCTTTGTAATTCGCCTTTGCAAGCGTCGTTAACGAATGCAAAGAGTGATCTTGGTTGGAACTTGCGAAGTGCGTCTCTGCCCCTCTGACTATGCTGTCCTATGGCAAACTCGGAGGGTTGCCGCATTCGCCCGTACGCGACGATTTGCACCTCGTAGGGTAGGGTGGTCGAGATGGACGCGTAGTTGAAGCAACTGCACAATCGCTCAGCCCCTTGCCCCTTCGAGGCGGGATCAGCGGAGCTCGTGCCTTAGGCCGAAGTAGATGCACGAGCGCTCCGTTCCCTAGCGCGAGCGCTCCGTCCCTTAGGGTTGTGCAAGGGCAGCCTCTGGTGTCTTTCGCTCGCGGGTGCGCTCGTGCGGGAGCTAGCCTCTGGCGCGTCATCTTGGTACTCCGCGGGATGCGCATAGGAATGGGTCCCCGTGGTGCACTTTGTACTCCGTAGAGTACGCCGGGATAACCTCTGCGTCCTTTTTTATACTCCTGAGTGCGTGGGATCGACATCTACGTCTTATTCATACTCCGAAGAGTACGCACTGGGACAGCATCCGCGTCCTTTTTATACTCCGGAGAGTGTGTGGGATCGACATCCACGTCTTATTTATACTCCGAAGAGTACGCACTGGGACAGCATCTGCGTCCTTTTTATACTCGTGGGATCGACATCCACATCTTATTTATACTCCGAAGAGTACGCACTGGGACAACGCCCATGCGTGCGTGGGGTTCGCGTCTTGTTTATACTCCGTAGAGTGCGCAGGGATAGCATCCGCGTCTTTTTATACTCCAGAGAGTGCGCGGGATCGACATCCACATCTTATTTATACTCCGAAGAGTACGCACAGGAGCAACGCCCATGCGTGCGCGGGGTTCGCGTCTTGTTTATACTCCGTATAGTGCGGAGGGATAGCATCCGCGCCTTTTTTATACTCCGGAGAGTGCGTGCGGAGGCAAACCTCAACGCTACGTCTTATTTAGAGTCCGTGGACTGCGCGCGGAGGCAAGCCTCTGCGCGTTGCGGGCGGTGAAGTGCGTGCGGAGGCGGACCTCAACGCTACGTCTTATTTATACTCCGTAGAGTGTGTGCGGAGGCGTCCCTCCGCCCGTCTTGGTTTATACTCATACCCGTGTCTTTGACAAAGAGTGCGCGCGCGAACGCGCGTCTTTGTTTATACTCATACCCGTATCTTTGACGGAGAGTGCGCGCGCGGACGTGTGTCTTTGTTTATACTCATACCCGTGTCTTTGATGGAAAGTGCGGGCGCGAACGCGTGTCTCTGTTTTATACTCATACCCGTGTCTTTGACGGAGAGTGCGCACGCGTGTCTTTATTTATACTCATACCCGTGTCTTTGACAAAGAGTGCGCGCGCGGATGCGTGTCTTTGTTTATACTCATAGCCATGTCTTTGACGGAGAGTGCGCGCACGAACGCGTGTCTTTGTTTATAGTCATACCCGTGTCTTTGACGGAGAGTGCGCGCGTGAACGCGCATCTTTGCTGGGAGAAACAAGAATTTGTGCAAACGGTGAACTTTATTAAATTCCCGTTTGCGCGGGTGAGCAGTTACAAAAAAGGGGAGATACCGACCACTAACCGCTATTAGGACGGGGGCGACTGCTAACGAGCCGCTGCTGCTGTGGCAACTTTGTGCCTGAGGAGCGCGAGACGCTCTCCGGGGGCGCCCGGGGGCTCCGCACCTGCACACCCGGCCTAGGTGCCTTGGCGAGCCGCGTGGCATGGACCCCTGGCGCCAAGCTCTATGCGTCGAGCCATGTCCTGGTCGCCATGGACGACGATGATGGCCCGCGGTCTGGGAAGCTTCATACACAGGAAGCCGTGGTGCGGAACTGCCCCGAGAATATTTAGGAGCGGCCGCCCCAATATGGCGTTGTAGGGGTATGCGATGTCGACCACGTCGAAGATGGCGTCTTCGCTCCTCATGTTGTCGTTTTGGCCGAAGGATACTTGGAGGCATATCTGGCCCAAAGCGCGCAAAGGCTGCCCTCCAAAGCCTTGCAGCGGGATGCCTGAAGGGCCCAATCGACTCCGAGGGATCCCCATCTGGTCGAAGGCCGCGGCGAACAGGATGTTCGCGGAGCTTCCTCCATCGACCAGGACACGCCTGACCTCGCATCCTGCTATGAGGACCCGGACGACCAGGGGGTCTTGGTGGGGAAACTCCACGCCCTCAGCGTCAGCGGGCGTGAATGTGACTTTATGTCGTGCCCACTCTGGCGGCGCCTGCGCTGGGTATGCCGCGACGTGGTGCAACCTCCTCGCGTAGGCCTTTCGTTGCCGCGCCGAGGCGAACTCCAACGAGGAGCCTCCGAAAATGACGTTTATGATCCTGCGCTGGGCTCCTTTCGGGGCTTGTAACTGCAAGAGGCCCTCCCGAGGTTGTTGCACATGTGCCTGAATTCGCAGGAGGCCTTCCTGGGGCTGCATTCCTTGGTCCTGGGGGTGTTGGACGTGGGCCACGACGGGCGCGTGCCTCCGGGTTTTTATCCCTGGCGACGCTCTGTCGGAGCACTGCGATAGTGGCGCAAGCACGCATGTCATAGTTGCCTCGGCCGTGGATTTCACACCACTGCCCGTGGTGCTGGTCGCTGTACTCTTTGCGGGTTCTGTCATCGCGACCCGGCCACACCCCCGTCCCCGGCCCCAGCGCCCTCTGCCTCCGCGACCTGCGGAGGCGTTATCTTCGGAGCCACCCTCGATGTCAAAGACGTAACGAGATTTCCTGGGCCTATCGCCTGACGGGTCTTTGTGTTGGGGGTCTTTGCATTCGGAGGCGCCCTTCGGCTGCTCCTGCTTGCGTTTACCTTTCGAAGAGCCCTGCTTCGGCGAGCCTTCCGCCTTGTTGGTATCGGAGTCATCGCCGTGTCGCCGCCGCGCATCCTCTTCCGCTCTGGCGTACTCTTCTATCTTGTCGAAGAGCTTCGAGACCGTCTTAATGGGCTTGCACGCGTTGTACTCGGCCATCGGTCCCGGTCGGAGGCCTTGTATTGCTGCGTTGATGACGGTTGTTTCGTTAACGTCCTTGACCTGGCAACGCACTTTCGCGAAGCGCTTGAAGTAATCCCGGAGCCTCTCCTCAGGTTTTTGCTTGACTGCGAAGAGCTGGTCCGCATCGACACGCTCGACGTAGTTTCCCTGGAAGTTGTTGTAGAGTTGGTCACGGATCTGTTCCCACGCGTAGATGGACTGTGGTTCAATGGTGAAGAACCAGGACAGCGCCACCCCTTGTAACGCGCGAGGAAGTCCTTTTGCTTTCGTGGTGTCGTCTCCGCCAGCGGCTTCGATAGCGGTCTCATACACGCGCACGAATTCTCGCGGGTCGGAGTCGCCCTTGTACGCCTCGATGACGCTCGGGAACTTGAAGTCTTCAGGCCATGCTGCCTGCTGTAGGCCTGCGGAGAGCGGGGATTCCGGGTCTACGCGGCGCAATGGGACGCGACTAGACGTAGGGGCGTCGCGGCTATCCGCCCTCTCCGGAGCGGGTTCGGATGCCACCGCCGGGGGGGTGTGTTGGCTCCGAGCCTCTTGCGTGTCTCGCACAGCTCCGCGGAGGTCTGTTAGCTCCCGCTGAAATGCGCTGAGGGCCGCCAGCAGGGCAGTCTTCACCGCAGACATGGCTGGAGCCGTCGGTGCGCTTGACGGTACGACCGGCACGGCGGTGACCACGGCCTGCGCGCCCAGGCTGCCCGCCATGTTGTCCTGGGGGACCCTGGAGCCGGTGACGAGGTCCGCGTCGCCGCTGGGACCATTCGCCGCTTCTGCGCCGGGTGGGAAAACGGATGCGTCTGCGTTGCCATCGTCGGGGTTGGTCGTCGGGGCGGTGTTGGCGGGGTTTGGCGGCGCGGCAACGTTGGCGAGGTCGGGTGTTGTGTCGTTGGTTGGGTTGGGCGTTGCGGCGGTGGCGGGGTTGGGCGTCGCGTCGTGAACGCCGGTGTTCACGGTCGTCACACCTGCACCGTCGCCCATACCTGCAGCTGCTAAAGCCGAAGCCCTAGTGCTGACGCGAGATTTCGCCGCTTCCGCCTTCTTCTTCTTCGCCGCCGTCGGTGAAGCTTTCTTTAGTGCCATCCTCCTTCAGACCTGGAGGCTTGCTCTTGTCCTCCCCACGGACGGCGCCAACTGTCGTGGTTACAGACCAAACAGAGAGAGAGTGTGGTAGTGGAGAGTTAGGTGAGTGAATGGCTTAGGTTCCCTCCCCATGGCTTGTGCTGCATATATACATCCATATGGGGGTGCTTTTACACTAATGCCCTTACATCTGAGTACTCCCCTCAGGGGTATTCATGTCATTATACATGCACCATTTTGGGCCTTACATTCCTCTGACAGGCCTGCTGGGCTTAGGTGGAGGCCACCCCTACAACAGTACCGATGAAACTAACTTGTATTTTTAAGGAGTAAAGATGATCTTTGCTATAGATCCGATCATGGTTGTGGTATACGATTTATAACAATAGAAATTTTACATTTAATCTCAAAATTGCTTGATTTGTAATTTTGTACTGTTTGTTGATAGATTAGAAGCTTCCATTTCTTTGAGTACATTGCTGTGGCAATTTTTTGGGGGAAAATCTCATGCATTTTGCTGCAACTAATAGCGGACCCTAAAATTCCCTTTATGATGTCACACTGTAATAGCAGGCTCTTAATTTTTCACATTGAGTATATAAATTAACATCATGTTCCAGAAATGTGCTACATAGATCAAAATTTAGGTATAGACGTATAGCGCAGTTTGCTCTGAAAAGAGTCATGTATGGCAAGACCTGGTTGCGGTGCATGCATTGTTACTCAGGAACATTAGACGTAGCATTAAAACCCTTCTACGAGCGACTGCGATTTCTGCGTGGGGCTGTCGCTGCTGCCCCGCCCAGCCTTCATCGCCTCTATTGCCTTCTGTATCTCCAAGGTCATTGCCGTGTCTACGCTTCCCGGTGATATCTTCCGGTGTGCCTTCTGCAGGTGCAGCTTCAGTGAGCTGCTGCTGAGCCCAGCATTCTTGCCACAGATGGGGCACACCTTCATTGCAGGCCTCTTGTGCTGCCACTCCATGGAGATTTTCCCGTGAAGCTTCTTTTCAAGGTCCAACAAGACCTTCGCGAAGCCATCGTTGGGCTGCGCCCGTCGGTGCACCTTCTTCAGCATGTTCCATGCTTCTAGGAGAGTGCAGTTTCTATAAGAAACATGAAACAGAGTAAATCAAATGAGTCCAACAGGGTAGTAAAACGAAATATGTTGCTTTCACCCATAACTGCTGAAATAAGTGGTGAGCATTATGAATTCGCACAGATAAGTAGATGTTGTCTGGATTAACAGACCCTTAGTCCGTGTATTAAAAGCAAATCTAATTGTTCATTGTCTTTAATCAGGTTTTTAACCATATGCTAATTTATAAAGCCTCATTAGTAAGTTAAAAGTGACCTACCGATTTCAACAAAAATCATGACATAGTAATTATTATGCAGTCTTACTTTCTCAACATCAGGTAAGCAAGAACAACAGTTGCGCTCCGACTTTTTCCCTCAAAACAATGCACTAGTACTTTGCCTCGCAGGTGCTCAACATAATCAATGAAATCAGTAGCATCTTGGAAGACATCACTGATGTCCGCATTGTCGTCATCATTTATCTACAAAAAAGAAAATTGAAGCATTGCAAGGAACGCAAAAGATCAGTTCACTATTATGGCTGAGGAGCTTCTGCCTTTTGCTACATGTAAATAATCAGCAATCCCATGAAGTTATTTCGCAAATTTTCTCAAATGTACTTACTGAGAAGTTTCGATAGTCAAAAAGGCAAGGCTGCTGAGATTCAGACTGTCCAATTTCATTTGCACACAAGCACAATACATGAGTGATGCCAAGGTGCTGAAGTGTGTATGTTGACCGTGCAGCTAGAGCACCGCCAATATACAGGTAATCTGTGATCTGAGAAGGACGTTCAGTGCTTGCAGCATCAGAAATCAACGATATCCTCTCAAGAATGTGCTCAAGTCGAACCTGAAAACAGAATTGCTTGTTATGTTCAATTACTGTAATGCACAATTAGTTACCAGACAGGTTGGGTACATTACGATTACCTTCAACTCATAAGCATCAACAGCAATGCTATTATCTACCCCTTCAAAGAAGCCTGTATTAAAACTGTTGTCTTGACACAATTTCACAACATCAGTCCTGAGCATGTCGTTCCATTGTTCTATTTCTTTGCTTAATTCACTGTCTACCTGTAAACATTGTATTGCACAATGAATATAATCAGGTGATAATTTTTTATGAATGATGGAAACAAATCACCATCATACCAGTCGCATTGAGAAAATGGTTGTCAAGACTCAAGAGGGTATCTACATGTATCTGAAACTAAATGTTCAATTAGTATGGAACTCGTGTGCTGAAATCATTTACAGATGGCTATTTGGTCTCCTGCAGCTAATTTTATGCTATGTTCAAGTTGACCTTTTCGAAATCAATTATATCTTTGCAGCAGTTAGCATAAGTCTAAAATAATCTCAGAAAATTGTAGCTGAACATTCAGATAGTGAAAAACAGCTAGATGTCAATTAGATGCTCATGTATTATCTTTAAAAAAATAGATGAAATTTTCATTCACACTTCAAAGATGTTAACCTTAGCATACTTGTTAAAATCCCGTAGCTTCATTGTCAACCGCAGACCACGGGAGGCATCACCATTTCCTTTGAAATTCTTAGTCATAAAGCTCTCTCGACAGGCAGGAGATGATATGTCAAAACTATCACGGGATAAGGTACGGGAAGGCCTACGCATATGCCTTGAAACTTCGGCATCATATAAATCTGTTGGTGCCTCTACTAAACACAATGGTGAATCAGAAGGACCAGCATCTTCCTTCTCAGATTCATTCAAACCTTTATACATAATATTGAAGAAAATTTTCAACAGACCATCCAGCTTCTGAAAGAGTGTGAGGAGGAAAATGTGGAACCGTTGAAGGTCCCTCAGAGCGCTACGAAAGCCTCCTCGGAACGAATTCACTGTTGCTACCATATCACTCTCAGACAGAGGAGAATGACTATAATCAGATGACACGTCAAATTCTTCAGGTCCTGGGATACCAAGTTTTCCAAAGGACACCTCAAACAAGAGGTTGGAAGAATAGTCCCAGTTGTTTAGTGTTAGTTCCACCAGCCTAGGGTAGCTATCTTGATCTTTTGCCCGTTTACCAGCAGGCGGTCTGCGTGGTACACCTGAATCAATGGCTACCAAACGAAAGCTGGAAATCTCAGGCTCACTAGGATCATAAGAGTCCTCCAACAAGAGCTCTGAGACATCTGAGCCAATACTGCCACTTATTGAAACTGCTCTTCTCTGCTTCTCTTTCTGAGGGCTTCTGATGATCTCTGGCTTGTAACGCATGATGGCAGAATCATAAACATCACCCAATGAATCAAGGTTTGCAAAAGCTTCCTTGTCAGCTACAAGTAAATTTGCATAGTTTCCACGCCAACCAAGGGGACGACACCGCAGCCTATCCTCATTTCTCAGTACAAGGTCCAGTATCAAGACCCTACCTAAAGCTTCAGCAGTTTTTTCAGCAGACTCCCGTGAATCAAATGGCATTGTGTTCTCTAGTAGAGGGGAGCCATGTACATAACTGCAAAACAGCATTTAAAATTCTTATATGTTAAGAAGGCACTATTTTGTCGGGTACATTACTGATAACTTGAAGTTTATACTTCATCAGGAATAGGCATCGGCTCAGTTCGATGGCTTCTAGCATCTCACTGCAAATCATCTCCTCAAGTTCATCACCAACAGCTATTGCTGCATGTCGAGCATTCTCAACTGCATCCTTGATTTGTTGCCATTCAAATGAGGAGCTGTGAATCACTCTACCCTGCATTGGTCAAGAGAGCTGTCAATGTAATATTTATATAGTTAGCCTGAATGCCTGCTAGCAAAGTGGGTACTTACTTGAGGGGTCCTCACTCCAAGCCATTTAGCAAGTTCGTACCCAAAGCGTTCTGACTGTGTGGCCATCCTTGAAGGTGCTATCTTAATGACTGCAGCAGCTTCCTTGGACGGAAGTTCTTCACTTTCAGACGTTCTGAATAACGCAATGAAAACAACTCCGCCAGAATTTACAGTCACCTATGCAGAACAATTCAGGTTGTTAGAAGGGAATTAGAGACATGGCTAATAAACTCGTTTTTTATTTTGAAATCATCTCATACGTAAAAAAATACTCGTGAAAGATATTTCTACTAGGTTTTTGCAGAGGCCTTGTGAGCTGTATGATAATTGATACTTATTGGATCACTACATTCCAGTAAGCAAAAGGAAAAGATGCACATCATGTAATTAATCCTGAGACGAAATTTGAGCATGGAGAAGACTAAAATATGTAGGGAAATGATGAAGTCCACCTGCTATTTCCAATATTTCACCAACTATAGGAAAGGTAATTTACAGAAAGATATGGACAGGTGGAAGTGGAACAAATACAAACCTCAAAACTTCTGCTCGTGTCATCCTCAGAGGGCTCTGTACTGGTAGTAGTATGTTTTGTATGGTGCAGTGAAGAGAGGGAGCTCCAGCTGAAGGTACTTGACTCAATGTCCATCAGAGAAACCCTCCCAAGCCTGTCCCACAGGCTTGTTTCTGGCAGTTGATTACATGGGTTGGAGTCGATCACATTGCTAACAGGGTCCCCAATTTCTAGTCCCTCTGAACTGCAATATAGAAAGTACAACAGATATCAGTTGGCAGAATAATATAACCATGGTTGAGAACTCATCCAATGAAGGAATAAAATCATATGCATCATAGAAACTATGTCATTGTTCTCTATTCTGGTGATGATCTAAAAATGCCGCAACTGATAATTTGCTGTAAGTATATGAGATGAATGGTCTGGTGTAGTCTGCTCGAACCTAAATTACATTAATTTTACATAATTGTTCATTTGATATTTTGATTTTCAGTGGGTGTTCCAACATGGTGTTCATATTTTCCTACTTGGTACAATTGTATTCTCTTTATGACCGGTACCAAGGCCATGCGCAGGTTGTATCAGACATGGTATTAACCGGTACCAAGGCCATGCGCAGGGCTGTATCAGACATGGTATCAACCTATAGCAACCGATTCTGATTTGGTTTTTTCTTTATGTGGGACTCATTTCCCTCATCCTATATATATACCTCAGCAGTCTATAGGAAGAGCACGAGCTCCACTGTAAACATCTCCTCGTTATAGTGATTTGTCTTTATGCACCCGTGGTTTTTTTCGTAAGGGTTTTTCATGTAAAAGTTCATGTCTCTTGTTTCTATTTTTCTGCGCATTATTTGCAACATCTTCTATGGCACATACCACCGTCAAAAAAGATAGCAGTCCTTGTCCTTGAATTACAAACGATAAAATAAAAGTAAGGAGATATATCGGTTTAGGCTCAAGAGAAGTTTCTATCATCCACAAATCACAAGACAGTAGTGAAGAACAACATGATTAGGCGCACACCAATAATAACCTTAGGAAAGCTCATCATGTTTGATCAAACATTATAATGGAAGTGTATACACCCAGTCGACAAGCAACTTGGCACCACACCACTCATAAATAATGTCACCAGAACATCGTGCAAAACTAAGACAATCAGTGCTTAATGGGGGATTGGTCGTAGCAAATACAATTCCTAAGCGCAACTTATCATATCTCAACAGGAATCACTCAAAAGTAACACGATTCTTACCCAGGTGGGGATCAGACATGGTAAATGCAATTAATGCAGAAGCAATTCTTTCACCAATAATAGATCACAAGAATATAAGACAGAGACAAATGGTACCTGATTGTGGATTCGACGGCCAAACTGCCCGGCTTCGGCTGCGGCCGGGATGATGTGGAGGGCTTGCCGTTGCGCTTCCTCACCAATGCCACCCATTCCTCGAACCCAGCCTGCAAGGATTGAGATCGATGCGGCACCATTTTTTCCAAGAAAAGCGTGCGAAAACCAAAGAAACTATTTCGTGATGTGAGATTTTGATTTTGACGCACTTACGGAGGAGGAGGAGCGGGAGAATGATCCTGATTCTGTGCTTCCCTCTTCCATTCCAATTCGAGTGTAGGGAAATCTGGCCGAATGGGTGTCTGAAAATTGAGAGGATTCCGGTTTCTTGAAGAAATCTTGTGGAGTTCGGTCGGGTGGCGGATTGGAGAAGTTTGTGGGAAAGGAAGGGGAAGGGGTGCAGAGGTCGGAAAAGTGGCGTCTTTTTGCCTGTAGGAGGGAGAGAAAGGAGAGAGGGTGCACACGTGGCAAACATTGTTTGCCAGCTTCTGATATTATTTTTGGCTTACTGCGCTCTCGTAGGTGATCTGTCTCCGTTAACATTTTCTTATCCTTCGGTGAAGTAAACTAGCAGCCATAGCCATAGCCAAAATCAGTGGCGGAGAGAGGGGGGCTGGGGGTAGGGGTGGCAACGAGCCGAGCCGAGCCCGGCTCGGCTCGGCTCGTGAAAGCTCGGTAAAATTTCGGCTCGGCTCGGCTCGGTTAGGATATCAAGCTTTTTTGTAGGCTCGGCTCGGCTCGTGATGCGGCTCGAGCCAGCTCGCGAGCCAACAACCACGAGTCCGAATCGAGCCCGAGCCTTCACGAGCCCGAATCGAGCCGAGCCAAGCCTTCACGAGCCTCCACGAGCCGAGCCAAGCCTTCACGAGCCCGAGCTGGCTCACGAGCCCGAGCTTTTTTGCCATGGATGAATGGATGAATGTAGTGGCTCGCGAGCCAAGCTGGCTCGCGAGCTGGCTCGAGCAGTTGGGCCGAGCCAAGCTGGCTCGCGAGCTGGCTCGTGAGCTGGCTCGCGAGCTGGCTCGGGCTCGGCTCGTTTAGATCCCGAGCTTTTTTGCTGGCTCGGCTCGGCTCGTTTCATCCACGAGCCGAGCCGAGCCTTCACGAGCCCGAGCCGAGCCCGAGCTGGCTCACGAGCCCGAGCTTTTTTGCCAGCCCTAGCTGGGGGGCCTGGCACCCCAACCTGCTCATGTTGTGGGTGCCTGGCATTTGTGAACTATGCCAAAGCTACAATGGTTTTGTCTTAATTTTTTGGTAGGTGAAATGATGTCGAAATATGGTAATTTCAACTTTGGCGTTAAGCATCTCAAAAGCCTCAGGCATATAATTGTTGAAATTGTAAGCGAGCCACATGACTGCAGTTTACTCCCTAGTCACTAGCTTGTTACAGTCGAATTGGACACCTGCTTGTTACTGTCGAATTGGACACCTTCGATATAATATATGCACTCTAGTGGAACAAATATTATCCTGCTGATTTCTCAAGTCAAGAAAGAACTCAATTGGAGTACCAATTGCCACATTTTCAACTTGATGTATGCAACCATCCAGACCTAAGTGCATTACCATCACTTGCTGATCTAACAAGTGGACTAGTTAAGACTGGTAAAGATTCATCTTATCCTATGGTGGACAAGTTGTTAAGATTAGTTTTAACTCTTCCGGTTTCAACTGCAACCACCGAGAGATGTTTTTCAGCTATGAAACTTGCGAAGACGCGACTTCGAAGTACAATGAGAGATGAATTTCTACGAGATTGTTTGGTAATTTATATTGAAAAGGAATTGGCCGCAAAAATTTGTAATGATGATATTATTAAGGCCTATGATCTTGCTGGTAGTCGTAGAGCTAAGTTTAAGTTAATAGAGATGTAATTTTCTTTGCATTGTAATTTGCGAAACATATTACTCTGATAGTCTAATATGTGACTATTGGATCGGTAAATCCGGCATGGTTCATTGGTTCTACTTTACTTGTTGTCCATGTTACCCCTTATATTCGATTCCTGGCTCCGCCCCTGGCCAAGATTCAGAACTAGACCAAAATACGCCGACCAACCAGGCACGCCCAAGATCCCCCAAGTCCCCAACTTTCTTGTAAGCAACCAATACAGGAAAACATCAGAAACTTCGAAGAAATGGGGGTGGGGGAGATGGCAGAATTTTTTGTACGAATAATCCATTTTTTATTCGAAATTACAGAAATATACCCCCGGTAATTTTTTTTACAAAAATAGGCTCAAGTCGCCCAATGAAAGGGCGACTGGAGCCTATCGCCTAACCAGAAGCCGATTCTGTCCCTGTCGCTCTACCATCAGGCGACTGCATCCAGTCGCCCTCCCATTGGGCGACTTTAATGCAGTCGCCCAATGGTTGAGCGACAGGGATCAAACCTTCGCCAAAAATAGTGAAAATTGGTGGAGATATTCTTCATTGATCCAAAAGCCTTCAGAAAAAATTTTGAGCAATTTCGGCTACGGGATCAAAAGTTATAGCAATCGAGGAACACAAAGAGAGGAAACGGGGAGTGATTGAAACTGCTATAACTTTTGATCCCGTAGCCGAAATTGCTCAAATTTTTTTTCTGAAGGCTTTTGGATCAATGAAGAATATCTCCACCAATTTTCACTATTTTTGACGAAGGTTTAGTCCCTGTCGCTCAACCATTGGATGACTGCATTAAAGTCGCCCAATGGGAGGGCGACTGGATGCAGTCGCCTGATGGTAGAGCGACAGGGACAGAATCGGCTTCTGGTGGGACGATAGGCTCCAGTCGCCCTCCCATTGAGCGACTTGAGCCTATTTTTGTAAAAAAAATTCCCGCGGGTATATTTCTGTAATTTTGAATAAAAAATGGATTATCCGTACAAAAAATTCGAGATGGCATGGGGGTGGGTGGCTATCAGTTCCTCACCGACACAGGGCTTGATGGTGTGGATCTTGAGCAAGAGGACGACGACACTCATGAGGTGTGTCTGTGTGTCATGTCGCCGGCGAGCCTGAAGGCGTTCATCTTGATGGGCGATCAGGACCGCCGGGTCGGTCCCCGAGGGTTGATGGCCCACAGCGAGGCGCGCTCCGGCCTCCCATCACCGTCGTGAGCGTGGGTGGAGGAAGGTTTAAGGAAGAGAGCGGTAGTGTTGAGTAGTCGGGTTGGTTTGAGTTTCTATGGCTGCGACGCCTCCCGAAGCAGCGGCCGCTAGGGCTGCGCAAGTGCGCGCTTGTAGAGAGAGAGAGAGAGCGCAATAACAGAGAATCGGGAAGGGGTTTTTGTGTAACGACAAATGGCCGGTAATTACCTCTGACTTCTATGGGTGCTTTGTTTCTCGTATGTTAGCTTTTCGTGAAAATGTATGGGAAGGCTGCTGCTTCCTGTAAGTTGATTTTTAAGAGAGCTCTCATAAAAAGCAGAATCAGGTAGTTTTAAGAAGCTACTGTTAGCTAGAGGATGGTCAGACTGCTCCCTCGGTTGGACCACATGTCAGTGGCAGAGTGACAGCTCGGCTAGTTAGACCGCATCTTAGGGGCGGTCTAACCACTCCACGAACAGAGGCAAAAACAGCACTGTCCATAACTAAGAAAAAGGCTAACTCTCTAACCACTGATTCAAACAAGATGAAACTTGGTACAAACCATCTCTAGAATGTCAGGAATCTATTTCAAGCATTAATCGTAAAGATCATAACCAAAGTTTTGACATTTATCCAAACGAGAAAGATTGCACCAAAATCAGGCAAAAGAGATAAACTTTGCTCTACACTTGCTTGTGAGTCCTTGATGATCTAGATGAATTTAGATGGGTTCTCACATGTTATAGCAAACTAGATCACAATACGAAAGAGGGAGGAACCGAGAAAAACTAAGAACTCCTCAAAACTCCTCGAGAAAGCAAGGAAATCAAACAAGAGCACAAGGGAACAAGATAAACAAGTTTGATTTTCTATTACCACGAAGGGATGAAAGATTATAGTTACTCCACACTTTAAAGGATAGAACTCTCACCAGAGCACACACAAAGCCTCTAACATAAGAAAACCTACCCCTAACTCCCTCTCCTCCAGCACAATAGATATTTTTTTCTCAATACACATAGGAGCTTATATAGTGGAGGCTCCTCACCTCATACCTAACCCTAACAACTAGCATACACTTAGTAGATACAACCACTTACAATTGAAAAAACCCGGTAACCTACACATAAATGGGTTTTACACTCATACACTTGCACGATTTTTAAAGTACGACTTCCACATGGCTCCAATAGCCCGATAAGACGTTCCATCCTCTATGACATGACGTAATCCACCTTAGACTGGGAATTTACTCAATTACCACCCACCAACCTTCACGATGCTTCTCCTCGAAGCAAACTCCAATACGAAGTTTGTGATGTCCAATGACTTGCTGCTAAGCCTATGCACCTCCAGCCTCCTCCCGGATTGTCTTCACTTGAAATGGCCCAAGTACAATGACACATCACATTCATGCACTTATCTCATCATGATCTTTATCTTTTTTCGTGCTTCTTCGCTTGAGATGTAAGCTCATTCGGATATACGCGGCCATCTATAGCCTTGGGCTTCTCCCCTAGCCTTGGTCTTATCGTGGATCGCTAACAATCAACAAGCGTCCTGCACATCAAAAAACAAGTAATCGTCTCAAGCACAAGTGACATGCAATTGACTCTTGTTAGCAAACACCACATGGCACTCCCAACCGTGATTAACATAATGCATAGACTCCTGCCATGACTAACATCTTACAAAGACTCCCCAAAAGCTCATAGAGCTACAACACAACCAAGACACAGCTTAGTTCACTCAACTCAGCACAGGCCAGTCTGGCCACTAAGTAACGGCCGATCAGACTGCCCAAGTCAATTTTGATCAAACCTCGACAGCCCTCTAGCTGAACCACCATCATACAGCCAGTCGCACTGCTCTTAAAACCTTCTGTAGGACCGAAATGGCGATAGAGGGGGTGAATGTCGCTCGCTTCAAAATCGCCCCCGGGAAATCAAACACTGATTTATCAAAAGGATGCAAAACAAAGCACCTCACAGAAAATTAAAATTAATTTTGCTAAAATTTGAAACGCATGCGACACTGAAAAATTCGGCATAAATCAGAGACCAGCCAGTACAAAATTCAACTGAAAATATCGCTGTTTGATCTGCATGCAAAATTGTTGAAAATCAGTACAAAAAGAAATAAAAAGGCACTTGAGAGCAAAGACTCAAATTCTTGCCGAAGGAACCTTTTGCTGCCTTGAATAGCTACAGCCGGGACTGCATACCCGAAATCAAATGACACTCGAATTGATTTCAGACAGATAGCTTTAAGTGCAGAAATTTTTAAGCAAAAAGAACAGCTTTGCCGAAGGTTAATCTCTGCTACTAAAAATCCTAACCGAAGAAAAAGATAGGAGAACCAAGCTAAAAACAGCAGCCAACAGGAGACTTAAAACACGACCGAAAACAGCTCCTGTGCAGGAAAATTCAGACCAACTTAAACCACAGAGGAAAAGAAGAAAATTGGCAGTTTTCTTGAGGCTTAGAGAGCAGGGAAATGATCTAGATAGGATTGAGACTTTAGGGAACAAAAGAATCGAATCTAAAGCCAAGAAATTCAGATTACGACAAATCTGAAATTTTCACAAGAACTAAACCAAAAACCAAATTACTCACCATCCTTTAATCCTTTGACCATGAAATTTTGTAGATATGTTAGCAATAGCCAAGGGATATTCCAGATCAAATTTCATGCCATCTCGTTGAGGAAATAAAATCTTGCTCAAACCCTAGAACGAGAAATATATGAACAGAGGAGCTCCAAAGAGAAAAAGTGAAATCAAAAGTGGTTTGCTCTTAGGATTGACTAGCCAAATGGCTTTTGGGCATCTCCCATGTCATAGCAACCCATTTTGGGGCTTCCCAACAAGAAACAACAAGAAACTCACAAAATCAAGAAATCATCAAATGAGAGTAACGAAGAACAGAACAGGAGCTCGAGAGACAAACTTTAGATTTCATTCATTAGATCAAAAGGAATATAGAGGAGTCCCCATACGCCTGGACATTAGAACAAGGAAGTGATTACAAGACTCTCCACTCAATCCTCTCCTATCCCCATCTCAAGAACACAACCCATACATGCTTGAGAGGGGATGAACACTACACAGACTCTCACCTAGAAACCATCGAAGGGGACAACAGAGGGAGCACTCTCTGCCTCTCCACCCACTCTCACCAACTAAAGTCTAAAGCCAAAACAACCTCTAAAGCCTATTTTGACTAAAGGAAACCCTAAAATCCATTCAAGTGCTCAAGTGGGCATGCAGCCCCTCCACTCTTTATATAGCCTTGGCTAACGGGTCTCCGCCCCGTTACGCCCACTAAATCCAACGGAGCCCGCTCCCGCTTGTGCAGCCTTGCGAATTTCCCGATTCGCCCCTCCTGCACCTTCCGGGAAGCTTTCGCGCTCCTTGTCTCGCACGCCTCGCAACCACCTCAAGTCCACGTCGTCTTCGACACATCCCGACCGTTCTGACCTCAGCGCCACCTGCGCCTAGTCTGGTCTACCGTGTCTCACCACGACTCCGCCCGATGTCCTGCAGCCACACAGACAAGAAACACATCAAATAGCACCGCTCGATACATGAAAGCATAAATAGCATCAGTAAGTCATACTTACGCATCCCGAAGTCCAAACCTGTCGAATAATCAGAATATACATCCTAATCTCATACGACCAAGTTTGATCACAGTCCGACTGAGCCCGTTGCACCACGCAACGACTCGACTCCGAACCACCCAAACCAAACTCGACTTATCTAAACCAATGTCAATTACTCATCATTAACATGTGGTCACCTCCACATGGTCCATCACCTTCATGCAACAAAATGAAGATTTCTATAGAATAAATGTACTACCAACTAGAAATCGATCACATCGGACTGCCAGTCGGACCACCGCCCTCACCAATCAGACCGCCCCAATCAGGTTACCGCCCACAGCTAGTCAGACTACTGGTCACTTGATAACAAAACTAGATTGTGCAAATGACACAAAATCAAACACAAACTTCGACAATAAAGCACAAGCAAAGTTAAATACCCATTACATAACATAGGGTGACCTTCACATAGTCTCATAAAACATGTCGAAGCCTTTCCTGGATTTGATTGCACACTTCCTCCATCTTACCTATTCTTCAGGCCATGCCAATACCTTCTGATGCTTATATGAGGTAATGCGATAAGAGATCACATTAGTATTTTGAATCAAGATATCTCTTAAAACAAAATCATTTTGAGTTAGCCATAAATGCCCAACAAATAACTCCAAGAAAGTATAATGAGAAAATGATTTGACTTAAGCCTTGCAGGTTTTAGAAAGCTCTCATAGAAATGTATGTTCCCAATGGCACCTTGTCTCACCCAATACATATCTGATAACACACTAGGAAAGACAAGCCAGAGTACAACTAAACATAATATGATCAACTGTTTCAATTTCTCCATGTAGTTTACGTTGAGTCCCCTGCCAATTTCTCCTCACCAATTGTTCTGCAGAAGGGATTCTGTTATGTACCAACATCCACAAGAAAATTCTAATCTTGAAAAGAAGTTTAGCATATGTAACAGCCCAAATCTGGGTCCAATTTAAAATTTCACAGATTTCATGATTTTCAAAACTTTTTGTTGTAATTTGAGAATTTCCAAAAGCTTTGCCTTGAAGTTTAAACTTAAAATAAAATTTCTTGGTTTAAAAACAAATTTTCAAAAATTCATTTATATGTTCCCTAAAATCCCTGTGTGGAAATCCTTCCTAGATTTCAAAATTTAAAACTGAATTGGAAAAGTCAGGATAAAAATTCAAATTCACAAAATATCTGATTTTAAATTCCCATGAAATTTGGATTTGCAAAATTTCAAAATTCAATTGAGTGCAACTAAGAATATTCTCCTAAAATCCTTATGTGCAAAACCATTCCAAAATTTGATTTCCAAATTCCAATGAAAATCCAAAATTAAATCTCAAACTCCTAAAACCCACCCAAAGCCAGCCAACCATCATCCTCCATCTCTGACCAACCGACCCCACCTGTAAGTGCCAGGCACTATTTATCCTCTCTCCCAGACTTTCTCTCTCTCACACACACACAAGCTGCCCTCACTCTCTCTCTAAGTAGATAGCAAGCCCTGCCACCCTTGAGCTCCGTAGCAGGTGCCACGAGGTAGTCATATCATTGCAACTTAGTCCCATCGATGCGTTGAGCCAAACGCCAGAGTTGAGCTCACGCACCGCGCTTGCGACATCTCGTACCAACTTGCCCTGCTTGACCCTATTGACCCTCCTCTCCTCCTTCCCAGAAATTGTGCCTAAGGCTTCCCTCTTGCCCCCTCTGGCCTTCGGCAATGCGACCGAGCCACCTCTCCTCCCCTCCAGCTCGGACGCCCATCGCAACCGCACTGCCGACCACCTTTTCCCCACGTTTCGACCAACTCGGTGAGTTCCCCCTAAACCATCCACATGATGTGTTCCACACCTCCAGGGATGTTTCCCCACAATTAATTTCACTCTCCCTCAACAGGAGTACCGCGCTATCTCCTTCCTCGCGCACGGCTAAAACCACCGCTGTCGATGCCATTCCTCCTCTGGAGCACCTCTGCCCGGTTCCTCACCCTCGGAGCATCTTCGTGACCCCCTCGAGCTATCCTGGCACCGTTTCCTCCTCTCCCCTTTGGTAAGCTGCTCATGTGGACCTCGCTTGCGTCGTCGTGCTTCGTCACTACCCTACTACTCCGGCCAACCTGCGGGCATGCCGTGATCTCGGTAAGTTCCCCATGTCTCACCTGGTCTTATGTGCATGCCACTTCTCTCTACTTCCCTCCCCTCCGCCATCGCCCTATTTCTTCCCAACGCATGACCGCCAAGCCTCGTTAGCGACTCGCCATTGCTTCGTCAGCCCTCGATGCCACCTCCCCTAACATCCTCCTTCACCCAACAACCCATTTTTGCCGTCACTGCTGCACTCTCCAGCCACCCCTCACCATCGCTACCACCACCAGAAACAGGGCCACCCCTCCCCTGTTCGCCGCTGCTGTGCCCTTCTCTGTTTCTGAACTCCTTTTGTCCCTCTCTGTATACCTCACTCAATTTCTCTATTTCAATGACATGTGGGCCCAAGCTAAATTAAGGTAATTAACCTAGTTAAATTATCATTAGTAGTTTAAAATCATATAAAATATAAATTAACATTTTAAAAGTCACAAGGGCCCCTCTTGTAAATAATAATTTATTTATTAAGGTGATAATTTAAATAGTATGTCAATTAAAATTTAATTGGAATTAGAAATAAGAATTAGTGAAGGTTCACTTGAGATGTAATTAAATTTTAACTAAAACTAATTTGTGTTATATAAGATGCTGATAATTAGCATGCCACCAACATATATTTTAAAAATGCAAATGTTAAATTAAGGCACCATTGAACTACAAATTTGAATAGATAAAATGATAATATAAAAATAATCAGTGTGCCATTAATATCTATTTCAAAATTAAAATACTAGTTAAAGACATTATTAAAATATAGCCTTGTGTAAATGTCCAAATATCTAGTTGGCCCCTTTTGTGAATAATGAATAGTCAATAAAGAAAATTTCTCGAATAGTATGTCCTTTGTGTCTAACTGAAAATATAAGGACTCAATTAAGTGTTACCTTGAAATATAATTAAGGTGTTCTTTGAAGATATTTAGTATTTAATTTGGAGCACCCACTTTAATTAAAGATATTCCATGGAGAAAAAGTCAGGTAGAATTGGAGGTCAGTTGTGACGTCATAAATATTTATTTTAGAAACTCAAATATCAATGGAAGACTCTATTAAAATATAATTTCGTATAAATGATAGTTGCCATGTCATTTTTCAAAAAATCAAGAAAATCTAAAATACAAATTTAAGTAAATAAGATGTTGAATGCGAATGAGCCATAAGCCATAAATAGTCCATAGCAATATATAGGTATCTTAGCTAATCCATATAATTAAATCAAAGTCAAGTAGTGTCAAATGGTAATTAAAGATCATTAGTATACCAATAGTATTTAATTCAAAGTTCAACTTAAATGAGAAAACTCTATTAAAATATGACACATTGTGTCAAAAGCACAAGGATCATTGGTCCTTAGTAATAATTTTGATAAAATGATAATTTTATAAAATATACACATAGTAGAAATTAATTAAATAGCTAAGTCCATGTTTTAAGCTAGCTAATCATTTGGATTGGTTGGCAAATAAACCTCAAATAATATTACGTTATGAACTTCCCAAAAGTGTGAAAGATAAGATTGTTGAGGTTAATTAAAAATTATACCTATTGTGTGTAGACCCTAATACCTATTCGTAGATCTCACTTAACTCATGGAACTTCTTTAATAAATATAAAATAATAAAAGAAATTATTGTGGCTACAGACCAAACAGAGAGAGAGTATGGTAGTGGGGAGTTAGGTAAGTAAAAATGGCTTAGGGTCTTTTCCCGTGGCCTATGTCCTATGTATATATATCCACATGGGGAGTGCTTTTACAATTATACCCTTACACATGAGCACTTCCCCTCAGGGGTACCCATGTCACACTGTACATGTCCCATTCTGGGCTTTACACTCTCTTAACAGGCCTGCTGGGCTTAGGTGGGGGCCACCCCTACAACAGAAATCATTACGTTAGAATTGAGCAATAGTATCTTCGGTCGGCTATACCTAACCATCCTCGACTCTGGAGTAGAATATTCCTTCATCCTCATTAAACCTTCTTTGGTGTCCTATTCGGCGGATTTTCCCTCTATTGTCTCCCCCTTCGCTCAAACTTCATTTGACCCCATCTACACCTCGCACTCACTAAACTCATATCCCATGTCACCAACTGAATCATAATAAAAGCATAATTGAGTTTATTTAGATTTATTTAGATTTTTGGAGTTATTTTGATTGATTTAGATTCTGTTGTTTATTACGTAACTAGAATTTCGAGTATCGAAGAAGCGACCGATCAAGTGAAGTCAAGATCGAGATAAAGACTAAGAGTTCAAAACCATTGACTGAGAAGGCTTTGGAAGAGCAGATGCTTGATGAAACACAAGGTTTTCGCTTGGCTTCTTTTATTGGAAAGGCTCAACACCAAAGATATGCTAAGAAGGAAGAATTTCAACACAGATGGCAACATTCACTGTGAGTTATGCAATTCACAAAGTGCAGAAACTCTTAGTCACCTCTTTTTCTAGTGCCCTTTCCCTTGCAATGCTAGACTCTTAACTCGGATACTCCAACAAGTATCTTAACACTAAATCAATTTATTTGGGACAACTCTTCATGGAGAAGTTTATCTTAGCTGCTTGGATCATTTGGAAAATTAAAAATGAGTTTACATTCTAGTAGCAACTTCATAGCTTCAACGACTGGAAATCAAGACTTAGAATGGAGGCTTCCCTGTTGTTGCATAGGGTAAAGCCGGCCACTCGTGTTTTGCTCTCTTCTTGGATTCGGTCCTTCTGATTTTGCTTTGTTTTTTCTGTTCCTCCCCTCCTCTCTACTATTTTATTTAATATAGCGCAGTAGGAGCCTCTCCTACTGTTTACCGTCAAAAAATTGAGTAAGGAAAGTCCTTATAATTGATCATGTTGAACCTAATTTTCAAATTCAAGTATTTTACTTTCAAATACAAGTGCATGCTTATTATTGTTATTTACTTAAAAGTTATGTTAAATGTTGATTGCCTAGCTACACCATGCTATTGATACCTATTATGTCCCCTTCCTTACTATTGATAACATCCTCTCCATGTCATTTTAGGATACTTATAATGGTAATAACTCCACCTTTGGTTAAACCTTACTAGATTACGGTTGTGCTTAGAAATGCTTTAGTGGTCAAATCGAATACAACATGAATATTGCTAACTGAAATTCAAAGACGTGATAATGGAAATAGAATGTGGGTTACCACTGGAGAGAAGAAGATGTTTTATAAAATGGTGGAGATTTTGGTGAGTGATTGGTTGAAGACCGGTACAAGGATTGTACATATTGAATTGGCCGTGCGGGGATTGCACCTGTCATTTTTGGATGGGATGTGCAAGGATTGCACGTGTTCTTTCTTGAATAGCTATACAGGGATTGTACGAGCTCTGAGTTTGTGGTTGGTCTCGTTTGATTCATTTAAGAACCAAATTCTTATGCTAATCTTTTCTACACACCAATCATGCAACCACAAGTCTGGTTATGGGACAGACCTGACCCACTAATTTGCTTAGCTCTGATGTGAATCCTGTGCAAACATATTGGTATGTGAATTTTTGAAATTCTGATGTGATTGGTGGGAGTGACTCGTAGACTCTCTAACAACAGGGTCTCGCATTGAAAACGTAGCCTATGATGGGAACGTTCTGGGGTGAGACGTAACCCAGGATGGGAATGATCACCATCGCTAGTGTTGATGACTCTATTTTGGAGTGGGCGTAGGCATCAAAGCTAAGCATTGTAAAAAGCCTTGTTATAATTTTCTCAGCTGCACGCCTATAGAAGCGTGTAATGGATGATATTATGAGTTAATCATATCTTATGGATAAAACTGTACAACCTCTGTAGAGTGTTAAAAACCTATTTGAATAGCCGTGCCCCTGGACATGGGCAAAGTGTAGAAAGGTCACACTTGCGTAGTTTTCACAAAATGGTTATTGGTTACCGGTGATTATGGATATGGTATTCTGGTTTGGAAATGGAATTCATTTGGTAATCTTGAAAATCTGGTATCTTGGTATGGACTTCTATTAATTTGGGTATGGACATAGATTGCGAAAGCAAATGGATATCTCTTTCTCTCATGACAAACTTGACTTAAACTAGACATTTGGTTTTAGTGTAAAATGACTAGGTCATAGGTTTAAAAACTAACTATACTATTATTTTTAACAAACTAGCTTTACACTAAAAGAAACATAAGACCTCCCATTGGCTAAGCCCTGCATGTAGATATATACTTGCATTCTGATACAGGGATTGTTGCTCAACTATATAAATTTAGTGCTCAAGGAGTGATCTGTCAGTGAATATTGGTCACCATCAATCGAAGGTTGAAGACGACGTCGAGTACTAGGTTATGTACCCCAGTCGATTGCATGTGGGCATATCCTGAGGGACTCCACTTCTAAGTGTCTTTTCCGCTGCAAGACTTTATTCGCATTTGGCCTCCCCATCCTATGATGTAAAACCCTGGCCATCTATGCCATTTTGCTTATTTACTACTATATCTTTTTAGTTATACGCAGGTATGGATGTGATACTTGCTGATGTTATTAGGTGAGCTAGCTACTGATCTAGGGACTAGTTCAAAATACACAGAAGATTCGGATTGACCATAGTTGGAATGGCCATTGAACTAAGGACCTTGTTTTGGAAAATATATTTTTCATAAATAAAAATCCTTCCAAAAAAATATATTACTAATCCTTCCCCTCATATTATCACTTATGTCAACCTCTCTTGTCTTACCCTTGATTCTATTCTGAATCAAGCGTCCTCTGATCTACTTCTTACCTCTTCTATGTTCAAATTTTTAATTAAGAATAGTTGGCAAAAATTTTATCCAAGCATTATTCTAAAATTTAATTGCCTTCTCAAAATAATAGAGATGATGTTCCAAAAGCCCGCTTGTTGAAACCTTAATTTTGATTAAATTCCAAAATTATACTCAGCTTGTCCTTCGCCTGCCACCAAATTCATTTTGTTTAATTGCCTTCTCAAAATAATTATCTATCACATTGTGTCATACTAATGTAGATTCATATATGTTCTTTTCAGTTGATAAGCACTAGTATTTTGGGGAATTGACAAAATTAATGGTGAGCTTGTGATTGCTCAATGAGGATTAGGTAATGTTCGAATAGTGTGACGGTAATTGAGTTGTTCTAGGCATTGAATTACTATTGTAGTGGTGTTTCTTGGTTCGGTTGGCAGTTTTTGATTCATTACCACTATTCACTACTGCAGAAATAGTATTAGTAGACGCCAAATCATAGACGGTTTGACAAAACCGTCTATGACGGACACTATCACATTCGGTTTTAATTTGAAGACCATCTGTGTTGTTGGCGTCGGAAAAAAGGAGTATCACAGATGGTTCTTACCAATGAACCGTCTGTGATACTGGAATATCACAGATGGTTTTTAATAAAAACTGTCTGTGATAATCTGGCTATATATTTATTGCGCCGCTCAGAACCGCATCTATCTCATTTCGATCCAGATCTTGCCGGTGCTGCACCTGGAGGAGGCAAGGATTCCAGGCCAGTTAATTTGGTGGATTTCAGCCAGTGCTGCACCTAGAGCTTTGAAGATTCATACGTTTTTGGTTGCCCTAGATATGGTTAGTAATGAAATTTATTTTTCTTTGCATTACAATTTAGATCTAAGTTTTGGTGAGTGTTATTGAAGATGGTTTGCATCTACTTGACCATACATGATTAGTTCCCGTCATGTGGGAGGCCAAATTTATCAAAATTGTTAGTTATAAGTGGTTCGTCGATCGCTGGGGAAATAGCTGTTGTGTTTATAATATGAATTAAGCTAGCAAAGCCTCAATGCATGTGGTATATATGTAGTAATAATTAATTAATTTAATTTTTAATACTAAGTTGTTATATATATGCATAACGTAGGATCGAAGCTGGATGTATGTTGCAAACCGTGTGAGTGAAGAGTACATTAATGGCGTGTATGCTTTTACAAGAGCTGCCGAGGAGGATATGTTCAATAAGGGGGTGGAATATATGTACTGTCCATGCACTGACTGCGAGAATTTAAAGATATTTAAGAACCGAGAGCAGATTGAAGCGCACTTGATTCAGAGGGGTTTCAAAAAGGGTTATATGTGTTGGACCAGTCATGGCGAAGTCAATGATATGCCGCCGGATAACATCGCCGGTGAAGTGAGTGATATGCCGCCGGATGATGTTGATTGTTGTTCGGATTTGGATAGGTTGCATGATGACAATCTGGATCAAATGCTTCGTGATGTAGAAGAGAACTATGATGAGAGAGAGTATGTTAAATTCTGGGGCTTGATGAAGGACTCGGACAAACCTTTGTTCACGTGCTGCAGGTCAAAGTACACGAGGTTGTCGGCCGTGCTTGAACTGTTGAAATTGAAGGCAAGTAACGGTTGTTTCGACAAGAGTTTCACGGCGCTGCTAGGTCTTTTAGCGGACATGCTTCCGGAGGGAAATGAGTTGTCTAAAATCATGTATAAAGCCAAGAAGGTTCTTTGTCCATTGGGAATGGAAGTAAAAAGAATACATGCATGTCCAAACGACTGTATCCTCTAACGTAAAGAGTATGCAAACATGCATGTATGTCTGGTGTGCAACGCATCCCGATACAAACGTAACAATCAATCAGATGACGACGAGGGAACAGAGGTGAAGAAAGGACCTCCAGCTAAGGTGGTATGGTATTTTCCTATAATTCCCCATTTGAAACGATTTTTTGCAAATCCACAGGAGGCAAAACTGCTTCGTTGGCACTCGGAGGAGCGCAAGAAGGATGGAATGCTAAGACACCTTGCTGATTCTGCCCAGTGGAGAAACATCGATAGGAGTTTTGCAGACTTCGGTGCAGAACCAAGGAATATAAGGTTTGGACAGAGTACAAATGGAATGAATCCTTTCAATAGTATGAGCAGCCGACATAGCACTTGGCCCGTGACTCTTTGAATCTATAACCTTCCTCCTTGGTTGTGTATGAAGCGAAAGTATATTTTGCTGTCGATACTTATCCAAGGGACAAAGCAACCTGGGAATTATATTAATGTGTACCTAGCACCGTTGGTGAAAGATCTAAAAGTATTGTGGAACGAAGGGGTACAGGTATGGGATGCATACAAACGAGAGAACTTCACTTTGCGCTCCTTATTGTTCTGCACCATAAATGATTATCCTACCCTTACTAACCTGTCGGGCCAAAGTACAAAAGGTGCCAAGCTTATACTCACTGTTTAGATGGTACCAAGAGTGTGTGGCTGAAACACTCACGCAAAACCGTGTACATGCGTCACCGCTGGTTCCTTCGGAGGGCTCACCCATACCGCAAGATGAAGAAACAATTTGATGGAGAGAAGGAGGACGGTTCAGCTCCAAGGCATTTAAGCGGAAAAGAGGTTTATAATATGGTTAAGGATTTAGATGTTGTCCTCGGAAATGGACGTAAATTGAGGGCTCATGAGAAGAACATCTAGAAGAAGAGATCAATATTTCGGACTTACCTTATAGGGAGTACCTAGATGTTCGACATTGCATCGACATCTTGCACGTAGAAAAGAATGTATGTGACAGCTTGATTAGTCTCTTACTGAACATTCGTGATAAAACAAAGGACGGCGTCAACGCACAGCTTGACTTGGCTGATATGGACATCAGGCCTGAGTTAGCACCGACAAAAACAGATAATGGAAGAACGTACCTTCCCCCTGCGTGTTACACTCTATCCAAGGCTGAGAAAACAGAACTGTGCCAGTGCTTACATGTTGTCAAAGTTCCGTCTGGTTACTCCGGCAACATGAAAAAACTTGTTTCGATGCAAGATTTGAAGTTAAATGGCATGAAATCTCACAATTGTCATGTGCTGATGACACAGATGCTCCCTATTGCAATTAGAAATATTTTGCTGATCAAAGTCCGAGAGATAATCATGAGGCTATGTTATTTTTTTAACACAATTGCTCAGAAGGCCATCGACCCCGATGGACTAGATGCACTGTAGGACGAGGTGGTGATGACTCTATGTCATCTTGAGATGTATTTCCCTCCTTCGTTTTTCGATATCATGGTACATCTCATTGTTCACGTTGTGTGGGAGATAAATATGTGCGGGACCGTATTCCTACGTAGCATGTACCCATTTGAGAGGTTCATGGGAATTCTTAAGTCCTATGTACGGAATCGATCTCGGCCAAAGGGCAGCATCGTCGAAGGTTATGCAAATGAAGAGGTCATTGAGTTTTGTGTCGATTATATGGCTCAGATTCAACTGATAGGTGTGCCTCAATCTCTTCATGAGGGGAGGCTCAAGGGTATCGAAACTATCGGAAGGAAAGCAGTCACTCCAGATATGGACGCATATGCTCAAGTCCATTTCACGGTCTTGGAACACATGACTAAAGTGGCATCTTATGTCGACCAGCACAAGGATGTGCTTCGGCAACAGAATCCGAAGCGGTCGGATGTTTGGATCATGAGGCAACACAACAGTCGGTTCAACCAATGGTTGAAGGAGCAAATCGTTAGGAGCTCACCAAGTGAGATGCTGATATGGTTGGCAAAAGGGCCAACATTTACAGTTGTGACAAGGCAAGGATATGACATAAATGGGTACACATTCTGTACACAGGCTCAGGATATAAAGAGCACTAACTAGAACAGCGGTGTCCGCATAGATGTGCTCAGTATCGATGGGTTGAGAAACTCATACTATGGGTTCATAGAAGACATTTGGGAACTCGACTATGTGGTTTTCAAGATCCCCTTATTTCGGTACCGTTGGGTGCATCTCCCATAGGTAAAGGTTGACAAGTACGGTTAGGGGTGCAAATGGGTTGGGTTAATCCCGACCGATCCGGTATCGAATTCGACTTGTACCGAAACCGGGAAGAAAATGGAAAATCCGGTCGGATCGGATACCGGATTCGGATATCACGTATCGGATTCGGGACCGGATTCGGGATAGAAAAAAACCGACCGAATTGCTTCGGTATCGGATAAGTCGGATAATATCCATCGGATATCCGGACCCAATATTAGGAAACCCTAAATCGTAACCGCACAGTCCGCACTCCGCGCCTCTCCCTCTTGTTTTTCTCGCTTCCCCCTCCCCAATCCAAAACCAAAACCCTCGCTTCTCAGTAGCTTCGCCGCCGCCTCCTCCAGCGATGGCCCTATCCACCGCGCTGCTCCCCCCGCGCCTCCTCGGCCCCTTTGCCTCCCTCCTTGCAGCCGCCTCCCGCCGACTCGCCGCCGCCTCCGTCTCCGCCCCCGCCTTTCGCTTCCTCTCCTCCTCCTCGACCTCCTTGAGCTCCGTGCGTCCCCTCCGCACGCTCCGCCGCGACCGCGACCATGAGTGCGCGGCCGCGGCCGCCACCGGCGGGGACGGAGAGGCAGTGGTAGTTAGGGAGCGGGTCGTGCCCGTGGAGCTCCACAAGGAGGCCACGGAGGCGTACATGGCCTACGCCATGTCGGTGCTCCTCGGCCGCGCGCTCCCCTGAATTTGTTTCTTGAGCTAATCCCCAATCCAAACTGTCTCAGGTCTATTGTAATGCCTGAATCTCTTATTCTGATGTGCATCCTAAGATGCTTATTGTATTGAGACCTCCAAAGTTCCTTTCGAAGAAATTTTGGAGGCGCATATGACTAGTGCTTTACTACTACATTTTACCGATTATTTTCGTTTTAGTATTTTTATTGGCCTTGCTCCATTGCATTCAGGTGAATTTCTTTTTTTTCTGCAGCTTTGCGATGCATGAGATGGGTCTTGCATCCCGTAGGCCATTCAGAAAATGTGCAAGAGTTGTTGGTGAGGTATGCAAGAAGGAACTTCTTATATTCATCGCTCATTGTGGGAGATTTGATGCTTATAATATGATTTTTGTTTCCGTTGTGCCATGTTGTTGGCTTGATCTTTTTTCCCTGCTGATGTACATAAGAATTTGTTTGGTACGAATAATATGCTCATGTTTAAATCTTTTATGAGTACCAATTAGAAATTTGGTGGAGGGGCAGGAACCTCGATTGGAACTTCTTTTTTGTGTGTGGGGTGTTAACTTTCAGTTCTTCTGTAGATATATGTAGGCATATCTGTGCATTGTTGAACAATATTGTGGCTTTTGCATGATATCTTTTTATTAACTATTCATAATTCTTGCAGGTACTGGGTAAATTCCATCCTCATGGAGATTCAGCTGTTTATGAAAGCTTAGTGCGAATGGCTCAGGTAACATTCTGTGGAATGTGGATGTTATTAACCTGTTATGTTATTGTGCTAGTGTATTCTTCTGTGTTTACATGGTCAACATCTAGCAAGGTCTAAGCTAAAAAAAGAACAGCGGTCAGCTTTGGTCCTTTTTAATGAGAAGACACTATTGAAAATGTTCCTTTTTGTACGTCCGTGATATCCGCTTATATTATCCGCTTCCGATCCGTAACCGATATATATCCGCCCCGATGATACCATATTCGAAACTCCGAATATTCCGAATTCGTATTCGTATCCGGTCTTATCGTATCCGATTTCGAATCCGAGGAAAAAATATGGGTTAGGATACGGTTTGAGCAATATCCGATCCGATTGCACCCCTAAGTACGGTGTCACTACCGTAGACCTCCAACGTGTCGTATACAAAGACGAACCATTCGTACTCGCTAACCAAGTTGTTCAAGTTTTCTATGTAACCGATCCGGCAAATAAGAAGCGCCATGTAGTTCTTCATGGAAAAAAAGAATTGTCAGAGTAGAGAATGTAGTGGACGAGGACGAATACAATCAATTTGACGAGTTACCTTCTTTTGGAAATGGCATAAAGGTCGACGACAAACAACGTGATGAAACTAGTTACATACGCATTGATCATCATTAAGGGCTAATTTTTTAAGGAAATAAGCAAGTGGAATGAGAATGTACGATATATATGTGGGCATTTGCATTTATGTATATAACAATGCATGTATGTGATGTATATGTGAATTTGCATTCATGTGTATAACAATGCATGTGTGTAATGTATTTGTGAATTTGCATTTATGTATATAACAGTGCATGTGTGTGATGTATTTGTGAATTTGCATTTATGTATATGTGAAAATGTGTGATATATAGGTGAATTTTGAGAATGAGTAGTTTAGAACCGTCTGTGATAATGATATCACAGATGATTCTCAACTAGAACCGTCTGTAATAAGCATTCCTATATATACCCTCAAGCTAGGGTTTTGCACGTGCACTACAGTTAAGTGCTATACCAACCAGAGCACATCGCCACTCTCCCGATCGAGCCCGTCGCCGCCTCGTCGGATCTCCCTCCTCCGCTGACCCGAGCCGTGGTGACTGGTGGACACTCCCTCCTCCTCCCCTTTCTCCACTCCTCTCCTTCCTCTGGCAGTAATATCTCCTCTCCTGCCCCTCCCTAGTCACCGTCGACCCCCCGTCCACGCCGTCACCGCCGCCTCCTCGGACCTCCCTAGTCGTTGTCAACCCCTGTCAAACCTTCCACGACTGCACGACACTATTGGACTGCCCACTGCCACCTCCTCCTCAGCCCTCCCCAATCGCCGTCGACCTAAGCCATGGTGAGCACTCCCTCCTCCTCCCCTTTCTCCTCTCCTCTCCTTCATCTCGTCTCCTTCAGTCGGTGGAATGTGGTGTAGTAGTAGCAGCAAATTAGCAGTATTAGCAGTAGCAGTAGTACTAGTAGCAGCAGTTAGCACTTAGTAGCAGCATTAGTTTTATTGAATATCAATAGTAGTAGTAGTAGCAGCAGCATGTTACATAGCAGCAGTAGTAGTAGACTCCCTACATTCCTGTCATCTTAATTTCATCTTGATTATTTATGCTATCAGTTCTGATCATGTTGTATTGTTTGTCATAATCGTTGACGTAAGACATTAACTCATCATCATTCTACATTGCGCTTTTCTATTATTCATCGGCTTGGTATTCTTCTAGACGGTTTTGAGTTCCGTCTGCACTGTGAGTTCTTTTGATTCTTTGCAAACATTGTCAGCTGTACTTGTTCTTTGAGTTGTGTTCAAGGTCAAGAACTGGTAGATGATATGTTTGCTTGTGGGCTTGATTCGTGTGCTCTGTGATGAACTAGTTGAATGCTGATATTGATCTAACTACCAAGACTAGATTTGAGCTCTATTAGATTGTTTTCACTGTCTGGTCAGGATTGATTCCTTCGGCTGATTTGAATTGTTCACAAGTACTTGAAATGTATACCATGCAGTAACTGTTTGTAATTGCAGATTAGATTCTTTCCTTTACTATTTGTCATATAAGGCTGCATGTGTCTGTTCTAGTATATGCTGCATGTGTCTGTTCTGGTATATGTCGTTCACTGAATTTGCAAGTTTTGACAGTGTAAACATTATTTAGAGCTCACATCTTGGTCACTATAGTTTAGATTATCAGTGCAGAGCTTCATCATTAGCATGAAAAGGCCAAGACTTAAAATCTTGCGCAACTCTGTTCTGAGAGCAATATTAATGCAATTATTTTGTCTTATGCTAGATTTAATTGCTCTATGAAGTAACTGGTCTTGTACTGAGATTGGATCACAAATCTTGAGCTCTAGATTAGTAGTCCTTTCGGTTTTGCTAGAGTAGTCAGAATTCTGTGCAGCCTGTGATCACCTGTTTAGTAGATTAGTAGTCCTTTCGGTTTTGCTAGATTAGTAGTCCTGTGGTTCACAAAAATAGCTCTACAACATCAACTGAAAGTTCATGTTGTAGAGCTATATTCGGTGATCTTTTCCTGTGGCCTTACTGTTGGCTGAAAGTAGTATCTAACTGAATTTCTTGAAGCTCAAGGTTTGATTCACATTTGACATATTCAATTAGTGAGGAGTATAAGACCGTAGTAGTGGGACAGCCAAGATTAAAATCTTGTATAACCCTACATCTGAGAGCAACTACAACCACTCTAACATGCTGATTTTAGTCTTTTATGTCTGGCTACTTTTGATGGCAGCATGTTACTTCAATGATCTATGTCTCAAATCTGAATATATGCTAGTTTTAAACTATTGCATGATATGTTGTTTAGATGGCTTAATATTTTCATCTATTTATATCTTGAAGAAGTCATCTTTATATCCAATTTGTCTTGTTTGGGCTTTTCATATATGAGAAGGCCAACATGTCATCTGCGCATTCTTCAACATCATCGCCGGATGCGTCCGCTCTAAAATCAAAACGCCAAGGAAGAGGACTATCGAAAAAACCTGAGGGCCGATTTACCATCACAAAGGTCGATAGATCTGGGACCCCTCTCCTTCCTCGTCGAGCAGCATGCACATTTCGAAGAATGATCGGAATAGTTGCACGAGAATGAATTGAGATCATATTCGATTCGTGGAAGACTGTGACTGAGACTCGAAAACATGAGCTGCTGACAAAAATATTTGCATCGTTCGAGATCCCATAGAAACACCACGACTCCTTGCAATGACATGCCTTGCTAGCGACGTGCAAAGCATGGAAGAACTTCAAGAGCGTGCTTGTCAAGAACTTCGTGGATAAGGATCTAACGCCCTTTCATAAGTATCCATTCCTGGAACCACAATGGGAAGAGTTTAAAGCGATGAAGACGATCGAAGATTTTAGAAGTGCAAGTGCGGCGTACAAGGCCCTCCAGGCAAAAAACACACACCCCCATAGACTTGGCACAGCTGGGTATGCGGGCAAAATCCCGTAGTGGAGGACGGAGGACGAACAGGCAATTCTGCGGGACACCGCCCCGCCATTTTGTCACGATCCCGAATGAGCACGCTCGAAATTGGATTAGAGCGAGGTCATCTACCACGTCATCGAGGGACATCTACTTCTGAAACCCTGCAGACCAGGAAGTGTCCCACCGCTTGGTAAGATATCGATCGAACTATGTAGCCTGTAATTACTCCACAACTTCGTAGGAAGTGAAATGACATTCTGGCTCTTGCAGGAAGCGCTGAGTGTAAAATCTTCCCAGGGATCATTCTAGGCAAGTAGGGAGAAAGATATACTCTCCGTGGCCCTAGGAAAACAAGAGCACCCGGGTCATACGAGAGGCCTTAGGCTTTATCTTCCTTGGAAACATGGTTTCTCATATGACTCCGAATTGTATCGGAGTAGGAAGAGAACCAAAGCTGAGCGTGAGGCACGGCTACGAGAGGAGATCAAGACATCTCTTAGAGAGGGGTTGGATGATTACATCAGAGATGAGATGCAAAGATATATAGAAAATCAGCAAGCCGCCACTGCCGCTCCTGTGCTAGCCAGCCCCCCCAACTGTCCGAGTAGTTGCGCGTCCAATCCTACGATGGAAAGCGAGGCCAGATTCCCTGTGGACTATCATGCAAGGTCCTTAGCTTCTCCATGTCATTCAGCAAAGAAGAACAGACATCACAATCGTCACGGGAGGGAGTAGATCTAAGTGAAGTAAACTCCTGTGACAAGCTCTCTACTTCCTTCTCCAACTCGCTAACCCTAGCTCTAGATCTAGCATGGAATTTACCTAGCTTAAGAAAAGCATCATTAAGCTGGTCGTAGGAAGGGTATACCTCATCGGAGTCGGAGTACAGCTCGCTGTCGCTCACTTCACCCTCAAGGACCATGAAGCACATGCCGGAGAAGTCGTCGCCGTCCTTGGGGTCTTGCTCGTCCTTCCCATCATCGTTGCTCCACCCCTCCACCTCGCTGAGATCGAGGTCGTCGAAGGCGGTGAGGACGCGATGGAAGAGCCTCTTGGCTTTGCCAAGGTCGCGGAACTTCTTCTTGCCTTGGGCATGAGTGAAGGGCTTCTTGTTGCGGTTCTTGTCGATGTAGTCGTTATTGCTCACACCGCCGTAGTCACCCTTGCCCTTCCCCAGCTTGGGGCAGTTCGCTCGAATGTGGTTGGGGCCACCACACTCGAAGCAGATCACGGGTCCTCCTCTCTTTCCGTCCCTCCTCCTCTTGTAAGCATGGGAAAATTTCCAGGCTAGGAGGCCTAACTGGTCATCTGCGAGCTACTCTAACTGATCATCAGTTATGTCACAGAGAGCAGCAAGAGAGAAACCGCAAAGCGACTCGGAGGACGATCCAGGAGCAGAAGTGGGATCGGTGACTAAGGGCATCGACTGTGACTTTGACTTTCGAGAGAAAATGTTAATCTTGTGAGTCTTGAGGCGTGAGTACAACGCGTCAAGAGATCGGTGGTGTCCTTGATGGTAGTCACCTTCATCTCCCCAAACACGCAAATCAAGCGCCGCGAGCATCTGACGAGCGTTGTCCAAGTCGGGGTATGTGAGACCGACCGCTCGGAGGTTGCTCAAGATCTTGTGAAAATGCGCAAATCACTCATCGAGGGACTCACCAGCGAGCATTTCAAACTTGTTGTAATCTCGCTTGAATTGGTCCTGTCGAACTGTCTTGATCTAGGTGGTGCCCTCATGGTATGCATCGAGGGTCACCCAGATGTCGAAAGCCGACGTCAAATGAGAGATGCGATCGAACTCACTTCGGCTCAACCCCTGGATTATGATGTTCCTTGCCTTCACATTCGCCTCAACATCATGCATGTTTCCAGCGTTGATGTTCTCATCGGCAGGAACAACATATCGTACTTTGACCTTACGCCAGATGGCGTAGCCCTGAGCCTGGATGTAGGTCTCCATCCGGCTCTTCCAGAAGGGATAGTCGATCCCATCGAAGACCGGGGGCTTGGTCGAGTACTTATCTGTCGCCATGGCTCTAGAGATCGGCTAAGATCTATGGGGAAGAGCTAACCGGCTCTGATACCAATTGTTGGACCGAAATGGTGACAAAGGGGGGGTGAATGTCGATTTTTTAAAAAACAACCCCTCTAAAGAATCTCCTTCCCAATAGCAATGAGAGCTATGGAATCGGAGCTCAAAAGATCACTACAACCTTAATCTAACTGAGAGATAAGCAAGACAACACAAATTAAATCAAGACACACAGCAGAGACCAAAAGCCAAAGTAAATCGGCAGCAAGAGAACTCCAGGCCGGTCTGACCGCAATGGTCTGGGCGGTCAAACCGCCAACCGGTCACCGGTCAGACCGCTCAATGAAGGCCGGTCAGACCGCCGTTCATCCACCGGTCTGACCGCCATAGTATATCCGGTCTGACCAGCCCCCTGATCCCAGAATGCAGTCTGAAAAACTGAAACTTCGGGAAGTACTTCAGTTCTTCAAAAACCTGAGAAATTGGGGGTTTGCTCCCAATCGGTTTAGCCTAGAACGTCACCCAAACAAACTAAATAAGAAAAGGGCCTTGGGAAACAAAGAACTCCCACCAAAAGCCAAGAATTTCAGATTTGAGCCAGAATATGAAAACTACAGAGAGCAGTAACAAAAACTCAAATTCCCATTTAATCTCTGATCCTTTGACCATGAAACTTTAAGGATAGCTATTTAATAGCCTCAGGACTTAGCATGCCATGTTTCATGCCATCTCATGAAGGAAAACGCAAACTACACTAAAACCCTAGAAACATGAACAGAGGAGGCTGCGAGAAGAAATCTGAAATTAAAATTGATTTGCTCTTGGGAAAAACTGATCAAATGATCTTGAGACCTATTTCCATCATAGAGCAACCCATTTTGCTATCCCTTAGCAAGAATCAACACAAAAATAAAAATCTAAGAAATTAAGCATAGAAAGCATCGAAGAACAGATACCAACAGAGGGCTCAAGAACTCAATCAAATTCAAACAAAGCCATCTCAAATTGATATCGAGGATGAGTGATACATGATTACAAGGAGTATCAACTCATATCATCCCTACAATCCCATACATGCTTGGAGAAATCAAGAACTTCTCTCTCTGTCTCTCAAGAACATACAAAGGAGACAACGAGAACAGAGAAGCTACAGGAGACAACACCTGCTCTCTCCTACCAACTAAAGCCTAAAGCCAAAACAACCTCTCCAAAGGCTATTTTGACTAAAGCAAACCCTAACAACCCCCTTCAATCCATTGAATCCATGGAATGTATACAGCCACAAGGAGACATCCCCTCCTTATATAGCCTTTGGCTAACGGGTCTCCAGCCCGTTTTGCCCGCTAGGACCCGAACGGAACCGCTTCCACTTGTGCATCTTTGCGCTTTTACCGAAACGTCCCTCTTGCACCTTCCGGGAAGCTTCCGCGTTCCTTGTCATCCAAGCCTCGCAACCACCTCAAGTCTCCGCCGTCTTCGACACATCCGACCGTTCTGACCTCGACACCGCCTGTGCCTAGTCCGGTCACCTCGTGCCTCGCCACGGCTCCGCCTCGATGTCCTGCAGCCATCACAGACAAGAAACACATCACATAGCACCGCTCGATACATGTAAGCATAAATAGTATCAATGAAACATACTTACGCATGAAAGAGCCCAAACCTGTCGAATATGCATCCTAATCACTTTGACAGGTTTGACCAAGTCCAACCGAAACGATTGTACCACGCAACGATAAGGCACGAACCACACAACCCCAAACTCGACTTTCCTAAAACCAATGTCAATTACTCATCACACACTCGGGGTCACCTCCACATGATCCATCATTTTATGTTTGTGAAATGAATTGAGATGTGAATTGGATGTATACATGTACATATTGATCTGCTTGTTTCAGAGGGCGTGGCTAGCATTTCCTGAGGCTAGCCAATAAACAGAAATAGGTTTAGGGGTAGAAGAGAATAGCACAGACGGTTTTTAACTGAAAACTGTCTGTGATAGTTGATAATCACAGACGGTTTTTAGTTAAAAATCGTCTATGATATTTATATATCACATACGTTTTGTAACTATCACAGACGGTGTCTGTGATATTTGCACCACAGACAGTTCGAAAGCCATCTGTGATGACCTCGTATCATTACTGATCTATAAATTCAGACGGCTCACAAAACCATCTATGATGATGTTTCTGAACCGTCTGTAATACGGTTTTCTGTAGTAGTGGTTGTAGAACAATTAATTGAATTTTGATAATTAGCTTGTTGTCTCTTAACTTTTGTTGTTTATTTTCAGTACATGCTTGTTATCTCCTGTTAGCTATTTATCAAGTATCTTTTAGATATCTTATCAATTAATTGTTAGGTAAGCAGAATAGTTCCATATCTAGTTCATTTATGGTATTACTATCACACTATTAATAAATTAAAGCATTTGTGTCGAGATGGCCTTGTTCTAATACAAGTGTACCTGACATCTGAGAGCAATAAAATTTAAACCTCAATTTGAGCAATATGTTAATTGAGTTTTGTCAATCACTTGCTTTAGTTGATATGATTTCGATTATAGATGACTTGAGATTAGATTATTATCATATGATAATTTTTTATACTCTTGTTATTATTATTTATTCGGAATCGTATTATACTCTTGTTATTATTATTTATTCGGAAACATATGTTTCCTATAATTATCAATTCTTTAATTATGGCTAAGTTAATGCTAAAACTGTTTTATTTACAACAGTTATTTTTTATTTTATTCATTGCATGTTAATCTTACGAGTCATAGGGGGTATTTTAATCAGTTAAAGCTTTTTGCCTTTTGGCTTAAATTGAAGAGTAACAATTCAAAGAGGTAGCTATTAGAACAAAATTTCAAAAATGGCTTTTAGAAGATGCGAACATAGAGGAGGCGATGGAGGCTGACCAATGACTTTTGAAAACAACTTGCAGAAGTTGTTTTTTGAAAAGAGTTTGAAGAAATCGTTTTTAGAAGCCAATATATTTAAATCAACTTGTGTTTTGTCAGAACAGAAGCCGGCAGCCGAAACAGTCGTAACTCGATTTACGTCCCACTCATTTCGGCTTGAGTTTCTAACTTCTGGCTTATTTTTCACTATTCATAATTTTCGTCTTTTTTTTGAACTTTTGGCCTTTTTTGAGCTTTTTTGCTGGTTCTTTTTTCCGTTACAATATAATTTAAACAATAAACTATTATTTTTCAATCCAAGCGAGTGGAACCTAAACACCCCATTGTCCATAATGAGCTAACATATTTTTCTATTTTTATTTTTTAAAATTTAATTACGCCAAATAAACTATCTTTAGCTACAGTATAATTTTAATCAATTATAATATAATTTAAACTATAAACTATTATTTTTCAATTCAACCGAGTGGAACCAAAACACCCCGTAAACTCATGTACAGACGGCGACTACCAGAGGCAGACGGCGACTACCAGAGGCTTGGGCGTTCGCCCTCCCTCACAGCTCAAGCCTCAGCCCCGGTGAGCAAACACGAATCACGGAATCAACAAAGATCCCGAGGACAGAATCCAAACTCGACCCTCCGTGCGCTCCAGCCCACACAGATCCCGCGCCCGCCCCGCGTGTCGCCTCCCCCACCGCCACACGGAGCCTCCTCCATCCATCCGCGCACACAAACGCACGTCTCCCTCCCTTGCCTCCCTCCACACACAAACACAACCCAAACGCACCGACCAACCATGGAGATCTCCGCCGCCAGGGCCACCGCCTCCTCCTCCCCGCCCTCCAAGCCGCTCCTCCTCCGGCCCCTCGCCTCCTCCACCCCTGCCATCTCATCCTCCGCCACCTTGCGCCGCCGGCCCTCCGCCTCCGCGACCGCCACCGTCCGCCGCCGCGCGCGCACCCGCCCCCGCACCCGCCGCTCCAAGCCCCCTTCCGACGCGGGAGACTCCTTCTTCGGCAACGACAGCGGCGGCCCCTTCGGCCACGGCGGCGGCGGAAGCGGCTGGAACCACGGCTTCGGGTCCGGACCCGACTGGGACGCGTCGGAACCGGACGTGCCGGCCCAACGGAGGTCCGCGGCGGAGGCCGCGCTGGGGGTGGTCTACGAGCTCATGTGCCTCATCGCGCTCTCCAACTGCACCCAGTTCGCCGTGCGGAGGGTCGCGGGCCTCCTCGCCGCGCGCGTCGCGGCCCTACGCTTCGTCCCCACCGTCTGCTGAGGTGGGGATCGGATCGGACGGTTCGGTCTCCCTCCTGCCCCGTCTCTCGTGATGTCGGATTGATTCCTCTTCCTGAAATCCGCTTCTGTATATATGTGCGTACCTGTGATTTTAGGGTTGGGGGATTGGGATCTATGTTCCTCGGTGGTTGCTTGTGGCGATCCGTGGAACAGCAACAAATTCGTCGAATTGAAATGAAATGAACAAGACCTTTTATTTTCGTTTGTTGGACTCAGCATTGCTTGCTGAATGCAAATTATATTAGGAAGTAGTGTGGTGGAATCTGATGCTTGTATAAATTACTTTGCTACAATCTTCATTCTTGCTACTGCTATTTGGGCGTGATCTAGGTGGATAATTACTCTTATATTGTGACTTCCACGAATGTTTCTTACTGTGAGTCTGCGACTTCCAGTAGACTCCTTGTAGCCAATTTGCAACCCCCACGTAGGATGATATTACTGTTTGGGTTATAGTTTTCTTATGAGGTACCAGTGATGTTATAACTGGGCTCTGGCACTTAGGTTGTAGTGCTATGCTTCTATAGAGCAATAGTCATGAACATATCAATAGAAAATCCTGGAAGGAAAAATTCTAATTGATGGGTTAACTCCTTGGTGGAGCAATGGTGCTCATTGGTGGAGCCATTTAGTAGTGAATATAGGAAAGGAAAAAAACAGGGAATTCAGGTTTTCTTTATCTTGTGATATTCTTTTAAGTGTTGAAATGATAACTTGTTAATTTTGGAGATAGGTAGTGATGATGGGGTAAGATCATTCATTTATCTAGATGTAAACTACCATATCATGTTGATATGCTTTGCCAACAGTGTGATACAGATATTGAGTTCATATAAGATTCATACCATTAAGGTCGGAAATTGTGTTTAGCCAGCGTTCGCAAAGCTAACGTGCTATTGATGGATTGGAGAAGCTAGGCTTGAACATTGAATGGAGCCACCTGAATGCATTTACAATCCCTCTGTGAGCTGTTTAGGTCTTGTTTTCAATACCAAATCTGTTAACATCAGTTCTAGTTCTTACTGTTTTGTGCGTCAACAGGATTTGGTGTCGTATCTGCAAAGTTCCTTTGGGCTTCTATTTCTAGCATCTGATATTTCTGTGGGATACTTGAACTGAGGCATTCTCTCTTGTATTCAAATTTGATGGCCGCAGGACCAATATCTAAGAAAATGTCAAAATGGATATATGTTTTGGTTCTAGGGCCTTTGGTTCATGTGCAAACAGTCCATATTGTTCCCTTCTACTCTTCAGGAAGACAACTCTTTAAGGGCCCACATGTTTGCATTTTAGCTCTTGACAATTCTGCTTAACAAAGCAGCTCTTACTATAGACCCAGCTATCCCCGAGTTGAAATTGAACGCAGCCCCAGTTTTCCGTCCATCAATTCAGAGCTCAAGGCAAACCTTTGCTACCAAGTAATATGGAGTTTAACTCCCCTTACCCTCCTACGAGCATCATTCTTGCCATTCAAAAACATTCAGTTGAAATTAGAGAGGTTTTACTCCCCTTTTCTGCAAAACGCATGGGAGCATCTTTTTAAATTCTGTGTTGCTCTGTATCAAATATTAAGATAAGACCTTTTCGTCCAAGCATCCTCAAACATTGATTTTATATCAGAGGATCCATATATGCGCCATAGATTGTTACACATAGCACACATAGCCTTGCAGTCTATTGTTGCATGCATACAAAGGTTCAAGAGGAGAGATTGGTGAAATTGTAGTTCTTGTTGAAGTTCATGCATATGCACTAACTTTGTTGCATAAATCTTTAGATTGGTCTCATGGAAATGTTGTGTAGATTAATTGCTAAAATTTTTTCCATAATATTATACTTTTGCCTTTAAATAACATAACTAGTCATAGGCCCCCATGTTGTGGTCATCCACTGTACAAAATGAATTTAGTGATATAAGATACGATGTAAAGATAAATACAGTAATTTGTTGGGGATTTTTCATGAGGTGTCTGTTGGGACTTCTTTTGGAGAGTGGTTTTTTTTCCTTCTGTTTTTTTAGCAGTTCTATGTTGGAGGTGGGAGGGGGGAGGGCGAGGATGCATGATTTCTGCTGGTTTTTTCTTACAGGTTCACCGCCCCAAAGAAACCCTAAGAAAGAACCAAAGAAGATTGTGCCCCTCCCCTCCCACCTGAAACCACTAAAACTAGATAAATCCCTTCCCCAAATAAACTCCCAACACACTCTTCAAAACATAAATTCATGTCCTTATCTCTATATAGTATCCTATATCTCTAAAATTCTTTTTTTTAATGGTATATTGCCATGCATGCGAACCCTAGCTAGTATTTAACACAATACGGTAAAAGCCAGCTGTTAAAGCTGTATCTTCGAGACTACGAAGGTTAAAACTTGAAAGCGAACATGTATGTTAGACTGAAGGGACGCGAAGACTTTTTTTAGAGTATAATGGAAGGCTAGTTTTTTGATCAAAAAGCTAAATTATCTCACTATTTGTTGAAAAAGTAGATTATATCTATTGATAGTGTTTCTTTGTGCGTGGTAAGTAATAATGCTCAGTTATTCCCACCCTTGTTTCTTCTATTATTTGAAGTGAATTAGTATTACTAACTACAGACCTACAGAATTCACCTGGCTTAAAAGTTTATTAGATCAAAACAAGTTAATTTCAGTTGATTTGGGTTTACTAGGTGTTTTTTATCCTAATTTGGGACTAACGAACCCCAAATGAGTAGGGCCTACATAACAAAAGGTGACTCATACTAGCTTTTCTGTACTTTTGAAAACAATTTCTAATTTGTTTTCCCATCATCTCAACCCCTGTCTAGGCTTGCAAGCAATGCACATCCTATGCCTTCATTGCCACCTTTTCTACGAAGTACTGCATTTCTTCTAAGCTATTTCTTAAAATGGACTTTTTCATTGACAGCCCAATTGAGACAGTGCTGAGAACGCTCTGCATGATCAAATCAGCCAACTCTTGTCTTTACCTAATACTTCTTGATTTTTTTCACTCAGTTGCGTTTACCTTCAATTCAACTTTTCTAGGAGGCATCATTTCTTGTAAGCTATTCTAAAAAATGGAAATAGCTATTCTAAAAATGGAAATATTTTTTGAGCAGAGTCACACACCGCATGAGCGAACTCCAGTCTTGTGTATCAGTGCTTCCCTATGTTGGTACCTAATTCTTCAGCAATATTAATATGCTAATTAAATCATGGAGTTTAGTTTACTCATGTGTAAAGTGCTCCCCTATGTTGGTACAGTTCAGCATAGATTGAAAAGTGATGTCTTCTAAATAGAGGAGTTTTAGGCTTTTAGCAAAAGTGTAATATTTAGAATGCTCAAGCAAGAGATATTTAGAATGCTCAAGCAAGACACAGAAAGGGAAGTGCGCAACTTGCAGGGACAAAGGATTAGGAATTGGGATGAGCAGGGGTATAACCTAGTGCAGAAGAGAGTGAAAAAAAAAGGAGGAATTGGGTTGAGGATTGCCGCAAGGCTAATTGCTTGCTGCTATGGTCACTGAGATGTAAGAGAGGAACGCTGCGACGGATAGACACTTCAAGATAAACCGATTGTTTTCATTACTTCCAAGATAAACCGATTGTTTTCATTGTCTTGCACGTTGCCGGTATATAGTAATGGCACAACGCTGAGTAGTAGAGAGATCAGAGAAAAAATACTGAAAATTATCTCCGAAGGTCTATTCTTCTTGTCGCACAATGCGAGGGACATGACGCCAATGAACAAGGGCAAGATTGTTTGGATTGTCTTCCTGAAGTATTGCGAGTGTCGTTTGTGTTGTGCTTACATACTCGGGAGGCAGCTGCTGTTGTGCGGCTTCTCCCTATCTCTCGATTAGATGCAGGGTTAATGAAAAATATTCTAAAAAATGTAGTGAAACGGCGCTATAAAACTTCTCAGAATGCAGAATTAGATCTTTAACACTTGATTGTTTTTGAGGTAGTACTGATATAGTGTTGTTACTGCCCTGAGTAGTAAACTCTGGCGTGTTTCTTTTACATTGTTATTACAAAAAGCATAGTCATGATTCCTTAATACGAAGACATAAATGACATACTTCCCCAATCAATAGAGTGACACTTTGGACATCTACAATGATCTCAAAATGTAAATTTGACAACTAATATCTATTGTAATGTATTTATAAAACTTAATGAAATGATAATATTATTAAATATTTTCGAGGCAAATCTATGAATAATATTTTTTATTTATTCAATTAAAATATTCAAAAAGATATTAATAGCCAAAATTTAGTAAGTTTTACAACACGCATCTCAAAACGGTACTTTTTTGTGACTAGAAAGAGTAGCTCGCCTGTAGTTGCTTCCTCCTTGATTTATAGTTATATTTTCACTTAATCACAGGAACAGACGTCCCACAAAAGATTGCTACGCCTTTTATCCTTTAGTTTGTTAATTTCTGCAACACTGAACTAATACGCTGAAACCAGCTGAATAATTGTGATAGAAATTTAAAAAAAGCATCAATTGAAATATCACTTGCACATACTGTGGACAAATTAAGAGAGTAGAAAGCCAAAGGGGAAGGAAGAACCCGAGATACTTTATGAAACATGCGTGACACTTGGAGATGTACAGGAATGACACAAGAGAACCTGGAAAGAAGCGTGACCCTCTGCGTACTGTCTCTTATGAACAGTTAGAATTTAAACATTTAAGTCATAAATCATAAACTATCATTATAAAAGAACCCACCCATTATCTCCTTTGAGAGCATGTGTTTGGAGAAGATGACCAAGATCGGCCTGTTCTTCTTAGCTTTGGATTATGACTTTTGCCTGTGATTTATAACTTTTTAGTTATTTGTACGAGAGAGTACGGAGTAACAGAAACTCATGTGTAGTTTTAGCCGATATAAATCAAATCGCTATAGTGTGTACTACAATAAACTCGTAGACTTTATCTTAAAAAGACATTCCATTTGCAAGCTAATTACTATAGAAAAAAATAAAAAAAAACAGCTTTTAAAAGCTAAAAAGAATACCCCTGATGTATGTTCTTCGATCGCTTGACTTAATTTGTTCAAGTTGTTCTAATTGTAGCCAGAAAAGGTCTTGGCGTCATGGCGTGCAAAGGTTGGTAACAAAAACCTACTGAAGAACAATAAACATAAATTCAAATGGTTTTAAATTTTAATTTATTGAACAGTAATTACAGACTCGTGAAAGAATTGTAAGACTTGATCAAACTCCAAACGGATTATCACGGTTAGGGGAGAAGAATAGATACAATTATTCGTATTATTCGGTTACTGTATTCAATAGTATATAAATACAGCATAGATTTTTTCATCTGATTAACAATTTCTCTTCTATTCGTATTCATATTTGAATTCACATAAAAAATATGGATACGAATATGGTATAGACTTTTACCATCCAAAATGTTATTTTATCCGTACTATTTATATTCATATTCAACGAAGCAATATACATATTTTATGCAATACGACTAATTAGTTAGACAAGTTTTTTTAATTCAATGTTAATTCATGTTTCTTTAGGTGAAGTAAATGAATATTCGTATTCAAGAATATTCGAATTTATATTTGTATTCATTTACAAAACACGAATACAAATATAATAAGAGTACTATTCAATTCGTTTCCTCCCTTGCTCATGGTTGCTACTCGATCATTGCCATTGCATCCATATCTATACAACCATCAACAAGCCGTTGGTTTTTGGGCCTATTCTTTTGGGCTGGTTTACGATTTTTAACTATGATTTATTAGTCTAATAAATAAATAATGATTGCTGAGAGAAGATAAAAGACAACAGTAATTTGCAAAAAGAAAGGAAGATTATGATGTGTTTTAATTAAAAATTGTATATAATAAAAATGAAGACCATTGGGGCATGTTCGGTGAAAATAGTTTAGGGAAGTCGTACGCATATTACTGTCTACTTGCGTGTACTAAAGTTGCAATGGAAGACTTTTTAGTACTTTTACTATATTTTGAATTTGTATTCATAAAAATAGCAGTAGTCATAAGAAATTTGTAGATTTATCACTTCTATCGTACAGTGACCGTGCAGCAACCCTAGAGGGCGACACGTGGCCTCTACCACACGGACACACCGTGTGGCAGCGCCTTGAGCCGCCCAGCCACCATGGGCAGGGCCCTTGGCCACACGGCCATCGTGCAGCAGCCAATTAGGTAGGCTAATTAGCACTAATCTAATTGATAGCACTAATCTAATTGTACTTAGGGATTTTATTTATGTGCACTTTTTGTTTGATTTTTATATATAGCAAATGAGCTTCAAAAATTAAGAAATTTTGTGCAGAGGCTTCTGCCATAGCATAATTGGTTGTGTAATTTTTTCATAAATTTATCTATCCTGAATTTCACTCCAAAATTCATTGAATTATGCTATTTGTAAGAATTGTTAAATATAGTAAACTAGCTTCAAACATTATGATTTTTTTGTGGAGCCTCCCGACACCTCCGGTCTTCAGCTTCCTACACCTCGTCCTCGCTAGTGCCAGCACTAGCGCCAGCACTTGCCGTCACCCCCAGTGGCCTTGCATCGACCCGACCCCAGGAACCTTGCACTAGGCTTATGGCATGCAAGAGCGTGTGCCACCAGAGTCTGCCGCCCGCATCAACGTTAGAGGATCTAGCAGAAGACGCAATCTCTCTCGTTCCCGCTCTTGCTCCCGGTCGCTTAGTCCCACTCTCGCTCTGGGTCCCCTAGCTTCAGTCAGAGCCATTCCTACTCCTACTCACACTCCCTGAGGATCCGCACTAACTGTCATAGGAGTCACCCATGGAGGAGTAGTCAGTTGTAGTTAGATTAGTCAGCAGTGCTTGCTAAGCAGTCTTTTGGGTTGCAAGTACTTCCTCTCTCTAGTTGTACCCCTTTTCCCCTTTTGTACCCAGATCTCCTAGACGTTGTGTACCTGATGTCATGCCTTAACAAAGCCTATATGCCATGTCTAAAGTCATGTAATATCTAACTCCTTTTGTAATGAAACTATCTTAAACTTTATACTTTTTACTACATTGCTTCTCTTGTTTACTTGGTTTTTCTGTTGTGCTTAAGAGAGCTAGTGAACCCTCATGTATGCTTCTTCCTCCCTTCTGGTCCTAAAGCGTTAGTTATTTTCCAGATGGCACCTAAGAGAGTAGCAGCTCGTGGAAGACAAGCTGCAGGATCGGTAGAATCACGGAAGAGCCCTACGTGACCCAATGTGCAGCTTTGTGCTATGACATGACCCAACGAGGTAGCTTTGCAGGCCGACGTGACCCAACAAGGCACCTTTGTGCAGCAACGTGCCGCATGCTGCAGCATGATTCTGCCTCAGTGCCGCTGCCTCACGAACATAAATTTGCATCAACCAAATTAGACTTTTATCGTGTTCGCCGCACCGGCTCGGTGTATAAGTACTACCCCTTCCACGATGGCCTTTCATGCAACAAGACTACCACACCGCCACCATCAAATGGAGAAGCAATGGGAGGAGATCACCAGACTAGCAAGAGCTGCTTCAACATGTGATGAGCAAAGTGCCCATACCAGGAGGCCACCTCCCCACAATGACGCCCCCATAGCTCTAACCCCTATGACAATGTTCCCACCGAGCATTCCCCGCAAGACCCGCTCGAGGGGGAGACGTCGCCCCTCTATTGGTGCAGGGATACATACAAGTTCTTCAAGTTGAAGCAGCGGCTAAGCCTGGGCATGAGTTACTAGGGTTGCTATAACTATGCCTGGGACTATCTTAACCGGCGTTAGGACATGGGACGGTACCGCCAGTCGATAAGGACCGATTTAGTATATTCCCCTTGCACTTCTATTCGAAAGCACGCACTAACTACCTCTTCAATCTACCTGTAGTCTCCAGATCCACTATGTATGTTCCGCAAATGGATTGACCGAGAGATCCACCCACATGACGAGGGTAGCCGCGAGGACTATAATGCCGAACTCAGCAGGAAGGGCAAATGTCCCTAGTCCATGCAGTAGATCAGGCAATTCTGTAGTAGCCCCTACTCCTATTGATGAGGACATCACTTCCTTGGATACACACAATACTCATCCATAAGATGCTAGGCAAGGAACTATGATGATGGCATGTGCATGACAGTTGAATTATTAGGTGAATTCGTTCCTAGGGTTGTTTAATTCAGCTTTTGAGAATGGGTTGCTGCCTGATGCATGTAATGTGATTATGCTTAGGAGCATGGCCAAAGACTAAGGAGATGCACATGGAGTCATGGACACACTTGGGATGAACATTGGAGGTCACCATGTCACTTGAGGCCAGGACAACTAAGAATGAAAGCTGGGCATGTTCTAGAATCCAGTTCGGCCTTCGGAAACAACGCTAACTTTAAACAAGCACATAAGATGTATACGGAGTCCAAATGAGGTGATCTTAGATTTGCTGGAAAGTTTATGATGTCCTCTTTTTAATGGTTCTTATCCTACATCAAAACTCCACTTGAGCATGTCATAATCTATGATACAAGTCTGAATCAGTTCTAAACCTAGGCTCTAGGACTTGTATCAGTTTGAGCCCAATTGGAGAGTTGTAGTGGGATGTCCCCCACCCTCACAGACGTGCTCCCCACGTCCCTAGCCCATCAAAAACTGCCAGGGATGCTACTTTTACAGTTTAGGCTTGTTTAGATTATTTTTCATCTAAAAAATATCAGTTATATATTTGTGTCGACTAGACCAACTACAACGATTTTAGGTCTCTCCATTATTCAATAAAATTTCATCTTTCATCTGCAAATGAGACCACACTTATTTCTTTCTTGCTTGACTCTCGATTGCTTGCATGGAAGATCAACTGTATTGGGTATGGTTGGTAATGACAAGGGTGTGGTATAGCGATTGCAGAATGAATTTAGTCCTTTCGATCAAGTAGCTTTATCGTCAACGTCATATCAATCAATCATAGTTATCATTCTTATTGGAAGGATCGAGCCAAATCCCCTCATCACCTACCCGCCAATGTTTTTGTATCTCCTAAAGACTTCTATTCGTACATGGTCCGAATGCTTATGTCGCTCTGTACCGTAATAGTAGCGAGGTTAGCAAAACTTAAAAAATTTATGTACGAAAGATTTCTGTAACGCGCAAAATAATAGTTGTATGGCTGTTTATTCTTTGCATAATAGAATAAAAAATGAACCATGAAACCATACTCAAGCGACTGCTCGAAGTGACGGGGCGACACACAGTAATCATGTCGTACTAAACTTCGAACATTCCAAGTCATATGAAATCATGAAACCCACATTTTGAAAAACGAAAATCTTATTTTTTTTGAGATCTAAACTCTTGATTTTTGAGACAATTTTGAACATGTAAAACTATGGAGAAATTACACAATTAAATTAACTGTGTAAGGATCCTTTAAAAAAATTGTAATTTTTTGAGCTCATTTGTTGCATTAAAAAAATCTGACGAATAATCTACCTAAATGAATTCTTAAGTAATATTCACGGAGGACAAAATTATAAAAAAATTACATCATCAAATACGTTATATTAAAAGATTTCACATAAAATTTCATAATTTTTGAATCCGAGCGGATGATAGCTCGAAGACGGACACCTTTGGACTTTCCATTTCCTGTCCCTCCAGAGAGCAACAATTCAAACGTAACCCCCACAAAGCTTCGTCCAACGGTCATAATCCTGGAGAGAGGCGGTGCCATCGCATCCAACGGTCACAAGGAACCAGCCAAATAGCCAAGAGCCCCATCTATTTCTCCCATTTCCATCGAAACCCCCACTTCTCCTCGATCCCTCCCGGTTTTGCCCCTTCCTTCGTAGTCGTAGGCTCGCCGACGAGACGAGAAGGCAGCGGCGGAGCACAGGCGCCCTTCATCGTGGCGACGAAGCGGGAAGCGGGAGGGATTCGAGGCGGTGTCTTCTCATCTCTCTTCCCCAAATCCCCTCCTCCTTTGCGGCGGACGAGAGCGAGGCGGCGGCGCCTCTCAGCTTCCCAAATTTCCCGTCCGCGTTGACGGATGGGGGCGGGGGGAAACGGCGGCGCAGGCCTCCCTTCCCCTCCGCATTGGGCGCAAGTCCTCCGCTGGGCATCGACGGCAACGAGGAGGTGGGGAGGAATCGCCGAGGCGGTTGCGCCTCGTATGTCTCCATGTTTCCCCCTTCGGCTTCCGCCGGCATCGCCTGCCTCCCCGTGGCCGTGAGCCGGTGGGTCGAGGAGGCAGCGACGGTGTAGGGGGAGGGGCGCAAGTGGCCGCCCAATGCAACCGCGGTGGAGTTCGCTGCGGCGGAGCACGCGAGCAGTCCGCAGCAAGCCCTCCGTCTTCCTCGGCAGCGAAGACGTCAACGACATTGCCGACGACAACGAGAGGAAGCGGTAGGCGCTGGCGCCTCGTCTCTCCCCGGTTACCCTTTCTCGCCTGGCCGTCTCGCCATGGTCAGTAAAAGGAGGGGGCGTGGTGGTGGTTGCGGCGGGGAAGGGCGGAAGAGGAGAAGAGGCCGGTGAGAGGTTGGAACTCTCGATCTCCATGTTCCGTGGCCATGTGTAAGTCTCCCTGTTCCTCAATTCGGTAAGTTTTTATTTAGAATAGTGGAAGATTGGATATTTCTTGTGGTGGTTTGCTTCTGGATAACTTGGATGAGGATCTAATTAGTTTCTTGGCCCAATTCTGGTAGTTTTATGGTTCAGTGCTCTGTAGCTTGCTAAGATTACACAGTAGCCAACATATTGTATTCAACAGTGAATGATTCGATAATTGTTGTGGTTAATTAGTTTTAAAAGACTAAAAAGAGTACTTAGTTTTGTTTCTTGACACAATTCCGGTAGTTTTATGGTGCTATTCTCTGTAGCATATCAAAATTACATAGAAGCAGGCATACTGTTTTAAACGATAAAAGATTGGACATTTCTTGTAGTTATTTGGTCTTATTTGACTTGGTTGGGGGCTGTTGTTTTCTTTGATCAATTCTTGCACTTTTATATGGTTGTGTTCGCTGTGTCCTGTAAGAATTATATAGGTTTAGCGTATTGGTGAAAGATTGGACATTTCTTGTGGTTTTTTTTTGGTTTTGGATGAACTATGTGAGGACCTACATGATTTCTTGGCTTCTATGCTTGTAGGTTTATGGTTCTATTGTCATCTGGTTGTCATATTAAGGTAGGAGCAGTCATATTAGATAGGCATGTGGTTTTTGCATGTTTGTTGGCTGACGAATAATCTACTAATCTAACTTCAAACTTAGAATGCACCAATTAATCCTTCTTTGCATACTGGTTTCTCATGTACAGGATTTACAGCTCCAACTGAGCCTGGAAGCTTGTTGCTGGTTTTACCTGAATAGTTTACAAACTTTATCAGCCAGTAAGTTTTCGTTAATCTATGTTCCATGTTTTGCAGTCTATTGCCGTGGATCTCTAATAGTGACGCTTTAGCATCAATTTCTCTCTTACTCTTCTTCCTGTGCTCATTTTGCCCTCTATTTACTTCTGGGAATTGTCACTTCAATCTTAATGCTTCATCCGTGGTACTTGTAATATGTTAAATGAATAATAATTCTCTCAATAAAACCAGTTGAATAATGGGTCATATAAAGCTATATGCCATTGTTAGTATAACACGTAGCAATAGTACAATAGAACATGCAGATAACCCTTATATGCATTTTCCAAGTCCATTCGTTTGTCATGTATCTCCATCTTTATTGAATACAAGTTAAGAAATATTGAACTTTTGTTGACACCTGCTTTGGTTGCAGTAGTGGGGTGTTTGTGAAGCACATGCTTTCTGATACATCTTTTGATCAATTTATGTGTTGCTTTTCCTTAGTTTTCCTTCTTTTTATTTCAAGGCTTTACATGATGCTATTCTTACTCCATTTGCCTTACTTCCATATATGTTCTGGTCCTAATGGATATTCATACAGATACACAGCTTTTGGTAGTGAAAATTGGGAGATTGCAGATTCAACTTTGCTATTTTGGTGATAACGCTTACCTCCTTTTTTATTTAATGCATGGAAAATTATTTATTTTTTGGTGTTAAATAACATATTGGTGCCCTGCTTTCGGAAAAAATTGTGCACAACTAAACTTCTTCATATCACTTGTTTGTGCATTGAAATTTCAGATAGGTTGGTGGGTTGGAGCCGTTGGGGTGTGTTTGTACAGCCCTAACAGAGCCTAGAAGGTCCTGGAGTGCATGATTTTTTTTGAGCTGAAATCTTACAAGATCACGCAGACTGACTCTTCTGTCTTTGTACATCATTATCCGTTAGAAATGGAACATGCTCTGGTTCTTTGTAGTGTCTGGCAGCATAGTGTGAATTGCTCATCGTCTATCGAATGTACTCATGGAGTCAACACTATAGATTTTCAATTTAGTTTTAGGTGTATAAACGTTAAAACATCCATTCTAATACATATCTCATCATTAGAGGAATCTGCGCATTTGAATACCATTTCCATGTTTAGATAGATCAGCCTTATTTCTCACAATAAAATATGTTCTTTTTATATGTTCAAATTCTACAAATCTATATTGCTTTGCTTGTTTCTGATCAGTTAGTTATTTTATACTCATCATAGTTTGGCACTTTTTTTCTTGGCACCGATGTGCAAATTGCTAAGAAAAATACAGAAGAAGTGTTCTTTTCCCTTGTATTTTGTTGTTTGCTAGGTGCTCTTTTATTTTGTGCTTAGGTTAATCTACCTCCCTTTTTTGTCAGTATCTTGTAATCATTAACTGAAGCTTCTTGACTTACAGATGCCTATGTTTGGTCCATACTATTATTCCTGTCTCTCTTTCTTTGCATCAAATTAGTAACTTTTTTTAGGGGAATCAAATTGGTAATCGCTTATCTTGCAATTCTGGCGAATTATAGATTGACACTTATGAGCACGGAGAAGGATGGAGCTTCCTATTAGCTGGATCAGCACACCTCAGAATGAACATTGAGGAGCTTATTGTTATTAGTTTTCTGGTGCCACTGCATACATAAAAAGGTACAATTTTCTCCCTTGCTAAAAAAATTGCTTAGTTACTACGAATGTTTACATGGTTGTTGTTGCTGATTGCAGTGTTTATATATCATTTCACCTCTTTTGGAACATGGTGACATGATTGTTGTTGTTAGTTGCAATCATTCCCCCTCTTTTTCGTACTTAGAACTCTGATTAGGATAGACACCATTTAGAAACAATATTCGTAATGTGTGCCTAGCCGTAATGTTTACATGGTTGTTGTTGCTGATTGCAGTGTTTATATATCATTTCACCTCTTTTGGAACATGGTGACATGATTGTTGTTGTTAGTTGCAATCATTCCCCCTCTTTTTCGTACTTAGAACTCTGATTAGGATAGACACCATTTAGAAACAATATTCGTAATGTGTGCCTAGCCGTGTCAGGTCAATCCCGCGTGTTCTCAGTTGGATTTTCAGACTCCAAAACATCCTTGTTGGTAGGAACGGGGTCCCGATCTTCTAACAAGTTCTGGATATGTTCGATTTGGTGGAGGCGCGGCACAAATCGATCCGGCTTCCGGCTTCCGAACAACACGTTCCGAACCCCGCAATCGTAGCACCACGTCTCCTCAGGTTATCAACCGTGCGCAGCCTGGTTGACCTCGCCAAGAAGGCTAATCCTCGCCTGTGAATCGAAGAACACAAGCAAGAACAAGGAAGAACACAACTGAGTTGCAGATTTATTGATTTAGCACTCGAAAGTTGGGGTCTCACAAACCGATGAACGGCGAAACTGTTCAAAGACAAAGACAGAATAATCTAAGCAAAACCCCTGGACACGCCTTAATGGGCTCCAACACGATACAAAGCCGAACGGCCCAAAAGACGGTGGCGCAGCACCCTGACAGATTCTGAACGCCCAATTGTTTCGACGATTCCCGTTGACTCAGAAGGAATTTTGACATGGGACCAGAGCCATTGGAAAGGTCGCCTTCTCAGCTTTCCATCCATATGTAGAACGTCCAAAACGGAGCCAGGATGCGATTTGGGCGTCCGTTTTAGTGCGGCCTGGTCCTAGACTCCGAATTGGATTCGAAGTCGGCTTGAGTTGGGCCTCCAACATGATTCGACCGCCCTTGCTGGACTTGTGCGCCTCGTAGCCCTTCTCCAAGTACTTCCTGGTCCGCTCCATGGTTCCTAATCATAATTAAATCATTAGGTAGCAATCGATTCTCAAATGAACAAAAAGAAGTACTTAGGAACGAGCTCACCTGTAAATTTAATTATCGGGCGCGAGCTCTAGTGATTGGTCCTTGAATGTCAAGTGGAGGAGTGTTGTGTGTATCCGAAGAAGTGATGTCCTCATCACTTGTCCTTCTTTAGTCTAGTACTCTCCTATGCCAACATCTTGTTTTGCAGTACAACTGCGTTACACTAAAATTTAGTGGGTAGAATCTCGCTCCTTTCATCTTCATCCTCATTCTAAGCTTCACTCAATTGTTTTGTTGATAATCTTCTCAGGATGTGCCTCCTTGTAGACACAATGTACCTTCTATCAATAAGAGAGATGAAGGACAAGAAAGAAAAGAAAAAACAGCAGTACCCTCTATGTAATTTTCTCTCATCTTTTATGCAATTGTGTCACTAACCAGTTGGGCCCCTTCTCAGTGAAATGAATGCTTAAAAGTTGGGCCCTTCTCACTGACAACAAATTGGCTGGAGGGGACTGCTGTTCTTTCTTTGTTTTTCTGGAGGGGACTGCTGTTCTTTCTTTCTTTTCCTAAATTTCTCCTATTCTACCATAGCCGCTACCTACTTTGGTTTAGCTGCTGGCGCTACCTACTTTGGTTTCATTTCTCTTCTCTTGTTTTCTCACTCTCCGTTCTCTCAGCTGACCTTGAGGATGTTCTCTCCTTCGATTTATTTACTTACTCTAAAGTTGAGACTCATGATTTTTAGTACCTCCTATAATAGGTGGGGATGAGTTTTTACATCTATCTGCTGAAGTTGTTTATTCATCTTCTAACCCTTTTGTTTTTGTTTTTGATATACCTTTTTACATAAAATCTTAGGAATAAGGTATTTGGTTTTTAATATTTCTGTTGTTTGTTGAGGCATATGATCACCAAGGTATTATTGCCTTTTGGTTTGTGTTTTTACTGAAAAGCTGATGCATATAGTTTGTGTTCCTATTTATTGTTGCTTGCTAAGGCATATGATTTTGTTAGTTGCATTGATTATAGCATCAGCTGTAGATATTACATCTAGGGACTGTTTCTGTAGAAATCAAATAGCAAGATTGTCATGTGGGGTCAGGTCTATGGATGGTGCCACAAGACCACAAATCCGGCCGAGGCATGAGCAGCCAGCGCTCTATTTGCTTGCAAAATATGGTTAGTAAAGATAAGATCCTTAAGATCAGATTAGATGGATCCTTAAGATCCTTTCTTTTAAAATAGATTTGATTGTTAGGCCTTCTCTATTTAAGGGAGAAGAGATTGTTTGAATAAAGCAAGCAAGGATTAGGTGATCATACCTGATCTCCTGCCCCTCCTAACCTCCTCCTCTCATCCTCTTCGGTGCGGCTAGGGTTCCCTAGCCACAGCTCCCTCACAGCGCCTGGGCGCAATCCACGTCCCGCTAGTCAAATTCTCTCCTATCGCCTCCGTTCGGAACGACCATCACCGGACATCTTGGTATCGGAGCCATGCATTGCTATGGCTGTCATGTCAAGCAACAGTGGTGACGCCAACTTTCAACAAGTGATGCGCAAGTTTGCCGAAGATAGAACAAAAGTCCTCGCCAACATCAACAATCAGCTGACTCGGCATGCCGGGTTGATCGAAGCTAACAACTGCCGGCTAACCTGGCATGATCGGCACTTAGCACGCTTGGAAGAATAGCCCACCAGCGAGGAAGGAGAAGATGAGGAGGCAGCTGCACGGAGGGGAAGCAATGGGGAGCTGGCGCCAAGCCAGCACCACCCCAGCGAGGGCTTGGCTGTCGCATCCGCAACGCTTTCTCCACATTTGCCGCTAGCGCCCTTTACGGCACCGGGAGTGGGACATCAACTGGCCTCGCCTCGCTACATCAAGTTGAACTTCTCGACCTTTGATGGCAGAGAAGACCCGTTGCCATTGATCAACTGCTACAAGCAATTTTTTCAGGCTGAACAAACACCACTGGAGGATAAGGTCTAGCTCACCACATACCACTTGTCCGGCCTGGCACAGCTGTGGTACATGCGAATTAACGCATGGATAGCATGCCTAATTGGCGACACTTCACGGACCTCATTAATGGAAGGTTCGAAACTCCTATGCACCACAATCCACTAGGTGATATGACGGGGCTTCAGCGCACGACGTCGATGGTAGAGTTCACCAAATTTTTTTTGACCCTACTGGCTCATTGTGGCCACCTTCATGAGGAGCAATAAGTGATGCTCTTCACAGCCGGGCTGGGCGAGCCCCTGAAGACACGCGTCGAGCTCCAGCAACCACCGGATTGGAGGCCGCAATGGACCTGGCCAAGGCCTACGAATGCATACTACTACATCCACAGGCTCCATTGACCCTGTCACTTCCTCCAAAACAGCACACTCTAGGCCGATGCTTCCCTGCATGAGTGGTGGCTTGCAGCTCAATGACGCCGTCAGCGGCAACCACGGGCACATCCGTCCTGGTCAAGCCATTCAAACTGCTAACACCGACCGAGATGGAGGACTGGAGGAGCAAGAGATTGTGCTACAACTGCGACGAGAAGTTCTTGCCGGGGCACCAATGTTTTTGCAAATGTGTATTCCTATTGCATGTCGAACCAGATGGGGATGGGGTTGAGGTGGGGGACGAGGATGCAACAATCTCACTCTCTCGCTAGCATCCGCAAGAACCAAACAATGCAACTATCGGTGGTAATTAATGGCATATACTTGATGGTCTTGGTCAACTCAAGCTCCACCCATAACTTTCTCGCAGCCGAGCTTATCGATTGGGTAGGATTGCACCTCACACCGCACATGGGTCACTCCGAGGCCATGGCCAATGGAGACTTGAGTTGCGAGCGGCAGGGTGTGCTGCGTGACACCAATCTCCATCGACAATGAAGAGTTTGTCCTCGACTTCCTTACTATATCGCTGGGCGGCTTCGACATCATCCTCGAGGTTCAGTAGCTTCGCTCACTAGGAGGACTTCGACAGTTTGACGATGTGCTATCAGCGTCAAGGTCGGCAGATCACTTGGCGCGGCATGACACCTTCCCCGGCTGAGCTACACCTCTACTTAGCATCAGCCACGGCGGAGCTTATGGGGGAGCTCCTCACCGAGTTCGCGACACTCTTAGCTGAACAGTAAGGACTTCTACCTCCTTGGGGTCGCGACCACCACATCCATATTCTTCCAGGCACAGGCACAGTGGTCGTTCGGCCCTACCGATATCCAACGAATCAAAAGGACGAATTGGAACGGCAATGCACGGCCATGTTGGAGCAAGGGATTTTAGGTGTAGCAGCTCGACTTTCTCTGTGCCCGTCTTGCTTGTTAAGAAGCAGGAGGGTTCGTGGCGTTTCTACTTCGATTATCGAGCCTTGAATGATAAAACCATCAAGGATAAATTCCCAATCCTAGTGGTCGAGGAGCTCCTCGATGAACACCAGGGGGCAAAGTCTTTCACCAAACTTGACCTTCGCTCGGGTTATCACCAAGTTCGGATGGCTCCGGAAGATGTGGAGAAGATCGCCTTTCGCACTCATGAAGGGCTCTTTAAGTTTTTGGTGATGCCATTCGGCGTAACCAATGCTCTGGTGACTTTTCAAGCTTTCATGAATGAGGTGCTACGGCCGTACCTACGCCGTTCTTTACCGGTCTTCTTTGACGATATTTTGATTTACAGTTTGTCATGGGTGGATCATCTGAGGCATGTTCGGGCCGTGTTCCATCTTCTCCACCAACATCAGCTTTTCCTTAAGAAGTCTAAGTGCCTTTTTGGGGAGACATTAGTGTCATACCTTGGCCATATCATCCGGGCCAAGGGCGTCAGCATGGACCCGTCCAAAGTGGCCGGTGTGGAGGATTGGCCACGCCCTCGTTCGATGTGCGCGTTTCGTGCTTTCTTGGGGGTTGGCGGGGTACTACCAGTGTTTTATCAAGGACAATGGCACAATTGCGACACCGCTGACTCGCCTCCTCCACAGAAAGCTTTGCATGGTCGGAGGAGGCTGACGTGGCATTTGCAGCGCTCAAGGAGGCGCTCACATATGCCCTCGTGCTCCAATCGCCCAACTTTAACGCGCCCTTCATCATCGAGTGCGACACCTTTGGGACGGGGCTCGGGGCGGTGCTTCATCAAGGCGCCGGCGCCATTGCCTTCTTCTGGGACGGGGTTCGGGGTGGTGCTTCATCAAGGCGTCGGCGCCATTGCCTTCTTCAACCGGCCAATTGCCGTCCTACATACCAAATTAGTACCGTATGAGCGTGAGTTAATTGGTCTCATTCAGGCTGTTCAGCTTTGGCGGCCCTATCTATGGGGGTGTCCTTTCACAGTTCGAACAGATCATTACGCCCTCAAGTTTCTCCTCGACCAATGACTATCTATGATTCCTCAATATCAATGAGTGAGCAAATTATTTGGTTTTGACTTTGCTGTTGAGTTTAAACTAGGGCGTATTAATGTCACTGCCGATGCTCTATCAAGGAAATACACAGAATCGAGGGTCGCCTTCGCCATTATTGACCCCCTGGTTTGAGTTATTTGATGAAATCCGACAAGCAGCGTGCACGGAGCCCCATCTCTCGAGCTTATGTGCCCGCATTGAGGCCGGCGAGCTCTCGGCCCCTTGGTCGCTGGTGGATGGCGTCGTGTGCTTTGACTGGCGCACTCACATCCCGTCCACATCGCCAGTCCTCTCGACGGTTCTGGCTGCATTACATGATGGTTCACATGAGGTTATTCAGAAGACCTTACATCACTTGCATCAGAATTTCCATATCCTTCAAGATAGGGTGGTGGTGCTGGAATTTGTGTGTGCTTGTGTAGTGTGCTAGAGCAACAAGACAGAGCAGTTACAACCGGCTGGGCTGTTATTTCCCTTGGAGGTATTGTCCAGCATTTGGTCTCACATTTCAATGGACTTTATTGAAGGATTGCCAAATGTCGGCGGGAAGTCCGTCATCTTAACTATGGTGGATTGTTTCTCGAAGTATGCTCACTTCATTCTGTTGGCTCACCCGTATTCGGCTTCTTCTGTCACCCGGGCTTTCTTTGCCGAGATTGTTCGTTTGTGTGGTGTACCAGTGTATTGTGTCTAACCGGGATCCAGTGTTCACCTCACATTTTTGGCAAGATCTTTTTTCCCAATACGGCACCAAGATCAATATGAGCATGGCTTTTCATCCTCAATTAGATGGGCATTCAAAGGTGGTCAATAAGGTCATTACTATGTATCTTCGTTGTAAGACAGGGGATCGTCCTGGGTAGGGGCAGGAGTAGTCCTCGAGTCCCAGACAGGACATAGACCTTCTACTGTGCCCACCTAGACTTTAAGGTAACAAACAACATCGCTAAGTACGAAGCTTTGCTACTCGGGCTATGCAATGCATGAGCATTGGGGGGCCAAGATACTTCTCGTGAAAACAACTTCCAACGCATCCCTTGTCATATCGGCAAGAGTTACCAGGCCAAGGACCTAGCGTTGGTAAGGTACCTGGCCCTCGTTCGAGCCATGGGAAAATACGTTGGTGGCTTTACCATTTGGAGTATCCCGCATTTAGACAATGTTGAGGCAGACATCCTAGCCAAGGCGCACGCAGATAGAGCGGTCGACTGATGCCCTCTATGAGGTCCTAGTGGAATTGACAGTAATGGGGTTCCTCAAAGTGTGCACCATTTGGAAGCAATACTGGAGAAAGCCACTCATCAATTACCTTGTTGGAACTGAGCCCACTGACCCTATAGAGGCACACAGATTGGAAAACCATACATTCTCTACAAGTGTAGTGTTTACGAACCGTACATTCAATGCATGTCCAAGGAAGAAGGTGCCTACCTAGTTCACAAGATACACCAGGAGCTTTGTGGTTCTCATCTCGCTCCCCATGCCCTGGTGTCCAAGGCCTTCTGTCATGGGTTCTACTGGCCCACTACCCAATGAGACATGGAGTCCCTCATTCAAACATATGCCACCTGTCAATGGATGGGATGGGGGACAGACTTACTAACAAATGACCTGTAGCCCATACCGCCATAATGGCCACTCGCTCAGTGGGGTGTAGACCAAGTTAGCCCCTTCAAACCCAAAATGAGAGGGTACAATTTTGTTGTGGTAGCCGTCGACTACTTCTCTAAGTGGATTGAGATCGAGCCACTATCAAAAATAACCTTGGCGACAATCCAGAAGTTCATATGGAAGAACATCATATGCCAGTTCAGTGTACTGTGAGAGGTAACCGTGGACAATGGGACTCAATTTGACGCAACCTCCTTCTATAAATTCTACATAGGCTTGGATATCAACCTCTGCTTCGCATCGATCACTAACCCCAAGGCCAATGGTGCAGTGGAGAGGGCTAACGGCATCATCCTATTCGAGCTTCACACTCATCTCTTCGATCCCCCAAGGGTCATTGGATAGACGAGCTGCCAAGTCTGCTTTAGTTGACGCACACATCACTTAGTTGGCCAACAGGGTTCACCCCCATTCAAGATGTTGTATGGCGACGAGGCGTCACACCTGAGGAAATCAAGCTTAGATCTCTCAGGACCACAACCATCTCGGATGACAACACTCACAGAGTCTCATTGGAATTAGCCGCCGCCCTTCGATAGGAAGCAACCAACAACATCGACCGACACCAAGAGGCAATGGCCAAAGTGTACAACAGGGTTGTTCGGCCACAGCTCGTCCAGGTTGGTGACCTCGTCCTCAAGAAAAGGCTAATCTAGATCTTGATGGCAAGCTAAGCTCCAAGTGAGAAGGGCCCTATGAGGTCATCTGAGCCACCCGCCTAGGGTCATTCTGATTGCAGTCGCTCGATAGAGATAAACTCAAGCATAGTTGGAATATATACAATTAGCGTGCCCATGAGGAGGCCCCCATTCGCTCATCGAGATGGCACTAATTTTCAATTATCTTTTTTGTATCGAACCTATTATGATGTCCCTCACCACTAGTGTTAAGCTTGGGGCCCATAAGTATCTATGCCTTTACCGTGCATCATTTGGGCAAAAGGTCTACATTTAGCAAACTCACATCAAGACAACCAGATACTCACCCTCTGGGTTGAGTCAATGAAAACTCACACTCCAGAGCCGAGTAAATAAACGAATAATCACCCCCAAAGGGTGAGTAAACCAACAAAAACTCACCCTCCGGGCCGCGTTAACAAATGAATACTTGCCCTTCGGGGCTGAGTAAGACAACGAACACTTGCCCTTCAGGGTTGAGCCAATGAAAACTCACCCCCTAGGGACGGCGATGTCCTCGCCTCCCCCAACTACCAGGCACTCATGAGCTCCAACCAGAGTACCAATTTTTTTTCCGATGGGAGATGATGACATGCTTGCCTCCCCCGAGCTACCAGGCGCTCGCAAGTTTCATCTTGAGCGCCAAGTTTTTTCGATAGGAGATGGTGATATCCTCACCTCCTCTGAGGTACCAGGTGCTCACGAGCTTCATCCCGAGCACCATGTTTTTTGATGGGAGGCGGCTACGTCCTCACCTTCCCCAAGATACCAGGCACTCATGAGCTTCGTCCTGAGCACCACGTTTTTTACGATTGGAGGTGGCAACATCCTCACCCCTCCTAAGCTACCAGGTGCTCGTGAGCTTCATCCTGAGCACCATATTTTCTCCAATGGTAGACGACGATGTCCTTGCCTCTCCCGAGCTACCAGGCGCCCACAAGCTTCATCTCGAGTGCCACATTTTTCTGATGGGAGATGGCAATGCCCTCGCATCCCCCAAGCTACTAGGTGCTTGTGAGCTTTGTCCTGAGCACCATGTTTTTTTGATGGGAGATGGTGATGTCCTTGCCTCCCCCAAGCTACCAGGCACTCATGAGCTTCGTCTTGAGCATCACATTTTTCCGATGGCAAACAACAATGTCCTCTTCTCCCCAAAACTACCAGATGCCTGCAAGCTTCGTCCCAAGAACCACATTTTTTCGATAGGAGACGATGATGTCCTCGCCTCCCCTAAGCTACCAGGCACTTGTGAGCTTCGTCTCGAGCGCCACATTTTTCTGATGGGAGATGGTGATGTCCTTGCCTGCCTCGAGCTACCAAGTGCTCATGAGCTTCGTCTTGAGCACCACATTTTTTCCAATGAGAGACGGCGATGTCCTTGCCTCCCTAAACTACTAGGTGCTCATGAGCTTCATCCCAAGCACCACATTTTTTTATGGGAGACAGGGTAATGGAATACCCCTTGGTGGGAACCAGTAAATGAGTGGCATGAGATTTATTCTAATATTAGACAAACCAATGATAGCAAGATAAGGACTAAAGTGTCCTGATTGCCAGTAAAAGAACAAAGTGTAACTACAGTCCCTTAGCACCATTGTCGAAGGAAGTCAGGTGGCCAGTGGATGAAGCAAGGGCATCCCAAAGCCATGATAGGTCAGCTGATGTCCAAGCCAACATCGTCCCGCATGTAAAAATGAGTCCCAACATGGGGCACAAAGTATTCGCCCCTCACTGCTCGGGCCGATAGCGATGGAAATTGCAGCCAACCCTTGCCCTCGTCAACCATTCGCTTCCCAGTTGCCACTCGGACTTTGGTGCTCTACGCGGAGCCCGATGCTTAAGCTATTCAGCTCGAGGATGGTCGGTTCCCAAGCGGCCAGCGGTCAATTTAGTTCATGACACCATCGTCTACGAGGATAAAAAGGAAGCTATTGTAAACATATCATCACTGCACAACACACCCAAGAACAGCAGACCTGGAGGCCCACAACTCCATTGATAACAAGGTAGCTACACAGGGGGGTTAGCTCCCAGGGAGTACAAAAGCTACATAGAACTTGAGACCCTACTTGAAAGCTAGTGACGACAGGGATGCTAGGACATTCCAATGCGCTAAGACACAAAACCTACCAACTAACATCAGCATATTGATAATAAGCCTCACACCTGGGATGAACCTGGTGCCCCTGGGCCTCCCTCTCGCATGCCAGAGGAACCCCCTCGAACGGTTGAGCATGGGCCCAGCGGATGAGCTTGTCGAGGTAGCTCAACCCGTGCAAGCTCCAAACTCGTGAGAAGGAGCGAGCATGGTCGGTGATGGCCTTTCAGCGCACCTCCAGGTCGCGGAGGTAGATGCCTTGTACGTAGGTTCCCCAAAAGCAATGAAGTACTGGTAGCCCACCAGCCAGAGGGAAGTGAGGAGAACTTCGGTGGAAGCCTTTGCACAGTAGCGCCGAAAGCCTAGCACTGATGCCCTGGCTGCCTCACTAGTCACGCCCATCCAGGAGGTCCAAGTCTCAATGGTGATCTTTGGCGAACCAGAGGGGAGCTCCGCGGAGACACCCAATTCTTGGGTGAGGCCATGCATCGTCTTCACTATGGAAATAGCAATAGTGGTCACTTTGTGCTACTCGTCGGTGGCTTGGGATAAGATGTGGTAAAGCCACTCCACATTGGTCTCCTGCATGGTAAGCTTGCGGTGTAGTTCAGCATGTGTCCAACTCCCACTGAGTGACGACCGCCTTGCCCCTCGCTTCCTTCATGGACCTCTTGTTCTCCATTAAGATATCATTCTACATAGAAGACAGCTTGCACATGATTAGGAGGATCTGTAAGGGAAAAGGTCAAGGCCAGGAACCAAGCCCATGACTGCGTACTAAATGGATGATCTAGCTACCTTCATTAGTTCACACTCCACCAAAGTGAGCACCTACCACTTTGTCAAATGATCAACTTTGAGAGCCAAGTCTAGTTTAGCGAGCACCGCTTAGGAACTCAACCATGGGTTTGGTAAAGTCCTTAGTGGTGACGTAGCCCCTAACTAGCAAGGGAGCACTCGAGCTCCCACCTCGAGGTGTGTCTCCATGTGGCATGGGTGTGGGAATCACATGCCCGAGGCAGGGTCCTATAGATGCCTCGAAAGTGGTGACTGAGTCTGCGCCCGTCACTGCCACCGAAGTGTGTGCCAAGGTAGTACCGCAGTGTCAACATCTATAGCCCCTCCCCCGGCATCCAGGCTCCCCTGCGGGGATGAGTCAATGGGCAACGGCTTCAGCGGGGTGAACGAGTGTGGGATGCCAGTGGGCACTGAGCTTGTCGTAACCCCCCTTCAACGCCTCCCTCCGTGGGAGCTATCCAAGATGAGAGTCAAAGCAGTACTTAAGAGAGGAAGGTGGTAACCCCAGAGAAATCAGTAGGGGAGGCTAGTTACAGGACCCTTCGAACCCAGGGTGGGCAAGAGTGTAGTGAGCCATCCACTAGCGGTTTTCTCCCGGTGATGACAAGGCCCGACCCTTGGGCAAGATACTAAAACTACAAGTCCCTCCATGATTCCCATTTAGCCTCATGGGCCTTAGTAGGAAACTCAAACTTCTGGCAACTATCGTGGAGCTGGAAGGTGATCACCCCGTTTGAGGAGCATACATCGTCATAAGCATACACCACCTGGCGCGAAGCAAAGTGGAGGAAGGAGAAGAGCTCAGCTGATGGGTGCTTCACCCCGATGCTCTACATTGCCCATTCATATACCAAGAGGCGAACGAAGGAGCACAGGTTGAGGTGGGAGACCTCAAGATCAAATATGTCAAGCATGTCTTATAGTAGCCTGACCAGAGGGATACAGAGGTCAGCGTTGAATTGCGCGGTGAAGATGACAAGCATCCCTGACCCTAGGTAGGGACGGTCCTCATCGGCCTTAGGCAAGATGGCCAAGTCGGTGCTCTCGATCTTATCCTTTTTCTCTAGGAGCTCCAGAAGGTCCCTCGATGCATTGGAGTGGCCAAGGAATTGAGAGAACTAGACAGTCTTCTCAGTAGTCTCTTCCCCTCCGTCTGCTGCCCTGACCTTCATGGTGTTTTTCTGGGGATGAGCACGTTGCACCTCCTAGTAGAGGGTCAGACGGTGGCTACTGCCCTCTTCGAGGTCATGGTGAGTGGGTAGTGGGAGCATGGAGCAACAAGAAGTGTGCTACGCGTGAGCTCGAGTCAGGGGGACCCGGACAACGCCTGGAGGAGCTCTGGATGGAGTCAAGGGCAAGTCCCAGGCCGACTCCGAAAGAGGCATGGACCTCCTTGGGAGGACCCAAACAAGGCTTGGAGGTGATCCGGATGGGGTCGAGATAGTCCCAGATCGATTCCGAGAGTGGTGCGGAGGAGTTCTAGAAGGGGTTAGGAGCAAGTCCCACACTGATTCCAAGAGTGGCGCGACCACCTCTGGACGACGTGAAGAAGGCCTGGAAGGGCTCCAGACGGGGCCAGGGGTGAATTCTAGACCATCTCTGAATCGCGTGAACCACCATTGGGGGTGCGTACTAGGCCCAAGGAAGCTCTAGACGCGGTTGGGGGCAAATTCCGGACCACCTCCGGATCACGCGAACCACCATTGTGGGAAACAGACAAAGCCTGTGAGGGCTCTAGATGGGGTCGGGGTGAATCCCACACTGCCTCTGGATCGCGCTAACCAGCAAGACGTGGACAAGGCCGAGCTCTGGACGGGGTCTGGGGCGAATCTTGGACCAACTCTAGACTGCGCAGACCACAGAGCTATGGACAAGACCCGAGGGCATTTCGGACGTGGTCAGGGACAAGCTCTAGATAGACTTTGGAAGTAACCTAGACCTGCTCGGGGTGGCTGAGCGGGCAGAGTGTAGGAGCGAGCTGGAGGCGCATTGGACATAATGAGGCAAAGGGAGAAATGGGGAATTGAGGAAATGGGGATTTGAACTCCATAGACAGGTGGTAGCATGGGTATTTAAAGGCAAAATGTAGTCCAAGGCGGAACAAGTTCATCTAGCTCCCCTAAGGAGGTTTCGTAGCACAGTGTACGCTCGGCTCGTAGCATAGTGCGCACTTTGCTCACCGCATAGTTCACACTCGGCTCACAGCGTAGTGCATACCCGGCTCGCATTATAGTAAATGTCCAGCTTATAGCATAGTAACTGAAGGAGGTTGCGTCGCATAGTAATGCTCCTCGTGATGCGTGCTATCCCAAGACCGAGTCCGCGTTGGGTCAAGAATGAAGTCCACACCATTCTTGGGAATGTGGTTCGCTATGCCTGCTGCCTCGGCCCTTCCAGCGCATTGACGAAGCCTTTCGAGTGTCTTGAGAAGGATGGCTTAACCCTGACATTGCTCAGACTAGCCTTAATAGCTTTGTCTTAGTCGAGCCTCGTCCTGACTCGGTGGCTGAATGGACAATGATCTACCACCTGGTACCACCTGCAATCCTACCACCTGGTACCACCTGCAATCCACATGAAGTATAAGGCGTTTTAATGTGTCGGATGGCAGGTTATCAGGGGAGCCATTGGGCTGAGGCCGTGAGCCAATCCCTTTTACTACTCGGTGTGCCAGCCTAGGCGGGTGATTCATGACCACCCGGATCGGCGAGGGGTTACTATTGAGGGAGGGTCCCTGCGCTATCTCAGGTCGCGAATAACTTCGGCCAGGCAAGAGGTGCACCACCACAACCCTGGCTTTCGTCAAGTGGAACCCCATTAGGGGTTCAACCCCGGCTTGGGTGCCCACCTAATGCAATGGACGAAACTACCCTTAGGAGTAAAGTCCTGAGGGCAGTATTGTAACTTCACGCGTCTCCCCTTCCAACTCTATAAATAGCACCCCTTGTAAATGGGGTGGACTCCTCCACCGGTAATACTCACACGCATATGCAATACATTTGTACATTTGTGTTCTTGTTGAGTCCCCCTTTGCATCCTACCTATGTGCATATTTGACGTTTTGAATGAGATGTCCAATATTTGTACTTAGATTAGCTTTTAATAGTGCAGATCAAATTATTCGTATATCTAAATGGTGAAAAGAACATAAATATATAATAGAATAAGTTAATGTGTTATTTGAAAAATGTAGCTAGATTTTAGTGGTTGACTGAGCCATCATTATTCAGTCCAATAGCTATAGGTAATTCTCATTCTCCTACTTTAACACTAGTTCTCATTTGATTCCTCTGCAAATTATTTCAGAAGAGGCATTTTTCGAGTGACCTTAACCTCTATCAACTCTGTCTATGCAATGTATTCCAATATGTAAACCAGATAAAAGAAACAATCAATGTCGTCAGGGTCTGAAGGTGCATGCTACTTTGATGATGAAGACTTTGATAAGCGCATAAGAAGGCATATATGGCGCACAGATGCGGCCTTGGTCGTCAGCTTTGCCTTGGTGGCAATCCTTGTCGGAGTAGGTTCCTACAGTCGTCGCTACCGGCGTCATGCTTTGGTCCGCCTCCTTTCTCTTGGAGCGTCAGCGTTGTTCCTACCGATAGTTTCCTACGTTGCCTCCGGCATCGGCAAGGAAAACTGCAGCTTGCCTGAGGAAGTCTCTGAATGCTTGGACGACAGCACATTCTTTCTGCTAGCGTGGGCAAACCTTGTCCAACTCGTCGGGGCCAATAGCTGCACAACAATTGTGGCCGATGATGATGAAGGTCGAAATATTGGTCCTACCATGCAGCTTCTTGTTGGTGCAATCTGGATCTCATACCTTGCAGTCTATGATTTCAAAGAGTACGAGTACTCTGATCCTACCTTTGTTTATTGCCTCATTTCGATACCATGTGTCCTTAGTCTTGTCAAAATCTTGCTCAAGTTATATGCCTTTGAGGAGGCACGACGCTCGTTTGTGTTATGAATATTGTGTATATTGATATGAGACCCAAAGGGCTATATATATAGGAGAGTACAAGAGGATATGCCACATAGAGATAAGGCATATATGGAATAGAATGCAAACTCTATACCCTAATACAACTCTATCTCCTTAACACCCCCCTCAAATGCAAGGCGTATGCAATAGCATTGCATTTGAAAAAGGAGTTAACACTAAAACAAGAAAAATCCAAAGTTCGAGTCTTGATGATGTCGTCGTTGTGTGCAGCCTTTGAATAAACTGTCAAATCAAACCGAAGAGGAATAGATAGAAGCATGACGGCGCAGATCGAAGCCCGAGATGGCGGCGGCGCAGTGCACAAGAAGCGCAACGGAGGCGCAGTGCAAAAGATCTGGCCTGGCGCAACAGCCAAGAGGTGGAAAACGGCGCAGAGAGGCCGGATCCGAGGCGGCGGCGGCCGAATCCGGGGGAGAGTCAGCCTGGAGCGGCGGCGGCTCGAGCAGTGACGGCGGCACGAGGATCCGTCAGGAGGCGGCCGGATCTGGCCCGGAGGCGGCTGGATCCGGACTTGGCGGCATCGGAGGTGAACCTGGCGACGGCGGTCGAGGCGACAGCGGCATGGATGACGGCTCGGCAGCCTCGAGCAGCGGCTCGAGAGGAAGATCAGGAGACGGCGACCGATTGGCGACCGCGACCACGACGGCGGCTTGGATCTGGAGCGGAGGTAGCCGGAAGAACGAGGATCTGCGCGACGGCGACCAAGAAGAGGCGAGCGGTGACCTCAGGCGGCCGTCTCTGGCCCCTCGGGAGGCCGGATGCGTCTGGGATCAGGCACGGGTTGGAGGGATCCGGCGGGGACGACGACTGCCTGGAGGAGATGTCGGCGCGAGCTTCGGACTGCCGGAGGCGCAGGTGGCACAGACGGCCCAGAGGCGGTCCTTGAGATGGCCGCCCCCGGGAGAGGAGATCGATTCTCCCGGGGGCAGCAGCAGCGGAAGTAGATCTAGGTTAGGGTTTCAACCTAAGCTCTGATACCATGTTATGAATATTGTGTATATTGATATGAGACCCAAATGGCCATATATATATAGGAGAGTACAAGAAGATATGCCACAGAGATAAGGCATATATGGAATAGAATACAAACTCTATCCTAATACAACTCTATCTCCTTAACAGTTTGCACTTGGACGCAACCCTCGTCTTATCGCTGGATACATGGACCAGTTGCAAGACGAGAGCCCGCATGTACCGGGAGATGAGCTAGTAATTCCACTAGTAGTTATGGGAGAGGATATGCAACAGGTAGAGGTGAAATGACAGCTTGGTCATCATCAACAGAGTTAGAAATGTGGCATCAACAGATGACATTTTGAGCTCAAGGCCACCACTCAAAGATCTATGCTCGTCATTCTCATTGTTCAAGTTGCTGCAACGAAGATTTGCTAGGTGCCCAGTTGTTGAGGTGGGCGGGATTGTCCCCAAATTCGTGCTTAATTTACTTGATGGTGACCCTGAAAGCATTCTCAGGATGGTTGCAGATGAGCTATCTTGTGCTTGTGATTTTTATTATTCATGCCTCCCAGTCTCCTATTCAAGCTTGTGGTTACCCATCTTAAACAATATATTCTCAATCTTCGGCATAGACTGCTTAGGTGCTGGGATAATGCTAGTACGATACACGTCCCGGTCATCACATGGATACTCTCGGATATACTGCCAGTTGAAGTGCGATGAAGATGGTGATCATGGAATCGGCTTTGGAAATATTTTGTTTCCAGTGGTGCTGACATTCTTTCTTGTGATAGCAGTGCTGCTTGCTGAGGCATGGGAGATTATCTCCTACATGTGCTCCAATTGGACCAAAGTTACCTTGGTTTGCTACTACATAACCAAAACCCAGTGGTAGCAATCTCCTCTCATGCGGAGATTGATTCGTTTTATGCTGCAGTGTAGATGCAATCTCTTGTATAACTGGGGCGATAAGATGGGTCAAACCTCCATATTGGACACCAACCTGAAGATTGGCTTGGTTGTCAGTCTTAGGCGTCTGCTCCGACTGCCCGACCAAATGAAGCATGTGAAGATACCAACACAGGTGAAGGTTGCCATTTTCGACACGCTCAAAACAAGCAATTGGAGACTAAGCAATGGCATTGCATCCCTTTAACATTTCTAGATTGGCAACAATTTTTTATGGACTTGCAATGGAGAAGGTTTATCTGATGTTATTATTGTATGGCACATTGCAACTTGTATGTTCGAGATCAGGCACCCGTATGCCCCCCAGTGCCCATTCAATCAAAGATAAGATCATTGCCACTCGTCACATTATTGTGCATATTTGCTAGCATCTGCCTCTGAACTACTTCCAGATGACAAGGCATGGTCGAAGAAATCATACAAATCTGTCAAGAAGATTGTCGAGTCTATTTTCAGCAGCGTCGATGAGAGGCCTTTGGAATATGAGCGCATAATATTATTGCTGGGTGAAAAATCTAAGGACAACAAGGTGCTGGATAGAAAACTGGACACAGGTTTGTGTTGCGATCAAGCTGCAGCTTTTCTGTTTCTTCTTCCTATTCTATTTATAGCAAAAAGGCCTAAATGGCTGGTTACATCCATGCAGTACTAACTGCCATATTAATGCAGTACTAACTGTTTTATTACTCAGTCTAAATACCCTGAAAACTGAAGTCTAAATGTTCTGAAAATTGACTCCTAAATGCCCAGAAAACTGAAATATGACACATACACACAGAGGATTACTCTAACAATACTCCCCCTAATCCTTGTGTGCTAACTCTGAATTTATTCGGACCATTCCAATTCTTGCACGTAGCTCTTGGAATTTGACTCGCCCAAGTGCCTTTGTTAAAATGTCAGTGAGTTGGTCCTTGGTGCCGATGAAATCAGCGCTGACACTCCCATCTTCCATGCAGCCTCTGATGAAATGGTAACGAAGGTTGATGTGCTTGCTGCGTTCGTGGAAGACCGGGTTCTTGCTCAGCGCCAAAGCAGACTTGCTATCCACCTTCAGCTCGACCATCTCAATTTGTCTCCCATGGAGTTCACCAAGTAACCGAGCTAACCAAAGTCCTTGCGTCGCGGCAGTAGTGATAGCTACATACTCCGCCTCACAAGATGACAGTGCCACCACCCTTTGCTTGAGCGATTGCCAACTCACCAGATTGTTACCCAAGAAGATCAGCGTGCCGCTCGTGCTCTTTCTTGTGTCGATGTCGCCGGCGTGGTCGCTGTCGCTGTAACCGATCAGCCGCGCCTCTCCATCCTTCCACCCATAGTGTAGTCCGTAGTAGATTGTGCCGGCGACGTAGCGGAGGATATGCTTCACGGCTGCCATGTGCTCCTCCGTTGGCTGCTCCATAAAACGACTCACAAAACCAACGGCGAAAGCCAGGTCTGGCTGTGTGTGGATGAGGTAGTGGAGACTGCCAACGATGCGCCGATACTCCGTGGCGTCTACCTCCATGGCCATGTTGTCTCGACTGAGCTTGAGCCTCTCCATTGGAGTGTGAGCTGGATTGCAACCTTCCATGCCGCTTAATTTTAGAATCCGTGCGGCGTAGTGCGCCTGGCCAAGACTGATGCCGCTGTTGCCCTGCTGCACTTCAATTCAGAGATAAAATGATAGCAAACCAAGATCACTCATCTGGAATTTGATCTTCATCTCGCCCTTGAATTCCTCCATCGCCTGCATGGATGACCCGGTAATGATCAGATCATCCATGTAGACCCCGACGAGCAGAGTCGTGCCACTGCGGCTGCGCCGGTAGATAGCATGCCCGTGTTCACTCTGCTTGAAACCAAGATTCTTGAGTATGTGGTCGAGCTTCGCATTCCAAGCCCGCGGCGCCTAGCACAGGCCATAGAGCGCTTTGCGCAGCCTCAGGACCTTCCCTTCTCCGGCGGTGATGAACCCTGGCGGCTGCTTCACGTACACCTCCTCCTTCAGTTCTCCGTTGAGGAATGCAGATTTCACATCCATGTGGTGGACAGGCCACCCCTCCTGGGCAGCAACGGCGAGCAGCAACCGAATGGACTCCATGCAGGCAACGGGAGCAAACACTTTGTCGAAGTCAATGCCGGCCTACTGGACGAAACCCCTCACAACAAGCCACGCCTTGTGTTTGATCTCCACACCGGCCTTGTTTTTCTTCAGCTTGAAAACCCACTTGAGACCGATCGGGCGGTGGCCGTGCGGCAGATTGACGAGCTCCCATGTCTTGTTCCGTTCAACAGTGTCAATCTCCTCACGCATGGCCGCACGCCACACCTCATCTTGTTCAGCCTCGGCAAATGAGCATGGCTCGCCCGCGCTTGCCAAATGCAGTTCAGCATCATCCAACTCCCGTAATGCGAACCCCGACGTCGCAGCTTCACCCCCGATTAGATTTTCCAAAGTGCGGTACTGCACCGGTGTGTCACCGTGCGCTGTGTCAAGCCTGGTGGAGTCGTTCGCTGGTGGTGAGACAAATTCCGGCGCAGGCGGGGTCGAAACGGGAGTTGTCACTGGAGTGCTTGGAATGGCTGCTGTGGGCGACGCTGGAATTGGCGGTGAAGTAGTCCGAGCTCCTTGCGCCTGCTGGACAGACTCGTCTCCCCGTCACTTGGCATTGGAGTCGCCGCAGCCGCAACATGGGTGAAGGTGTACTCGATGGTGAAGTCGCTGGCGGGATGCGCACCGTCGCAGTTTTCCGCCGCCCAATTCCAACCGCGATCCTCGTCAAACACGACGTCGCGGGCGATGCGTACGCGCCGCGTCATCGGGTCCAGAAAACGGTATGCCTTCATCCCGTCCTCGTAGCCGATGAAGATGACGAGGGTGCTGCGGTCGTCGAGCTTGCGAAGATGACCCTGCTCCTTCACGTACGCCAGGCAGCCGAATGTACGAAGAAATTGGACCGCCGGCTTGCGCCCGTGCCACGCCTCATAGGGCGTTTTCCCGACGAGGCTTTTGGTGGAGGATCGGTTGAGGAGGAACACCGCCGTAGTCACTGCCTCCCCCCAAAAGTCGGCCGGCATGCCCCTCTGCTTTAGCAACGCGCGCGCCATGGACACCACGGTCTGATTCCGCCGCTCGACGACGCCGTTCTGCTGCGGGGCATAGGGCGCAGAGAAGTGGCGCTGCATTCCTTGGTCTGCACAGTAGGCGGCGAACTCCAGAGACGTGAACTCGCCACCGTTGTCCATCCGCCCGCTTTGGAGCTCTTCCGCTGCCTAGATCCTCTTGATCGCGTTAGGCGCCCCAGTCTTGGTCGTGAGGAGCACAACCCACATGTACCGGGTGGTGTCATCAACCAGCAGCAGGAAATGACGCCTCCCGCCCGGTGTCGCCGGCGTTATGGGGCCACAGAGGTCACCGTGGACGAGTCCGAGCGACTCCTGCGCGCGATACTTGGATTGCTTCGGGAATGCCGCACGCCGGTGCTTGGTGACGACGTAGGTGTCGCAGAGCTGCTCTACGTGTTCCAACCGTGGCAGCTCGCGCACCAGTCCATGGCGGCTTATCTGCTCTAGCAAGTTGAAGTTGATGTGACCAAAACGGTCGTGCCAGTGCCAGGCGTCGTCGTGGCGTGCGGCAAGGCAGATCGGGTGAGCGACCTCTGGACGAAGCACGTAGAGGCGATTTTGACCCGGTTGACCTCAGCGAGGAGATGACGCTACCGGTCCCAGATCCGCAGCACGCCGTCCTCAATCAGAATGCGCGAGCCGCTCTCGTCGATCTGCCCGACGCTGAGGATGGAGTTCCTCAGCTGCAGAATATAGTAGACACCACTGGGTGCTTTGTGCTTTCCATTCTTGCCGGCGAAAATCACGGTGCCGCATCCGTGGATGTCGACGAGGGAGCCATCGCCGAACTTGACGGTGCTAGCCACCGCGCGGTCGAGCTCGGCGAAGATGTCGCAGCAGCCCGTCTTGTGATTTGTTGCGCCGGTGTCGAGGTACCACCATTCCAGGTGGTCGCCGCCATCACTGACGCCGAGGAGTGCCTAGCTCGTGGCTCGTCGATGTGGAGTGGTACAGCGATGCTGACTTGAGCCATGAGGAGCGCTGGCTCTTCATCCGCCTCCTCTGCCTGGGCCAGATAGGCCCGTTCCTTCTTGGGCTGTCGGCAGTCCCTGGCCCAATGGCCACGCCGCCTGCAATTTCGGCACTTATCATTGCGTGGCACTTCCTTTGCATCGGCGCCATCGCCACTGCTCTTGTTTCGCATGCTCGCGACCACCGATGGCTCCTGCCACCGCCGCGGCTGGAATTGGTGGAGCCCTTGCTCGGCTGGCGATCTTTCATCCGCTCCACCCACTTCTCCTCGGTGAGGTAGAGCTTGCCAGGTTCTCGTGGCAGCTCCAGCGACTCGAGGCGGTCTTCCGCCGCCTTCAGATGCCCGGTTACTTCCTCCAGTGACAGCTCGGAGATGTCGAGCAGTCTCAATCGACAGTGCGATCTGCGAGAACTTGGGCGGCACATCCCGTAAGAATTTCCCAACTACCTTTGATTCGTCGATTGATTCTCTGAGTGTGGCAAGGCTGGTGACGAGATTGGAGAGGCGCAGCGCGAAGTCGTCAACATTTTCCCCGTCGCGGAACGAGATGGCCTTGAATTCCTTCCTCAGCTGCTGCGCCTTGCCCTTCCTGACATGCGTCATTTTTGCACATATTTTGCCATCATTTTACCCTCATATTTTTCGCATTTAGGACTATTTATCACCATTTACACGCTTTTCTATAATTAATTGCTTAATTTGGATCATTTTACATTTTTATGCTTTTCCGCAGGCCGGCGCGATCGAGGCGCAAAAACGACATATTTGGCATTCTAGGGCTGCTCCGTACAGTTGTACGTGTCGTCATGGATGTGTAGGATCTATCCGCGAAGAAATCGGAGCTCTGGAGGTCTAAATCGGAAGAAATGAACAGAGGTGGCCAGTGGGCCGGGCCGGGCCGGCACGGCACGGGCCCGGGCTCGGCACGGCCCGTTTAGGCACGGCCCGTTAAGGCCCGTGTATTAAACGGGCCGTGCCGTGCCGGCCCGGGCACGATTAAGGCTAAACGGGCGGCACGGCCCGGCTAGCCCGTTTAGCCGAAAAAAAAGAAAAAATTAAGAAAAATTGTAGAAAATTCAAAAAAATTGTAGAAAATTCAGAAAAAAATATAGAAAATTGTAGACATTGTTAATCATAAAAATAAATATTTGCAATGATATAATGAGCTTTATTAATTTATTAAATTACATGGGATGGCTGCCTCATTAAAAACTTTACCAAGTAAAAACTCAATTTGAGAAAACCTTGGTAAAGAAAAAAGAGTACAGCCTATAAAGCTCATTATTGACCACATGTGAAAGAAAAATATTGAAAATCCTATTCATTGCTATCTAAATACAAATTCTCAAAAGATTCTTCTAAATATTTATTATCTGCAGTATGTTGGAGTCTTGATTCAGCCTGTTCCCAGTCTTTGACGGTCATAAGTACTTCGACCATCTCGTTGGAGAGACTTGTTTGTCGCTCCTCGATTATTCTTCCGGAAAGACTGAATGCTGACTCCGAGGAGACTGTAGAGACAGGAACAGTCAACACATCCCGCGCTAATATGGATAGCACTGGATATGATACCTTCTGGGTTTGCCACCATGAGAGGATGTTCAACTCCTGCTCGAAGCTGACGCTATCATTGTTGAGATAGCTTGATAGGTCTCCAGTGTTTTGTCGCCTTCCTCCTCCTAACTGCTGTGTACCTGCACCTGCACGAGAACTAGACGAAGAACCAAAAATCTTGCCCCATTGCATAGCCCCCCTAGAGGTGCTAGGGACTACCGGGGGTCTTTCTAAACGCACAGATCCAAATTTATTTTCATATTTATTATATACCTCATTTAATTTATCCTTAACTTGTGTATAGTATGAACAATAGTCTAAACCGGTAGCCTCACTTAAAACTTGTAAAACATTTATAAATCCTTGGAGTTTGGCCCTAGGATCCAAAATAAAAGCAAATGCATATAAAATAGGAATTTCGCCCCAATATTTTAAAAACTTAGATTTCATGGCACCTACAGCATCCCGTAGTATAGGATCATTTTCAAAAGCCTTTAGGTGAGTGGCAATTTCAACAATATTATGAACAATCATGGGAGATGTAGGGTAGTATACTCCAGAAAGACAAACTGTAGCTTTATGAAAAATTTCTAGAAAGGAAAATATTTTTTCACCAACATCCCAATCGTCCTCAGTAAGTTCAGGGTCTCTAACTTGGGTTCTACTTGAGGAGCTACGAGATTGATGACTTTGGGTGTGAAGGAAAACAGATACAGTGCTCTTATGTGGCAATATATGTTTAAGCATAAGATAAGTAGAGTTCCATCTAACAGGCATGTCTAAACCAAATTTTCTAGGACGAACATTCATTGCTACGCAAAAACTCTTATATGCGGCTATTCGTTGGTTAGAACAATTAATAAATGAAATTGCATCTCTAAAAGAATTAATACAAGCATCTAATCTTTTTAAACAGGATTTAACAATAAGATTAATAATATGACAAGCGCAACGTTGATGCAATAAGAAAGACTGTGCATAATTATTAAACAAAGGAGTAAGAATTTCCATAGCTTTAGTGTTTGCAGCTGCATTGTCTAAAGTTATGGAAAAAATCTTATCCGTGAGACCAAAATCTTCTACAACTTTAATAATGTTTTCTGCAATATTTTCAGCATTATGTGAAACATTAATTAATTTAAATCCTATAATTCTTTTTTCCATTATCCAGTCATCATTAACATAATGAGCAACAACACTAATATAGTCCTCTCTAGCCCTACCACTCCATATGTCGGATGTCAAAGCAATAGAGAATGTACATGTATGAAACATTTCTTTCAATTTATCACGACAATTGTTATAATATTTAATTAAATCTCTAGTTGTTGTTTGCCTAGATACAGTACTAAATCGAGGGTTATGAGCAGTCTTAATATATTTTTGGAAAGCATCAGATTCACCAAAATTTAAAGGTAAATCTTGAGAAGCAATTAATCTACAAAGAGATTCCCGAGCTACCTCTGGGTTGTACTCCCACGTACGTACCGAGCCGTCGGGGTTATATTGCAGGTTAGTCTGGCGCATTTGTATTCCTTGCTTTTTCTTGCAGCTTGCAGCATGTCGTTGTAGATGACCCGTACCACCTGAAGATTTTGCAGTCAATTCATTACCACAAATTTTACAAACAGCATACCTCACTTCAGTTCCATCACTGTCGGTCTTGATCTTCTTGTCGAAATCATTCCAAACTGTTGATGTACTAGTTCTTGTTCTTTTTGCACCCGTGCTTTGGGTCGTGGATGCACTTGTTGAGCCAGCAGAAGATGGATCGATTGGAGCCTGCGCCACCGGGGCCGTCGTTTCTTCGGCATCTCCAGTTTGTACATGTGGACCTTCCGCGGATGGATATGCTTGTTGAAACGATTGCACATCCTCCGCCGTGAGCCCGTATTCGGAGAGTTGAAAATCGTAGTTCTCCATTAAACCTACAAATAATAACAAAAAATTAAACCAACAAATAATACCAAAAAATTGAAATAAGACAGCATTATTACCTCCTTTGCAGCTCTCACAAAAAAATTTGAAGATTTTTGAATTTTCGGAATTTTGCCCGAATTTTGACCAAATTTGCGCTAACACTTTCAGATTTTTCACAGCTAAACCGAGAGAGAAGAATGAGATTTGAGGTGTGGAAGATGGAGGCCGGATGCCCCCCTATTTATAGGAAAAATTTCAGATTTTTCCCGAATGTTTTGCTATTTTTCCCGAATTTTTCCCCCCAACGGTCACAAAAAACGGCTATTTTTTGAAATTAACGGGCCGGGCGTGCCGTGCCGGGCCGGCGCGGCCCGTTTAGTGCCGTTGGGCGGGCCGTGCCGTGCCGGGCCGGCACGGCCCGATTTCTTAACGGGCCGTGCCGTGCCGGCCCACCGTGCCGCGCCCTCGGCCCAGGCACGGCCCGCCCCGCCGTGCCGGCCCGGCCCGCCTCACCGCCGTGCCGTGCCGTGCCCGGGCCGGGTCTACAGTGACGGGCCGTGGTGCGGCCCGTCACGGCCCGGCCCATTTGGCCACCTCTAGAAATGAAATTGGAAAAGGACCTAATTGTAAACCCTAGATTTCCCAAGGACTAAATCGCAAATTTCCAAAATCCCCACCATCCCAAAAGCCGCCGCCGCCTGTGGAGAGCTGGAGCCTGGCACTTCTTCTTCGCTAACCCCGTTTGCTACCCTCCTCTCTTCTTTAGCTCCGGCCGGCGGCGAGGCCAGGCCGGCTCGCCACCGCGCCACCAACTCCCGTGCGCCCTCCTAGCTCTTCTTCCGCAGCACCCGCGCGCCGCCGCACCTTCCATCCGAGCCGCCATCCCGACGCCAACGCCGGTGACATCTCCAAGCTCGCCGGCGGCCAGCACTTCTCCATCCACCGCCGCCTACTCTTCCGCATCCCCCTCTGCGCCTCCCTTCTTGCTCTTCCCGCAGCGCCACCTCTTCCGCCTCCATATCACTCCCGTGCACCACTTCTTCCCCAAACCGTGCCGCCAAGATCCCCCTGCTGCCTCGCCTCTTCTCCACCTTCTCCGCTTCCCCCCCCCCTGCCTCACTTCTCCACCGCCGCGCCTCCATTCTTCTCCTCTCCGGCCACCCGCACTACACTGCCTCCCTTCTTCTCCTCCTACTTGCCCGCCTCTCCCACATCCGCGCCGCCGCCGCCTCCCTCTCATCTGCGCCACCGCGCCACGGCTCCCTCTACCCTCTCCTCTCCTCCCTCCTTCTCTACCTCCGGTCGGCGCCGCCGCCCCATCTACTTCCGCCTCCTCTCGCCTCCCTTCTCCACCAGTGCGCCCCCGCACCTCACAGCACCGCGGCCATCTACTTCCTCCCGGCCGCCTCTTCTTCTCCACCCGCCGCTCTTCCAATCCGCCACCCCACTACTGTGCATCTCGGCCGCCTCCCTTCTTCTCCACATCCGGCGCGCCACCACATCTCCCTCCTCAGCGCCATCGCCTCACCGGCTACTTCAACCGACTGCACCGACCTCCTCTGCAGCGGCGACATCTCCACGGCTTCTTCCTCTACAACGAGCGCCGCCGCCGGCCACCACTTCATGGACGTCGCCTGCATCTCCACCGACTCCTCCTCCCTCGGCCGCAGCTCCACCGCCGACAACTCAGTCCTCCTCTGCTTCCTCTCCTTCTTCGGTTCATCTCCAGATCCCCCCTTTATCTCTTTATTGCTCATTTTTGCATGTTGCTATATAAACTGTGAATGTTAATTTTGCACTGTGATGTATGAGACCAGTGAGTATGTTATTGTGCTCTGTTTTGTTATGGTGAATTATGCACTGTGATGAATGCTTGTGCTCACTGAGATGTTATTTGAGATTAGGTGTTAATTCGTTCATGTGATTTTGCATTTTGAGCTGTTAGTAGTATTTTCAGTAGTGCTAATTATCATATGTGGTGGTCAGTTTGTAATCAGTACTCGTGTAGGCTTGTTTATTTGTGATCAGTTTTGTGTAGGGTCTGTTCTGTGCTGGTCCTGTTGTCCGTTAGTATATGTGTGTTAGTATATGTGTATGTTTGAGTTGCGCTATTTAGCTAGCCGGCGACCGTTCCCTTCCCCTTGCTGTCTCGATCCTCTCCCTTGCTTCTAGACTACCTTTTCTTTCCGCGGTCTGTCGACAGTTAGATTGTGTGAGTGTTTGTCGTAGTTTGTTGTGTCGTCGTGCGCCGTCGCCGTCTAGTTAGCTGTCGACCGTCTTCTCCCTCGCTCTCTCTCTACTCCCTCCCTGCTTCTAGACTCCCCCAGTGCTTCTCGACTTCCTCCTTCTGTCTCGCAGTCGGTAGTTAATTGGATCGTCGATCGGTAGTCATGTCATCGTTCTTGTAGTCGTTGTAGTTTGTGTGTGTTTTGTGTAGTCAGTCGTCGTGTCGTTCGTTCGGTCGTACGGCGTCTATTCGTACGGTCGTTCGTCCCGTCGTCTTTCGTTTGTATAGTCGCTCGTCGTTTCGTCCGTGCGAGTTAGAGTTCGTTTTGTAGTTCGTTCGTTCGGTTGATTCGGTGGACGTTTTAGGTTTAGTTCTCCCCTGTTTCGTTTGACCTAGCTTTAGCTGAGCATCGGTAGCCTCAGTCTAGTCCCTGTGGAGAACACGACACTCGCCGCTATTTCAGTGGCAACCCGTGCACTTGCGGGTGTGCTATTTTTGCACGATCACTTCCGCACGCGGTCACTCCCGACGCGCATGGCTCGGATCGCCTCCCACGCCTCCTGTGCAGTCCGCTTGACGGCGAGACCGGACATCATCTCCGGGGGCACGGCGTGGAGGATGGCCTCCAGCGCCATGCGATCTTCCTGGAAGTTGTCGGTGCCGTACTCGATCGTGTCCCAGAGCCCTCGGGCTTACAACATCACCTTCATGAGGAGGCTCCACTAAGCGTAGTTCGTCCACGTGAGCGTCGGGTACTTTCCGCCGCCGACTTCCTTGACCACTCGCTCGATGACAACTTCGCGTCCACCATGCTCACGGTGTCGCGGTTGTCTCGGCGGTGGCGTAGGCGAACTGCGTCGGTTCTGGCCACCATGATAGGTAATCGTACCACATTATAGGTGTTATATTTTTATACCTCACGATAGAATTGGATTATGTACATAACTCACTTTTGCAGGGTTATGTGAATAATATGGCCCATTGTGTATGTGATGCATGTATGAGTTTTTCATGGGCTGCGTGTCATGCTAATTTATAGCCAAGGGTTACATATTATTGTATAACGGCCTACATGTCGACTTGTGATGCTTGATATTTTCATATGTAATTTATTGTTAGCTGTTTGCTAAGTAGATGAATGTGGTGACCTTAAGCATTAATGGCTTGATGGACAGGAAGCGTGGTGATGGAGTTGCCATGCTAAGAGTCATACTATCTCACAGTTTAATATGATTTAACTATGAATGGTTTTATGTCCCTATTATTATATTATTCATGTTATTATCTTGGATTTTTTTAACATGTAGAATAATATCCCTCTAGAAAAATTAAGTAAAACTTGATGTCCTTCTAATTGTTTCACCTATCAAGATTTTGATCATTAACTGGTAGGTCTACTAAAGTAGGGTGCCATTAATTATCTCAATAAAACATGGTAAGTGTTAGATACTTCATGTATAATATTAATTTAACTTGACCAGGCTATCAAAATAGTTTTCGGCCTAGGGGCATAGTGTTGAGGTTGAGACATATGGATGCTACTCAATAAACAAGAGTTACATGTGATGTAATTAGTAAGGAGTTGCTTATCTACATCGCTAGATTTCTAGCATTGATGCCAAAGCTCACTAGGACTTTGTGAAATATAGATCTTGACTCACTATATGTTATTAGAGGGTACATGTTTTTTACACATATAGTAGGACAATCTTTTGTTAAATTGTTTGCCTCGTTAGCCCCCCACGCCACGCAAGCATGGTCCTAGTCCACCCTGGACCAGGCGTCGTCCATGGAACTGGTCCATAGACCTAGGCCCACTCGCCAGCTTCTTGGTCTTATTTTCCTTAAGAAAAATAATTTGGCCAAAATTCAAAAACCCTTGTTGACATCGTCGTAACGCAATAATCTCCATTTTCCATTAGAAAAATAATTCAGCCAAAAATCAAAATCCATGCTGATGTCATAATTAGCTTTTCCTTTAGGAAAGTAAATCCAGAAATTCCATTTAATCATTTCTTTCTCATTTTCTTAGTTTTAAAACTTTCAAGAGCCTGTTCTCCTTAATCCTAACTCCAAATAAACCTATTCTTTTTTCGAAATTCATCTAAAATCTCAATATACCCATTTATGCCTTTATTTTGAATTTTGGAGTTCATTAGAATTTTATTTAGTTTATTTGGTTAGTTTCAAGTGTAGACTACGATGTTTCCAAGAAGTACTACTTCGATGACTTTCAACAATCTGCGGAGCAAGACAAGTTATACACCTTGACTATGTTGATCCTAGTTTGCAAATAAAATTACGTTGTTTCAAATTATTGTGCTTACGTTTATGCAATGTATTTCAATTCCAATTTTTAAGACTTAGTTAATACCTACCTGTTTTGACACCTTTGATATTGCAAATCTTTACACCTCGACACCTTAGATAAAACTCACTAGTTGGTACATTAATACAATATTGACTAGTAAAGTTTTGTAGCAACAGCTTAGATATGCTTAGAAATAATCCTAAGTTTGGGATAACTTTTTCGCATAAAATGGTGAGTTTACAAATATATTCTTGACTTTGGTGAGTCAAGAAAGACTGTGAAATGTTTGATAAAGTAAAATATGAAACTTGGTTTAGACTTAGGAAAATAATTATGTGGTGGGTGCTTGTTGGCATGCGTTGTTGCTCGGTTGCTCAATGTCGGTGCTTGGCACAAGTGGTATTTGGAAAGTCTGCCTAAGTCAATTAATGACCAGTATGTGAGCTACTACTACAAATCCCTATCATACTATCATAAGACTGGTATATGATAGCCCTGTCTATCTAATTTGCGGGTTTCAACCTGAGTCTTGCTATAGGTTGAATGTGAGTGTGGAGTAGGCGTGAGAAGTCTCACACGACACAAGAGGAGCCCCAACTTACTGGATTCTATGTTGTGGTGAAGCCTTAACGGAGGCATGCCCAAGTTGATGGCTTTGCATTGGAAAGACCTTGTTATGATTTTCTCAATCGCACGCCTTTGGAAGCGTGTAGTGGCTGACATTGTGAGTTAATCATATCTCATGGATAAAGTCCACCTCTACAGAGTGTATAACCTATCCTGGATAGCTGTGCCCACGGTCATGGGCATGCCGAGTAAAGTTTTTTTATAGATTAAACCTTATTTTCGAAAAACTGGTTTAAATGAACCCATTGGAATTTTTTGGAGAAAGATGGTCCAGGTGGGATACTAGTAGTTATGTTAGTGTTAGGTTGGACATGTGCTAACAGTATTAATTTCCTTATATTACTATTTTTACTTATTGTATTGAATTCAATAGATTCACATCTATTTACTGTATTTATTTAAATTCAGCAAATAAACCCTATATGCCTTCACTTGTTGCCCTTTCATTAATAATGCATTTTCCGGTATAACTTGTGGAGTATATTTTTGTGCTTGCCCTTGCTTAACTATGTTGCTCAGAGGAGGATGACTTCGATTACAGTAAGGATCAAGACGAGTAGGCTCCGTCTTACTGTCGTTTGCCTACGGGCAGGCCTTTTGATTTGCTTCACTTTATTTACTATCTTCTACTATTATTTACTTTATATTTGGCCAATGGGACATGGAGATATAAAACTTACTCATAAGGCCCATACTCTTTTATTTAATAGAAATTGTCATTATGTATGATATGTTTTCCTGTTATCACTATATGCACTGGCCTTTCCTAGACTTGTGCGATTGACACAGAGGATCCAAATGTGTTGTTTCTGGGTCCAACAATTGTGCAACAACAAGTCTGGTTATGGGAAAGACCTATTCTACTAATTTGCTTAGCTCTGGTGTGAATCCTATGCAAACATATTGGTCTGTGGATTTCTGGAATTCTGATGTGATTGGTGGGAGTGACTCAACTGTCACTACCCTTGTGGATTTTGTCAAGAAGGGTCGTAGACTCCCTAATAATAGGGTCCCGCATTGAAAATATAGCCTAGGATGGGAATATTCTGGGGTGAGGCGTAGCCCGAGATGCGAACGATCACTATCGCTAATGTTGAGGACTCTACCTTAGAGTGGGAGTAGGCATCAAAGCTAAGCATTGTAAAAGCTTTGTTATAATTTTCTCAGCCGCATACCTACGGAAGCGTATAGTGGCCAATATTATGTGTTATCATATCTTATGAGTAAAGCTGTACAACCTCTGCAGAGTGTTAAAAACTTATTTGAATAGCCATGTCCCTGGACATGGGCAAAGTATAGAAAGGTCACACTTGCATGGTTTTCACAAAATGGTTACTGGTTACTAGTGATTAAGGATATGTTATTCTAGTTTAGAAATGGAATTCATTTGGTGATCTTGGAACTCTGGTATCTTGGTATAGACTTCTATTAATTTGGGTATGGACATAGATTGCAGAAGCAAATGGATCTCTCCCTCATGATAAACTTGATTTAAACGGGACATTTAGTTTTAGTTAAAAAATAGCTAGGTCATATGTTTGGAAACTAGCTATACTATGATATTTGACAAGTTGGTTGTATGCTAAAAGAAACATAAGACCCCCCTTGGATGAGCCCTGCACGTAGATATATACTTGCATTATGATATAGGGACTTACTGAGTATTTTTGTACTCATTGTTGCTTAACTATATGAATTCAATGCTCAAGGAGTGATCTGTAGGTGAATATTGGTCACCATCAATCGAAGGTTGGAGATGATGCCGAAAATTAGGTCGTGTACCCCAGTCGATTGCCTGTAGGCATATCTTGAGGGACTCCACTGCTAAGTGTCTTTTTTGCTGTAAGACTTTAATTGTATTTGGCCTCCCCATCCTATGATGTAAGACCTTGGCCATCTGGCCCGTTTCTGCTTATTTACTACTATACCTTTTTAGTTATACATATGTATGTATATGATACTTGCTGATGTTATTGTGTGAGCTACCTATTGATCCAGGGACTATATCAGAATATGCAAGAGATTCGGATAGTTAAATCTGGGTCCCCACAAAGGTGGTATCAGAGCTCTATCGACTGTAGGTCATGGCCATAGTTAGAATGGTCATTGAACTAAGGACCTTATTTTGGAAAATATATTTTACAAATAAAAATCCTTTTGAAAAATATATTGTTGATATTTCCCCTCTTATTCTCACTTATCTTAGTCTCTCTTGTATTACCCTTGATTATATTCTGAAGCAAGTGTCTGCTGATCTACTTCTTGCCCCTTCTATCTTCAAATGTTTCATTAAGAATAGTTGACAAAAATTTTATCCAAGAATTATTCCAAAATTTAATTGCCTTCTCAAAATAATAGAGATGATGTTCCAAAAGCCCGTTTATTGAAAACTTAATTTCGATTAAATCCAAAATTATACTCAAGGTTGTCCTTCTCCTTCCACCAGATTAATTTCGATTAATTGCCTTCTCTAAATAATAATCTATCACATTGTGCCATACTAATGTCGATTCATATATGTTCTTTTCAGTTGATTAAGCACTAGTATTTGTGGAATTGACAATATTAATGGTGAGCTTATGATTGCTCGATGAGTTTAGGCAATGCTCAAATAGTGTGATGGTAATTGAGTTGTTCTAGGCATTGAATTGCTAGTGTTAGTGGTCTTTCTAGGTTCGGTTGGTAGTTTTTGATTCATTACCACTGTTGTAGAGCCATTAATTGAATTTTGATAATTAGCTTGCTGTCTCTTAACTTCTGTTGTTTATTTTCAGTACACACTTGTTATCTCCTGTTAGCTGCTTATCAAGTATCTTTTAGATATCTTGTCAATTAACTGTCTGGTAAGTAGAACAGTTCCATATCTAGTTCATTTGTAGTGTTACTGTCACACTCTCAGTAAATTAAAGCCTTTATATTGAGATGGCCTTGTTCTAATACAAGTGCAGCCGACATCTGAGAGCAATAAAAAATTTAAACCTCAATTTCAACAATATGTTAATTGACTATTGTCAATCACTTGCTCTAGTTGATATGATTTCGATTATAGATGACTTGAGATTAGATTATTATCATACGATAATTTTTTTATACACTTGCTATTATTATTATTTGTTCGAAATTATATATTTTGTATAAGTATCAATTCTTTAATTATGGATAAGTTAATGCTAAATTGTTTTATTTACAATAGTTATTTATTATTTAATTTATTGCCAGTTAATCCTACGAGTCATAGTGGGTATTTTAATCGGCTGATTTTTTTTTTGGCTTTTGGCTTAAATAGAAGAGTAACAGCTTGAAGAGGTAGCTATTAGAACAAAATTTGGAAAATGGCTTTTGGAAGATGTGGACATGGAGGAGGTGATGGAGGCCGGCCGACGGCATTTGAAATGGCTTGGAGAAACCGCTTATAGAAGTCAATTTTTTCAAGTTTTGTTTTCTCGAAATAGAAGTCGTAAGCTGAAATAGTCGTAAGTCGATTTAAACGCCTTGATAAACTCATGTACAGATAGTGACTACCAGAGGCTTCCGTTCACCCTCCCTCGAAGCTCAAGCCTCAGCTACTGTGAGCAAACACGAATCACGGAATTAACAAAGATCCCGAGGACAGAATCGAAACACTGACCCCCCATGCACTCCGGCCCACATAGATCTGCGCCCGCCTCGCGTGTCCCCTCCCCCACCGCCACACATAGCCGCCTCCACTCGTGCACACAAACCCATGTCTCCCTCCCTTACCTCCCTCCACACACAACCCTAACCCACCCACCAACCATAGAGATCTCTGTTGCCATGGCCACCACCGCCTCCTTCCTGCCCTCCAAGCAGCTCCTCCTTCGGCCCCTCGCCTCCTCTACCCATGCCACCTCATCCTCCACCACCTTGCGCTGCTACACCTCCGCCTCCATGACTGCCACCATCTGGCGCTACACATGCACACTGTTGCAATCTTTACGACTGCTCCAGGACCTTTCCGACCGCTTACGACCGGTTACGAGAGGCTACGACCACCTCCCGCTGCGTTTCGACCGTGTTGTAGCCCCTCTGATCGCTTTGGTCGCTTCGATTTGGTAGTTGTAAACTTCTGCTGAAGTTTTCGACCTCGCTTCTCTGCCACTACGCTGGCCTTTCTTCGACCTCGCTTGAATTTCCGTGATCGCAACTCTCTACAATCACGCAATGATTCTGCCGATCACTGTTCACCATGGTCAAAACACCCTTTTGACCACGTTCACTTCCTTACAACGTGGTCAGACTCCCTTCCGACCACGTTTAAAACTTCACAGCGTGGTCGAAGCCTCTTCCGACCACTCACTACGTGGTCGAACCCTCCACAACATGGTCGAAGCCTTTACAACGTGGTCGAAGTCCCTTCCGACCACATTCAGCGCTTCTTCAACGTGGTCGAAGCCTCTCCCGACCACGTTCAACTTCACAACGTGGTCGAAGCCTTCCGACCACGTTCAATTCTTCCTACCACGTTGAGCTCTTCTTTGCTGTGGTCAAATGTCTTCCGACCACGTCTAAACTTTCTTTGCTGTGGTCGTATCACCCTCCGACCAAGGATCGAAAAACCGGAATCGGAGCAAATCCCGGCCGACGGGCGGTACCGGTAACCGGCCGGTTACCGGAAATCCCGGATAAAAACCGGTTGAATTTTATCAATTGAAAATTTTAGACCGGTAACCGGTCGGTTACCGGAAATACCGGTGGAAAACCGGATAAAACCGGTGGAATGAAGTATGAAGTCTGATATTCAACAAGAAAAAACCGGCTTGCTGCTCTGCTATTCAACACTTCACAAGCAAAAGCTGCGCTGCTTGCTCTGCTGCTGCTCTGCATGCTGCTGCTGCTCTGCATGCTGCTGCTGCTTGCTGCTCTGCTATTCAACACTTCACAAGCAAAAGCAAAAGCAAAAGCTGCTGCTGCGCTGCTTTGATGCTGCTGCTGCTGTGCTCTTTTGCTGCCCTTTCTCCCTCACATGCAGAAAAGCAGCCCTTTCTCCCCCCACATGCAGAAAAGTACCACTTTCCCATCCCCAAAAGACCCTACATGCTGCAGCCTCAAATTTCAAACTCGGCCGGTATTTTTTCTCCCGGCTCCATCCGGGATTTCCGGTTACCGGCCGGTAACCGCCGGGAAACCGAACCCTGCCTCCGACCACGTCTTCAGGTTTGCCGTGGTCGAACGCCTTCTGACCACGCCTGCTAATGTTTTGCCGTGGTTGAAGCCCCTTCCGACCACGTTTGCCGTGGTCGTAAGTTGGTTTCGACCACGTCTGTGAGATCACACAATGAAGTCGATACTCAAGTTTTTCTTTTTCTCTTCTTTACTTCTCACAGCAATCTGATTACATGACTCCTCCCCTTTTATACCCGGTTCTACGACTCCAACTCGGGTTACGACTATGATTACAACCCGACTCCGACTTTGATTACAACTCGACTTCGACGTTCGACTTTCGACAGCGATTATAGATTGACTTCGATCACGACCAAAACTTACACACGACTTCTAAACAAGATTATTTCCAACACACACGCCCCCGCACCCGCCGCTCCAAGCCCCCTTTCGACGCAGGCGACTCCTTCTCCGGTGATGATAGCGATCCGTGGTTGCTTCTGGCAATCCAAGGAATAGCAACAAATTTGTCGAATTGAAATGAAATGAACAAGACCTTTTATTTTCATTTGATGGACTCAGCATTGCTTGCTGAATGCAAATTATATTACAAAGTAGTATGGCGGAATCTAATGCTTGTATAAATTAGTTTGCTACAATCTTCATTCTTGCTACAGCTATTTGGGCGTGATCTAGGTGGATAATTACTCTTCTACTGTGACTTCCACAAATGTTTCTTCCTGTGAGTCTGTGACTTCCAGTAGACTCGCCCTTGTTGCCAATTTGCAAAACCCACGTAGGATGATATTACTGTTTGGGTTATAGTTTTCTTATGAGGTACCAGTGAGATTATAACTGGGCACTGACACTTAGGTTGTAGTGCTATGCTTCTATAGAGCAATAGTCATCACTTGTCTGGAACATATCAATAGAAGATCCTGGAAGGAAAAATTATAATTGATGGGTTTACTCCTCGGTGGAGCAATAGTGCTCATTGGTGGAGCCATTTAGTAGTGATTATAGGAAAGGGAAAAAACAGGTAATTCAGGTTTTCTTTATCTTGTGATATTCTTTTGACTGTTGAAATGATAACTTATTAATTTTGGAGATAGCTACTGATGACGGGGTAAGATCATTCATTTATCTAGATGTAAACTACCATATCATGTTGATATCCTTTGCCAACAGTGTGATACAGATCTTGAGTTCATACAAGATTCATACCATTAAGGTCGGAAATTGTGTTTAGCCAGTGTTTGCAAAGCTAACGTGCTACTGAATATGTTATTTTACTTGCATTGGAGAAGCTAGGCTTGAACATTGAATGGAGCCACCTGAATGCATTTACAATCCCTCTATGAACTGTTTAGGTCTTGTTGTCAATATCAAATCTATTAACATCAGTTCTAGTTCTTACCGTTTGGTGCGTCAACAGGATTTGGTGTTGTATCTGCAAAGTTCCTTTGGGCTTCTGTTTATAGCATCTGATATTTCTGTAGGATTCTTGAACTGAGGCATTCTCTCTTGTATTCAAATTCGACGGCCATAGGAACAATATCTAAGAAAATGTCAAAATGGATATATGTTTTGGTTCTAGGGCCTTTGGTTCATGTGCAAACAGTCCACATTGTTCCCTTTTACTCTTTTGGTAAATGTTTAATATAATATTTTTAACTTTCGAATGGTGGTGTAAATTTTGGTGGTGTGTATGATGTATCTTTTTCCTGGAATTCTAGTTGATAGATATTGAATGAAATAATCATGTTCAAGTTTGTTGATATTTTTTATTCGCACCAAAACTATAAATATACAGTTATTGTCGTATTGTTCAACACTAAAATGTGATGCATAGGTATTTCATCTCCATTCCGTAGTAACTTAAAAGTAGAAGAAAGCACAAGAATGAAAGTGCTCCACATTTGGAATACCATGCAGCAATAAATGTATTATTGTTCGTAACATTATATGTACCATATTTGTAACTACATTTCATTTTTATCCATATTCATTATGCATCTGAATCCAGGGATACGAAAGCAATATACACTCCACTTGTATTCGACCCATTTTTGCACCCCTATTTTGCCATAGTAGTGAATGTTGTTAACATGGGTGATGTAAAAGAAAAATAATTGCAGAATAGAAGTAGCACTGTTGTGCACTCGCATTGGGGTAAACATTATGCTCGAAGATCTCGACAACGGCAACCTACACCATCTGGGAATCATGAGCTTCCAGTTGATGCAGCAGCAACCGACAAAGCGTGATGCGCTACAGCGATGAATGCATTCAATCCGGTCTGTTAGCTAGTTTCGGATTAAGGAAGGTATCCTTGTATATGAGTCAAGTTACATCTTAGTTCTGCTTTTCACCCCCAATCTGACGGCCATTCTGAGGTAGTGAATCATATTATTATCATGTATTTGCGGTGTCTATCTGGTGATCGTCCGAAGCAATGGTTACAATGGCTTCCATGAGCAAAATATTGTTATAATTCATCATATCAAACCACTCTTTGCACAATGCCTTTTCGTGTGGTTTATGGTCGTGACCCGCCGCCCTTATTGGTTAGTGAACCAGGCACGACTAATGTGGCCACTGTTGAACAACAAATGGCCAATCGTGATGAGTTTTTGCCGGAGATACGTGAGCGGTTGCTGCAAGCCCAAGCCATCATGAAGCAACAGCATGATCGCTCTCATCGGGATGTGCAGTTTGAAGTTGGACACTGGGTTTGGTTGCGGTTGCATCATCATTCGGCTTCATCCCTCACTGGTTGTGTTATACCAAAACTAGCTCCTAGATTCTATGGGCCCTTTCAGATAATCGAACGAAATGGTTTAGTGGCGTATCGTCTTTAGTTGCCTCTGCAAGAAAAGATTCATAATGTGTTTCATGTGGCATTACTTAAATCTCCTTCATGGTGATCCACCTGTTGACATTCCTCCCTTGCCTGAACTTCACCATGGCAGAGTTATTGCCGTACCGTTGCGAGTGGAGCGTGCTCATCTTTGTCGTGATAATTGGGAGCTGTTGGTGCAGTGGAAGAATTGTTCATCATCGGAATTCGTGGGTTCTTCTTTCTGAATTTTGAGAGCAATACCCCCACTTTCAGCTCGAGGATGAGCTGTTTCAGCAGCAAGGGGAAATGTTGTGGACTCGTATTGGGATAAACATTATACTCGAAGATCTCGACAGGGGCAACCTGCACGTCTGGGAATTGGGAGCTTCCAGTTGATGCAGCGGCAACCGACAAAGCGTGATGCACTACAATGGCCGGGGGATGCGCTACAGCGGCGAGTGTATTTAGTCTGGTCTGTTAGCTAGTTTCGGATTAAAAAAGATATCCTTGTATACGAGTCAAGTCAGGATTAAGGAAGGTATTATTGTGTACGTCTCTAAGTATGCTGTCAGGGGTGTGGGCCTTGGGCCCAAGGCCTAGTTGGGTTATTATTAGGAATTAGAGATTGGTTTCTATTTGAGTTAGAGATTGGTTTCCTTGTATTAGAGATATAGTTAGAGATATGATATTAGTTACTATATCTGTTAGAGATATGATTGGGATTAGATTCCATCTGTTAGGGAGCCATCTATATAAGGAGGCTACTGCATGCTATTGTTATTCAAGCAGAATAATATCAAGTCTTCCCCGTCTAAATCCCTAGTCTCTCTCCCTCTCGTTCTACGCCGACGCCATCCGGCCATCTCCTTGGTGGTGTTTACCCCGGTTCATGTCAACTTGGTAGGGGTGTGGGCCTTGGGCCCAAGGCCTAGTTGGGTTATTATTAGGAATTAGAGACTGGTTTCTATTTGAGTTAGAGATTGGTTTCCTTGTATTAGAGATATAGTTAGAGATATGATATTAGTTACTATATCTGTTAGAGATATGATTGGGATTAGATTCCATATGTTAGGGGGAGCCATCTATATAAGGAGGCTACCGCATGCTATTGTTATTCAAGCAGAATAATATCAAGTCTTCCCCGTCTAAATCCCTAGTCTCTCTCCCTCTCGTTCTACGCCGACGCCATCTGGCCATCTCCTTGGTGGTGTTTACCCCGGTTCATGACAACTTGGTATCAAAGCAGTCGATCCCTTCCCACGACTTCTGCTACCATGGTTCCTGTTGCCGAGTCGTTGGCCGCAATAAGAGCTGACATGAACAGCATCAACAAAGAGATAGCGGACATCTCCCTCAACATGCAGGCCACGTTTGAGAATTTGATGAAGAAGCTACAAGAGATAAAGGAGGCACGTCATCATACAACATCAAATCAACAACAACAACAACAAGAGCCACCGCCATCCCACCACGTCGCTCCTCCCTCGGTCAGAGCGTCTCCCGCAGCGTTTTCTCCGTCGCCCGCACCGACTCCACCTGCGTCTCCGTCTGTCGCCACAGATCTACCCCCATCGCCGCCGAGCCCGGTGCCTCCTCCGGCGTCCCCGCCTGCGCCGACACGATCTCTGCGCCGTCGTCACTGCGTCGCCATCATCTTCCTCCGCTGTCGGCCGCAGCCCCGGATCCAAAGCCGTCGCCGCCTGGTCCGCCACTGGGCCGTAGCCGCCGCCCGCCGATGCCGACCGGGACACCTCCGCCACCGGATCTGGCGTCCCCCGCCGCCGATTCGCCGCTTCCTGCACCGCCACCTCCATTGCCATGCCTCGAATCGGCGAGATCGAGATTCGACCGGCCAACTCCGACTGTGTCGTCTCTGCCAGCGCGCCGCCGCCGCCAGATCTGGCTGTTGCCAGATCCGCCGCCGCCGAGAGCGCTGTCGCCCGGGCCGTCATCGCCGCATGCGCTGCCGGGGCCGCCTCAGTCCGTGCCGCCGCTTTTCGCCGTCGACCCCCAGGCGTTGCTCCACCGAAGCCGCTGTCGCCAGCCCGCCGAAGCTGCTCCTCCACGCGCCTCACGGCTACCGCCGCTTGGGATCCGGGCACGCGCCCGAGAACCGCCGCCGCTGCGGGATCGACGCAGGTCGCTGCCGACGTCGTCGCTCCGGTCGCCGAGCTTCCGAGGCCGTCGGAGTCGCCCTGCCGACCGCCGCCGACCGCCACCGCCGGCGAAGCCCTGCTTCAGCTTCCGCCGGCCGCCAACGTCGGTTAGACCGACCGAACACACGCAGGCCCGTTCGGTCTAGGGCTTTTGTAACCGGTTTATCAACCGGTTAGTCAAGGCAAAAAAAAATCAAAAAAAAATTTAGTTCAGAAAAAAAACAAAACATTTATTTTGCAGGAATTATATATCGAAGGCGCCACACTTCGTCTAGCTTTGTTCCGTGTGGATTTGGCTGGTCATCTCCATCTGCTGCAGCACCCCGCCACCATTCGTCTTCTACATCGGCATCAAATGTCTTCCATTGGCCGCCATCTAGCAGCTCGAGGACGAGCTGCATGTCCGAGAGGGGTGTAGTGTCAGGGGTGTGGGCCTTGGGCCCAAGGCCTAGTTGGGTTATTATTAGGAATTAGAGATTGATTTCTATTTGAGTTAGAGATTGGTTTCCTTGTATTAGAGATATAGTTAGAGATATGATATTAGTTACTATATCTGTTAGAGATATGATTGGGATTAGATTCCATCTGTTAGGGGGAGCTATCTATATAAGGAGGCTACCGCATGCTATTGTTATTCAAGCAGAATAATATCAAGTCTTCCCCGTCTAAATCCCTAGTCTCTCTCCCTCTCGTTCTACGCCGACGCCATCCGGCCATCTCCTTGGTGGTGTTTACCCCGGTTCATGTCATATGCTTCTCCTACTTGGATTATATATGATAAGTCTAGCCGGTTTCTATTCAGTTGTCCAGTCCTATATAAGGGGACTTATGCTGTAATCTAAATCAATCAATAGAAGAAACTCTTACCAAGCTTGGCATCTTAGAGCCTCCAAGCTGGCCAATGGAAATCCCGGACAGCCGGCCGAGGGCGAGCCTGCCTCTGTCCGTTAGCCCCTCCGCTCCAATCCAAACTCCCAGTTTCATCTCCTTCCACCCCTCACCGTCCATCGGAGGCTACCACAGAACTCATCACACATCAAGCACGCTAGAAAGATATGAGAAAGGAATATCTCAATGTAAACTCAGGAGATAAGATGGTAGTTCTCTGAAGGGCAATATGCAAGTTACTCTGCGTTAGGTTGTAATGAAATTGGTAATTGTCGGGTGCCCACAATTATGTATTTTTATACCAATGGACCCCGAAAATGAAATATACACATGATATTCCATTCTTTGGGCCAAATTCTTCTATATAATTTACTACAACTCTCTTACATGGAACATCTACATGGGTCTTACGAGCTGAATTCAAATTAGGCTAGGGTATTACTGAAAGGACACATGAGCCTTGGATGGCTTCCTATGAATACAGCCCTACCGTAGCCATTAGAAGAGAGAGCTCTCATTACACACACACTCCGCTTTTCTCATTCTGATCCCGTGTTCCTCTCTTCGGGTGGACAACTCTTGAAGGGCCCACATGTTTGCATTTTAGCTCTTGACAATTTTGCTTAACAAAGCGGCTCTTACTATAGACCCAGCTATCCCCGAGTTGAAATCGAACCCAGCCCCAGGTTTCCGTCCATCAATCCAGAGCTCAAGACAAACCTTTGCTACCAAGTAATATGGAGTTTAACCCCCGTTACCCACCTACAAGCGCCATTCTTGCCATTCAAAAACATTCAGTAGGGAGGTTTTACTCCCCTTTTCTACAAAACGCATGGGAAGAACCTTTAAATTCTATGTTGGTCTGTATCAAATACTAAGAGGACCTTTTCGTCCTAGCATCCTCAAACTTTGATTTTATGTCAGAGGATCCATATAAGCGCCATAGATTGTTACACCTAGCACACAGAGCCTTGCTTGTTGCATGCATACAAAGGTTCAAGAGGAGAGATTGGTGAAATTGTAGTTCTTGTTAAGTTCATGCATATGCACTACCTTTGTTGCATAAATCTGTAGATTGGTCTCATGGAAATGTTGTGTAGATTAATTGCTAAAAATGTTTCTATAATATTATACTTTTGACTTTTAATAACATAACTAGTCATAGGCCCCCATGTTGTTGTGATCCACTGTAAAAAATGGCTTTAGTGATATAAGATACGATGTAGAGATAAATACCGGAATTTGTTGGAGATTTTTTTCGTGAGGTGTCTGTTGGGACTTCTTTTGGAGAGGGGGTTTTTTTTTCTCTTTTTTAGCAGTTTTATGTTGGAGGTGGGAGGGTGAGGGCGAGGGATAGATGCATGATTTCTGCTGGTTTTTTCTTACAGGTTCGCCTCCCCAAAGAAACCCTAAGAAAGAACCAAAGCAGATTGTGCCCCTCCCATTTTGTAATTATTAAGGGGTAGGATAAAATTTTCCTATCTTATCATATTTATGTATATAAACCCCCCAAGATAGACACAAGAGGGCCAGGTCCACTCATTTTACTCACTAACTCTCTTTCTATTGACTCTCTAGTTCTCTTAATTCTACCTCCTCCCAAGGGGAAAGGGTGTCCTGTACTCACTATTGTATTCATGCTACAATAGTTAGCGCCGTCCGTGGGGACCGCCCAAGAAGCTACGCAAGGAAGAGAGTCCCCTGCACTAGCGATAACTCCGGTAAGCCTCGTGCGCTTCACGTGTCCCACTAGGGAGTCTTTGTCCTAAGGGTGGGGGACCGAGCGCGCGCTAAGTCTTCGTCCCACCGCGACTTCGTCGACGCCCATGACCGCGCCATGATCATACGCCCACAACTGCATCATGGTCGTGACTTCCTCGATGCCATCCGACCACGCTCTTTAAGACTTCGTCCCACTCCGACTTCGTTGACGCCCATCCGAAGGGTGGGAGAGAGCGCGTATGCTTAAGTCTTCGTCCTGCCGCTGACTTTGTCGACGCCTTCCAAAGGGTGTGGGATGGAGCACGTGACGCTTCAAGTTTTCGTCTCACCACCGACTTCATCGACACCCATGACCACTTCATGGTCAGACACCCACGACCATGTCATGATCGATGTGGTCATAAGGCATTCTATGACCACCTATTGGGCCTGACTTCGTCGACGCCCGTCTGACCGTCTCGGGATCGTGACTTTGTCGACGACCTCGAAGGGCCAACCCTAGCTCCGCCTCTACGCGTCGCCCACGATAGAGGCTCGACCTCGACGGGGCACCTCTGGCTTTATCGAGGGACGCCACAACCACGTCATGATTGAGTAGTCGTATGCGCCACCTGCGTCTAAGGCACGACCTCGACGTGGCGGCTCCGACTCTGTCGGGAGACTGCACGACCACGTCATGATCGACGTAGTCACACGCCCCGCCCGCATCAGAGGCACAACCTCGACACGGTGGCTCTGGCTGTGTCAGGGGACTTTGCCGCCCTCCTCGTAGGCGTTGCCTCGGAGGGACAGCCCCGCCCTGGCTCTGCCTCCCCGCCCCGCCTGCATCTAAGGCATGATCTTGACGTGGCGGCTTCGAATCTATTGTTGGACTTAGCCACCCTTCTCGTAGGCGTTGCCTTGGAAGACAAAAAGCAGGCATGATTCCTTAATACGTAGACATGAAAAGACAGGCATGATTCCTTAATACGTAGCCATAAAAAGACATACTTCCCCCGACCACAATAGAGTGACACTGTGGACATCTACAATATATCAAAATGAAAATTTGACAACTAATATCTATTGTAATATATTCATAAAACCTAATGAAATAATAATATTATTGAATATTTTCAAGACAACTATATACATATTATTTTTATTTATCCAATCAAAATATCCAAAAAAAAAGTTATTGATAGTCAAAGTTTAGAAAATTTTGCAACACATATCGTAAAACGCCACTCTTTTGTGACTAGAAAGAGTACCTCGCCTGTAGTTGTTTCCATTTTCCTCCTTGATTTATAATTATATTTTTCACTTAATCATAGGAACAAACGTCCCATAAAAGGTTGCCACGCCTTTTATCCTTTAGTTTGTTAATTTCTGCAACACTGAACTAATACGCTGAAACCTGCTGAATAATTGAGACAGAATTTAAAAAAAGCAGCAATTGAAATATCATTTGCACATATATGGAAAAATTAAGGGCATGCTCTAAAGGGCTGAAAGCTTTGACTTTTGATTTTTTATGTAGTTTTTTACTATATTGTCTGTCAGCTTTTTGTGAGTTAAAAAATAAAAAAGTAAAAAATATAGAAAAATTGAAAAATACCGCTAAATCTTTTGGGATAATGCAAAGGAATAAAGGTAAAAAATAGAAAAAAAATACAAAAAACTAAAAAAAGCTGAATTTTAGAAAATAGAAAGCTAAAATCGTTGGAAGCGGGTTTAAAAGAGTAGAAAGCCAAAGGGAAAGAAAGACACAAGAGAACCTGAAAAGAAGCGAGGCCTGCATCAAAAGTAATATCTCATTTGAGAGCACGTGTTGGGAGAAGACGACCAAAGATATATGTTTTTCGATCGTTTGACTTAATTTGTTCAAGTTGTTCTTATTGTAGCCAGAGAAGGTCTTGGCGTCATGGCGTGCATAGATTGATAACAAAAATATATTGAAGAACAGTACACAGAAATTCAAATGGTTTTAAATTTTAATTTATTGAACAGTCAGTGCATCTCATGGTTGCGTACAAGATGATTTTAGGCTAGTTCTTTGAGGCTATAGCCGATAACTTTTAGCTACATAATGAATAGTATCTATTGACAGAAATCGAAACTAAAAAATAGCTGAGAAACCGAAAAAATGAAACCTTGTGTAACCCAGAAATGACCTTTGAAATGCTAACGAGCGAATTATGTAGAAGTCCATGTTTCAGACGTTCGGTAGGTTGATCTGGACCGTCCATCCAGGTTGGATCCGAGCGGTTGATTGATCGAAGATACCACCTTTGGACTTTCCATTCCTTATCCCTCCCTCCAGAGAGCAACAATTCAAACGTAACCCCTACAAAGCTTCGTCCAACGGTCATATCCTGGAGAGAGGCGGTGCCTTCGCATCCAACGGTCAAAAGGAACCAGCCAAATAGCCAAGAGCCCCTTCTATTTCTCCAATTTCCATCGAAACCCCCACTTCTCCTTGATCCCTCGCGTTTTTTCCCTCTTCGCCGACGAGACGAGAAGCGGGCGGGAGGGATTTGAGGCGGTGTCGTGTCGTCTCTCTTCTCCAAATCCCCTAATTCGCTGCGGCGGACGAGAGCGAGGCGGCGGCGCCTCTCAGCTTCCCCAAATTTCCCGTGCGCGTTGACGGATGGGGGCGGGGGGAAACGGCGGCGCAGGCCTCCCTTCCCCTCCGCATTGGGCGCAAGTCCTCCGCTGGGCATCTACGGCAACGTGGAGGTGGGGAGGAGGCGCCGAGGCGGCTGCGCCTCGTATGTCCCCATGTTTCCCTCTTCGGCTCCCGCCGGCATCGCCTGTCTCCCCGTGGCCGTGTGCCGGTGGGTCGAGGAGGCAGCGACGGTGTAGGGGGAGGGGCGCACGTTGCCGCCCTATGCAACCGTGGTGGAGTTGGCTGCGGCGGAGCACGCGAGCTGTCCGCCGCAAGCCCTCCGTCTTCCTCGGCAGCGAAGACGTCAACGACATTGCCGACGACAACGAGCGGAAGCGGGAGACGCTGGCGCCTCGTCTCTCCCTGGTTACCCTTTCTCGCCTGGCTGTCTCGCCATGGCCAGTAAAAGGAGGATGAGGGCGGAAAAGAGGCCGGTGAGAGGTGGGGAGCGGTGCTGCGTCGTGGACGGTGGCTGCCATGTGTTCGGAGCAGAGTTGGAACTCTCGATCTCCATGTTCCGTGGCCATGTGTAAGTCTCCCCGTTCCTCAATTCGTCAAGTTTTTCTTTAGAATAATGGAAGATTGGATATTTCTTGTGGTGGTTTGCTTCTGGATAACTTGGATGAGGATCTAATTAGTTTCTTGGCCCAATTCTGGTAGTTTTATGGTTCAATGCTCTGTAGCTTACCAAGATTACACAGTAGCCAACATATTGTATTCAACATTGAATGGTTCGATAATTGTTGTGATTAATTAGTTTTAAAAGACTAAAAAGAGTACTTAGTTTTGTTTCTTGACACAATTCCGGTAGTTTTATGGTGCTATTCTTTGTAGCATATCAAAATTACATAGAAGCAGGCATACTGTTTTAAACGGTAAAAGGTTAGACATTTCTTGTAGTTATTTGGTTTTATATGAGTTGGTTGAGGCTGTTGTTTTCTCTGCTCAATTCTTGCACTTTTATATGGTTGTGTTCTATGTGTCCTGTAAGAATTATATAGGTTCAGCGTATTGGTGAAAGATTGGACATTTCTTGTGGGTTTTTTTGGATGAACTATGTGAGGACCTACTTGATTTCTTGGCTTCTATGCTTGTAGGTTTATGGTTCTATTGTCATCTGGTTGTCAACTTGTCATAATAAGGTAGGATCAGTCATATTAGATAGGCATGTGGTTTTTGCATGTTTGTTGGCAGACGAATAATCTACTAATCTAACTTCAAACTTACAATGCACCAATTAATCCTTCTTTGCATACTGCTTTCTCATGTGCAAGATTTACAGCTCCAACTGAGCCTCGAAGCTTGTTGCTGGTTTTACCTGAAAAGTTTGCAAACTTTATCAGCCAGTAAGTTTTCGTTAATCTATGTTCCATGTTTTACAGTCTATTGCCGTGCATCTCTCATACTGACGGTTTTGCATCAATTTCTCTCTTACTCTTCTTCCTATGCTCATTTTGCCCTCTATTTACTTCTGGGAATTGTCACTTCAATCTTAATGCTTCATCCGTGGTACTTCTAATATGTTAAATGAATAATAATTCTCTCCATAAAAACTAGTTGAATAATGGATCATATAAAGCTGTATGCCATTGTTAGTATAACACGTAGTAATAGTACAATAGAACATGCACATGAACCTTATATGCATCTTCTAAGTCCATTCGTTTGTCATGCATCTCCATCTTTATTGAATACAACAACAACAGCAAAGCCTTTTATCCCAAACAAGTTAAGGTAGGCTAAAGCTCTTCAATTTTAAGATCTTCCTCCACAACTCGAGCTTCCTATCAGCACCTATCGTACTCTCATCAACTAGCACCACATCATCAACAAAAAGTATACACTAAGTGATATCTTCTTGTATGTCCCATGTGACGTCGTACATCACTAGGGCAAAAATATATGGGCTCAATACTAACCCTTAGTGTAGTCCTATCTTAATAGGAAAGTCATTAGTAATACTACTATATGTTCTGACATTAGTCACAACCTTTACGTATATGTCCTTAATTAGGGTAATATATTTTGTTGGAACTTTTTTCTTTAGAGCACCCACCACATGACCTTTCTTGGCACTTTGTCATATGCTTTTTTAAGTCAATAAACACCATATGAAGGTCTTTCTTTTGCTCTCTATACCTCTTTATCAACTGTCGTAGCGAGAAAATTACCTCCATGGTTGACCTCACAGGCATAAAACCATATTGATTTGTTGTCACGCTCGTCACTTTTCTTAAACGGTGTTTAATCACTCGCTCCCAAAGTTTCATTGTGTGGCTCTTGAGCTTAATTCCTTTATAATTAGTACAACTTTGAATGTCTCCTTTATTTTTGAAAATTGGTACTAATGTGCTCCAAAGGAATATTGAATACAAGCTAAGAAATATTGAACTTTTGTTGGCACCTGCTTTGGTTGCAGTAGCGGGGTGTTTGTTGAGCACTTGCTTTCTGATACATTGTTTGATCAATTTATGTGTTGCTTTTCCTTAGTTTTCCTTTTTATTTCAAGGCTTTACATGATGCTATTCTTACTCCATTTGCCTTATTTCCATATATGTTCTGATCCTAATGGATATTCATACAGCTGCACAGCTTTTGGTAGTGAAAATTGGGAGATTGCTGTTTCAAATTTGCCATTTTGGTGATAATGCTTACCTCCTTTTTTATTTAATGCATGGAAAATTATTTATTTTTTGGTGTTAAATAACATATTGGTGCCCTGCTTTCGGCAAAAATTGCGCACAACTAAACTTCTTCATATCACTTGTTTGTGCATTGAGATAGGTTGGTGGGTTGGAGCCGTTGGGGTGTGTTTGCACAACCCTAACAGAGCCTAGAAGGTCCTGCAGTGTATGATTATTTTTTAGCTGAAATCTTACAAGATCACGCAGACTGCTCTTCTGTCTTTGTACATCATTATCCATTAGAAATGGAACATGCTCTGGTTCTTTGTAGTGTCTGGCAGCATAATGTTAATTGCTCATCTTCTATTGAATGTAACTTCATGGAGTCAACACTATAGATTTTCAATTTAGTTTTAGGTGCATAAACATCCATGGTAATACATATTTCATCGTTAGAGGAATCTGCGCATTTGAATACCATTTCCATGTTTAGATAGATCAGCCTTATTTCTCACAATAAAATATGCTCTTTTATATGTTTTGTGTCTACAAATCTATATTGCTTTGCTTGTTTCTCATCAGTTAGTTGTTTTATACTCATCATAGTTTGGCACATTTTTTTTGGCACTGATGTGCAAATTGCTAAGAAAAATAAAGAAGTGTTCTTTTCCCTTGTATTTTGTTGTCTGTTAGCTGCTCTTATTTCGTGCTTAGGTTAATCTACCTCCCTTGTCAGTATCTTGTAATCATTAAAATGAAACTTCTTGACTTACAGATGCCTATGTTTGGTTCATACCATTATTCCTGTCTCTCTTTCTTTGCATCAAATTAGTAACTTTTTTTAGGGGAATCAAATTGGTAATTGCTTATCTTGCCATTCTGGCGAATTATAGATTGACACTTATGAGCACAGAGCAGGATGGAGCTTCCTATTAGCTGGATCAGCACACCTCAGAATGAACATGGAGGAGCTTATTGTTATTAGTTTGTTGGTGCCACTGCATATATAAAAAGGTACATTTTTCTCCTTTGCTAAAAAAATTGCTTAGTTACTATGAATGGTGACATGATTGTTGTTTCTGGTTGCAGTGCTTATATATCATCCCACCTCTTTTGGAACTTGGTGACATGATTGTTGTTGTTAGTTGCACTGTTAGATATCATTCCACCTCTTTTGGTACTTAGAACTCTGATTAGGATAGACACCATTTAGAAACAATATTCGTAATGTGTGCCTAGCCATGTCAGGTCAATCCTGCCTGTTCTCAATTGGATTTTCGGACTCCAAAACATCCTTGTCCTTACTTAGTCTACTACTCTCCTATGCCAACATCTTGTTTTGCTGTACAACTGCGTTACACTAAAATTTAGTGGGTAGAATCTAACTCCTTTCATCTTCATCCTCATTCTAACCTTCACTCAATTGTTTTGTTGATAATCTTCCCAAGATGTGCCTCCTTGTAGACACAATGTACCTTCTATCAATAAGAGTGATGAAGGAAAAGAAAGAAAAGAAAAAACAGCAGTACCCTCCATCTAATTTGCTCTCATCTCCCTTATGCAATTGTGTCACTGACCAGTTGGGCCCCTTCTCAGTGAAATGAATGCTTAAAAGTTGGGCCCTTCTCACTGACAACAAATTGGATGGAGGGGACTGCTGTTCTTTCTTTCTTTTCCTAAATTTCTCCTATTCTACCATAGCCGCTACCTACTTTGGTTTCTTTTCTCTTCTCTTGTTTTCTCACTCTCTGTTCTCTCAACTGACCTTGAGGATGTTTCTCTCCTTCGATTTATTTACTTACTCCATAGTTGAGACTCATGATTTTTAGTACCTCATATTTCTGTTGTTTTTACATCTTTCTGCTGAAGTTGTTTATTCATCTTCTAACCCTTTTTCTTGTTTTTGATCTACCTTTTTACATAAAATCTTAGGAATATGGTATTTGGTTTTTAATATTTCTGTTGTTTGTTGAGGCATATGATCACCAGGGTATTATTGCCTTTTGGTTTGTGTTTTTACTGAAAAGTTGATGCATATAGTCTGTGTTCCTATTTATTGTTGGTTGCTGAGGCAAATGATTTTGTTAGTTGCATTGATTATAGCATCGGCTGTAGATGTTACATCTAGGGACTGTTTCTGTAGAAATCAAATAACAAGATTGTCATGTGGGGTCATGTCTATGGCCGGCGCCACAAGGCCAGAAATCCAACCGAGGCATGAGCAGCCAATGCTCTACTTGCTTGCAAAATATAGTTAGGAAAGATAAGATTCTTAAGATTAGATTAGATGGATCATTAAGATCCTTTCCTTTTAAATAGTTTGATTGTTAGGCCTTCTCTATTTAAGGGAGAAGAGATTGTTTGAATAAAGCAAGTAAGGATTAGGTGATCATAGCTGATCTCCTGCTCCTCCTAACCTCCTCTCATCCTCTTCGTGCGGCTAGGGTTCTCCCTAGCCGCAGCTCCCTCACGGTGCCTGGGTGCAATCCACATCCCGCCAGTCAAATTCTCTCCTATTGCCTCCGTTCGGAACGTCCATCATTTGACATATTGGTATCAGAGCCATTCGTTGCTATAGCCATCATGTCAACCAACGGTGGTTACGCTGACTTTCAATAGGTGATGTGCAAGTTTTCTGAAGATACAGCAAAAGTCCTCGCCAACATCAACAATCAGCTGACTTGGCATACCGGGTTGATCGAATCTAACAATAGCTGGCTAACCTGGCATGATTGGCGCTTGGCACATATGGATGGACAACCCACCAGCGAGGAAGGAGAAAAATGAGGAGGCAGCTGAACGGATGGGAAGCAATGGGGAGCTGGCGCCAAGCCAGCACCATCACAGCGAGGGCTCGGCCGCCGCCTTGTAGCGCTTTCTCCCCGTCTGCCACCAGCTCCCTTTACGGCACCAGGAGTGGGACATCAACGGGCCCTGCCTCGCTACATCAAGTTGACGGCAAAGAAGACCCGTTGTCATGGATCAACCGCTGCGAGCAATTTTTTCAAGCTCAACAAACACCACTAGAGGATAAGGTCTGGCTCGCCATATACCACATGTCTAGCATGGCACAGCAGTGGTACATGCGAATTGAATGCATGGACGACATGCCTAATTGGCAACACTTCATCAACCTCATCAATAGGAGGTTCGAAACTCCTATGTGCCACAATCCACTAGGTGAATTGACAGGGCTCCGGCGCACGATGTCGGTGGAAGAGTTCATCGAAATTTTGTTTGACCCTACTGGCTCGTTGTGGCCACCTTCATGAGGAGCAACATGTGATGTTCTTCACAGTCGGGCTAGGTGAGCCCCTGAAGACACACGTCAAGCTCCAGCGACCACCGAACATGGAGGTCGCAATGGACCTGGCCAGGGCCTACGAACGCATACTACTGCATCCATAGGCTCCACTGACCCTCGTCACTTCCTCCAAAACAGCACACTCTAGGTCGACGCTTCCCCGCACAACCACGTTGGGAGTGGTGGCTTCCAGCCCAGCGACACCGTCAGTGGCAACCACAGGCGCGTCCATTGCAGGTGGAGGACCGGAGGGGCAAAGGATTGTGCTACAACTGCGACAAGAAGTTTGTGCTGGGGCACCAACGTTTTTGCAAATGTGTCTTCCTATTGCAGGTTGAACCAGATGGGGATGGGGTTGAGGTGGGGACAAGGATGTGACAATCTCACTCCTCGCTCTCATTGGCATCCGCAAGAACCAAACAATGCAACTATCGGTGGTGATTAATCTATACACTTGATGGTCTTGGTCGACTTGGGCTCCACCCATAACTTTCTCACTGTCGAGCTTGTCGACCAGGTGGGATTGCACCTCACATCGCGCACAGGTCTCTTTGTGATCTTGTCCAACGGAGACCGAGTCACGAGCGCGGGGTGTGCCGCATGACACCAATCTCCATCGACAATGAAGAGTTTGTCCTCGACTTCCTCACTATATCGCTGGGCGGCTTCGACGTTGTCCTTGGTGTTCAGTGGCTTCGCTCACTAGGACCAATTGTCTGGGACTTCAGTAGTCTAATGATGTGCTATCAACGTCAAGGCTAGGGATGGCAATCGGGTGTGGTGGGTACGGGTAGTACTCGCCCATACCCGTACCCGCGACCCCGATTTACGCCCACGGGAATACCTGCGAAGGACGACGAGTGAAGAACCTCGCCCATACCCATCGCCTGTGGTTATGCCTGTTTACCCGCGAACTAAGAGTCACCATCTGAAAGTTGAACTAATGATAGGTACATATAAGCACCAGCTATTACTAGGAAATATAATAGCTATCAAAAAAGTTTATAACAATCAATAGCAATTAGAGATATGTAAAAGTTTATAACAATCAATAGCAATTAGAGATTATTATGGTTGCGCCACCTGTCGATCTATATCGTGGGTAAACTGGTGGGGCAGGTACGGGTGAAGTTTACCCATACCCGCCCATTTACCCGATGGGTAGAATGTTCCCCCAATTTCTATATCCGTGGATAAAAAAATATCTCATATCCGGCTCCATTAGGGTATTTATCTACGAGCATACAGGTAAATGGGCACAATTGCCATCCCTAGTCAAGGCCAGTAGATCACTTGGCGTGGCATGAAACCTTCCTCGGCTGAGCCACACCTCCACTCGACATCAGCCATGGGGGAGCTCCTTGTCGAGTTCACAACACTCTTCGCCGAACCGCAAGGACTTCTGCCTCCTCGGGGTCACGACCACCACATTCATCTTCTTCTTGGCACAGGCGCAGTGGTTGTTCGGCCCTACCGGTATACAGCAAATCAAAAGGATGAATGGAACGGCAATGCATGGCCATGTTGGAGCAAGGGATTATTAGGCGCAGCAGCTCTGCTTTCTCTACACCCGTCCTGCTTGTCAAGAAGCGGGAGGGTTCGAGGCATTTCTTCGTCGATTATCGAGCCTTGAATGATAAAACCATCAAGGATAAATTCCCAATCCTAGTAGTCGGGGAGCTCCTCGATGAACTCCAGGGGGGCAAAGTTTTTCACCAAACTTGACCTTTGCTCGCGTTATCACCAAGTTCGACTGGGTCCGGGGCGGTGCTTCATCAAGGCACCGGTGACATTGCCTTCTTCAGCCGGCCGATTGCCACTCGACATACCAAATTAGCAACGTATGAGCATGAGTTAATTGGTCTCGTTCAGGCCGATCAACATTGGTGGCCTTATCTGTGGGGGCATCCTTTCATAGTCCTAACAGATCATTACGCCCTCAAGTTTCTCCTTATCCAACGGCTATCTACGATTTCTCAACATCAATGGGTGAGCAAATTATTTGGTTTTGACTTTGCTATTGAGTTTAAACCAGGGTGTCTTAATGTCCTGGCCGATGCTCTATCAAGGAAAGACACGGAATCAGGGGTCGCCTTCGCCATTATTGCCCCCTAGTTCGAGTTATTTGATGAACTCCGACAAGCAGCGCACACGGAGGCCGACCTCTTGAGCTTACATGCCCGCATTGAGGCCGGCGAGCTCGCAGCCCCTTGGTCACTAGTGGATGGCGTTGTGTGCTTTGACCAGCGTGGCCACATCCTATCCACATCGCCACTCCTCTCGACGGTTCTGGCTGCAATACGTGATGGTCCACATGAGGGTATTCAGAAGACCTTACACCGCTTGTGCCAGAATTTCCATATCCTTCAGGAATTTGTGCGTGCTTGTGTAGTGTGCCAGCGCAACAAGATGGTGCAGTTATAGCCAGTTGGGCTGTTGTTTCCCTTGGAGGTACCGTCCAACATTTGGTGTCACATTTCAATAGACTTTATCGAAGGATTGCCAAAGGTCGACGGGAAATCCGTCATCTTAACTGTGGTGGACTGTTTCTCGAAGTACGCTCACTTCATTCCGTTGGCTCACCCATATTCAGCTTCTTCTATCGCTCGGGCTTTCTTTGCCGAGATTGTTCATTTGCATGGTGTACAAGTGTCTATCGTGTCTCACCGGGATCCAGTGTTGACCTCACATTTTTGGCAAGATCTTTTTTCCTAATGTGGCACCAAGATCAATATGAGCATGACTTTTCATCCCCAATTAGATGGGCAGTCAGAGGTTGTCAATAAGGTCATTACTATGTATCTTCGTTGTATGACAGGGGATCATCCTGGGCGGTGGATGCGTTGGTTACCATGGGCTGAATTTATCTACAATATGTCCTACCACTTGGTGTGGTGTATGGGCGAGATCCACCTTCTTTTCGTGATTATGAACCACTGAGCCAGCTACAGCAAATACCACGGTAGTGGATCAAGAACTGCATGACCGCGACTTGTTTTTGGCTGATGTTCGCGGTTGCCTACAACATGCCCAGGAATTCTACAAAAAGTTTTATGACCAAAAGCATCGTGATGTCCAGTTTGCCGAAGGAGACTTTGTGTGGCTACACCTTCATCATAGGGCGGCGGCTACTTTGCCACGTGCGAAAAGAGGGAAGCTTGGCCCTAAATATTTTGGACCTTACTGCATTATGTCCAAGATAAATGATGCAGCTTACCGACTAGAATTACCAAAATCAGCACACATACACGACGTTTTCCATCTCAAACTCCTTAAGAAGCATGAGGGCCTTCCTCCAGTAGTTACCCTACCATTGCCACCCCTTCACGGTCGCGTCATCCCATCTCCAGCGAAGGTGCTTCGTGTGTGCCAAGCTAGGGACCGGTGGCAAATTCTTGTCCAATGGGAGGGACTTCAAGATGTTGATGCCTCATGAGAAGATGTTGTTAATTTTAAAGAGTCTGATCCTCGAGCTATTCATCGAGGGAGGGAGAGATGTCATGTGGGGTCAGGTCTATAGCTGACGCCATAAGGCCACAAATCCGGCTGGGGCATGAGCAGCCAGCGCTCTACTTGCTTGCAAAATATAGTTGGTAAAGATAAGATCCTTAAGATCAGATTAGATGGATCCTTAAAGATCCTTTCCTTTAAAATAGATTCGATTGTTGGGCCTTCTCTATTTATGGGAGAAGAGTTTGTTTGACTAAAGCAAGCAAGGATTAGGTGATCATACCTGATCTCCTGCTCCTCCTAACCTTCTCTCCCTAGCTGCAACTCCCTCATGGCGCCTGGGTGCAATCCACATCCTGCTAGTCAAATTCTCTCCTACCCCCTCCGTTCGGAACGTCCATCTCCTGACAAAGATACAACAACAAAGCCATGAAGAAACCTCAAGGTCAAAGCGACGAGAGCCTTGAAGACCTACAATGCTAAAACCCTAAGCCTACAACATGCAAACTGAGCCAAGAGCCTAAAACACTGCTCTTAAACATTCTTATGGTTCTGGTATGTGGATTGCTAACTCCCATGCGCTCCTATCTAAATCTAATTCTTTAGATACCTTCCAATCCCTCAAGTCTTTTTTAACTGCTTCCTCCCATGTCAGTCTTGGTCAACCTTTGCCTCTTCTTACATTTTCAGTATGTCTTAAAATTCCACTACGTACCGGTGCCTCAAGAGGCCTCTGTTGGAGATGTCTAAACCATTTCAAACGATGTTGGATAACCTTCTCTTCAATTGGTGTTATCCCTACCCTATCGCGTATATCATCATTGCGGATACGATCCCGCCTTATGTGACCACAGATCCACCACAGCATCCTCATCTCCACTACACTTATCTTCTATATATATTGTCTTTTAGTCGCCCAACATTCTGCTCCATGCAGCATCACGGGTCTAATTGCTGTCCTATAGAACTTACTTTTTAACTTTTAAGAGACTCTTTTGTCACATAGGACACCAGATGCTTTGTCATTTCACCCACCCCGCCCTTATCCTGTGGCTCACGTCTTCATCAATCTCACCGTCCTACTATAGCATCGATCACCTGACAAAGATACAAATTACAATTGAATGAGAGCATCTAAATTGCTTCCTATTATTGTTGAATGAGAAAAGAAATTCCTGAATTCTTCCTCAGAACCTCCAACATTAAGTACATCATGTAACAGTGTTTCTTGTGGGCTCTTGAGAAGAACTACTATAGACAGAGGCTTTTACGTCCTCTCTACTGTGCCCTCAGTGTTCTAGGTAGATGAAATGATCCTTCCATTAGATTAGGCATATTCCTCTTGTATCCTTTGGTAGAGCAAACATATTCCTTTTGTACTATCTATATATATTGCCCTTTGGGCCTTATGAATATACACATAATATTCATAATATGGTATCAGAGCTAGGACACTAATCTAGCTCCTTCCGTTGCCACCACTATCATCACCGTCGTCACCGACCACTGCCTCTGTCATCGCCATCGGCCGTTGCAACGCACTGGATCGACCGTCTTCTTTGTTGCCACCACCGTCATCGTCGTCTGCTGCTGCTGTTCCCGTCCACCATGACCACTACAGGCCATAGATCGGGCAGCCTACATCGGCCGCCTCGTCCGTCGCCACCGCACCACGGTTCCCAGCCACCTCGATCCGCCGCCACCAAGTCGTGGTCCTCGACCGCCTCGACCTGCCACCATCGAGACACGCCGCTGTCACACCGTGGTCCCTGGTTGCCTCAACTCATCATAACCACTTGTTTTGACCCCGCTGTTGTCGTTCCCGGCCGTCGCGACCTTCGCCTCAGCCGTCACCACCATCCTCGGCCGCTGCCTCTGCGATTGGATCGATCGGGTAGGATTAATTGCCTTCTATTTTAGAAACCGGATCTGGTTTCTATAAAAGGTACTGATTTCCAAAAAATAAAATTTTAAAAAATTCATGTCGATAGAACTACCGCGCTATCCAGCGCCGCCTATTAGACATTGTTGCCTTGGTCGTCATGTCGCCTAGTGCTGCCTACCAGCTTCCGTTCTATCAGCTGCGATCTCATTCTTGGAAACAAAGCTCCATAGGATGAACTACATGTTGTGGTCTTCACTCATGGAGATCACGCTCGATGGTCTCCGTCTTTTGGGACATGTCACTAGTGCATGACCTTGTCCGCCATCGCCGGTTCAGCCTCCTGCTTGGTAGCCTACTTCTACACCTTCTGCAGAAGATGAGACTGCCAAGGAGGCAGAGGCTGCTGTTGCTTACGCTGCTGATGAGGCCATTCAGTATGCTATGGACACTTTCGAGTGCTGGTGTGCTGATAATGCCCGTGTTCGAGCCATCGTGGCGGTCAGCATTGATGACTCCATCTAACCAGATATTGTTGGTTTGCGTTCCACTTAGATTTCGGAGTAATTACATGAGCGATACCCGCAGAGCAGTGATGCTTAATTCTTTTTGCTTCAGGATGAGTTGGAGACGTTTCGCCAGGAGAACTCCATCGACGGCTTCTACGGAGCCCTTACCAGTCTTTGGCGTCAGCTGGATGAGCTAGCCTCTCCGCTTTGCTAGGAGTGTCACATAGTATAGAAGGCGGACTGTGATCGCCTTCGCCTTTATGATTTTGTCTGCTGTCTTTGCCCAGAGTTTGAGCCTATCAGGGCATAACTATTGAGCCACTCACCTTGACCGACCGTCATCGAGGCCCTTGTGACACTTAATGCTGAGGAGCTTCACCTCGGGTTACCAACATAGTCTGTTCCAGCTATGCTTGCTGCTCCTTCGATTACAGTTTCTGTCTAGGTGCCTGTTTTCTCACCAACTGGGGTTCACTGCAACTATTATGATAACTTTGGGCACGACTACTAGAGTTGTGTGGTGTGGAAAAAAGGAACAAGTGTGTGGGGTGGATGATCCAAGGGACGGCAGGGAGGCCCTTACTCTACAGGAGGATAGATCAGAACGTCAGGTTCTCAGCAAGATGACTCTGTTCAGCAGCTCTGGTAGGCTCTTCTTCAATATCTCACAGTTCAGCAGGCTCTGTCAGTCTAGCTCAGATGTCTCCTCTAGGTACCTCTTAGGTTCTAGACTCTGGTGTCTCTTTCCACGTGACATCGGACTCCACATCTTTCACTTCAGTAGGACCTCCTTTTTCCTACTCTATTGAGACAGCTGACGGTACAATACTCCTCTGTCTATTAGCTGTCAGGGCACTCTTATCCACTATCTTCCATCCACTGTAGAGACGATCTCGCGGTTGTCTCTTTCTGACTCTTTACCCATTTCTCTACTATCATAGTCTTCCCTTGGTCTGTCTCCAGTAATTCCTTCTGTACCCCCTCCTCTTATGCTGCCTCCTGCAGCATTGTCTGTTGATCCTGCTGCACCATTGACTTGTTTCTCTGGTGTTCACTACTCCAGGCGTCCTCGTCCTTCACTAGCCTCCTCTCCTGGTATCTTGCCTGCACCTTCATCTAATTCCCCTGATGATGCTTCTTGTTAAACCTTTCATGATCGGACATCCCCTCGGTCTCCTGATCATCTTGGTTTTCCTTGATAGCTCATACTCTCTCTGTCACTAAGCCTAGTTCTTACCGTGAGGCTGCTCCTCATTCTGAGTGGTAGCTCGCTATGGCAGAGGAGTTCGATGCTCTTTGGCGTACGGAGACTTGGGATATTGTATCGGCCCCTATAGATGCTCGTCCTATCATGTACAAGTGGCTGTACAACTTAACCCGGTTTGATGGTACTATCAAGCGCTGCAAGGCTCGTCTTATGGCTCACGGCTTCCAGCAGGAGTACGGTCGTGACTACGAGGAGACTTTTGCCCTTGTTGCCTATATAACCATTGTTTGCACTCTTGTTGCGGTTACCTCTGTTTGCTAGTGGTCTCTGTCTCAGCTGGATGATAAGAATGCTTTTCTTAATGGTATTTTGCATGAGGTATACATGTAGCCACTACCTGGGTATTTTGTTCCAGATGGGCACGTCTGTCGTCTCTGTCGTGCTCGTTATGGCCTCAAACAAGCTCCTCGTGCTTGGTTTGCGCATTTTACCTCAGTGATTACCGCTGTTGGTTTCATTGTTAGTTCCCACGATCCTGGTCTTTTTGTCCATGTTTCACCTCGGGGTAGGACACCGCTTCTTCTGTATATAGATGATATGCTCATCACTAGTAATGATTCCTCATTCATCTCGTATGTGAAGAAGCAGCTCAGTGAGCTATTTCTGATGACTGATCTTGGTTCTCTTATGTACTTCCTTGGGATTGTGGTCACTTTCATGCTTGAAGGCTACTATCTCTCCTAGTAGAAGTATGCCCAGGATCTTCTTGATCGTTCTGGTCTGACTGACACTCGCACTGGTGAGACTTCCATGGAGCTATCCTTTCAGCTTCGTGCCGCTGATGGTGATCTTCTCGAGGATCGTACTTATTGATGCCATCTTGTTGGGAGTTTGATGTATCCTGTAAGCACTTGTCTTGGTATTACTCATGTTGTTCATATCTTGAGTTAGTTCATGGCTTGTCCTACCCACCTTCACTACAATCATCTTCTTCGTGTTCTTCACTATTTGCGTAGGACTATCTCATCGTTTTTCTCCCTAGCTTCAACTCACTACAGCTTCAGGCGTACTCCGATGTGACCTGAGCTAGTGATCCCTCTGATTGTTGTTCTCTTTCTGCTTACTGTGTTTTTCTTGGCTCCTCCCTGATTACCTGAAAGACAAAGAAGCATACTACAGTTTCTTATTAGTGCTGAGGCTGAGTGAAGAGCTATGGCAGCAGTGATAATAGAGGTTACTTGGTTGAGGTTTCTACTTACAAATTTCAATGCCTATGATGGGACCTACAACTCTTGTCTGAAAGTACATGTGCTATCAGTTTTGCCCGCGATCCAGTGAAGCATGAGCTCACCAAGCACTTTGTTGTGGATGTTTCATACATTCGCTCACAGGTGCTGGAAGGAGTGCTTGCTCTACGGTTTGTGCCCTCAAACTTACAGATTGCTGACTTCTTCACGAAGCTACAGACTAGGGTGCAACGTTTGTATTTTCTCTCCAACTCAGTGTGTGTGATCCGCCATGAGTTTGCAGGGGGTGTTAGAGTAGGCATATTCCTTTGGTAGACTAGGCGTATTCCTTCTGTACTCTCTATATATATTGCCTTTGGGCCTCATGAATATACACACAATATTCATAACACCTTCGATCATTGGTATAACAAGACTTGGGGATAGGGTTAGATGTAGAGTGATATGGGAGAAGGTGGCTTTCAAGGGGAAAGATTTTAGAAGGGAAAGAATAATTCATCCAACACTCACCCTTTTTATAGAGAATGGACTCACTTATCTTAGGAAACTAATATGATATTTTGGGAACCCACTAACTAATCCTATCTCTTTGGAAAGAAATCCGACTTTGGAGGAAAGCAACTATCTTGATTGGCAAGACAAAAAATCTTATAACCCTAGCTACCACCACTAGAGGCGTCCTACCCATGGCATTACACCCCTTCTGGACAAACAACTTGTCCTCAAGCTGTAGGTTGGTGGCCACGATTGATGTCCTTTGTGGCCCCCCAACAGCAGGTGGGCACGCCTGCTCGCATCACACTAGAAATCAGCAAGCCTCTGATGACAATTGATGGTGATAGTGGGTAGCCCTTAGCAAGTCCCAACATCATGAAGCTCCTGTTAGCTTGGGAAACTAGAACAAGGTAGCCTTTACCACTTCGTGCAGTGTTGTGCTATGCTGTTGTGCTACACATGGCTTCATTTCAACCCGATCCGAGGCACCCTATGTTATCCGCGGCACGTATGACAACCTCAAGTCATCGATAGCTTTGGCTATGTCAGGACACGCTTAAGGCTTGCCACTATCGCTAACAACCTTTGTCGAAGTCTTGTTGATCTGATATGATGCTAGCGTTGTGCCCTACTGTTGTTGCGGGGTCATCAAGGACTCCAACCGTGGCCACCACTCTACTAAAGGACAAGCTGTTTGTCGAGCAGGTGTGTAATTGTTGGAAATATACCCTAGAGGCAATCATAGAGATGATGATATTTCGTTGTATCCATGATTTAATAAATGTTCCTTGAATATTGCCTTTGTGTTGATTAACAAGTATGTGACTTGTTTGTGAAACTCTTTACTTGTATGGTTATTCTAAAGTTGTCCCTAGTCGAAGTTCATGTGAGGACACACGTGAATAATGGATTAGCACATGTATCGGTTGATGACCATGTTTCACAGGTCATAGACATGGAGATGTCAAACCAATAATGTGGACACATGTTTAGAACATGGGGTTGGACCGACCCAACATGAGACATAACAATTATACTTATGGTTCTTTCTCTACACAATGTGTACGCCTTGTCCTTAGACCTGAGATTGTCGCATGTACTTGAGATGTGAATCGACCTACTTAGGGGCTATCAAACGCTACTCCGTAACTGGGTAGTTATAAAGGTAGCTTTCGGGTTTTGTCATGAAGCATGCTGCGAGGCATGGTCAGTCGAGATGGGATTTGCCCCTCTCTACCTGAGAGAGATATCTCTGGGCCCCTCGAGTGATCGGATCCAGAAATGCATGGCCATGCTACTTAAGGTTAAGAGTTAACCTAGTAAGGGATTCCGGATCACAGGATCGAGAAAGAGTGGTCAGCTTGGAGCTCGACCAAATATCGTGAGGCAAAGGGATTGGCATGTACATAAAGTTGTGATGGTTCGTCCGATATGATCTTTGTGTATGTTTAGGAGTTGGCACGTCTTGCTAGAGGCCGCTACCAACTATTGACCAAGTATGTGTACTCGCGTCATGTCTAAACATACGTGAACCTATAGGGTCACACTCTTAAGGGCTGAAGCCTAATTCGGATTGGATCCGAATTAGACTGGGCATTGAGTCCTAATGGGCCTCTATTCGTAGAAGCCCATTGTAAGGACGTCTATAAAAGGAGGGCAAGGGGCACAGGATTGAGGGATGAGTTTTTCGTGACTTCCTCAAACCCTGGCCGCCACCCCTCCCACGCCCAAGTCGCTCGCGCGGATCTAGTAGTCCGGCGTGCGTCGCTTCCTCCCGCACGTGTGGATACCTGTGGAGGCACTGCATCTGTGGCGTTTGGACGAACCGCAAGAGAGGAGCTGTACGTTGGACGCCGCGACGAGGACGAGGAAGTAGTACGACTACTCTGCCCCGACGTGCTGCATCGACGTAGTACGACTACTCTACCCCGACGTGCTGCATCAATTCCGCACCTGCGCGTCTAGTGGTAATTCCGTGATCTATAACTGCAGTGATCTTGGTTTACGGGTAAATTTTTTATTAATTTGCGCTAGCGTAGCCTACCCGTAGCCCTTCAGTAATGTCATGGGCGTGGGCCCACTGATCAGGAGGGCACACAACTAGAAGGTCAGCCCTAGTTGTAATGTTCCTATCTTGCTAATCTAGTTAAATTCTTCTGTACAAATTCAGATTAGTTTCCAATGGGATTGGATCGCATATTAGTTTCCAAATTGGCATATCAGTTTTTAAAGATATTTAAGTCCTTCATCCATAAAAGGATGTGTATTGTATGAGTTTTGACAAGCAAGAATGAATTAAATCTTTTCATCCATAAAAGGATGAGTATTGTATGAGTTTTGACAAGCAAGAATGAATTAAATCTTTCTCTCCCAAAAGTGTTCCTGTTGGGGGAGTGGCCCCCGCCTTGGCCCAAATGGGCCATAGCGCTAGCAAGGCAATCGACAGCTTCACAGAAGCTTGCAGGCCAGGAAATGGCATATGTACCTGTTGTGGCTACAGACCAAACAGAGAGAGAGAGTATGGTAGTGGAGAGTTAGGTGAGCAATACTTAGGGTTTTCCCCATGGCTTGTATCATATATATATATATATATATATATATATATATATATATATATATCCACATGGGGAGTGTTTTTACAACCTTGCCCTTACACCTGAGTAACCCCCTCAAGGGTATTTATGCCATTACATATGTCTCATATTGGGCTTAACAACCTTCTAACAGGCCGGCTGGGCTTAGGTGGGGGCCACCCCTACAACAGGAGCCTCTCATGGTGACGGTCTTCACGGGCCGGAGCCATGTTGTCAAGCCATTTTGCCCCCTCCGTCCCTACGGCCTGTGAACTTCTGTATTGTTTAATGTAGCTTTATTGCCTGGTGTAGTCCCCGCCCCGCAGCGAGGATATAGCGCTGGGCGGGTTACCGAAGCCGTCCTTGCCCGCAGGGCCCTTCATTGACGGGGTCGAAGTCACAACGTAGACGTGCTCTTGTCGCGGACAGGTTGAGGCATCGGGCGGGGCAGCTCCCGTGCTTGACACAGCAGCCGAGTGCGGGGGTTCTGCCCGGAGACAGGTCCGATGCGAGCTCATCGCGGGGGTGTTGTTCGGGGTCACACTATAGATGTGAGGCCGACATGTGACCCAACCGACTCGTGGCTCAGAGTCGCTGTTTTAATGCCGGCGCGAATCGCGCCGACCCCTGGGATGTCAGGGGCGGGCAGCCGCAACCAAGCACGCTGTTCCAGTAGAAGAGTGTACGCAGTGAGGCGTGATTGGCACGTCGTGGTCTGCCAGTCACCTGTCCCTTCTCGAGGGAAGGTGGGACGCGTGGCGGGATGCTATTGGCATGTCATGCGCTGCCGGGCAGCTTGCATCTGCGCTCTGTCGCCTGCCAGCGGTTGCGCTCCTCGATCCCGGGGAGCCGAACCGCCAGGCACCCGCCGGTTGAGGTCCCGTCGATTGGAATGCCGTCGATTGACCTTCCACCAGCCTGGCGACTCCCCGCCGGGCGAGCATTTGCATAAATACGTCGGTACTACGTCTTGCTCCTCCCTCGATCCCGGATGCTAGTCTTGTTGCTGCACGCGGTTATCTTCTCACAAGTAGGCCTACTTTTGTTCATCTGCGTTGATGATTGCGTCTACTGACGCTAATATCAGCGAGCGTTGACGAACAAAAGACGACCTATTTATGAGAACAAGTCCAAGCTTGTTGTAGATCAGCAGTTGCGCTCCCCGATTATGGGAGGCGTGGGGGTTGGACCCCCACTGGTCGGGGCTGTGAGGTCGTTGCGCGGACGTCGAAGTCTTCGCGTAGACCAGGGGTCAGAGGGCCATATAGTATCCCGCGGCTCGAGGACGGTGCTTAGATGGCGTTGTAGGCTAGACCAACGCCTGCTCGTCTCCGCTCTCCGCCCGCCGGGGGCGTCCTATCAAGAGGAAGACAAATCTGCGCGAGACCTCACTCCATGGATGTGATTTGTGAGATGTTAAACGCGTAAAGTAAAATATTTAGAATGTTAGGAGCAGGGTACGAAGCTGCCCCCGGTGTGTGAGGCCGCGCGTGTCACTATGCTTGAGCAGCTACTTGATAGGGACCGGCCGCTTGTTTCTAACCTTGTGGCCCGGCGACGTCTTCGACGTTGGCGGTGGGCCGAAGGATCGCTGGATTTCTGGGCGGCCCGGGCCGCCTCGAGCGGGGCTTTAGCACAGACACATGCTAAGGAATAAGGTTGAGCTGGCCGAGTAGCGGCCTTGAGCATCCGAGGACGCTTGTACATCTGATTCTTACTGTACCCTTTTGTACGCAACCGCTGACTAATGCAGAGAGGGCTTTGATTGAAGTATGTGTCTCCGTCATTTCACGCGACCGCGCTGACCTCCGTTAGGCTCGTAGAGCTTTGTTTCGCCAACGCCTTTACACTAGGTAAATCGCCGCATGCTCCGTCCTTTATCCCCCAAAGAGGTGGCAACGGGGCTGGCGCCTGGTCGAGGTAGACACGCGAGCGCTCCGTCCCCTACCCTTCGAAGTGGTGGAGTGCGCATAGGGGTGAGCCTCTGCTACGCCTTATGAGCGCACTGTGGAGTGCGCGCGGAGGCAAGCCTCTTTTGCGTCCTATGCATACTTCGCGGGGTTCGTGCGGAGGCAAGCCTCTACTGCGTCTTGTTTATACTCCGCGGAGTGCGTGGGACCATCAACCACATCTCATTTATACTCCGGAGAGTACGCACAGGGATAATAATACCCATGCGTACGCGGGGACACCCGCGTCTTGTTTATACTCAGTAGAGTGCGCAGGGACAATATTCGTGTCTTATTTATACTCCGTACAGTGCGTGCGGAGACTGGCCTCGACGCTACGTCTTATTTATACTCCGTAGAGTGCGTGTGGAGGCGGACCTCGACGCTACGTCTTATTTATACTCTGTAGAGTGCGTGCGGAGGTGTCCCCTGCGCGTCTTTGTTTATACTCACGGAGAGTGCGCGCTAACGCGTGTCTTTGTTTATACTCACGGAGAGTGCGCGCGCTAACACATGTCTTTGCTTATACTCACGGAGAGTGCGCGCGCGGACGCGTGTCTTTGCTTATACTCACGGAGAGTGCGCGCGCGGACGCGTGTCTTTGCTTATACTCACGGAGAGTGCGCGCGCGGGCGCGTGTCTTTGCTTATACTCACGGAGAGTGCGCGCGCGGACGCGTGTCTTTGTTTATACTCACGGAGAGTGCGCGCGGAGGCAAGCCTCTGCGCAGTTTTGCAGGAAATAAGACGAGTTTCGAAAACGGTGAACTTTATTGAATTCCCGTTTGTGCGGGTGAGCGATTATAAAAGACAAGGTACTAACCACTAATCGCTCGGGGCGGGAACAACAACGATTGTCGTGTTAGTGACGACGGGTGGCACGATGGGAGCCTCTGCTGCCGGAGCGGTCCGCGCGGGAGCCCGGCGGGGTGCTTCCTGAGGCCGCCGAGGCTCCTTAGGCTGGCGTGCCCGGTCTAAGAGTCCTGTTGAACCTCACGAGGCGGGCCTTGGGTGCCGAGCTCTATGTGCCGGGCCATATCCTGGTCGCCATGGGCGGTGATGATACCCCGCGGGCCCGGGAGCTTCATGCATAAGAAGCCATTGTGCGGAACCGCCCCGAAGGAGTTGAGGGTTGGTCGCCCCAATATGGCGTTGTAGGGGTACAGGATATCGACGACGTCGAAGGTGATGTCTTCGCTCCTTACGTTGTCGTCCCGCCCAAAGGAGACCTGCAGGCATGTCTGGCCCAACGCCCGCAGGGGCTGACCTCCGAAGCCCTACAGCGGGATTCCCGAGGGGCCAATCGACTTCGGGGGATCCCCATCTGGTCGAAGGCCACTATGAACAAAATGTTCACGGGACGCGCCTGACGTTGCATTCTGCAATGGCGACCTGGATGACTAGGGGATCTTGGTGGGGGAACTCTACGCCTTCGGCGTCCGCGGGCGTGAAGGTAGTTTCGTGCTGCTCCCAGTCTGGCGGTGTCTGCGCCGGGTATGCCGTCACATGGTGTAGCCTCCTCGCATAGGCCTTCCGCTGCCGCGCCGAGGCGAACTCCAGCGAGGAGCCCCAGAGATGACGTTTATAACCCTGCGCTGGGCTCCCTCCGAGGCCTGAATCCGCAGGGGGCTCTCCTGAGCGTGTTGCACGTGGGCTTGAATCAGCGGGGGGCCCTCCTGAGGTTGCAACCCCTGAGCCTGGATCCATGTGGATCCTTCTAGGGGGTGCTGGACGTGGGCCACGACGGGCGGCCGCGCCTCAAGGTTTCTATCCCTGGCGACGCTCTACCGAAGTGTCGCTATGGTGGTGCATGCGCGCGTGTCGTGGCTGCCTCGACCATGTACCTCGCAGCACTGCCCGTGGTGCTGATCGTCATATTCCCCACGGGTTCTATCGTCGCGACCCCGACCGCGCCCCCGCCCTCGACCCCGGCGGGTTCCGCCGCCGTGGCCGGCGGGGCCATTGTCTTCGGAGCCGCCCTCAATGTCGAAGACATAGCGGTCTCTCCGAGACTTCTGTTGGCTGCGCTTGGGCTTGTCGCCCGACGAGTCCTTGTGTTGGGCATCCTTGCGCTCGGAGGCGTCCTTCGATGACTCCTGCTTGCGCTTGCCCTTCGAGGAGCCTTCCTTCAGCGAATCTCCGTTCTTTGCCGTGCGCTCCGCTTGATTGGTGACGGAGTTGTCACCTTGGCGCCGCCGCGCGTCTTCTTCCGCTCTGGCGTACTCTTCCATCTTGTCGAAGAGCTTCGCCACCGTCTTGATTGGTTTTCGTGCGTTGTACTCGGCCAGCGGCCCTGGGTGGAGGCCTTGTATTGCTGCGTTGATGATGGTTGTCTCGTTGACATCCTTGACCTGGCAGCGGACCTTCGCGAAGCGCTTGAAGTACTCCCGGAGCTTCTCCGAGGGTTTTGCTTGACCGCGAAGAGCTGATCCGCGTCTTCGCGCTCGACGTAGTTCCCCTGGAAGTTGTTGTAGAGTCGATCGCGGATCTGCTCCCATGCATAGATGGAGTTTGGCTCGATGGTGAAGAACCAAGAGAGTGCCACTCCTTGTAACGCGAGGGGAGTCCCTTCGCCTTCGTGGTGTCGTCTTCGCCGGTGGCTTCGATGGTGGTCTCGTACACGCGCATGAACTCCTGAGGGTCCGTGTCACCTTTGTACTGGGAACTTGAAGTCCTTCGACGATGTCGACTGCTGCAAGCCTGCAGAGAGTGGGGACTCCGGGTCCACGCGTCGCAGCGGGACGCAACTGGACGTGGGGGCGTCGCGGCTATCCGCCCGCTCTGGCGTGGGCTCCGGTGCGACCACCGGTGGGGTCTGCTGACTCCGAGCCTCTTGCATATCCCGCACGGCTCCACGGAGATCCACTAACTCCTGCTGGAGCATGCCGATGGTTGTCAGCAGGGCGTGCTCCACTGCTGGTGCAGTCGGGGCCGTCGGTGCCCCCGGTCGTGCTACCGGGACAGCAGCGATCACAGCTTGCGCTTCGGGGTTGCCTGATGCGCTGGCGCGATAGACTCCGGTGTCGGCGACGAGGCCAATACTGCCACCGGAACTGCTCGCCGCTCCCGCACTGGGTGTAGGAGCGGCGGTCAGGCCAGCTTGGGCGTTGATGTTGCCACTCCCGACTACCCGGTCGATGCTGCCAGTGTCGGTCGTCACACCGGCGGTGGGGCGCTGTCATCACGCGCGGGGCGGTGTCAGTCGTCGTGGCGGCGGTAACGGGGTCGATCGTTGTGCGCTGGGTGGTGCCGACCGTCACGCCAGCGGTGGCGAGGTCGATCGTCGCGCCCTGAGCGTCGACGTTCGTGACTGCCGCACCCGTGTCGCCGTCCACACCCACGACTGCTGACGCCGAGGCCCTGGTGTTGACGCGGGACTCCGTCGTGCTCCCCTTCTTCTTCGCCGCCGACGATGAAGCTTTCTTTGGTGCCATCCTTCTTCGGATCTTGAGGCTTGTTCCTGTCTTCCCACGGACGGCGCCAACTGTTGTGGCTACAGACCAAACAAAGAGAGAGAGTATGGTAGTGGAGAGTTAGGTGAGCAATGCTTAGGGTTTTGCCCATGGCCTGTGTTTTTACACATGGGGAGTGTTTTTATAACCTTGCCCTTACACCTAAGTAACCCCCTCAAGGGTATTTATGCCATTACATATGTCCCATATTGGGCTTAACAGCCTTCTAACAGGCCGGCTGGGCTTAGGTGGGGGTCACCCCTACAACAGTACCCCTATAAGGGTAGATTTAGCTAGGGGCGTTTATGTAATTCCAAGTAGGAGAAGACATGTGTGCCTCTATAAAGATAGTAAATGATAGAGGTATCTGTGTAATTAAGCCCCATGGCTATAAATACTTGCCTAAGTGCGCCATGGGGAAGACAAGAACTCTCTTTTTTAACCAAAAGCTAGACATCACAAACTTCCATACACTAGCACAAACTTCTATTGCCATATCCAGGGTGTGCAAGGCTACATGCAACCTTCTCACAGTCCCCCTTCTTTTACTGTTTGGTGTGTAACCGCAACAGTTGGCGCCATTTGTGGGGACGGCATAGAAGCTACAAGTTAAGGTGGGAGTGGTCGAAGCCGATGGCGCCGAAAAAAGCAGAGACGTTGACACCAAAGAAGGTGTTGACCACAAAGAAGGCGGCGGCATCAACCACCAAGCAAAAGAGAAGCACAACCTCCGAGTCTGGTGCGACGAGGATGACAGAAGTAGTCCTTGAAGGACCCTTGGAGCAATTTCACACCGGTGCAGCAGCGACGATGGACAGCATAGGCCCTTCGACGACTACCTTGACAGTAGGGTCAGAAGAGCAGCGAACAAAGGCGGTAGCCAGCACAAACCCCAAAGTCGACGCCAGCATTGGTGCCGTCACTGTCACTGCGCAAAGAGTGGAGAGGGTCCTCCCCCCACTGCAGGTACAAGCAGAGACGCCCTTGAAGCAATTTGCGGGACGCTACAACAGGAGCTGGCAGACCTACAACGAGTTGTGCGCGAGATGCGGGAGAACCAAGCCCGGGCAGCACCCGCCTTGGCAGCAGTGGAGGTAACCATGGCCGGAGCAGAGGATCAACGAGCCCGTGTGGGAACCTCTCATTGCATGGATCCGAAGTCGCCTCTCTCCGCAGGGTTGTGCAGCAAACCACCTGGTCGAAGGACTTCAAAATGCCTACAATGGAGCCATATAAGGGCGAGTCAGACCCCCGCGAATTTTTGCGCGTCTACGAAATGGCGATTGAAGCAGCGGGAGGCGACGACACAACTTAGGCTCCCCCTCGCTCTGTAAGGGGTGGCACTCTCTTGGTTTTTCACCATCGCACCTGGTTCCGTGTATGCATTGGAGCAGATCCGGAGCCTTATGCATAATAATAATTTACATGGAGCGCGTTGACGTCGACCAGCTCTTCGTAGTGAGGCAGGAGTCGAGAGAAGCTGTGGACCTACTTCAAGCGCATCACGAAGGTCTGCTACCAGGTTAGAGATGTCAACGACACCACCATAATCAACGCGGCCATTTGAGGTCTCCAAAAGGGTCCACTCGCTGAGTACAATGCGCGAAAGCCCATAAAGTCAGCTAAGCTCTTTAATAAGATGGAGGAATACGCCAAGACGAAGGAAGATGCAACACAGCGGGAGGCTGAGGCAAAGTCGGCGGCCCCCGAGGCAAAGGCCACCCCAGGGAGCCCCAAGGAAGAACCAAGTCGCAAGCAGTGGAGGGAGGCTCGTTCCAAATACGTCTTTGGCATTGGAAGAGCCGACGAAGGTAGTGCCGCCGGAGGTCGCGACTGTGGCTGGAGGGGTCGCGGGCGTGGAAGGGGGCGAGGTCACGAGGACGGGCATTAGCAAGGGCTTTAGTGCGAGGTACATGGCCGCGGGGACCACCTCACCTGCAATTGCTTCTCCATCGTGGCCCTCCGCGAAAGCGTAACCAGGGAGCGAGCTCAAGACACCAACACACTGGTAATAGCGCATGTACATCAGCATCTAGAGGCACCCCAGATTCAACCCCTCCCACCCTACTACGGATTCAGGGCCCAAAGACCACCCCGCACCGAGTGATCAACGCCATCTCGAGCGGGTTGTCCCTGGACTTCCCCTCCAAAAGACAGAGAAGGGCTTATGCCCGTCGGATCCATCATGTTGCAGCATACTTGCGTAGGTGTTCTGGAGTGGGCTCGCGTGGACATAACGTTCAGAGCGAAAGATGCCACAAGGATAGACTTCCCCTAACAGGATCCCTTGGTAGTCACGGCCAACATTGCTGGCTGCGAGGTGTGGCAGGTTTTGGTCGATGGTGGAAGCTCCGCAGACCTGCCTTTGACTAGATGGGCCTCCCTCGAAGCAGACTAGCACCGACCCGCATACCCTTGCAAGGTTTCAGTGGGCGGCTGATCAACACCATAGGGTAGACAGCGCTCAAAGTGCTTTTCGTGCAGGAGGCGTGGAGCAGGCATGAAGCCGTCATGTTTGACGTAGTCAATCTGCAATACCCATACAATGCTATTCTAGGGAGGGCCACCCTCAACACATTTGGCGCAGCCCCGTACCACAACTACCTTTGCATGAAGCTCCTGAGTCCTGAAGGAATCATCACAGTAATGGGCGATCAAGACCTTGTGCGACAAATTGAAGTCGGCGCGCGGGGCCTGCACTATAAAGTCCATGTTGAGAGTGACGGACCCACCCTGCCTTTCGCCTCCAGATGGATGCCCAAGCCGAAGCCGGGTGGTGTTGTGAAGATGATCCCGCTCCAACTAGAGGACCCAACAAAGCAGGTATCGATCGGAGCTAGCCTCACCCCCGAGGCAGAACAAAAATTCACGGCCACGCTACGCAATAACGCAGACATCGTTGCACCCTGACTCGCCCCGACATCGGGGGTTGAGTGTTCCGTCATCGAGCGTAAGCTGGCGGTGCGCCCCAACGCGAACCCAGTTAAGCAGCAAATGAGGTGGATGCCCCTCGATCGTTGGCCAGCCCCGTCCTGGTTAAGAATCCAATGGGGCCTAGCGCATGTGCGTCGACTTCACCAACCTCAACAAAGCATGCCCCAAGGACAACCATTTGTTGCCGCGTATCGATCAGCTGGCCGGTGCGATGCCCGGATGTGAAATGATGAGTTTCCTGGATGTGTACTCCGGGTACCACCAAGTACAAATGGCGAAGGAGGATAGGGCAAAAACAAGCTTCATTCTCCCTGGTCCCAGGCCATCAAGGTGTGTTGGTAGTCGCCAAGGTGAGTCCGTCGAATTAGAGGGAGCCCTTAGTCGAGGAGTCGCCGTTAAGGCGAACGAAGCTCGGCCAAGGCAAAGCCATCGAGGCAAAGTTGAACCACGCCGAGGTGAAGCCATCGAGATGTGTTAAAGCTTGTTGAGGTGAGTCCGTCGAACTATGGGAAGCTCCTAGTCGAGCAGACACCGTCGAGGCAAAGCGACGTTCGACCGAGGTAGAAGCCATCGAGGCCGAAGTGAACCACGCCGAGGCCAAGCTACCGAGGCGTGTTGGTGGTCGCTGAGATGAGCGTCAATTTAGAGGGAGCCTTCGGTCGAGCAGACGTCATAGAGATGAAGCGACGTTCGGTTGAGGCAGAAGTCAGCAAGGCCGAAGTGAACCACGTCGAGGCCAAGCCATCGAGTCGTTGGTGGTAACTGAGGTGAGTCCATCGATTTGGGGGGCCCTAGTCGAGTAGACACAGTTGAGGTGAAGCGACGTTCGGCGAAGGCAGAAGCCATCAAGGCAAAAGTGAACCACTCCGAGGCCAAGCCATCGAGACGTGTTGGGGATCCGTGTGCAATGGCGACGTTGGTCCAGAGAAAGTGAGGCCGGATGTAGTCTGGGTGACTGAGAGGTGGGGCGGTGGATGTGCGTGGCGAAGTCAAGCGGCGAGACGTCCCGCCGTTGAGAGACCCAAGGCGGAGCGTCCTTGGGGGACTCAAGGTGAAGAGCCCCGAGGGTCTGGGAGACCCAAGGCAGAGCGCCTTGAGGAGTCTAAACGATGCGGAAGCCGGAGTCTAGGCGGCGCGGAGGAACCTCGGGGGAGCTCGTGGGTGCACATAGGGTGAGCTCGGGGCATGCGTGGAGGGGGAGCCGGGGCGAGGCCGGGGCGCGCAGAGGGCGTGCACAGAGGGTGTGCTTGAGGCGTACATAGGGCGTGAGGCCTGGGTTCACATGAACGGGGCGAACCCTAGGGAGGCCCAAGAGGTGCGCGGAGGGCGAACCCTAAGGAGAGGCTGGGTTGAGGCTGGGATTCATGCCCGGGGAGAAGCCGTGGCGCGCGTGGAGGGCGAACCCTGAGGAGAGGCTGGGTTGAGGCTGGGGTTCATGCCAGGGGAGAAGCTGTGGCGCGCGCGGAGGGCGAACTCTGAGGAGGCCTGGGGCTCGAGGCCGTCCGCCCCCAAAGGGAGTCCGGGACAGCTCGAATTCGCCTGTCGACCTTGCCTTCATCTTCTTAAGCAATGTGGCTTCTCAGTCGATCCGCACAGACGGCGCCAACTGTCGTCGGTACAAATCCGGACAATAAACTTAGAGGCACCCCTGGTCGGATACGGAGACCCCCGAGGATGCGAAGGGACTCAAGGAAAGCACACAATCACCAAGTGTATTCAATATGGGTGTCTTGGATTACAAAATGGTCCCCCTCTCCCATTACAAAGGGTCATATTTATAGAGGGGGATAGGGAGGTGAGTGAAGTTATAAGTTTGCCCTTAGTGTCTAGTTTATTCATAGGGGTATCCACATCATTTGCTCTGCGTGGGCCACTCCACGTCCGGGGCTCTGGGGCCGGTCTGAGGTCAGCCTCGGACCTCGCCCTGGGTTGGCTCCTAGCCCCTCCGGGGTCGTAGCTGTAGGTCTTGCATACCTAGCCCGATGTCGGCCCCAGACCTCTTTGGGGTCGGGCTCGGACCCCTCTAGGGTTGGTCTTATGCACCTTGCCCGGGGTTGGCCCCAGGGTCGGTCTAGCGGACCTCACTGAGGTTGACTTATGGACTTAGCTTGGGGTAGGCCTTCCCATGGGTGTCATCCCTTCGAGGTGATTGTCGGCCCAAGGTAGCGCGGGGACCCTCCCCCCAACAGTTTGTGTTTTTTATTGTTGGTTGCTGAGGCATATGATTTTGTTAGTTGCATTGATTATAGCATCAGCTCTAGATGTTACAGGGACTGTTTCTGTAGAAATCAAATAGCAAGATACAAATTACAATTGAATGAGCATCTGGATTGCTTCCTATTATTGTTGCATGAGACAAGGAACTCCTGAATTCTAATTCAGAACCTCCAACATTAAGTACATCATGTAATAATGTTTCTTGTGGGCTTTTGAGAAGAACTACTATAAGACAGAGGCCTTTATGTCCTCTACCATGCCCTCATTAAGTACATCATGTAATAATGTTTCTATCCTTATATGCCTTGGTTTCCTTATCTGTATATGGTATATTCCTCTATTTATTCCCTTGTACTCCCTATATATATTGCCCTTTAGGCCTCATGAATATACACACAATATTCATAACATGGTATCAGAGTAAGGGCTCTGACCTTGTTCTTCCGCTGCCTTCGACGCCGCCCAGGCTATCGCCGCGGCTGCTCAGGCCATCACCATCGCCGTCTGGACCGTCGCCGCCCAAGCCACCGCCACCGCTCGGGCTGTCTCCGCCCGAGCCGCCACCCAGGCCACCATTGCCCGAACCGCCGCCAGATCCGGTGCTACCTCACTCGATCTGGCGTCGCTAGCTAGATCCAGCCGATCCATCGTTACCGTCGCCGCCGCTCGGGCCACCACCATCGTTGATCTAACCACCGCACCATCCAGCGCCTCCTGTTAGACTTCATTGCCTTGGTCGCCGCGCCGTCCAGCGTTGCCTGCCGATGGCTTCCATTCCATCTGTTGCGATACCATTCTCGGGAACAAAGCTCCATGGAACAAACTATAGGTTATGACCTTCTCTCATGGAGATCACGCTTGATGGTCTCCGCCTTTGGGGACATGTCATCGGCGCACGCCCTGCTCTGCCATCGCTGGTTCAGCCTCCTAGGCAGTTACTTCTGCACCTCCTACAGCAAATGAGGCTGCCAAGAAGGAAGCAAAGGCTGCTGCTGATGCTGCTGATAAGGCTTTTCAGTATGCCATTGACACTTTCGAGCGCTGGTGTGCTGATGAGGTCCGTGTTCGTGCCATCCTGGTGGTCAGCGTCGACGACTCCATCCAGCCAGACATTGTTGGTCTACGGTCTACTCGACAAATCTAGGAGTACTTACATGAGCGATACCAGCAGTGCAGGGATGCTTAGTTCTTTTTGCTTCAGCATGAGTTGGAGATGCTTCGCCAGGGAGATTCTTCCGTTGACAACTTCTTTCGGGCCTAGGCAAGTCTCTGGCGCCAGCTAGATGAGTTGGCCTCTCCACTTTGTCAGGAGTGTCACAAAGTGCAAAAGGCGGATCATGATCGCGTTCACCTTTATGACTTCGTCTACCGCCTTCGCCCAGAGTTTGAGCTTGTCGGAGCTCAGCTGCTGAGCCGCACATCTCGGCTAACTGTTATAGTCCCTTTCGACGCTTCGGGCTGAAGAGATTCGTCTCTGGTTAGCAGCACAATCTGTTCCGACTGTGCTTGTTGCCCTTCTTCAACAATGATATTTGCTTCGACTACAGCCTCTTCCCAGGTGCCTGTCTCCGCTCCTGTTTTCGCACCAACTAGAGTTCAGTGCAACTACTGCAAGAACTTCGGGCCCGACTACTAGAGTTGTGCGGTGCAGAAAAAGCGAAACAAGACACGTGGAGGTGGGCGACAAAAGGGGGGCAGGGATGCCCTTCACAGGAGGACTGACCAGCTCATCAGGTTTTGCTCAAAAAGGTCACTCTGTTCAGCAGCTCTGCCAGGCTCTACTTCAACAGCTCTCTCACAGCTCAGCGGGTTCTGCTAGTTTAGCTCAGACGTCTCCTCCAAGTGCCTCTTGGGTTCTAGATTCTGGTGCCTCTTTTCACATGACACCAGACCACATCTCTCACTTCAGTAGGACCTCCTGATTTTTCCTATGTCTGTTTAGACAACTGACAATATTTCCTTGTCTGTCAGCTATCAGAATATTCTTTTGTCCACTGACTTTTCTGTTCCAGCTGTTTCTCATGTTCCCTAGCTTACCATGCAGCTTCTTTCGGTTAGATAGCTCACTGATCTTGGTTGTAGGGTTTTTTTACTCTCACACCTGTTTCGTCCAGGATCGACAGACAGGGACGGTACTTGGGGCTGGCTAGCGCCGTAGGGATCGTCGGGGTCTCTACATTCTCGACCGCCTCCACCTTCCATGCATTTCAGCTGCTCCTACTACGTCTGCCTCTACCGCCACTGCTACCACCACCTCTGGAGTTTTTGCGCGGCATCACCATTTAGGACACCTGTGTGGGTCCCGTCTTCCTTCATTAGTTCGTCAGTGTGTTGTTGGACGTGTTACTGTTGACACGCCAATGTTTTGTCAGGGTTGTAAGCTGGGCAAGCAGCTACAACTTCCTTATCATTCGAGTGAGTCCATGTCTTCTCATCCTTTTGATTTAATTCATCCTTTTGATGATTATTCCCGTTTCACTTGACTTTGCCACGATGTTTCGTACTCAGTTTGAGTCCTTTATTCGTACTTTTCGCTGTGATTCTGCGGAAGAGTACTGTTCTGGTGCTTTAAGACAATTTCTTTCTAAGCATGGCACTCTTTACCAGTCTTCTTGTCCTGGTGCTCATGCTCAGAATGGGGCTGCTGAACACAAGCATCGTCATCTGCTTGAGACTGCTCGCACTCTTCTTTCTTCTCATGTTCCACCTTAGTTCTGGGCGGAGGCTGTTTCAACGGCTGCATATTTCATCAATATGCAGCCTTCCACTGCTCTTAAGGATGTCAGTTCTATAGAGCGTCTCTACTCTAAAGCCCACAGTAGTCACCTTCGTGTTTTTGGCTGTACCTGTTTTGTCCTGCAATAGCCTCGTGAGCGCACCAAACTGTCAGTGCAATTAGTTGAGTGTGTTTTTCTTGGGTACAGTTCTGAGCATAAGGGTTATCGCTGCTATGATCCTTCTGCTTGACGGATTAGGATCTCACGAGATGTTTTTAATGAATCTCGACCTTTCTTTTATCGAAATTCAGCTCCTCGTCCTACTTCCACCATTGAGACGATCTCCTAGTTCTCTCTCTGACTCTACCCTTTTCTCTTTCACAGCCTTCCTCTAGTCTGTCTCCAGTGGTTCCTTCTGTACCTTCACCTTCTATGTTGCCTTCTGCAACACCGCCTCTTGCTCCTGCAGCACCACCGTCTCATTTTCTGGGGTGCACTACTCTAGACGTTCTCGTTCTTCACCAGACTCATCTTCTGGCATCTTGCCGACACCAACGTCTGATTCCTCTGATGATGCTCCTCGTTACACCCGTCGTGATCGGACATCCCTTCTACCTCCTGATCGTCTTTGTTTTACTTCGACCGCTCATGCTCTCTCTGCCATTGAGTCTAGTTCTTATTGTGAGGTTGCTTCTCATTCTGAGTGGCAGCTCGTTATGACAGAGGAGTTTGATGCTCTTAGACGTACGGAGACTTGGGATATTGTACCGACGCATGTGCATGCTCGTCCTATCACGTGCAAGCAGGTGTACAAGATTGAGACTATGTCTGATGGTACTATTGAGTGCTACAAGGCTTGTCTTGTGGCTCGTGACTTCCAGCGGGAGTATGGTTGTGATTATGATGAGACGTTTGCCCTTGTTGCCCATATGACCACTGTTCGCACTCTTGTTGCGGTTGATTCTGTTCGTTCGTGGTCTATCTCTCAGCTAGATATTAAGAATGCCTTTCTTAATGGCGTTTTGCAAGAAGAGGTTTACATGCAGCCACCACCTGGGTATTCTGTTCCAGATGGCCATGTCCATCGTCTCCATCGTTCTCTATATGGCCTCAAACAGGCCCCTCATGCCTGGTTTGTGCGTTTCACATCAGTGATTACCACTGTCGGTTTCACTGTCAGTGCCCACGATTCTGCTCTTTTTGTCCATATCTCACCTCGAGGTAGGACACTACTTCTCTATGTGGATGATATGCTCATTACTGGTAACGATTCCTCATTCATCACATACGTGAAGAAGCATCTCAGTGAGCAGTTTCTGATGACTGATCTTAGTTTGCTTACGTACTTCCTTGGGATTAAGATTTTTTCCATGTGTGAGGGTTACTATCTCTCCCAGCAGAAGTATGTTCAGGATCTTCTTGATCGGTCTGGTCTAACTGACACTCGCACTGCTGAGACTCCTATCAAGCTCTCTTTAGTTTCGTGCTACTGATGATGATCTTCTTAAGGATCCTACCCGTTATCGCCATCTTGTCGGGAGTCTGGTTTATCTTGTGAGCACTCGCTTTGAAATTGTTGCTCATATGACCACTGTTTGCACTCTTATTGCGGTTGCTTCTGTTCGCCGGTGGTCTATCTCTCAGCTGGATGTTAAGAATGCCTTTCTTAATGGCGTCTTGCATGAGGAGGTTTACATGCAGCCACCACCCGGGTATTCTATTCCAGCTGGTCATGTCTATCGTCTTCGTCATGCCCTTTATGGTCTCAAACAGGCCCCTCGTGCCTGGTTTGCGCGTTTTACCTCAGTGATCACCGCTGTCGGTTTCACTGTCAGTGCCCATGATCCTGCTCTATTTATCCATGTCTCACCTCGAGGTAGGACACTGCTTCTTCTATATGTGGATGAAATGCTCATTACTGGTGACGATCCCTCGTTCATTGCATATGTGAAGAAGCATCTCAGTGAGCAGTTTCTGATGACTGATCTTGGCTTGTTTACATACTTTCTTGGGATTGAGGTTTCTGTCACACCTAAGGGTTACTACCTCTCCAATAGAAGTATGTCCAGGATCTTCTTGATCGGTCTGGTCTGACTGATACTCACACTGTTGAGACTCCTATGGAGCTCTCTCTTCAGCTCCGTGCTACTGATGGTGATCCTCTTGAGGATCCTACTCGGTATCGCCATCTTGTTGGCAGTTTGGTATATCTTGTGAGCACTCGTCCTGATATTGCTCATGCTGTCCATATCTTGAGTCAGTTCATGGCTTGTCCTACTCATCTTCACTACAGTCATCTTCTTCGTGTTCTTCGCTACTTGCGTGGGACCATCTCTCGTCGCTTGTTTTTCCCTAGCTCCACCTCACTCCAGCTTCAGGCGTACTCTGATGCGACATGGGCTAGTGATCCTTCTGATTGTCGTTATCTTTCTGCTTACTATGTTTTTCTTGGCTCCTCCCTGATTGCCTGGAAGACAAAGAAGCAGACTGCAGTTTCCCGTTCGTGTGCAGAGGCTGAGTTGAGAGCTATGGCAGCTGTGACAACAGAGATTACTTGGTTGAGATGGCTACTTACAGACTTTGGCATACCTATGAGGGGACCTACTACTCTTATGACTGACAGTACAGGAGCTATCAGCATTGCTCGTGATCCAGTGAAGCATGAGCTCACCAAGCACATTGGTGTGGATGCTTCATACACTCATTCCCAGGTGCAGGAGGGTGTACTTGCTCTTCAGTTTGTGTCCTCAGAGTTACAGATTGCTGACTTCTTCACGAAGCCACAGACTAGAGCACAGCATTTGTATTTTCTCTCCAAACTCAGTGTGTGTGATCCACCATGAGTTTGAGGGGGGTGTTAAGGATAGAATAGGAAATAGAATAGGACTGTTATCTGTTTCCTTATATGTTTTGTATTCCTTCTGTATATCCCTCTTGTACCTATATATATTGCCCTTTGGGCCTCATGAATAGATGCACAATATTCATAACGTTGCCCTCCCCAAATTCATCCGAGTGAGCGCTGTAAATGAGGAAAAGCATGAGCAGAAACTCCAGCACCAATGCTGGGCTTGCTAGAGCGATGTAGGTGGTGCTGAGGATTGCCGCAAGGCTAATTGCTTGCCGCTATGGTCACTGAGATGTAAGAGAGGAACGCCGCGATGGATAGGCACTTCAAGATCAGAGAAAAATACTAAAAATTATTGCTAAAAGTCCATTCTTCTTATCGCACAATGCGAGGGACATGAAGACAATGAACAATGGCAAGATTGTTTGGGTTGTGTTAGACCATATAGGTGGTCATGATTAAAGTGATGATTAATAATTGATATTTGGATTGCTTTGGAGTTTGCTTTTGCGAAAGTTTCGGTCGATTGCAGTCAAAGATTTTGAATCCGAGGGATTTACGATCAGTTCAGAGTGGCTCCGAGTGGTTTTGGCTGCTCCGAATGGTTTCGGTTGCTACGAGTGGTTTTGGTTTGCTTCGAGTAATTTTGGACCAGTCCGATCGGGTCTAAGTGGCATCGGACAGTTTTCGAGTAGTAATGGAGCATCGAACGACGTTCAAGTGGAATCGGAGCATCAGACGATATTCGAGTGCCATCAGAAGATCAGACGGTTTCCGAGTAGCATTGGAGCATCGGACGGTGTTCGAGTCGAACCGAAGCATTGGACGATGTTCGAGTGGCATAGATGCATCGACCACGATATTTGGATCATGGTAAGTCGATCACGACAAAACGACCTTACCTAGTCAATGATGGTAAGTTACAGTAAACTGGTTGTAGTTACAGTACTTTTTCATGGTTATAGCTACAATACTTTTCCATAGTCGTAGCTACAGTACTTTTGATGGTCGTAGACTTGTGATCGATGGTTGTAGACTTTACGGATTGTTATCATAGTTGTAGACTTCGCGGTCTGCTATCATTATCTTCGGTTTTTCGGTCAGTTGTTGTAGATCTCGTGATATGTAGTCAATGGCTTCATGGTCGGTACTCGTACACTTCATGGTTGGTTCAACTACTTCATTCTTGCGATCTTCGAGTACTTTCATTACTCGTGTTAGGCCAACGGGATGACTGGCTGGCGCATGGTGGTCAGGTGGTCGTGGCATTTAGTAATCAAAAGGACTTGGTAGTCAGATGTTTGTATTCGGTAGTCGGAAGGACATGGTACTCGGTAGTTGAAAGGGCTCGGTACTCGATGGTTAGTGATCAGTAGTAGTAGGTGTTGCAATCGGTTATCAGAGACTTGTGGTATATGATCGATACTTGGTAGTTGATACTCGATGGTTCTGTGGTTGGTAGCGATGGTATTCTTGAGTGTTCTGAGTGACGTTATTTCCCAAGTATTTATTGTTTTTTAGTAGTCGATAAGTTAGCGGTCATAATGTGTCGTCTGAGGCTGAGTTTTGGATAGCGATGGAAATTATAGTCATGGATGACCTGGTTGTTGATGATAGATAGTGAAAGATTTGGTTTGCGTGTATGTGCTAATGTTGGTCAAGTTGTGGAGAATTATGCTTGTAGAAAATGTTCTTTGTTCTTTGATGTGCAAGTAGGTGTGGAGACGATCATGGTCGGTGATGAGGCGGATAAGACTAGGATGGGGAAGTCTGAGGTCTAGGTGATCGAGGATGTCACGTGAGATGGTCGGGTTCATGTTGGAGCACATAGAGATCAAAGGTGGTGATTCATGAAGAAGCTACGGGTGGTGCGTTCCAGGAGGGTTTGACACGAGGTGACATTGCGTTGAGAAGATATAGGAAGTGCATTCCCGAAGGCTTCGATACATGGTGATGATGTGTGATGAAGATACAAGAGGTGCTGTCCTAAAGGCTTTGTCACGTGGTGAGATTGGAAACGTTATGGATAGAGTCCGTAACGGAAAGGATTAGAGATATTGGAAAACCTATGTTTAGAAGGGTTTTGGGTCCTTTGATTTTCGTAAGAGATAGAGTTTGGTATATGTGTTTGATGTGGACACGTCTAAAGTGTTAACCTATAAAAGCAGAAAGAGGCTATGGGTTAGCACATGGTTTTTGGCTTTCGGGGAGAAAGCTTGTGTTGATTGGTGAGGGCTTTCGTCGAGACGGCTTTTAGGGGTGCTTGTGATGGCACTTTGTAAATCCATAGAAATCCAGTAATAAAGATCATATTGAATCAATCTGGTTTGTGATCTGTTGAAGATTGCTGGTGATTGTGATTAGGTTGAACGTTATGACATGCAAAAGATTTGATTTACTGTTAGAAAAATAGAGCAGTCAAGCATGGTTGAAATCCACATTGGTAAAGTTAGATTATATTGCTTTTGGTTTGAGATTTGTTTTTTAGGTATCAAAAAGCGGAGGTAATCATTCGACCCCTATGACTGCGTCATACGATCTACAAGTGGTATTAGGGTAGATTGCGATGGCATCAGAGAGGTATGTGAATCGTCCCCCCATTCTAGATGGTACCGATTTTGCTTTTTGGAAGTATCGTATGCAAGCATATATTGAGGCTCAAGGTAGTGATGTTTGGAATAAGGTTTCTAGTCTGTATGATGTTCCTGTTACGGTTACGACTTTAAATAAAACTAATGTCAATTTGAATGCTCAAGCTCGTAACTTGCTGTTTCAAGGCATTTCTCGTAAAGAATTTGATCGTGTAGCTCAGGTTGCTTCTGCTCATTTAATATGGAAACTCTTTGCGATTATCATGAAGGAACGACTAAGATTTAAAAAAGTCTGCAAGAATCTTTATCAAAAAAGAGTACACGGATTTTGCTATAAAACCTAGTGAATCTATATATGATCTTTTTGCTCATTTTGAAAAGATTTTGAGGAACCTACACGGAGTTGCTGTTGTTCTTGCTGATGGAGATAACACAACTAAAATTTTGAGGTCTTTAGGTTCCGAGTGGTTGATAATTGTCACGACTACTAATCAAACTATCGATCTAGATACTCTAACCATGAATGATCTGTACTCTAGATTAAAAACCTATGAGATGGAAGCTTTGCCATCTAAGACTGATAAATATTTATATTTAGCACTTGTGACTAACCCCATGCAGGCTGCTTTGTCAAGGTCAATGTCTTATATTTCCGTGTCTGCATTGAATTCCTTTTCAGAGTAACAGTTCGAGTAGCTACCTGAAGAAGGCCTAGTGCTGATATCCTCTTGGGCATATAATGTACTCAACAACATGAGGATGAGAAAGTAAGGTGGAGCTCCAGGTCTGATCAGATGCTTCGAGTGTGGCGAACCAAGCCATATCAAGATGGATTGCGTCAACTCAAAGGAAAAGCGGTGAACGAAGATAGGACTAATCATCGTCAACCATCCAAGATTAACACCAAGGGAGGATCCTTCCGTCGCAAGGTTTTAGCCGCTATTGAGTACCTTGATCTGAGCGATGTGGAATATGAGAGCTACGATGATGACGACCACAACAATAATGATGTCAATGGCAAGAAAAAGAACATCGATGATTTCACGGGCATGTGCATCATGGCAAACGGCAACAACGATGATGACTACAACGATCTCAATGAGGTAAGATTGTCATATGATCAGCTTGAAGATGGTTTAGTTAAATTTGCTATTAAATTAAAAAAGACCGACAAGAAATTGAAAGAAAATAATCTTGTTGAAAATATTAATTCATAAATTGCAAGGCTAAGAGCTTTGGTTCCAAATGATGATTCATGTTCTTCGTGCACTAGCTTGTTAATTGAGCTTGATAATGTTAGATCCACTCATACAAGTTATATGAATAAATTTGATGAATTAAAATTGGCACATGAATCTTGTGATGATAAGTTAAAACTTACTAATGACAAAATTGAAAAGCTTAATTAAGTCTAACTCTTCTAAAGCATGTTCTAAGTGTGAGTTGCTACAAGCTAGATTTAATTCATCTCAGGAGACAAATGACTTAGATGATATGCATGATGCTTTTAGAGTCAAGTTTGAGAAGTAGTTGGACAGAATTAAAGATGTCTCATGTGTGTTTTGTGAGGCTCTGATGGTAGAGGTTGCATCCATAAAGAGAGAGATGCTAGGACAACCAAGAACCTTGAGTGTACAATATGTGCCAACCTAACCATAGAGAATGACTATCTTAAGAAGACCCTTGAAATATTTCTAGTATGAAGAAAAACCTCAATATAATTCTCGACCATTCTAAGGCAAGTGTAAAGAATATAGGTCTAGGGTTCAACTTCTTAGATCATTCCAAAAAGCGCATACGGTAGTGAGAGTTGTGAAGAGTGGTAAAATTGAGATCAAACCACCAGAGTCTTTGTGTTCAAGTCAGCTGAATTTGTCTAAACCCATTCTAGCAAATCAGGTGCTTCTACTTCAATAGGTCCGACCACTCAAAAGGTTAAGTACCAGTATACCTTCTGCAAGAAGGATAGTCACCATGTTGAGTTGTGCTTCCATAGTGTTAAGTTTGAGAGGAGATAGCAGGTGTGTGAGTCTATTAGAGGAGTTCTTTCACCCATGAGTCTTTAGAGTCAGACCTTTAGTTTTGAATTCTCCTAGTGTTAGACATAGGTTCATAGATATCTTCCTTGACTCTTTTGGTGGAGCTAGACAGTATCAGTGTGTTCGTGTACAAGTGAATTAAACATCGAAGATTCGGACTTGCATATTCTGGTTCGGACACCTGAACATCAAAAGATTGGAATGATGTGTCATCTGCCCATGTACGACTTACGACATTGGAATGTTAACTGGGGGCACCATATGCTGAACACTCAAAAATACATGGAAGAAAATTATTTCCGTACAAAGGAGAATTGCATGATGAAAGAAGACGCACATATATCGAAGCAACATGGAAGAGGAACTTCGGGCATTTTAATACAAAATCATGAACAGAATTAAGACCACTACATAACATCGAACCAGTATCAATTGTTCTACCCCATACATACGACTTATGTTGCAATGATATTCTGACAATTCTTAAAAATAACAACCCTGCCACCGAAAAGCATTTATCTGTGCTCTCTCATCTAAATTGTCAATCGGAGATACATATCAACATAGTCGTTAAAAAATTTGGCTAGTGTAGCAACCATTGGTTCATGCAGACCAAGCCGGCAGGAGCCAAAGTACTAGCAACGGAGCCGCGGCTATCAGCAAAACATTTGCCCAGAACTGGAGTTGCTCGACGGCCCCCTTCAGAGAGGTAGTAGTGGCGGTGCCAGCTTGTCTGGGCCACTGACATAGCATGAACACAACACAGTAGATTAGAAGCCCTGAAACGCCACAAGACGCCAAGGTCTTCGTGCACCTGGAGAGCCCTGACTCATCCATGGAGACCTCTAGGTACGCGAAAGCAGCAACTACCACTGTACCGAGGGCAAAGAGACCGCTTTTGTGCCTTTTTATCTTGTCGACGGTGATGATAGATCTGTCCCGGTCGAGGTGAACGCTGAACCACAGGAGCACCGGCACAAACTCCGGAAGGCAGAACATCCCGACGTCCTCACCTAGCAGCTCCGCGGGCACTGTGTGCACGGTCACCAGCAGCGCTACAAGCGAGGCCTTGTGGAGCAACTCCGACGCCGGTGCTATGCCGGGAGTGACTCCGGTGGGCACCAGCCGTGCCATCATCAGTGTCAGCCAGGGAAAAAACTTTCGGTATGAAATTTTTTTCGCCTGCCAACGAAAGCGACGAAATAGCGAAATTTCGTCCGTTTCGGCCAACATTTCGGACGAAAATTTCTAAACATCATTTATATTTTGTTCAAATTTTATCTAAAATGATAAATTCGGATGAACTTTGGCCGAATGTTCCTTCTTTCGCTACCCTCCGAAAGAAGCGAAATTCCCGAAATTTCGTCAGCTTTCGGACGAAATGTTCAACCCTGGTGTCAGCGACCCCAGCGTGGAGCTGAGGAAGAGAAGGAACTGGGAGACGGCGAATTGGTCAGCTTGATGAAACTGTCCCATCGCGCATAGCACCCAGAACGGCACCGCCGCTATTACCTCGAGCTCCAGCCGGGATTTCGTTTTCTTCTCCTCATCTTTCGCTGCAGAAGTACCACGACCGCTCAGGTTAGCCTCACTGGCGCCGCTGCTGTGCTGCTGCGATCTACTCTCACCGCAGAGCTCCTCGTTGCATAGCGCAATGATGAAGGCAAGTGTGATGAAGGGAAAGATGGCGAGCCAGATGTAGTTCAAGTTGATATGAAGCTGTGATGCATACGAAATCAGCACAACAACGGCTGTATCGATGTAGATCCTGATGTTGGCATGGCTTGTACTAAGGCCAAGAAATTCGATCCACCGCTTGCACAGCAGCAGTGCCAGATGTATGTGCGCTTGAATCGCGACAGTGGCCGATCCGGCTTATCATTTGTGAACTTACTCTCAGATACGAACTTACTCATCACATTTTTTTTTTAGAAAATGGAAGAGGCTTCCCGCTTCTGCGTTTCCGCACACAGCGTTTACATTATTACAAGTTTCAGCGACATTGCTGATGAGTCACAGAAAAAGGAATTGCAAAAAATTATGCATGACAGAGTCTATTATTATATTTCCATCCATGTGAAGCAAACAACTCCAACGCAGTGATCTCTAGTTTTCTGCTCACTAGGTGGAAAGACTCCTTTGTTGATCATCACGCTGCAGCCGTGCCCAAAACCGCAGCCAATACGTTCCCCTGAAAATAGCCTGCATGAAAGATGTATATTTGCAATTTCCAAAAATTAGATCATTACGACATCTCCAAATTGCCCAACATAAAGCAGATACCCCAACCAGAATATATTTCTTTTTTTGTAAATCAAAATGTGATAGCCACCTCCCTAACATGTGAGATACAGAGCTGGGGGGTGTTAACCCAGTAGCCATATAGACAGTCCTCCAGATTATCCTGGCATGATGACAATCAAAGAAAAGATGCTTAATGTTTTCGTTACAATTACAAAAACAACACTTTTGACTACCTTTCCAGTTCCTCTTAATGAGGTTGTCCCTTGTTAAAATCACCTCTCGCTGGAGAAACCAAAGGAAAATCTTGATTTTTAGAGGAATTTTTAACTTCCAAATCAATTTATGAGAGAAGGGCGTATTTTGATTTAGCATATGAAGATACATAGAATGGACCGTAAATTGACCATTGTTATGTAATCTCCAAATAAACAAATCTCTCTCTTCAGTTAAATTGATAAAAGCGATCTTGGCTACTAAGTCTTCCCATTCATCGAGCTTATCCCCCACCAGAGCTCTCCGAAATGAAATATTTAGTGGAGTTGATCTCATAATATTGGCCACTGTATCATGCGGACGATTTGTAATATTATAAAGTGTGGGATAAAGGTTTTTTAATGGACGGTTGCCTACCCATATATCTTCCCAAAATCTTGTTTGTGATCCATCATTAATTTTGAAGGAACCGCAAGCCAACACCTGATCTTTTATTTTCATCAGACCCTTCCAGAAATGAGAGTCATTGGTTTTGACGTGGACTTGAGGGAGAGATTTTGAGCTTAGATACTTATTTCTAAGCAAAGTTTGCCAAGTGCCGTCTTCATTAAGCAATTTTATAATCCACTTGCTTAATAGACATTTATTCTGGACTTGTAGGTCAATGATCACATATGAGTAGTATAGAACGAGAATTATATAAATGTATTCTTTATAGGCCTTTATCAAGGGTACCAATGGTAACAAAGGTAGCGGGTACACATACACCAGCTCGGACTGCATGAGTATTCTGAAGCACACAAACGAGACGAGATCAGTACAGATTTCTTGTGAACTGGGATATTTGCATTGGCATATATCTGAAATCCATAAAATTCTGTCGATGTTTTGTGCTAGACTCTACCTTATATACAGTGTGACCTCTCTACCTGTAATTTCTCTGAACACTGCACAGTATTTGAACTGATTTCAGAATAAATCCGCCAAGACACGCAATGGAAACAAACACAGCGAGATAAATAAACATTATTCTTTATATAGACACAGAGAATTTGCATGAATAACCAAGTACTGACTTTCTTTGGATATGACTACGCATACGAGAAAAATCTCCGGATAATAAAATCATGAAGAAAAAAACCGCTCAAGAACAATACAATAGGCCTTACGTACCGTAGTATCATATGCTCTTTCGCACTTTTCAGAAGAACACCAGGTCCGTAGAAAAAAACCACTGAATTTGTCTAAACCCATTCCAGCAAATCAGGTGCTTTACTTCAATAGGTCCGACCACTCAAAAGGTTAAGTACCAGTATACCTTCTGCAAGAAGGATGGTCACCATGTTGAGTTGTGCTTCCATAGGGTTAAGTTTGAGAGGAGATAGCGGATGTGTGAGTCTATTAGAGGAGTTCTTTCACCCATGAGTCTTTAGAGTCAGACCTTTAGTTTTGAGTTCTCCTAGTGTTAGACATAGGTTCATAGATATCTTCTTTGACTCTTTTGGTGGAGCTAGACAGTATTAGTGTGTTCGTGTACAAGTGAATTAAACATCGACGATTCGGACTTGCATATTCTGGTTCGGACACCTGAACATCAAAAGATTGGAATGATGTGTCATCTGCCTAGGGATGAAAACGGAATGGAAATATCCCGTACCGAACCGCATCGTTTTCTACATTTGACCCGATCGAATTCGTATTTTCGGACAAATTCGAATTCGGTTCGAAATACGGAATACCAAATTTGAAAACGGAGCGGAAACGGTTTAGGTGTTTTTCGACCGTTTTCTACTTTTCTACATTTTATTCGGAATATACCGTATTGTAAATACGGTTTAAACCGAATTTGGCCCACTTACAGCCCAACGCCCCAGTCGGATCACACAGGACACAGCCCACTAACCCAGCGCCCCAGCCCTAACCTCTGCTCTGGCCGTCTCCTCCCCTTCCCTTCCTATCGCCGCGGCGCCGCACCCCGAACTCGAGTGGCCGTCTCCAGGCTCCAGCAGCGCCGCCGCCCTGCTGGCCGCCCGCGTGCCATCCCGGCGGCCGCTCGCGTCCCACCCTGGCAGCTCCGCCGCCCCGCCAGCCAGGCAGCTAGGGCCTAGGGCGCAGCCGCCCCACCCGCGTCGGACCTCCGCGCCGCGCTTCAGCCGCCAGCCCGCCACAGCCCGGCGCGCCCGTGCAGCCGCTGAAGCCGCCGACGCCCATCGATGGCGCCCCCACTGGAGAAGGTGGATCTGGTCCTGCAGCAATGAGAAAGGGCAGCAAGACCAAGACTAAATCCATGCGCCACCTTTTAGCGCCGCCGGCAGCATCGGCAGCGGCAGCAACGGCTTCTCCAGCAGCAGGTACTCCGAATAAGCAGCCCCCCTTTTTTTGTATTGGAGGTGTTGTTGATCGATTAGATTAGCCGATTAGCTAGGCGATTAGGTTAGATGTCAGTTGGGCTGCTCCTCCCATGGCTGCTCCTCTTGCCGATTAGCTAGGCGATTAGGGCCTCTTAGCGCTGTAGGTTGGATGGATGCCCGGTGGAGGCACCCCCACTGGTCACTACATTGTCCAGATCGAGCAGCGGAGCCGACGCCACCGGTCGCCGCCGGCCATGATCCATCCTCTGCTCCGCCTTCTTCACCCTAGAGCAAAGCGCCGCCGTCCAAATCGAGGTCACATTCAAGTTGCTATTACCTGTTGCGCACCACCTGTTTGTTTGAATGCCCTGCCCTTGATCAACTCAAGGATAATAGAAGAACAACAAAAAGGCTAGTAGTTTTCGTTAACACGAGCTACTGCTCAGATCATGACAAGCATTTCATTTCATGTTTGGCGCATATCTGCTCTAATTTCACAAAACCCACGATTGCCCTTGTGTCTCTGGCGCTTGTTCCTGCTTTCCCCTTTGGCACAGCTTAGGACCATGAGGCTTAATTATCAACTAAAAAACAAAGGCCAATAAATCATCTTTTTATTGTTTCCTTCAGCCAAAGAAAACCATCCTTTTATTGTTAAACTACTAACTCATAAGTTTATGATGTGCTCCTTTACTTTGCAAAGTTAAAGCTAACGGTGGGGGCCTTATGAAAGGAAAACTCCTTCCCCTAAACGGTTTCTATGGACCTGGCACTAACAATCAGATAAGGTTACTAAATTTCCTGGACATACATGTTTCCGATTGCTTGTTTATTGATTTTGGCAGTGATGAAGCTTGGCTATTTGGGACCTTTTGCTTGATTATTTGGGACCGGCATGCACTGATTTAGCAATGTTTCACTTGGCTCTTGACGGGATCAAAGAGTAAAAGGCCTTCATCTCAAAGTGTTAGCTCTAGTGCAACTTGTGAAAGTTCAGCTACAGCAGCATCAGTGATGGCTTCTTCTGTTGCAAGTCAAGCTCCAAATGTTGACACCAGTGGCAGTGGAGATGGCGCACCAGCAACAACCACAGCATCAGCCCCGCAGATTAATATCGAAGATGATGACCAAGAGGATGACGAGGATGAAGAGCAGGCTCACCTTTCTGGCAAGAGGTTTAAGAAATGCACATCGATTGTCTGGAATTATTTCACCAAGAAATTGGAGATTTTAGAGGTGGATGGAAAGCAGTTTGAGCAGCTGTGGGGATACTGCAATTTCCCCAATTGCAAGCAGAGGTACAGAGCTGAGGGCGCTTGTGGGACAACTGCATTCAAGAACCATTTGAAGTCAAAGCACAGTATTGTGGAGGGACAACTACAGCTTAAAGTTGGTAAGAACCCTGGTACTGAAATTGCTCATGTTCAGCCTTACAAATATGACCAAGAAGCTAGCTTGAAGAAATTGAATTTGGCAATAACCATGCATGAATATCCTTTCAATATAGTTGAGCATGAGTATCTTGTTGATTTCATAAAATCTCTCCGTCCTAGCTTTCCGATAAAGTCCCGTGTCACTGTTAGGAAAGAAATAATGGACAAATATCTTGAAGAAAAGGAAACTTTGTATGCACACTTGAAAACTTTCCAGTGCCGCTTTAGTGCAACAATGGATATGTGGACCTCATGCCAAAATAAAGGATACATGTGTGTTACTATTCATTGGATAGATGATAATTGGCATATGCAAAAGAGAATTATTGGTTTTTTCAATGTAAAAGGAAGGCATACTGGTGCAAAGTTGTCTGAGACATGTTGAATTATGTGGGCCAAGCCCATACAATAAAAATAATTCCTAAATTAAATCTCAAAGGCCCACTCATGCAAAGGAGGGTTGCATGTGAACTTTAGTACCATATTGCTAGTTCTAGGAGAGGAAGACCACCTTAAAAGGGATGGTGCACTCCTAGCCACTTGAGGCATGTGTGGGAGAGAACTAGAGGATCACACATGCGCGCTCGCTCGCCTCGCCTCGCCGGGCCGGGCCGGGCGGGGCGCGGCGGGGGGCGCGGGTGCACAACACCTGCGTGAATGGTCCGCCAAAATCGGCTCCAAATGCTTGCGCAGACGCGGCTTCCTTTTGCAGTTTTATTTTTTGCTGTTTCGAGTGGTGGTGAATCCGGATCGGTTACACGTGACTAATCCGTTTCGGTTACGAGTTATGGAGAACGTGCAGGCGTCTTGATCACACGTCCTGATTCTTCTATAAATACTGAGTCACCGCCTCCATACAGAAAGAAGCGAATCAATCTAGGGTTTTTGCCTTCTCCATTGTACTACGCCGTCCCACGTAGTCTACTCCGTCCCGTCTGCCGGCGTGCACTGTCGTTCGGGAGAGCAGGTCTCCGGAACCGTCGCCTTTGAAGTCCTACACCGGGAGAGGGCGAATAAGGTTTTTGGGAAGCGCTCTGCGCGACTGCTTGCTGTAGCTCTGGCTCGTCGTTCGGCTTCGGTGAATCATCACTGACCTCGTGTCATCCACACCGTGCCCGCAGCGTCAACATCGGCAAACCGATCAGAACAGAATCATCGGTACGTAACAGTCATGTTCTCCATATTAGATCTGTTCCTATACAGTTTCCTGGTTTACATGTCTAGATCTTTTATTCCTGTGATGGTTCTGTTATTTTGCTGCATGATGTCATGATTTATTTATGGAATAAATTGAACCTACATGTGCTTATATTTTCAACAATCCAAAAACCTTATTGTAGGCACTGTGGTTTTACTATGGCTGGATTTGCCGATGCACTGAGGCCGGATAAGTTCTCCGGTGTGCACTTTAAGAAATGGCAGATCAAGGTCACTTTGTGGCTTACTGCTATGAATGTATTCTGGGTTAGTAATGGCAAGCCTGAAGGTGTTCTTGATGCTGAAAAGCAGAAAGAATTCGAGACTGCCACTATTCTCTTTGTTGGATGCATTCTTAGTGTTCTTACTGATCGTCTGTGCGAGGTGTATATGCACATGACAGACGCGAAGGAGTTATGGGATGCACTGAATTCCAAATACGGTGCTACTGATGCCAGCAATGACATGTATGTCATGGAGCAATTTCATGACTACAAGATGGTTGATAACCGTTCTGTAGTAGATCAGGCTCGTGAGATACAGGCCATTGCCAAGGAACTCGAACTCCTGAAGTGTGCCTTACCCGACAAGTTTGTGGCTGGATATATTATTGCGAAATTACCTTCTTCATGGAGGAATTTCGGAACAACACTCAAACACAAGAGACAAGAGTACTCTGTTGAGAGTCTGATTGGGTCTCTTGAAATTGAGGAGAAAGCTCGGGAAAAGGACGCTATGTCTAAGGGTGATGGAGGGTAGTCTAGTGCCAATGTGGTACAGATCCCTCAAGCAAGAACAAAGGGAAATTTGTCAAAGCCCAACAGACAACCAACTTCAAGAAGAAGAACAACAACAACAATCAGGATGATAGAACTTGCTTTGTGTGCGGTGAGCCCGGTCACATGGCCAAGAAGTGCCCACAACGCAAAGGAAAGAAGGCACCTGTAGGACAGACTTAAAGTCTGTCAACGTGACCATTGGCAAGACTGGAGATGGGACTGGGTATGGTAATTTACCTACTGTTCTTTCAGTTAGTCAATCTACCAATTGGTGGATTGATACAGGAGCTAATGTACATGTGTGTGCTGATATTTCGTTGTTTTCCTCTTATCAGGTCGCCCGGGATTCCTCCGTCCTAATGGGGAATGGGTCACATGCTACTGTTCATGGTGTTGGCACGGTAGATCTGAAGTTTACTTCGGGAAAGATCGTGCAGCTGAAGAATGTGCAGCATGTCCCTTCTATAGACAAGAATCTCGTTAGTGGCTCCCGTTTATGTAGAGACAGGCTTAAGTTGGTATTTGAGTCTAATAAAGTAGTCGTGTCTAAACATGGATATTTTATTGGTAAAGGCTATGAGTGCGGAGGCTTGTTCTGTTTTTCCCTTTCAGATTTCTGCAATAAGACTGTGAACCATATTTGTGGCAGTGTGGATGATGAGGCTAACGTTTGGCACTCACGTCTATGTCATATTAATTTTGGTTTGATGTCTCGGCTTTCCAGTATGAATTTAATTCCAAACGTTTCCATCACCAAAGGTTCTAAATGCCATAGCTGTGTGCAATCAAAGCAACCTCGTAAGCCTCACAAGGCTGCCGAGGAGAGAAATTTGGCACCACTAGAACTCCTGCATTCAGATCTTTCTGAGATGAATGGCATGTTAACGAAGGGTGGAAAACGATATTTCATGACATTGATTGATGATGCAACTAGGTTCTGTTATGTGTATTTATTGAAAACGAAAGACGAGGCTTTAGACTATTTTAGAATCTATAAGGCAGAAGTTGAAAACCAATTAAACAGAAAGATAAAAAGACTTAGGTCAGATCGTGGTGGAGAGTATTTCTCAAACGAATTTGACTTATTTTGTGAGGAACATGGCATTATACATGAGAGGACGCCTCCTTATTCCCCCGAGTCAAATGGGATTGCCGAAAGGAAAAACCGCACGTTGACTGACTTGGTGAATGCCATGTTAGACACTGCGGGCTTACCTAAGGCATGGTGGGGGGAGGCTTTATTAACATCTAATCATGTATTAAATAGAGTTCCTAACAGAAATAAGGACAAAACACCATACGAGGTATGGATTGGGAGAAAATCATCACTTTCTTACTTGCGTACATGGGGGTGCTTGGCGAAAGTTAATGTGCCAATAACTAAGAAACGCAAGCTTGGACCTAAGATTGTGGACTGTGTCTTTCTGGGATATGCTAATCATAGCATTGCCTATAGATTTTTGATAGTTAAAACTGAGGTACCTGACATGCATGTTGGTACAATTATGGAGTCTCGAGATGCAACGTTCTTTGAGAATATTTTTCCAATGAAGGATACACATAACACTACTAGTCAACCTTCTGAAATAATTCCCAGTTCAATCACACCACCTGAACCTTTTGAACATACACATGAACTTGTCAATGAGGAGGATGACAGTGGAGCTCCTAGAAGGAGCAAGAGACAAAGGATATCCAAATCCTTTGGTGATGATTTCACTGTGTACCTTGTGGACGACACTCCCAAGTCTATTTCAGAAGCGTATGCATCTATTGATGCAGACTATTGGAAGGAGGCTGTCCGTAGTGAAATGGATTCCATTATCGCTAATGGCACCTGGGAGCTGACAGATAGACCTTATGGGTGCAAACCTGTAGGGTGCAAGTGGGTGTTCAAAAAGAAGCTTAGGCCTGATGGTACCATTGAAAAATACAAGGCTTGGCTTGTTGCCAAGGGCTATACTCAGAAAGAAGGCGAAGATTTCTTTGACACTTACTCACCTGTTGCTAGACTGACCACAATTCGAGTACTACTTGCTTTGGCTGCCTCACATGGTCTTCTCGTTCATCAAATGGACGTTAAGACAGCTTTTCTTAACGGAGAGCTGGATGAGAAATTTACATGGAACAGCCTGATGGATTTGTAGTAGAAGGTCAAGAAGGCAAGGTGTTAAAACTGTTGAAATCTTTGTATGGTCTGAAACAAGCCCCTAAGCAGTGGCATGAGAAGTTCGATAGAACACTGACATCTGCAGGCTTTGCTGTCAATGAGGCAGATAAATGTGTATACTATCGCTATGGTGGGGGTGAGGGAGTTATTCTATGCTTGTATGTGGATGACATCCTGATTTTTGGGACAAACATCAATGTGATAAATGAGGTCAAATCATTCTTGTCTCAAAACTTTGATATGAAAGATCTGGGAGTGGCTGATGTTATTCTAAACATTAAATTGGTTAGAGGTGAGGATGGGATTACACTTTTGCAATCTCATTATGTGGAAAAGGTCTTGAGCCGTTTTGGCTTTTCTGACAGCAAGTCTTCTCCAACACCTTATGATCCTAGCGTGTTACTTCGTAAGAATAAGAAAATTGTTAGGAATCAGCTGGAATATTCTCAGATAATTGGCTCACTTATGTACCTAGCTAGTGCAACAAGGCCAAACATCTCCTTTGCTGTGAGCAAGTTGAGCCGGTTTACATCTAACCCAGGAGATGATCACTGGAAGGCGCTTGAGCGAGTGTTGCCTATCTGAAAGGTACCTCGAACTTTGGACTTCACTATACTGGGTACCCGTCGGTGCTGGAGGGTTATAGTGATTCCAACTGGATCTCTGATACTGATGAGATCAAAGCCACTAGTGTTTTCACTATTGGTGGTGGTGCTGTTTCATGGAGGTCTTGCAAACAGACCATTTTGACGAGGTCAACCATGGAAGCAGAGCTTGCGGCACTAGACACTGCTATTGTTGAGGCAGAATGGCTACGAGATCTATTGATGGATCTACCTACGGTGGAAAAGCCAGTGCCAGCTATCCTTATGAACTGTGATAATCAAACCGTTATCGCTAAAGTGAACAGTTCTAAGGATAATATGAAATCGTCTAGGCATGTCAAGAGACGATTGAAGTCTGTCAGGAAATTGAGAAACTCCGGAGTTATAACCTTGGATTACATCCAAACAGATAAAAACCTGGCAGATCCCTTTACAAAGGGACTATCACAGAATGTGATAGATAGTGCATCGAAGGAGATGGGTATGAGACCCATGTGAGTTATCTATGGTAGTAACCCAACCTATGTGATCGGAGATCCCGTGAATTAGGATCTGCGAAAAACAAGCCATTAGTTAACTGGAGGAGAGTAATTTCAACCCTCTCTATGTGAAGATGCAATACTCTCAGAAACTGCAAGGCAGGTTGGTTAAGGCCTTAATGTGTTCCATTGGCTTTCAGAAGCGAAGACGTTATCCTACAGAACATTCTTGAAAGAACACACCTATATGAGCCCGACTGTTAGTCGCGGTCTATGAAAATTTTGGGAAAATCTCCTACTAAGCTCATGAAGAGACCAAGGAGTATGACTTATACGCTCCAACCGAGGGGTAGCCTACTGGCGGCCTAGTATCAGTTAAGTCTTTAAGTGAAGCTTGCTTGCACCAAACTTGCAATTCAAGGCGTAGTCCATTGTTCAAGTTGTGAGTAAGTGTAGCTTGGAGTTCTAGGTGGATGTTCAACCTTAATCGGTCTCCATCGAAACACTGATATATAAACAGTACATTGGAATTCAGGCAAATCTCTGTGGGACTTTGAGATCTGGTGGGGGATTGTTGAATTATGTGGGCCAAGCCCATACAATAAGAATAATTCCTAAATTAAATCTCAAAGGCCCACTCACGCAAAGGAGGGTTGCATGTGAACTTTAGTACCATATTGCTAGTTCTAGGAGAGGAAGACCACCTTAAAAGGGATGGTGCACTCCTAGCCACTTGAGGCATGTGTGGGAGAGAACTAGAGGATCACACGCGCGCGCTCGCTCGCCTCGCCTCGCCGGGCCGGGCCGGGCGGGGGGCGCGGGCGCACGGCACCTGCGTGAATGGTCCACCAAAATCGGCTCCAGATGCTTGCGCAGACGCGGCTTCCTTTTGCAGTTTTATTTTTTGCTGTTTTGAGTGGCGGTGAATCCGGATCGGTTACGCGTGACTAATCCGTTTCAGTTACGATTTATGGAGAACGTGCAGGCGTCTTGATCACACGTCATGATTCTTCTATAAATACTGAGTCGCCGCGTCCATACAGAAAGAAGCGAATCAATCTAGGGATTTTGCCTTCTCCATTGTACTGCGCCGTCCCACGTAGTCTACTCCGTCCCGTCTGCCGGCGTGCACTGTCGTTCGGGAGAGCAGGTCTCCGGAACCGTCGCCTTCGAAGTCCTGCACCGGGAGAGGGCGAATAAGGTTTTTGGGAAGCGCTCTGCGCGACTGCTTGCTGTAGCTCTGGCTCGTCTTCCTCGTCATTTGGCTTCGGTGAATCGTCACCGACCTCGTGTCATCCACACCGTGCCCGCAGCGTCAACATCGGCAAACCGATCAGAACAGAATCATCGGTACGTAACAGTCATGTTCTCCGTATTAGATCTGTTCCTGTACAGTTTCCTGGTTTACATGTCTAGATCTTTTATGCCTGTGATGGTTCTATTATTTTGCGTGCATGATGTCATGATTTATTTATGGAATAAATTGAACCTACATGTGCTTATATTTTCAACAAGACATTCACTGAAGTTATGGTTAAATGGTACATTGAAAATAGACTGTTTGCTTTGACTTTGGATAATGCTAGTTCAAATGAAGTGGTTGTCAATGATATAATTTCAGATCTGAAAGAGAATGGTAACGGTTCCCTAGTTTGTGATGGGATGTTTTTTCATGTTAGATGTGCCTGCCATATTCTCAATTTGGTTGCTAGAGATGGGTTGAAAGTCATTTCAGGAACAATCAGCAAGGTCAAATCACTTGTACTAGCTGTGAAAGGGTCTCCATTGCAGTGGGAAGAGCTTATGAAGTGTGCCACCGAAGCTGGGTTGGATACAAAGAGGGGTATCTCAATGGATGTTTCAACCAGGTGGAATTCTACCTACTTAATGCTGAGAGATGCCTTGTACTACAAGGATGCATTTATTAGGCTGAAGTCTTCAAATCGTAAAAGGTATGCCAAGATTTCTCCATCTTCTGCTGAATGGGACAATGCATTGACAATTTATGGCTGCTTGAAGAAATTTTATGATCTCACTGAATGTCGGGACCCCGGATTTCCGAACCCGGACCCTCTGTGTATTACTGCACTAGTCCCAGATCAAAGCTAGTGCACACAGTTAAACAGAAATGAATACATAACCAGCAACGCTTTATTACAATATTAAAGAGTACAGACCGAAAGGTCTTATTATTACAACTGAGGTTTCAAGACCTCACACACACACAAAACACAGCGGAAGCAGAAGATAAATCCAGCGATGACCCATCAATATGCCACAGGCAATTGACTGGGGAAGCGCGACCTAGTACTCCGGAAATCCTTCGTCAAATCCACACGCGAAGTAGTCGTAGTCTCCTTCTTGAGCTTCGTATTCTTCTGAGATTTATTTTTGAGAGCAACGCGTGAGTACATAAAGTACTCCGCAAGTCTTGGGAAAAATGCAATAGATGCAAGGCTTGACAAAGGAAGGCTATATGGTTCTTTTGCACAAAGCAATATTTTAAAATTCAATTACTACTAATTATTTTCGAAGGCATCAATTTAATAAAGTAAATGTTTTAGCAGAAACTATTAATAATTCTCTAGTGAAGGTTCCATCTACCAACACTAGCTTAAACAACTTGAACAAGTTTAATATTGCGGGTTACATCCACCCTCTCTGGCTCCAACTGCCAGGATACCCTTCCGAGAGTTCCCTCCACTCTCGGAATACAAAACTTTTGCTTTTAAAACAAAACCAGAAATCTACCATGTGAATGCATTCCTTGCCCGCCCTTGACCGTGGGCACGGCTATTCGAATAGTTTTACACTCTGCAGAGGTTGTACAACTTTACCCACAAGAGATAAATTATCCTAAAAGTCAACACGCTTCCTTTGGCATGAGACCCAGATAAAATATCACAAAGCCTTTACCTTACTCTAATCTAGCTAGATACCACCCGCTGAGGTTTCACCGCAGGTAGGCTAACCGCCCGAACCGAAGCCCCCTCTTGCGCCATATGAGTACAGTAAATCCCTGTCCCTCACTGTGAATAACCAGTCCATCCCTGGCACCCACTTTCCACTGGTGGCACCTAAACTAGACTATCATAAGTTAGTCGGCTAGGTCGTACCCATATAGACTTGTGGTTGTACGGTTAATGCTCAGTCTGGACAAACACAAGCGTCGGTCCTTAATTGACTAGGGTGGAACATACACTTAACAAGATCTCGTGCTAACTGCACCAAGCCGAACCAACCATCCACCCTAATCTAAACCATCTTTCACATTTTTATTTTATTTTAAAGGAAACAGTGGTAACTCCAATCACCACTTAAAATATTTTTACTTTCTAAGCTTTAATTTAATTCAAATAAATTCGAAAATTCCAAAAATTTGAGAAAAGGATAGAAATGGATAGATTGGAATTTTTGATGAATTTAGAAATTTGAATGGGCTCATTCGGAGTTAAAATGAAGAAATACGATATTTTGGAAGTTTAAAAGGAGAGAAAAATAATAAACTGACTTTCTGGAATTATTTTTGAACTGAAATGACATCATTAAGGGAAATGATTTTCAGAGGAATTATTTTTATATGGAAAAAGGAATTTATGATGTTAGGGTGACGTCAACAGAGATTTTGATTTTCTGGACGAATTATTTTTCAACAGGAAAAAGGGTTTTATTTACTGACAGGTGGGACCGGCTTTTGTGGACTGGGTCCGTTGACCGGGGAGAAGGCTGAGATTAAACCGGGCGAGGATGGATTGAATCAGGGAGGATCACGTGATGGCCGAGTAGAGAGGTTGAGGATTAAATTTGATTTAGATTTTGAAATAAAATTTAGATAAATCCAAATAAAGTTCAAATACTTTAAATTAATTAATTTGAAATTAAATTTTTCAGAGAACGAAATTTTGGGATGTTACAAACCTACCCCCCTTAGAAAGAATCTCGTCCCCGAGATTCGGACGGACTAGGAAAAAGAAAGGAGAGAAAAACTCGGCTCTTAGGTCCTCTTCGCACTCCCAAGTTGCTTGACTTCGAATGATTGCTCTACTGTACTTTGTGGAACTTTATGGTCATGCTTCTTGCGCGGCGTTCAGCTTCCTTCATGATTCTATCTTATTGTTCGATGCTCCAAAGTATTCCTTTAATTGAGAAATATGGAAGAGAACAACAAATTGGATTGGTACATCTTTAGTTGCCTGCAAGCTCTAGGTTAACTTCAATTGCCCTTATCATATCGATTAATTCAGTATTCCACCAAAAGGGCTTAACTTCCACAAGTGTTGATCCGAGAAGGACATAATTATTTCAACTCTTCAAAAATTCTTGATTCCAAAATCATATATCACAAATGCACCTTATTGATTTCGACAAGTAATCTCATTAACTTTTACTCTCTCTGCTCTAATTTGAATCGACGCCAAACCATATAATTTTTCTAACAAGAATCCAAAACATTGTAATTTGTGATTTCCACCAATTGTTTTATGATCATTATCTAATCCAACAGATCCATAACTTTGATAAAATAATATAAGATTAATCCAACCTTTTAGTAATCATCAATCAAGTTTAAGATCATCTAAGCCATAATTTAATATTCATTAGTCCTCCAACATCATTCTCTTGATAATCATCATTTTGGTTCCACCAAATTTGAATGATCTCAAATACCTCAATTAATTCTTATCAGACAATCTCTCAACTAATTCTTATTGGACAATCTATCTCCCATAATTAATTTAAATCCTCCAGGTTATCCATTTTAACATCCTTAAATGACCTAGTTAATCCCATTAGTTAAAATCCAATTATCTAACAATGATCTATTAAATCCACCAATTCAAATTGACATATCAAAGTCTACTTTGCAATGATAAAATTAATCCACCAAGATATCTAAGTGTATTATCTTTTACAATTCCACTAGTATCCACTTATTAATAGGTCCACCAAACTCTGATAATCAATTAACTCCACAAACTTCATCTACTCTTCATGATTCAACCAAATCACCAAAAATTGATATCATAAATTGTTTATGATAATTCAACTTCTTAATCTTTTAATCGCTCCCTTTACTTGATCAAACTCTTAATACCAATTCTCCAATAATCACAAATAATCCCTTCAACAAAAATCTTGCTTTGCATCCAATTGCTCCTTTCAATCTTAGATAATAAATCCAAGGTATCAAATTTAGACACTTCCCATGATCTAATTAGTTCCACCAAGTTTACTACTGTACTCATTCTCCATGATCTATTTAATCCACAAGTATTACTTTCTTCACATTTATTCATAATCAATTGGTATCTACAAATATACCTTTGTTTTTCTCAATTCACTCAAATATTATTCAATCTTGTCAATTATAAATCCAAGATATATCACTCTAGCAACAATTCTCCAAATTACCTATCTTGACATGCACTGATTATGACAGCTTCCCCGACAAGAGTACTTTCCATAAATTTGTTGTCTTTCATATACTCTAGGTCTCCAAGGATTCTCCAAACTTGGACTGCGGTGAAAGAATTGGAGCTTGCACTATTGTGGTAACTGGGGTTAGCAAAAGATAAGAGGGAAGTAGCACAGATAAGAGATCAGGGGAACGACTAAACACCATCCCAAACAAACACACAAGAGAGAAACAAACAACAACTAGGAGAAGCTTAGCTTGAAATCAAAATAGTTTTTTTTAAGGATGACTGTACTACAAGTATTCAAAGACCTGGTACAGTCCACCTAATACACAAGCAAGTAATATATAAGCGTTCTAAAATCGTAAGACTTTACTTGGGTATTACAACTAAAGAGCTAGTCCTTGCTCCTTCATGATGATGAGCTTCTCCAAGTGCTTCTTAGACGCAGCCTTACTGAGCCATCTATAGAAATTACAAAGGGAAGGGGGTACAATTACCATTCCAAAAAGGAAATAAGCAGATAGATAAGGGAGAATGCCATGACGAAGGTAAGGATAGAAAGACAAGAAAAGACAAGGATAGCACGTTATTAAATTTTTATTTTATAAAATAAATTTTGAAGCTCTTTTTTTTTAACGACCATTCTAACTAGGTCACGTCCTACAGTCAAATTGGCTCTGATACCATCTCTGTCGGGACCCCGGATTTCCGAACCCGGACCCTTTGTGTATTACTGCACTAGTCCCAGATCAAAGCTAGTGCACACAGTTAAACAGAAATGAATACATAACCAGCAACGCTTTATTACAATATTAAAGAGTACAGACCGAAAGGTCTTATTATTACAACTGAGGTTTCAAGACCTCACACACACACAAAACACAGCGGAAGCAGAAGATAAATCCAGCGATGACCCATCAATACGCCACAGGCAATTGACTGGGGAAGCGCGACCTAGTACTCCGGAAATCCTTCGTCAAATCCACACGCGAAGTAGTCGTAGTCTCCTTCTTGAGCTTCGTATTCTTCTGAGATTTATTTTTGAGAGCAACGCGTGAGTACATAAAGTACTCCGCAAGTCTTGGGAAAAATGCAATAGATGCAAGGCTTGACAAAGGAAGGCTATATGGTTCTTTTGCACAAAGCAATATTTTAAAATTCAATTACTACTAATTATTTTCGAAGGCATCAATTTAATAAAGTAAATGTTTTAGCAGAAACTATTAATAATTCTCTAGTGAAGGTTCCATCTACCAACACTAGCTTAAACAACTTGAACAAGTTTAATATTGCGGGTTACATCCACCCTCTCTGGCTCCAACTGCCAGGATACCCTTCCGAGAGTTCCCTCCACTCTCGGAATACAAAACTTTTGCTTTTAAAACAAAACCAGAAATCTACCATGTGAATGCATTCCTTGCCCGCCCTTGACCGTGGGCACGGCTATTCGAATAGTTTTACACTCTGCAGAGGTTGTACAACTTTACCCACAAGAGATAAATTATCCTAAAAGTCAACACGCTTCCTTTGGCATGAGACCCAGATAAAATATCACAAAGCCTTTACCTTACTCTAATCTAGCTAGATACCACCCGCTGAGGTTTCACCGCAGGTAGGCTAACCGCCCGAACCGAAGCCCCCTCTTGCGCCATATGAGTACAGTAAATCCCTGTCCCTCACTGTGAATAACCAGTCCATCCCTGGCACCCACTTTCCACTGGTGGCACCTAAACTAGACTATCATAAGTTAGTCGGCTAGGTCGTACCCATATAGACTTGTGGTTGTACGGTTAATGCTCAGTCTGGACAAACACAAGCGTCGGTCCTTAATTGACTAGGGTGGAACATACACTTAACAAGATCTCGTGCTAACTGCACCAAGCCGAACCAACCATCCACCCTAATCTAAACCATCTTTCACATTTTTATTTTATTTTAAAGGAAACAGTGGTAACTCCAATCACCACTAACTTTGTAAACACAAGGGTTTCAACAATAAATCATAATTTCCCATTTTCAAAGTTCCAAGGATATATATTTAGCATGACTAAGCATTATACTACCATACTATCATTGTCAAAGAATAAATAATAATCTCATTAATGAGACAAAGGAAGTTCTAGGGTGACAAGGGTACATGACAATCAATTCCAATGGAGGGCATAACAAGGTTGGATTAACTAGTACCTTAAGATTTGAATTATCATTTTATGTAAATAGCAATGCATAACATTTAAAATAATTAAAACATTTCAAAATCATAGGTTCAAGATGATCAAAGGAGACTTGCCTTGCTCGGAGACTTGATGTTGTGAATCGTCAAAATCGAACTCTCCGGATTAGTCGTAGTCTACACGCGAAGAACCAAACAAAATAAATTCAGATAAAACCCAATTAAAATCCAAAAATTATAAAATATATATTGACGGATAGATTATGATTTTAGATGAATTTAGGAGAAAGAATCAACAGATTCGGAGTTCGTATGAGGGAGATCCAATATCTGGAAGTTTTGGACATCACATGAAATGATAACAAAATACGAGGATTACTTTTTGAATAGTACAGTGTCGGTTGGCTACAAGGTGGCTGGCGAATGGGCAAAATGGAATGTTGGCAATGAGGCGAAGGTGGTGACATGGGTACGGTGACGAGGAACGGCGGCAATCACCCGTAGTGAGTGAAAAACTGCACCGACGGCACAGTAGCGACAACTGCAGGTTGGAGAGAGATAGTACCGAGTATGGAATGTGGAGATGTAAGGTGAGCGTGGGATAGTACATGGCATGGTAAAGTTAGGAAAATTATTGGCTAAGCTGAAAATTAATCGGAGACGATAAAATCGACGTTTGAATGACGACAGTGGAGAAACAGGAAAAATTTGATATCTTGGTGCTCGGTAGAGCGAATCCAAAACCATTTGAAAGGTAGCTACCTGGGATGGTTTGGCACGATATGACGCGAACGGATTCGGGAAAACATCACTGGATATATGGGGACACGAGATGCCATTGGTGGCCATGGCGAGGTGTCGGAGGTGAAAATTTGTGGAGACTTTTTGGGGAAACGGAAGGAAGCATGGCATAGAACGCAGTGAGGCAAGCCTAAGAAAAATTACGGCATGAGCTAAGGCTTACCGGAGGCGACGAATCGATGTCAGGAGTCACAAACGGCCATTTTCGCGGAAAGCTCAATTCCTGACAATTGGCTCCACGAAAAATTAAACAAAATGGTAGAAAAATTCCTTAGAGGCTAGGACACAATATGACGCGAACAAAAATCAAAGCGCTTACCAAAAAGGGGTGTACGCGCAAGGTACAATTTTAGTGTCTGGGCCTGACAAGGTCGACGAGGACTCGGGGAATATTTAGGTGATGGCGATGGAAGCACGACGTAGAACGCGTCGAGGCAAACTCAACGGTGCAAACGGCTCGGCCAAAGGACATCGGATGGTGGCGGAACACGGTGGAGAAGACATTGTGCGACCGTCGGGTTGACATCGGCGTTCCGGGCAAACGGAGAGGAGTTAGCATGTGGGGTTTGCGGCGAAACGAAGAGTAGAGCGTGGGGAACGTGATGCTCACCTTGGTTTTGGTCGGGCATGCACGGACGGCCGGTGGCGACGCGAGGAACGACGACGCGCTATGGCCCACGGTAGCGACGGTGCTCCGGCGAAGTTCCGGCGAAGGCGAGGTGAGCACCGCGTAGAACACGATGAGGCGAATCCGAGGATGTGCTCAAAAGTGGCGGGGCTCCACCGGACGAGGCGCAATAAGCCGAAGAACACCGCTTGGAACACAAAAGAAAAACTCCGATTGCGCCCAAGAGAAGAGGAGTGGGGACTTGATATTTTCGGGGTTGAGTGAGGATGAGGAGGGGCTCACGGTGCTTCCTTTTATAGGGGCGGGGGAGGTCCGAGATGGGAGATCAAGAGATCATGTCCATCAATGGCATGGGTTAATTTCTCGCAAAACGGCTCATGAATGAGGGGAAAACGGTAGGGAAATGAAAGAGTTTGATGAGAGGAGTTGAATGCAATTTATTTCGCTAAAAACCGTTGAGAAATTCATAAGGAATGAAAGCTTGAAAGTTGTGTTCATGGCGACGCCATCGCTCTGGACAGAAACGCACGCTCTTGAGAAGATGAATAGGAGGAGAGAGAAAAATAATAAAATAATAATTGTTTTTTTTTCGAAATAAATAAATAAATTCGAAAAAAATTCAGAAAAATTCCACAAACAACCTTAGAACCCGAAAATACCAAATAAAATAATTTCAGATTTAATTGAAGTATATTTTGACCATTTAAAATATTTTTACTTTCTAAGCTTTAATTTAATTCAAATAAATTCGAAAATTCCAAAAATTTGAGAAAAGGATAGAAATGGATAGATTGGAATTTTTGATGAATTTAGAAATTTGAATGGGCTCATTCGGAGTTAAAATGAAGAAATACGATATTTTGGAAGTTTAAAAGGAGAGAAAAATAATAAACTGACTTTCTGGAATTATTTTTGAACTGAAATGACATCATTAAGGGAAATGATTTTCAGAGGAATTATTTTTATATGGAAAAAGGAATTTATGATGTTAGGGTGACGTCAACAGAGATTTTGATTTTCTGGACGAATTATGTTTCAACAGGAAAAAGGGTTTTATTTACTGACAGGTGGGACCGGCTTTTGTGGACTGGGTCCGTTGACCGGGGAGAAGGCTGAGATTAAACCGGGCGAGGTTGGATTGAATCAGGGAGGATCACGTGATGGCCGAGTAGAGAGGTTGAGGATTAAATTTGATTTAGATTTTGAAATAAAATTTAGATAAATCCAAATAAAGTTCAAATACTTTAAATTAATTAATTTGAAATTAAATTTTTCAGAGAACGAAATTTTGGGATGTTACACTGAAATTCTCTCTGGCACTTCATATCCTACTGCAAACTTATTTTATAAAGGTTTCTGTGATATAAAGCTCTTGCTTGATGATTGGTGCTTTAGTGGAGATGGTACAATTAGAGATATGGCAATTGCTATGAATGAGAAATTTGAGAAATATTGGCAGCATTCCAACATTGCTCTAGCTGTAGCCTGTTTTCTTGATCCTAGGTATAAGAAAAGGCTGCTAGAGTACTATATGAAGAAGTTCTATGGTGATCATTATCAATTTGAACTTGATGAGTTTGTTAGTGTGGTAAAGAAACTGTACAACTTTTATGTTAGTTCTGCTCCTGCATCATCAAAGAAAAATAGTAAAGGGGCTGCACCTGGACCTAGTAACACAGCTGATATATTAATGGGAAATGTAGACCATGACCTAGAAGAATTCTTATACGATGCAAGTGAACTTGCTATGGTTGAGTCAAATGAGTTGGAGAGGTATATTGCAGAACCACTTCTAAAAATTGTTGGTGAGTTTGATATCTTAGCATGGTGGAAAAACAAGAGAGAAGACTATCCTATCCTTTCGCAAATTGTTCGGGATGTAATGGCCATACAGGTATCAACAGTAGCATCCGAGTCTGCTTTTAGTGCTGCTGGTCGTGTTGTTGATCCCTATCGTAGTCGTCTTGATCCCGAGATGGTACAGGCATTAATTTGCACAAAGGATTGGGTTGCTGCAGCAAGAAAAGGTGCTCATTTTATCTTTTTTTCAGTTAGACACTTATACTTGCAGCAGAATAATGCATTGATTATTTTCCTTTCTTTCTCATTTTTTGTTCAGATTCTAAAATGGTTGGATCAATTGTGAGTGATCTTGAGGTTGAGGCTTTGGCTAATGTTGTGGCTAAACTGAAAATTGAGGTATGTGTATGTTTATTGAATGCTTGCTCTGAAATATGCTATTGCTACATCTAATTTTAATTCACTTTGCAAACTTGTAGGAAAAGGACAAGGAGGGGGATGAGGACTCTAAGGAGGACAATGAGGAAGCAAAAGATATGGAAAGCGATCATGACCTCATGGATGATGCTGATGAACTGTAGATGTTCTGCTAGCTGTTAATTGCTTGTTTTAGACTTGTATTGTATTTGTGTTGGCTATTGTGTTAATACTTAAGACCAAGGGTCATGCACTTGTTAATTATTATATGCACTTGAACTTGATCATGCACTTGGTAATTATTATGTACTTGGTCACTTGTTAATTGTTATGCACTTGGTCCTACAGGTCGGTATTCCGTATTGAATTTTCGTATACCGACCGTGTTCGACATAATTCCGCTCGAATTGGTTCGTTTTCGAAATTCTTGATATTCCGTAAGTTCGCGTTCGTTTTCGTGTCCGGCTTTACCGCTTTCGTTTTCGTATTCAAATATAGAAGTAGAAGACGGTTGAGGAGTTTTCCTACCGTTTTCATCCCTACATCTGCCCATGTACGACTTACGAGATTGGAATGTTAGCTGGGGGCACCATATGCTGAACACTCAAAAATACATGGAAGAAAATTCTTTCCGTACAAAGGGGAATTGCATGATGAAAGAAGACGCACATACATGGAAGCAACATGGAAGAGGAACTTCGGGCATTTTACTACAAAAATCATGAACAGAATTAAGACCGATGCATGACATCGAACCAATATCAATTGTTCTACCCCATACATACGACTTATGATGCAATGGTATTCTGACAATTCTTAAAAATTGTCGAGACCCGAATATGCAAATTCGGACTCTCTGTGTATACTGCACTAGTCCAGGATCACGCTAGTGCACACAGTCAAACATAGAGGTAAACATCACCACAATCTTGATATTAAATAAGGGAAACTCAAATAAAATGATCTTGGCAAATGTTAATGTTTAATTTAATCATATTAAATCTAAATAAATTCTGAAAATTCCTTTTAAGCTTTAATTAATTCCAGAAAAATCCAGAAAAATCCAAATGGTGAATTTTATTTTAAAAGCTTCAAAAAGGCTCTGAAAATCAGGATGTTACAAACCTCCCCCCCTTAAACGGAATCTCGACCCCGAGATTCAGGCTCACTAAAAGAATAGGTTACCGGGTGCGATGTTGGAGACGACGTGGTTGAGGCTTCCCCTGGCAACACTTTGAGGTATTTGGTTTCCTTGACTCGACGATGTTCCACGGCTTGCTCCTGGAGTTTTGGCAGGGGTACTTCCAAGGTTGAACGGAATTGGCGTGATTCCTTGATGTTTCTGCGGACACTGGCGAGCGAAATGACCTGGCTCATGGCACTTGTAGCAAGTGACTGATGATGTAGGGTTGACATTCCCCCGTTGCTGATTAACTGGCTGAGGCCCTGACAAGAATTGGCGAGGGGCTGGTGCGGGGGTTTTGAATCCTGACTGCTGAGGGACACGGGCTGGCTGATATGTGCTGAGGCGAGTCCTCTGAGCCTGGTGCATCTGTGATCCCTGCTGCATCATTCTCCGCTTGCGAGATTCTTCTAACTCGTGACGGCTCTCCTCAATGAGCATTGCCTTATCCACCATGTTTTGGAAGCTGGCATAGTCGTTCCCCACCACTTGAACTTTCAATCCCGGGTTCAAGCCTTTCCGGAACCTCTTCTGACGGGCTTCATCTGTGGCTACGTCCTCGGGTGCGTAGCGAGCTAGCTGAGTGAATCTATTGAGGTATTCACTCACTGACATGTTCTTCTGCTGCAACTCACGGAACTCCTCCTTCTTCATGTCCATCACCCCATCCAGGACATGGGCGTGACGAAAAGCGGTGTGGAACTCATCCCAAGTAATGTTGTCCTGGTCCTCGTGGGCGTCACAGTAGTTCTCCCACCACTCTGCTGCAGGTCCCTCTAGCTGGTGTGCTGCATACAGCACTCTCTCCCTGTCTGTGCACTGGGCCAAGTTCAGCTTTTTCTCTACTGAACGGATCCAGTCGTCTGCCTCCAAAGGCTCTGAAGAACTGGAGTAGGTAGGCGGCCTCGTCCTCATAAACTCTGCAAAGCGGGACTGATGGTGGGCGGCCTGAGGTGCTGCTACCCCTGGTTGCTGACGCTGAGCCATATTGTTCATATTCTGCATCATTGCTTGCATCATCTGAGTCTGGGCCATCAGGAACTGACTGAGAGCGGGGTCCAGGGTCGGCGGAACCGCATGGGGTGGCTGAGTGGTACTGCTCCCTGGGTTCTGGTTTGTCTGCTCACGACCTGCGGAGTTCCTGGTTTCAACCATCTTGCTGCTGCTCTGAAAAGAAAGACCATTTGCTGAGAACTGACTTCTGAAGGCTCAATAGGTACGAGGGAAAAGCAAAGGTAAGCAGTAAACTCGTCTAAGGGGGATGACTAATGGCAACCTAAACTAAGCAGACACTTAGCCGAAAAGGCTAACAAAAGAAGCGATCAACTCCGCAAAAAGACTTTGACATGACTGCATCATAATGCTAGAAGCAAAACTGCAGCTCACATCACACCCAACGGCAAATAAGAGGCAAGACGATCTACACGATACTAAAAACTATAACAAGGTTCAAATCTAATGGCTCCTAATCTTCACGGAAATCTCTAATCTTGTCTTGAAACATTGGGAGCTTTCTTGATCCAACTTCACAGTATGGCTTGAAAAAATTCCATGCCGACTTTCGCTTTGATTGAGGGACACTCGAGACATCTATGGATATTATAGAGATAAGAAGTCAAATTGAGTTTGGAAAACAATGTTTTCAGAGGAGGCAAAGAGTAAGAAACCTAAGAATGAGATAAGAATCCAGAATTACTAGATAATCATTTGGTTGATTTGATTTAGAAAATAAAATTTTGAAATCTGGACTAATTCGACCATTCTAACTAGGGCTCCGTCCTACAGTCGATATGGCTCTGATACCATCTCTGTCGAGACCCGAATATGCAAATTCGGACTCTCTGTGTATACTGCACTAGTCCAGGATCACGCTAGTGCACACAGTCAAACATAGAGGTAAACATCACCACAATCTTGATATTAAATAAGGGAAACTCAAATAAAATGATCTTGGCAAATGTTAATGTTTAATTTAATCATATTAAATCTAAATAAATTCTGAAAATTCCTTTTAAGCTTTAATTAATTCCAGAAAAATCCAGAAAAATCCAAATGGTGAATTTTATTTTAAAAGGGGTAAAGTCCATTACCGGTCCTTAAACTTTTTATGTTGTGTCATCCCGGTCCATAGACTTTCAAAGTGTGTCATCCCGGTCCTTAAACTTTCAAAGTGTGGCAATTTATTTTGAATGTCTATGGACCGGGATGACACAGCATAAAAAGTTCACTGCTACAACTACATAGGATATTGCCACACTTTGAAAGTTTAAGGACCGGGATGACACACTTTGAAAGTCTATGGACCGGGATGACACAGCATAAAAAGTTTAAGGACCGGTAATGGACTTTACTCTTTTAAAAGCTTCAAAAAGGCTCTGAAAATCAGGATGTTACAAAAATGACAACCCTGCCACCGAAAAGCATTTCTCTGTGCTTTTCTCAGCTAAATTGTTAATCGGAGAAACGTATCAACATAGTCGTTAAAAAATTTGGCTAGTGTAGCAACCATTGCTTCATGCAGACCAAGCCGGACAGCAGCCAGAGACTCAAGCACTAGCAACGCAGCCGCTGCTATCAGCAAAACGTTTGCCCAAAACTGGAGTAGCTCGACGGCCTCCTTCAGAGAGGTAGTAGTGGCGGTGCCAGCTTGTCCCGGCCACTGACATAGCATGAACACAACATAGTAGATTAGAAGCCCTGAAACGCCACAAGACACCAAGGTCTTCGTGCACCTGGAGAGCCCTGAGTCATCCATGGAGGCCGCCGTGCCTGTCCACGTTAGCCGCACACGCGCCGGCCAACTATTCGACTTCTCGGTTCAATGAGTCCATAACAGTGGAATTTCTAAATTTTCAGTATTTTTTAGACTTAGATTTTTCGAGAGCTCGTTCTTCTCCGTCCTAGCTTCGATTGATCTAATTCTTTTTCCTAAATCCATCTAAAATAGAAATCTATCTTTTGGTTCTAGTTTTGTAGTTTATTTGGTTTTTATTTGAATTTATTTATGCCTCGTTCATTTTCTTTTCTGTTAGATAACACTTTCGAAGGAGCTTAAGGAGCAGAAGATCAAGAAATTGGTAACTGAGTTACGCCAAGGCAAGTCGTGTCCTTTGATCATGTTGAACTTAGTTTTTAATACTATTTATTTATTATTTTGTTTTACATTATCATGCATTGTTATTTTATTACAAACCTTTGTACCTGGTAGTTATTGTCCAATTTGATTAATCCCTCATTTTATATTTTGAATGCCATGATTCCATTATCATCATAGGATGGGTAATTATCTAGTGATATAATACTAGTATCCATTTGGGTTGTACGTCTAGTATGTTTAGCCATACTTACTATAGTAGGTTAGGCTTATCATCACATGTGATCAATTAATCAATGTTGACTTAATGATATATGCAATCGTGGTGGTTAACCATAATTATAAAATTTGTGCACTATGACATAGATAGTGTCACTAGTGTTGGTTATACAAAATGGTTTTCACTTGGGCGAGTGATCGTACAGTAATGGGGGTGCAATAGCACATTGGGATGTAGATGTCTTGTCTGGGTAATATCTAAACGCTTAACTTTATGTGCCATTGATCTGAGTCTTACCGTACAACCACAAGTCTAAATGAGTATAACCTGGCCGAATAATTCACAAGAGTGTAGTTGATGGATCCAACCACAAAGCGGCAACTCAAAGCACGACTACGACCAGGATGAGCACGAGATTCGGGACACCTAGACCGCGCACTCCTGCAGCGACGATAAGAGCACAGGTCTCACCAAGAGCTCTGCTATGGCTGGAGTTCGACGCAAGCTCATCTGAAGGACTACGACGGGAGAGTGACATCAAAAGTCTCTATGATGCCATATCTCCAATAGGGCTAGAAGACTCAAAGTTATGTCTTCTCGAAGAGGAAGAGCCAGCGAACTTTGAAGAGGCCAAAGAAAATCCAGCCTGGAGAAAAGCAATGGAGGAAGAGAAGTCCTCTATCCAAGACAATGGAACATGGGAGCTTGTTCCATTGGCAGATAGTCACAAAGCGATTGGATTGAAGTGGGTGTATAAGTTAATGAAGAATACTCAAGGAGTGATTGTAAAGCATAAGGCGAGGCTAGTTGCAAAGGGGTACGTTCAACGACAAGGCATTAATTTCGACAACGTCTTTACCCTTATTGCAAGGCTAGAGATGGTGCGCCTGCTTATTGCAATCGCGGTGCATGAAGGATGGGAGATTCATCATATGGATGTCAAATCAGCCTTCCTCAATGGTGACTTAAAAGAAGAAGTCTACGTTGTGCAACCTCCAAGATTTGAGAAGAAAGAAGAAGAACACAAGGTGTTAAGATTGCACAAGGCCTTATATGGTCTTCTTGAAGCTCCAAGAGCTTGGAATTCGAAGCTCAACAAGTCTCTGGTGGCACTCGGTTTCAAAAGATGCCCGTTAGAGCATGCGGTGTACAAATGAAGCTAAGGAAAAGGGAAGTTGTTGGTTGGAGTTTATGTGGATGATTTGATCATCACTGGAGAGAGTATTGAAGAGATCAACCGCTTCAAAAGCCAGATGAAGGAATTGTTTAGTATGAGCGACCTTAGGTTACTCAGTTATTACATGGACATTGAAGTTCATCAAAGCTCCAAGAAGATTACTCTTAGCCAGTCTGCATATGCAACAAAAGTGTTGGATAAATGTGGCATGAAGGATTGTAATCCAACACAAGTTCCGATAGAACCACACCTGAAGTTGACCAAGGACAGCACAAACCCTCTTGTGGACAAGACTCTGTACCTTAAGCATAGTCGGAAGCTTAAGATATTTGCTATATACATGGCTGGACTTAACATTCTCGATCGGTATAGTGAGCAGGTACATGGAGAAGCCAACTACAGAGCATATGGTTGCTATAAAACACATACGGATGTATGTGAGTGGAACTCTGGGATACGAGTGTGTCTATGAGAAGGAAGAAGGTTTGAAGCTAGCCGGTTACTCTGATAGTGACCTAGCTAGTGATACTGATGAATAGAAGAGCACTTCGGGCATGGCATTTTTCCTTGGGTTGAACCCGATTAGTTGGTGTTCGCAAAAACAGAAGGTAGTCGCTTTATCCTCGTGTGAAGCAGAGTACATTGCATCTTGTGCGGCAGTATGCCAAAGGGTATGGCTAGAACGATTATTGGCTGATATACTAGAGACGAAGGTTAGGCAGGTAATTCTGAAGATCAACAATTAGTCTGCAATTGTGTTGAGCAAAAATCCAGTCTACCATGAGAGAAGCAGGCACATCGATGCCCATTTCCATTACATTAGAGAATGTGTGGAATCAAGAAAGATTGTGGTGTAGCATATTTTCACGAACGACCAGCTCGTTGACATCCTGACTAAGTCATTTGGAAGATTGAAGTTTATGGAGCTAAGGGAGAAAATCGATGTGCAGAACATTGACAAAAGACAACAAGCTTAAGGAGAAGATTGATAGAGTTAATCTAATTATCTTAAGATCTGGTCGAGTCTATGACCAGAGTATGTCTATGACCACTGCAATCTTTATGACCAGTATGTATGTTCGAGTACTGTAGCAGTCGTAAGTCAAGTAGCAGTTGGAGAAGGGTATTGTAGCAGTCAAGTTGTAAATGTATTATAGCAGTCGTAGTCATAAAAGTTCAGGATTCAGAGTCTGCATAGGATTCAGAGCAGTTGTAAAGGAAAGTCTAAGTGTGTCCGTATAGAATTCTCAATGTGGGAAGCCGTGTTGGTTACGAAGTCTTGTATGTTACTTCTCTATCTTTGTTTACATGTATTTATGTGTATGATCTTAAAGTTTCAAGTTCATCACTCGTCTAGTACTTGTATTTATGAGTACTCAGCAAGTTGTTTGTAACAATGATGCAATATAGTATGCAAGGCTTACCAAAGAATGGCTAAAGGGTTATTTTGCAGAAAGCAACAATTTAAAGTAAATATAATAAATAGATTGAAAGCGAACTTTGAAAATGATTAATAAGTAATAATCAAAAAATTGAGAGTAACCACAAGTGAACTGACTATTCACTCTAATGAACCACCCGTGAACTATCATTCACGTAATGAACCACCAGTGAATTAACCATTCACTTCCCAACTTAACCCATCCAGATTTTTATAAAAACTATACCCCTCGTGTGAAATCACCAAACATTGTCCATAACCAGGGACACGGCTATTCGAATAGTTTATACCCTACAGAGGTTGCATAATTTTAGCCACATGATATATCCTTCTTGTAGTGTTGCTAGTATAACACGCTTCCTTAGGCGTACCAACCAAGAAGATCATAACAAGGCTTTTACAATATTTAATCTCAACCCAGTTCTGTCACGCTAAGGTTTTGTATGACACCCCCTCTTGCGCCCCGTGGAATGTATAACGACATCCACTGACATCTCAACGGTGGAACCAAAATTGAAACATCACAAATTAATCAGCTAGGTCTATCCCATACAAGACATGTGGTTGTACGGTAAGGCTCAGATCAATGGTACACAAAGTTAAGTCCTTACATATTACCCATGCGAAATATCCACATCCCAATGTGTGAACTGCACCCCCTTTACTGCACGATCATTCACCCAAGTGAAAACCATTTTGTATAACCAACACCAATGTCATGGCACACAAATTTTATTACTGTAGCTACAACCATGATTCACTATCTCATTAAGTCAAAATTAATTATTTGATTACATGTGATGATAAACCCAATGTTACTATAAGCATGACTAAGCAATTTAAACGTATAACCCAAGTGACAACTAACATTGCATCACTAGATAGTTACTTATATTATGGTGACAATGGAATCATGGCATTCAAACTATCAAGGAGGGATTAATCAAATAGGTCATTAACTACCATGCAAAGGTTTTGTAATAAAATAGTGATGCATGATAATTTAAAATAAAATAATAAATAATAGATTTGAAAACTGTGCTCAACATGATCAAAGGACATAACTTGCCTTGGTCTTGCTCAGTTACCAATTCTTGGTCTTCAGATTCTACTTCTGCTCCTTCGTAAACGTGATCTAACGAGAGAGAAAACGAATGAGGCACAAAATAAATTCAAATAAAACTCAAATTAACTTCAAAAACTTCAAAACTAGAACCAAAAGGTAGATCTCAATTTTATATGAATTTAGGGAAAAGAATCGGGTCAATCGGAGCTAGGACAGAGAAGAACGAGCTCTCGGAAAATCTAATCTAAAGGAAAAGGTTGAAAATTCGGAAAAGCTACCGTGCTAAGAACTTGGTGCATGGAAAGGCTGGTTTACGGTGGACTCAGTGTATAGAATAGTGGATGTGTGACTGGGCGTGCTGACATGGCAGGTAAGGCTAACGTGGTGATGATGTGGCACTGACGAGGCACAACACGTGGGGACACATCTGATCTAGGGCTAAGGTGGCAGCTAACTCGACCAGGGTTGATGAGGCTCGGTCCACCAGTCTATGGCATAGTGCATCTGACGGGCGGACCCCGGCTATCAGCAGCACAGTGCACGGTGGATTGGGTCTACGGAGAAGACGAAATGATGTCGGGGCGCGGGTGCGGGCGTGCGGACCAAGGAACGGTGTGGCGGGTTGACCAACGACGGTGGCGACAGAGCAGAGTGAAGGTGTGGTGAGCTTGACCGGTGAGGACGGCAAGGCACGGCAGCGCAGAACTCACTAGTGACAGCAAAGATGGATGGAGTGGACGACGGCGATGACTCTCGAGACAGCGGCACTCTGCAAGCTCGGCGGTGAGGTGAATTCCAGTGAGGACAGCGAGCTTGACGAGAACGGGGGTTGCTCGGGACGGGAAAATTGAGAGGCACGGCGGCGGGTACGGCAGCAAGTTTGACTCAGAGACGGTAGCGGAAAAGATCGGCTCGGGCACAACGACGTCTCCGGGAAGGAGATGAACAGCAACTTGGGTAACAGATGGATGACATGTGGCAGGGGATGAATTGGACGGTTGGGTTTGGATGGCACAGATGAACAGTAATCGATGTTCCTGATGGCTGCCACGTGGATAACGACGGAAACCAATGGTTTCTGAACAAGCGGCTTGGATGACTCGGATGGCGACACATGGCCAGCATCCGGTGGTGCGAGACAGTTGCGGACTGGGCCAGATGAACAATGGTGGGCTCAACCCATTTGGGTTTAGGGATTTTTAAAGAGTTTTTCTTTTCAGAAATTCAGATAAAATCAAATGAGTTCTAGAAAATAGCAAATTAACCCGAAAAAACTCATAAAATTCTAGAACATTCCTTGAAATACAAGAAACCCAAATGCAATATTTCCAGCAAATGTTATTGTTTATTTTAGTCATACTAAATCCTTTTAATTAATAAAAATTCAACTTAATGTTTTATTAATTCCAGAAAAATCCAACAGGTGAATTTTATTTTAAAAGCTTCAAAAAGGCTCTGAAAATCAGGATGTTACATATGATAACCGGAACTAATAGTACAAACAAATTTCCTTTCAAATTTGCTTCTCTACGTTAACCCTGTGTTTATATGATGTATCTCATTTTAATGTGAAGACAGCTAAATAGTACAAACATATTTCCTTTCAAATTTTGTGACAGGTTATCACTGACAGTAGAGGTAGTCACTCAAATCAGTAGGACGGAACTCTGCGCGGTATGTGTCAGCCAGAGTTAGTAAAAGTTTCACTATATAAACCGAATTCTTAATTTACGGGCGGCCTTGACTTGCCCATCTCACGGCCAGTGAAATCCACCGTTGATTTGAAGCAGAAGCCAATCAGAGCCATCAGATCGTGCATGTGACTTGGGGCAAGGTCGAAGCCGTGCGATTCCGCCGTCGACGTAAGAGACCGTCGTCGTCGATCTGCACTGGAGAGGAGGGAGAACACCGCTGCGCCACCCTCTATGAAGAGGAGGGAGAATGCCACCATCATCTGCATTTGGGTAAGCCTTTATTTATTTATCTATCGAATCGATTTTTGTTTCTGAATTGATTCTTTTTTTCATTTTTTGGACCAAAATTTTTTCTGAATTGAAATCTTTCGAATCGAAATTTCTTTCTCGACTGATTTTTTAATAGGATTTTTCTTGAATTTATTTCGATTTATTTGGGGCGTGCAACTTACGGACGCCCTTGATAGGCGAGCTTCCCATGTTCTGTACTTCTTCCATCAAGTAAACAAGTGATGCTCACTCCAGCCTTTCAGCAGGATGGCCTCAAGAGCATAATTGCACAAAGAACAAGTTTCATTTTCATCATCAATTCGATAATTCTTCCTGGCGTGAAATAGAAAGATTGACCGCAAACCTTACACTCCTAGTCTGAACTACTCCATTGGTAATACGAGTAAATCTGGACATAATTTTTCAACACACTCCATTACAACAACGCCAAATTAATTAGTTATTTAAGCCGCCTGTCTATCACAGCTATATAATAAAGCACCACAAATGATGGGTGTCACACGGTCACACAGAGTACTCGCCGAATAATTTGGCCAGTGCAGCAACTGTTGGTTGAGGCAGACCTAGCCGGGCAGCAGCGAACGATGTAAGTACCATCAACGCAGCAGCTGCTATCAGCAAAACGTTTGCCCAAAACTGGAGTAGCTCGACGGCCTCCTTCAGAGAGGTAGTAGTGGCGGTGCCAGCTTGTCCCGGCCACTGACATAGCATGAACACAACATAGTAGATTAGAAACCCTGAAACGCGACAAGACACCAATGTGTTCGTGCACCTGGAGAGCCCTGACTCGTCCATGGAGGCCGCTAGGTACGCGAAAGCAGCAGCTACCACTGCACCGAGGGCAAAGAGACCACTTTTGTGCCTTTTTATCTTGTCGACGGTGATGATAGATCTGTCCCGGTCGAGGTGAACGCTGAACCACAGGAGCACCGGCACAAACTCCGGAAGGCAGAACATCACGACGTCCTCACCTAGCAGCTCCGCGGCCACTGTGTGCACGGTCACCAGCAGCGCTACAAGCGAGGCCTTGTGGAGCAACTCCGACGCCGCTGCTAAGCCGGGAGTGACTCCGGTGGGCACCAGCCGTGCCATCATCAGTGTCAGCGACCCCAGCGTGGAGCTGAGGAAGAGAAGGAACTGGGAGACGGCATATTTGTCAGCTGCATGGTGAAACTGTCCCATCACGCATAGCACCCAGTAGGGAACTACTGATATTGCCTCGAGCTCCAGCCGGGATTTCGTTTTGGTCTCCTCATCTTTCGATGCAGAAGTACCAGTACTGCTCAGGTTAGCCTCACTGGCGCCGCTGCTGTGCTGCTGCGATCTACTCTCACCGCAGAGCTCCTCGATGCACAGCGCAATGATGAAGGCAAGTGTGATGAAGGGAAAGATGGCGAGCCAGATGTAGTTCAAGTTGATATGAAGTAGTGACGCATAAGAAATCAGCACAACAACGGCTGTATCGATGTAGATCCTGATGTTGGCATGGTGTGCCCAATGCAGCAAACGATATATGAGCTCGAATCGCGGCAGTGGCCGACCCAGCATATCATATGCGAACTTACTCACATATGAGTAGTACAGAACGAGTACAATTATTTCATTACAGGCCTTTACCAAGGGTACCACTTCGAAATTGAAACGACTGGCGACTACCACTGGTATCAAAGGTAGCGGGTACACATACACCAGCTCCGACTCCATGAGTATACCGAAGCACACAAACGAGAGCAGATCAGTACAGATTTCTTGTGAACTGGGATATTTGCACTGGCATTATCTGAAATCCATAAAACTGTCGATGTTTTGTGCTAGACTCTACCTTATATACAGTGTGTCCTCCCTGTAATTTCTCTGAACACTGCACAGTATTTGAACTGATTTCAGAATAAAACCGCCAAGACACGACATGGAAACAAACACAGCGAGATAAATAAACATTGTTCTTTATATAGACAGAGAATTTGCATGAATAGCCAAGTACTGACTTTCTTTGGATATGACTACGTATACGAGAAAAATCTGAGAGCTACTAAATAAGAATGGTATCAGAGTATAACGAATAACTTCATATATACTGCAATTTTCTTAGGCTTCTGGTTAAAAGCTCCAAACAGTAAAAGAAAGGGGGAAAACACGATGCATGCTTAAGTAGGGCTTACCTTATCAGATGCAAAATCGCGCTAGCTCTTCCGAAAATACAGATGTCAACTAAGGAAACATGATGTGTTGCTATAGTTCGCTGGCCAATGATTAGTGGTGCAGGGATTGAAGGGTCTAACTGAGCTAGGGATGAACAAGAGGAAAGAAGCAACCTAATATAACACTGATGCTGAACTCAATTACTCAAGTTCCATTGGTCGCTGAGGACATGGAGACAATGGTGCTTCGTGGTCATTGCTGGTCCCTTGTTGGTGTTTGTTTTTTTTTATCAGTTAATCTGATTGGTTAGGCTTCACTCAACATCAGCGGCGGCTGGGTCGTCGTTAGTTGGGGTGCTCTACCTTTTTCTGCATAGAAACTTTTGTTAGTGCCAAACCCATACTGAAAAAATAAATGATAGGAGAGATAGATGTACTTTAATTTCCTTGTCATTAGCTATTCCTTGGAGTTTCGATGTAACCTCCATGATATCCATCATGTCCCTTTACTCTGTCATATTGTCCAAAGGTGATTGATAATGCCGACGATTTTATCAGGTTTGATTGTTAACCAACGTTGCCTCACCTAAATTAGGCTTGCGATGCTTTTTCGGCAGCTACACCAACCACAAGTGTGGTAATGTTAAGAAAACTCAGCGCAAGCGAGTCATCAGGCAAAAAAAAAAAAAACAAGGCACAACAAATTAAATTAGAACCAAACACTCCTGGTCTACATGAGAAATATTGTCGTATATCCAAGTATCTATAAAAAAGGAAAATAATATATTTTGAAAATTATTTTATTTTCCCTACTCAGATTGTGGGAATTTCACAGGAAATCTGCAGAAATTCTACTTAAAACAATTCAATTCCTACATGAATATGAAAAACATCCTGCATTCCAAACAATATATGCATGACAATACTGTTGAATGCTCCAAGGGACACTGTAGAGGAACTATTCCCTTCAGTACAAAAAAGAAGTCGTTTCTTGACGCAATGTCCAAAGTATAAGCGTGAGAGTTCACAGGTTGAGTCATTTTCTCACGATATCTAACCTTTACTGCAGAGATATAATTATCAAGGTTAAAAATGTTTATCAAGAGTTGTCCAATCTCCGTGTGCCTCCAAATCCTTATCAAGAGTTGGCCAATCTCCGTGTGCCTCCAAATCCTTATCAAGACTTGGCCAATCTCCGTGTGCCTCCAAAGTATTGTCATGTAAGCATTTGCTGTCATGCGCGGCGATCCAGCTGTAAATTAAGGGGCCAATAATTGCAAAAGTTGAAGATGCAAACAACACCTTTTTCTTTTATTTGACGTTCTATGTAGCTGTTGTCGGTACAGGAGTCGATCTCGAGGCGTAAAGTTCAAATAAAGCCAACAAGGGTAAAGAATATATATATACACACACATATACACATATATATACATATATATATAATTAACAAATGCTAGTAACCGTTCTTAGGGTGAAATGGTGGGACGATTAGCTGATTGGGTCGATCAGGGTCGCACGCCACTGAATAGTACTATATACACACACATACATACATATATATATATATACATATACATATATATACACACACACATATATATATACATACATACATACATACATACATACATACATACATACATACATACATATATATATATATACACACACACACATATATGTATATACATATAGGGAGCATACTAGTGCTAATGGTGTGCTCAGTGCTAACATGTAAACGCTAACGTGGGCCTCCGGCCTCCCTCGGCGCCGCCCCCCTCCCCCCGGCCTCCCTCGGCTTCCCCTGGCGCCGCCTCCTCCTCCATCCACGCCTCTCCCTCTCCGATCACGATGGCTTCGACCACAACAATTTCGACCACATAGGTTTCGATCACAGTAGCTTCGACCACATAGGCTTTAACCACGGCAGTTTCAACTGCTCGGCAACACAAGGAAGCGTGAGGCAAACGTGGGCCTAGGCCGGGTTGTCGTGGCGCGGGAAAAGCCGAGCGTGGGCCCTGACCACGGTAGCTTGTCGTGCCATGAGAGCATAGGACCGCATGCACGTGGTGCTGGTCACATCCGTCTACGCCAGGAAAAATTTTATTGTGCCCCCGTGACACAGAGCCGTTTATGTCACGGGGCAACTAGACATTGACACGTGGCATGTAAGGAATAAAAAAAATATTTTTTACTGTTTTGCACTGTAGCAAGTCGATAACAATATTATTTTTACTGTTTTTCTAGCAAAACAGTAAAAAATAATATTTTTATCGACTTACTACAGTGCAAAACAGTAAAAAAATATATTTTTTTATTCCTTGCATGCCACATGTCAACGTCCGGTTGGCCCGTGACACAAACGACTCTGTGTGTCACGGGGGCACAATAGAATTTCTCCTGCGCCAGGGCAGCACACGCGCTCGCACGTGGTGGGGCCTAGGACACATACCTGGCACGGGGCATAACTCCGTGAGATGTAATCCTTATTTATGGGACGTCACCAATACGGTCCCGTGTGGAATGTAAGAAAAATTCTGGATTTATGTGAAAACTGGACTGTTTCTCTTGCGCTCCCAATGAGATTAGTCAGGCATCTTGGTTCTCAAAACAAAAATGATTCAGCATCTTCAAAAAGGACCCGACTTTCGCCTAGATAACGTTTGATTGTTTTGGAAGGTTTTATATGCACTTCGCTGAGTGACTTTTAAGATTTATGAACACGTACTAAGCAATGATTGAAGACGATACATTTAACTCTGTCAAAAAAAATTGCCTCTTGTACCTTCAAATTTATCTCACAAGCGCGATCTATCTTTTTTTACACTAAGTGATTAGTGAGTAATTCAGTGGTCAGTAAACACTCGCAAACTTATTAACGTCTTTTTGGTGTTCTGGTGGTGCATAAGACTGTTAGAGTACATGTAAGAGATAGAATAGAACCATGATTTATATCTAATATGGTTTTTTCTATATCTTTAGTAATGGGGTGATAGCAATTTATTTTTCTGAGTATATTTTTGTAATATTGTTGAAGTTTCGTGGCACGGGGACATGGTACGGAGATTAAAAAGATTCCATTAGCGGCTAATGATTGCGTTATGGACTCCACAACGCACGCGGAGAGTGGTCTTTAATTCTTAACAAGGATCCTTTAATGCCAGTCTCAGTGGAGATTTTATGGAGTTTTATGGGCATTAAATACGCTGATATGGCACTGTATTGATGAAGAGAGAGATGATAAAAATTTCATGGGAGTAGAGAGAGTTTCATGGGGATGAAACTCTTCTGCACTGTTTCCAAAATATGGATGTGTTGAAAACTGGGACATGAAACCTCCACTGAGACTGGCCTAAGGGTGTGGTCGCTGTTTCTTCAATGATTAACCAAAAGGCTAAAGGGGAAAACAAAACGTTTACATACTTTAATTACACCTTTTTCTTTGGTTTATCATCTTATATAGGTTGGTTTTTTTTAGTTTTGCTTTATCACTATTTGCTATAGTAACTAACTTTCAAACAGTACGTCTTTTTAATACGGGGTCTACAAGTTGATTATACTAAACACTGTACCGAGTCCAACTATACTAGCCAAAATCACATGCAACCGTTTTCCTCTTCGTTCTATTTTTTACAAACAGTCAGAATTTAAAAATGTAAACCAAAAGTTATAAATCATAGCCTAAACGAATCCATCCATAGCCATTGGCAGGGCTGTACGGGAGCCAATCTCGAGGGAGCGTAGCAGACACGGCTTAATATATAGGTCCAATTACAATGAGTTTGAAGCTAAACTCGAGCAGGGCTCGAATAAACTCGACAAGTTAAGTGTAGGCGCGAGCTCGATCCGAATAGATTTGATGGCTTGTACAATAGTTAAAATCAACCATGTTTTGAGGCCGATACAGTTCAGTAGCTCCAACTTGGCTCATTTTGGGCTAAAGCCGAGTTGGTATCCCATGCTTCGCGATTTTAACTCTCACTACTATAAAACAAACTATATTGAACGTCTCACCATAGACGATTTATGTGGAGCCGTCTGTGCTTTGATTATTACAGACGGTTCATGGCTAAAACCATTTCTAACACTATCATAGACGGTTATGTTTAAAAGCCATCTGTGATATACACATTATCACAGACGGTTTTTAAGTAGAACCGTCTATGAAATTATCACAGATAGTTAGGTTTAAAAGCCGTCTCTGATATGTGACTTATCACAGACGGTTCGTATACCAAACCGTCTATGATATGTAACTTATCATAGACGGTTCATATAACAAACCGCCTCTGATATGTGCATCATCACAGACGGTTCGTATAACAAACCATCTCTGATAATGACACGTCACTGATTCATGGAGTATCCCCCAGGATTTCGATATCACCCATCCATTATATCCACATTGAATGGCAGGCACCAGTTCCGCCCACCGCTCGGTCCTTATTAATTACTCTCCATCTACCTTTCCACCGGCAGTCATGCGTGAGTTCATCCACTAGCCAGCTTCCTGCATTCTCCCCTCGACGACGCTGACTACCACCGTGAGCTAGCACCTACATTGTGACACCGCGGTCGATTGCACAACACACTCTTATCGTAAAAGTATCTTTTGCAGCCTCACCGTCGTGCCACAAAGGTGACGGTGCTGCCATCTGATGCATCCAGCTTATTCCTTGACGACGCCGACTATCGCCGTGAGCTAGCACCTCCGTTGTGACATTACGGTCGACTGCACAACACACTCTTGTCATAAGTATCGTAAGAGTGTCTTCTGCAGTCTCACCATTGTGCCACAAAAGGTAGCGCTACCGCCGCTTGCCGGTGATATCCGGCCGCCATCTGATGCCCTCCCCTCTCTTCGTTGATGGCAGGCGTCAAGGACATCGCGCGCTGCATCTAGCTTCTACTGTCTGCTAAGATCTCTGCTTCTTATATATTCTTGTCGTGTTAAAGAGTTGGGTTCGTTATCTTGTTATGCTGTAATGGAATGTGTTGTTGTGTTTGCTATTGTATTTGCTTGTTTTCAAAAGGCATATGTAACATTATTTCTTGAGGCTAGCTAAAAAAAATATTTAGGTATGGAATGAACTATCACAGACGGTTTGTGCTATAAACCGTCTATGAAAGACTATCACAGATAGTTCTATATATCAACCATATGTGATACTCGCTAATCACAGATGGTTGGTAACAAGAACCATCTGTGATGTGTGAGTATCACAGACGGTTTTTGGTTCGGGCTGTCTGTAATAGTTTTCTTCCCAGATGGTTCTAGTTACAAACCGTTTGTGTTGTCTTTATTACAGACGGCTCACAAACCGTCTATAATAACCTCCGATTATTACTGACACATAAATATAGGCGGTTCAAAAAACTGTCTGTGATGACAGTTTCGAATCGCCTGTAATAACTCTTTTTGTAGTAGTGTCTTTTTTGTTTATATATTTATGCAACGACCCAGGCCATTGACTTGACCAGAAGTCTTTCTTTTCCTCCTCGCAGTGTGTCTTCCTTTTCCTCCTCGCAGTGTGTCTTCCTTGCGTTTTCTTTGCTTGCCTGTTCAGTTTAAATTTGTGTGCTGTGCTGCAGCTGCATTGAAGTTTCAGACAAGGTGTTAAGCAAATATAGAGGCTCTAGCTGAGTAATCACCCATTCTGTGTCCTTCTCTTGTTTCTCTTTTCTATGTATGCATGTTCTTGGCTATGTGATGATTCGCCTTGAGAGTTAACACACCTCGTTGAAATATAATTATTTTTTTTGTAGGCACTTCACAGAGTTAACCGGACATACGTCGCAAAGACCCGGACTTCACCGATTGAATCTCTTTTGAGATGGTAAGTAGCCTCTGTCCATGCAATGGGTTGCATCTTTGATCGTTGTTTTATGTTGTAATCTGTGTTGTACTTTGCAAAGAAATGGCCCCTCTGCTAATATAAATCAGGCAAAACTGCGTTCTCAACCAAACGAAATTGGCAAAAACGCTTGTTTTTTTTTCTCTCGATACCATAGATAAATTTCAAATTGAAATTTTGTAGATTTACTGTAAGATCGTCAATAGCAAGCAGAAGGAGTTGAATGATTATAATCTGTAGTGAAAACTTTTTCTTATACAGTAAAAACAGAAAAACAAAAATTAAGACAGCAAAACTGAAAAGAAAAAGAAAATTTTTTTCTCTCTTTGTTACTGATACTGCAGTGAATAGCACGCAGACGTGCGGCCGTGTAAAAGTAGGCGTTGATGCCGTGAGCTCTTCACGCGAGGGCATGCACAAATCAGCTAGAAATCAACTCCTTGCCTGTTTGCGCTTTGTTCTCCAGGCGCAGAATACGCTCGGCCGACGTGATGGCTGAGGCGTAAAAAAAATACTTAAGTTTGGTTCATTCTAGGTATGATGTGAACTTGGTTTAAATTTTAAATAAACCGAACTCAAGCTTGATCTTGAGTTCTCGAGCTTTATCGAGCCGAGCTCGAATAGTTCGCGAGCTTCGATTCAAGGTTAAATAGTGATACATATTAACTTTTACCGAGTTTACTTGAGCTGAACTTGAGTTCGAGCTTTTCTTATTGTTGAATATTAGTGTATATTTGAATTATTTTGATTGTAATCGAGCTTACTTGAGCCGACTTTAAACTCGAACTTTTCTTATTGTTAAAAATTAGTTTATAATAAATTATTTTAATTGTTATCGGGCTTCAACGATCTGAGCTTGAACCTACTCGAGCTTAAGCCGATCCGAGCTCGAGCCTAGGTTCAAGGCCCAAGCTCAGATCTCAACTCGAGCCCGACTCAAGTTTCTACGGAGCTCAAATTTGAAAAATCAAACTCGCTCGAACTCAACTCGTTTATAGTACTAGTGATGCCTCTCTGCTTGCATTGGATGAAGCAGCGGTGATTATGGTAAGCCCGGTGCTTCTTGCAATCGCACTCAAGAAGGTCAACTGAGTGCATCAAAATTCTACATTTTTCTCTGGATTGCAAATTTGCAATCCTGCATTTTTACTCGGAAAATGGTTTGTTCCAATAAGACATCTCAGTCCTTCGTGTATGTACTCACCGGCCGTGATGTTCACTATATATTAGGATGCAATGGCGAACCGTGTCCGTACCTTGGCTGAAGCAGCGGTGATTATGGTAAGCCCGGTGCTTCTTGCAATCGCACTCAAGAAGGTCAACTGAGTGCATCAAAATTCTACATTTTTCTCTGGATTGCACATTTGCAATCCTGCATTTTTCCTCGGAAAATGGTTTGTTCCAATAAGACATCTCAGTCCTTCATGTATGTACTCACCGGCCGTGATGTTCACTATATATTAGGATGCAATGACGAACCGTGTCCGTGCCTTGGCTGAAGCAGCGGTGATTATGGTAAGCCCGGTGCTTCTTGCAATCGCACTCAAGAAGGTCGACCTCACGAGAAAGGAGCATGGACGTGTCGCTCCAAGCATCATGCTCGGCTTTGCCGCCTTTACTCTGATAGCCGCCATTTGCCCCTTCCTCATTTGCTGCATATCGAAAAGTTTCTCCAATGCTAGATCATGGCTCCCTCTCAGTGTGACCAGGTGGCTGGATGCTAGACCAAGGCTCCCTCTCACTATGACGGAGTTGCTGGCTACCTTGCCCTTTGTAGGCCTCATCGTCCTCGCCTGCTGGATTATACAACTCATTTTATCTGGCAAGTGGGTTTACCCTACGATCGGCGCCGTGTTTGTACTCTGCATTGTGGTTGGTACTGTTGGCTATATCCTTGGCCGTGCACAGAATGCTCAAGAACCTGATCGTGCTACGGTAAGTAAACTCGAGGACTCACTTGAGTTCCTGTCTGGTGTCACTGCACTTCTGTTTCTGGGACTGGAAGGCTTGGCACTGGAGGGTCAGATCAACAACAGCAGCCAAGGCATACAGAGTCGTCTTGCCGCACCCATGGTCACAAGCTTCATCGCTTGCGTTCTTGGTGTGACCCTTATGCTTGTCGAGACGATTCCAACCCCCACACCAAGCAACAATCATACTGAGATATTTGATGCCGTCATGGCATTTGCGGTCGGTTTGGTCATGTTCTTGATTATGTACACACACATGAAACTACGGGCATTGCTGCTGCTGGCTCTGCCATTCCTGTTTTTGCTGGTGTGGGCATATCTTGCTATCGTCAACAGGGGCGACGGTGATGAGGATCCCAAACCGGCATCGCTGGAACTGACCAAAGTCACGTTTACCGGGTTCCTGGCCGTTTCGGTACCAACTATCAGCAGTGGTTCAGACAACAAGTGCACCGACTGGTTCCTGGTCCTTGCAGCAGCAGCTGTTGTTTCAGGCCTCGTGTGGAGGTTCATGACACACATCAGGTCGGCGGCGATTGCCAAGTTTGCTTCCTTCTGCGCCCATCTATGCGTTGCGATTGCAACGGTTCCATTCACAGTAATGGCTGTAAAGGCTCTCCCTTGATAATCCACGGCCAGTATGCAGCAACTGATAATAATATTCAATGATCATCCACGACCTTGTACTAATTGAAAGCGAAACTCATTTTTATATCCTTCTACAAAGTTCTTGCTTAGCAAAATTCTCCTTTAATTTTTAACATCTGCAGAGCTCTTTTATGGTATCTTAAAATAAATATAGGTCATCCATTCTTTATAATTCAATGGTTCAGATTAGTTAAAATTAAGTTATACTGTAACTTATACTTATAATAGTAGAATATCTAAAATGGTAAAATTGTAAACAATACAAATGACATGGGATTAAATTTTGCAACTTTAGTGGGGTTTAACTTTGGTGTTCAGTTGGTCGGCCATTCACATGTTGTCTAGGATTTACTCCCCGAGAGTGAGCACTGGTCCTCTGTTCCCCATTCTCATCGTGTCCTCCGTTTCCTCACCTCCTCCATCTCCTCCCGTGTCGTAGCCCTAGGTCGGGCCAGGTCCTCCTCCTCCACGGCACCACCTCGTCATCCTCTCCTCCCCCCGCCACCTAGTCCTCGCGGCGATGTCGTCTCCCTTTGGCACACATCCAATCCCCCTCCTCCGGTCGCTTTCCTGCGCCACCGACGGCGGATGTCGGCAGGCGTCCACCTAGAGTCAATTGGCGCAATTGCTCTGCTGCTGGCGAGGCTCCAACTTCAGTCAATCAACAATCGTCCGCTTTCAGTGCACCTCCAACATCTACAAGAGGAAGGCACTTTGTTGTCATTTGCTGTGAGAACAAAGCGAATTTTTTTGGATTTGGTGACTATGCGAGGCCATGATGTTCGTAAGCAAGAGCTTGACAACTAGTCACTCCTATGGTATGGTTACTTTGCTGGGTACCCATGCTTATGGCTATATGCATTTATTTTCCTTTATTCTTGGGGTTTAGAAACTTTAGATGAGCCTAAATGGATTCTGCATGACAGTTGTAATTTTCTTTAACAAACAGTTTGGTGATGTGAGCAAAATAAGGAAAACCATTCTACTTGTTTGATGCTTCTCCTACATCGCTTAAGGCCGATGGGCTATACTGTGTCCAACTTTACACCATTTATTTACATGCGAATCGATGTGAGTGGATTGACACTGAATGATCATAAGCAGCATTCTCCCATTGAGATCCAGGATTAGGTCAACTAGGTGATGATTTCACTAGTTTACGCTAAGGCACACTATTGTAGCATGCACGAATGCTACAACAGTAGGTACCGGAACCACTCTCCATGGATGATACAGATTAGCTAGAGAGAGAGAGAACTAGTGGGTAATCTAAAATGAATGGGTCTAGCCATCTCGTGCTCCTATTAGGAGTTTATATACATAAATGGGGTATGATGAAAAATTCCCATAATACTTTTTAATAATTACTAAAAGGTGAGGGTAAATCAGTACTAGAGGTGGCAATGGGTACCCAAAACCCGATTACCCGATGGGTTTTACCCGATAAGGAGGTGAGTATGGAAAGATATCTTCACCCGCGGGTATACTGATGGGCAAAAATCTCTACCCATCGGGTAGAGTAGGTGCGGGTACGGCTGTATATTACCCGTACCCGCATACCCGTGGGTAAAATATACCCGCATACCTTATCATGGGCTCATGGCCCATATACCTGCAGCCGACCGATGAAACCCTAGCCGACTCCATATTCGGTCTCCCGTAATCCCATATTCCCATTCCACTCGCCGACTCCTGCGGCCTCCCCCTCATCCCCCTCCCCTCCTGCCTCCGCCGTCGCCGCCGCACACGGTCTCCCCTCCTGCCTCCGGCGATCCGGCCTCCCCCACCCCCTGCTAGCCGCCGCCACACACCTCTCCCGGTCTCCCCTCCTGCCTCCGGCCTCCCCCTCCCCCCTGCTAGTCGCCGCTGCACACGGTCTCCCCTCCTACCTCCAGCGATCCGGCCTCCCCCTCCCCCTGCTAGCCGCCGCCGCACACCTCTCCCGGTCTCCCCTCCTGCCTCCGGCCCCCTCCCCATGCTAGCCACCGCCGCACACGGTCTCCCCTCCTGCCTCCGGCGATCCGGCCTCCCCTCCCCCTGCTAGCCGCCGCCGCACACCTCTCCCGTCTCCCCTCCTGCCTCCGGCCTCCCCCTCCCCCTGCTAGCCGCCACCGCACACGGTCTGCCCTCCTACCTCTGGGTCTCCTCTCCTGATTCGTGACTTCTCGCCGCTCGTTGCCTCCACTCCATCCATGGCGGCGAACTCCGGCACCACGCACGAGGACAGCCGGTGATGCTCTTCCTCATCCTTAAGACCTTAACCTTGCTGTCCTTTTGCCTTTTGCTGACTCCGACGCCGTCCCGAAGGGACGACAACCTGCACCCGTCGGATTCGGAGGACACGAGCAAGAACGACCCACTGGCTGCCCCGGTTGCTCCTCCGTTGCTTGCACTGCTTGAGACCGTCTAGGCTTGAGACCTTCGTCGCTCCCTCGGGTAAGAAAAGCAGATTGGCCTGTACCATGTTGATTTGTGTTAGTTTGGCCATGCGTATCAATCTTATGTCCAGACTATCAATTTTACTGTCCCTGTGGTTTCCACACAGGCCATGCGTATCATCAGAATCTGGGTTCGTATCAACCATGTTGGGCATGGCCTGATTAGGAAACAGCATGAAATAGAAGCCCTAACATAGTTGATAAATGCAGAAATCAATGTGATAAATGATGTAATACAAATAGTAGGTTGATAATTTCCTCCAGGAACTAAATCAGTACAACAGAAAGCACGTGTGATAAAGATAAACATTTCATCTTTAGATCAAATAATATGCAAAAGCATCACGCTCTAACAGTCCAAACAGATCTGCTAAAGGGATCAGAACTACCCTAGGGCCTAGTCACATATCGGGTATGGGTTACCCGTCGGGTATAAATACCCGCGCGGGTCGGGTACGGGTAAGTTTTTATACCCGCGTGCGGGTACGGGTATCGTAGCGGGTAGAGTTATATCTATCGGGAGCGGGTATGGGGTGGCTATACCCAGCGGGTATGTACCCGTTGCCATCTCTAATCAGTACATTCCCTTCTATACACAATAATATGCTATTGAGCTTATTTCAAGGCTCAGTAGCTAAACCTAACGATTGTAGGGTCTTGTTATGGTCGGACAGTATTATACGCGATGGCGCAAGCACATGAGTGCGGTAGTTGGGACTGGACTGGGCGAATCAAACACGGGTGAGTCTGCAGCAAGGAAGGCATCCGTGCCGGATGTGCTACAGGCGATGGCAAGCGTCGGAAGTTCAGGCAGTCTACATTAAGGCTTTCTATTGCAATAGATTACTTTCCAATCCAGTAGTAATAAATATAGTATTAGAGTTTGTCACATCCCAAAATTTTCTTTCTGGAAAAATCTAATTTCAAATAAGTTATTTTAAAGTATTTGAATTTTATTTGGCTTTTATTTGATTTTCTGAATTTTCTGGAGTTTAAAACCTATTTTTAAAATTTAAAAGTATTTTAAATTATGAAAATTAGATACCAACAATAGTTGGAAATAATTTTATCAAGTCCAAAATATCCCAGAAGCTTCTGTGAATTTTTCTGGAATTTTTGGAGGTATTTTCATATTTTTCTGAGGCCTAAATAATTTTCTAGCCTTTTCTGAAAAAAAAACCAAATTCTAAAATTTAAAAATCAATTCCCTCCGTCCGGCCGACGCGTGGACGGCCCAGATCCGCCCACGTCGCCGCCCGGCCCAATCCCGGCCGCTCTCTCTCTCTCTCTCTCTCTGCCGAGCGGGCCCGGCCCGTCAGCCAGCCCCGCCTTCCTCTCCTCCTCGCCCGACGCGTGGACGGCCCGGATGAGCCGCGTCCCCGCGTCCGGCCCGATCCACCGCTCCCTTCCACTTAACCGCGCCCGCCGCCCGATCTCCTTCCCCTGCCACGCGTCTCCATCCTAGCCGCCCGGGAATCACCCTCTTCTCGCTTCTCTCCCTCTGCCCTGCGGGCCCCGCCCGTCAGTCGCCCGCGCCCCGCTCCCGCTGCCAACCCGGCCCCGCCTGTCAGGCCGTTGTCTTCCCCGCGGAGCGCCACCTTCCTTCTTCTCCCCTCTCTTTCCTTTCTTGCGCCGGCGACCGAATCCGCGCCGGATCCCACCCTTCCTTCCTCGCCCCCTCCAGTTTTGGAAGCCCCGAGCGGCAGTGCGACCGAATCCCCTCATCACCGCGCCTCCCTTTCCTTCTGCGGCCCCTATTTCCTTCCCTCCCCTACCCCTTCCTTTTCCAGCCGCCAGCACCAGCGAGAAATCCCCGCGCCCCTGCTCCCCCTTCGCCCCTATAAATAGCCCCCTCGGCCTCCCCTCTCCCCGCACCACCTCCCACCGCTCTCCACCTCTCTCCTCGAGCCCCGAGCGCCGCTGCACTGAGAGCTCCCCGTGCGCACACGGTAAGAACTCCGGCGAGAAATCGCCGCCGCCTCGGTCTTCCCCAGAGCCCACCGCCGCCACCCCGAGCTTCCTCGCGTCCGTGCGATCCTCCCCAGCACCCCGGCCGCCCCTCCCCACCTCTGGAGCGCTGTCACACCGGAACACCCGAGCTCGCTCCGCCACCCCTTCGCCGCCGGCCACCTTTGCTCGTCCCCGGGCCTCGCCGACCTCTCCGTTGGATCTGCCTCCGCTCCGGGAACGCGTTTTAGGCTTCACCCGAACCCCTTCGCCACCCCTTCGCCGCCGGCACCCCTGTCTCCGGCCACCTTCCCCGGCCTTCCCTCCGGCAGATACCTCAAAAGGTATGGTTGCCCTATATGGGTAGGCAAAGCCTCCCCGCCCATCTGGTTATCAGCGCACTCTCTTCTCCCCCTCGGTTCCCTCGGCGCGCGTTCGAGCCTCCGGCTCCGCACACTGAGGTTGAGCCTTTCTCTCATTTTTCCGCGTTGACAAGTGGGCCCCACCCGTCAGCGGCCGCCGGTCTGTGCGGGCCACTGCCATCTGGGCCCCACCCCTCTGCGCTGGTCACTAACAAGTGGGCCCGGAGTCCAGTGGGTCCCACATGTCAGAGGCTGAGTCAGTGGGCTCACTGTCCAGTGGGTCCCACCTGTCATAATTTCAGAAATAAAATAAAAGATTAAAATTTAAATACTTCCAGTGGGCCCCACCTGTCAGAAATTTCGTAATTTCTGGATTATTTTAAACTGAAATCTTTAAACATGCATAATTTTCTCATTTTAACTCCAAATTCAGCCATTCAAATTTCTAAATTCATCTAAAATCATAATCTATCCAAATATGGCCTATTTTGCATTTTTGGATTTTATTTGAATTTTGTTTGTATTTATTTGTTTTGTTGCTCTGTCTTTTTGCGCGTAGAATCCAACGTTGTCGAAGATCTCTCCGCTCTGCAGTAAGAAGACCCAGAGAACCTGCAAGAAGGCAAGTCTCCTTTGATCATCTTGAACCCATGATTTGAAATGTTTTAAATATTTTAAATTATGTGCATTGCTATTTACATAAAACATTAGTTCAAATTTTAAGGTATTAGTTACTCCAACTTTGTTATGCCCTCAATTGAAATTGATTGCCATGTACCTTTGCAACCCTAGAAATTCTCTTGACTCATTAATGAGTAATATATTTAATTGTTGGTATTAGACTGGTAGTACAATGCTTAGCCATGCTATTGGATACCTCATAAAGTTTGCAAATGGGAAATTATGATTCATTGAAATACCCTTGTGATTATAAATTTAGTGGCAATTGGAGTTGCCACTGTTCTCTTAAAATAAAATAAAATAAAATGTAGAAGTTGGTTTAGATTAGGGTGGATGGTTGTTTGGGTTGGTGCGGCAAGCACGGGATCTTGTAAAGTGTATGTTCCACCCTAGTCAATTAAGGACCGACGCTTGTGTTTGTCCAGACTGAGCATTAACAGTACAACCACAAGTCTATATGAGTACGACCTAGCTGACTAACTTATGATAGTCTAGTTTAGGTGCCACCAGTGGAAAGTGGGTGCCAGGGATAGACTGGTTATTCACAGTGAGGGACAGGGATTTACTGTACTCATACGGCGCAAGAGGGGGCTTCAGTTCAGGCAGTTAGCCTACCTGCGGTGAAACCTCAGCGGGTGGTATCTAGCTAGATTACAGTAAGGTAAAGGCTTTGTGATATTTTATCTGGGCCTCATGCCAAAGGAAGCGTGGTGACTGTTAAGATAATTTATCTCTTGTGGGTAAAGTTGTACAACCTCTGCAGAGTGTAAAACTATTCGAATAGCCGTGCCCACGGTCAAGGGCGGGCAAGGAATGCATTCACATAGTAGATTTCTGGTTTTGGTTTTAAAATTAAAGTTTTGTATTCCGAGAGTGGAGGGAACTCTTGGAAGGGTATCCTGGCAGATGGAGCCAGAGAGGGTGGATATAACCCGCAGATTTAAACTTGATCAGTTAAAATCGTGTTGGTAGTTGGAACCTTCACTATAGAATTAATGATAGTTTCAATTAAAGGTTACTTTATCAAATTGATGCCTTTGAAATTAATTAAAAGTAATTGAAATAAAATGTTGCTTTGTGCAAAAGAACCATATAGCCTTCCTTTGTCAAGCCTTGCATCTATTGCATTTTTCCCAAGACTTGCGGAGTACTTTATGTACTCACATGCTGCACTCAAAAATAATATTCAGAAGAATGCGAAGCTCAAGAGGGAGATTATGACTACTGCTTCGCTTGCGGCTGTGATGGATTCTTCCCGGAGGACTAGGTCGCGCTTCCCCAGTCAATTGCCTGTGGCGTATTGATGGGTCTTCATCGAGTTTATCTTTTGCTTCCGCTTTATTTTATGTGTGCGAGGTCTTGAAACCTCAATTGTAATAATGAGACCTTTCGGACAGTACTCTCTATTATTGTAATAAATCGTGAATGGTGATGTATTCATTTCTGGTTAACTGTGTGCACTAGCTTTGATCTGGGACTAGTGCGGTAATACACAGAGGGACCGGGTTTGAGAATCCGGGTCCCGACAGAGTTACTTTCCTTTTGAATTAGAGATGCTTATTAGGGGTTATCCCACATATGGGTTACCGGATTGATGAGAAGAAAATAAGAAAAGAAGAGATTACTCTTCCATCTTCCTCTCTTCGGCTAGTGCGCCTCTGTTGACGCACTACCCTCTTCTTGCCAACACGACGCCCCATGCCGCCGGCAATTCAAGTCTCACCCACCTGTTTTCCATTCGTACAACCCTCGCCACCTAAGTTCTGCTCGGAATAACTTGGTATTAGAGACTACTGTTGCCTTCGATGTCATGTTTGATGGCGGCGAAGAGATCACCTCCACCAACCAGAACTTGATCAAATCATTGCCCAGCTGGCCACTCTGACCAACCGGCTTGATCAGCATGATACACACCTTGTGACATTAGAGGGGGTGGACTGCAGTAGCACGGAGGCAGCCAAGCAGCCGCTAGCTTCTCCAGGACCTCTGTAGGGGACCTCAATGGCCGATAACAAGCCACCTCATTTTCATTGCCTAGATAGTGCTTGATTGATCCCCACAGCACTTCCCGGTGGCATGACAGCATAAGACAATTCAAATATTTTATATTTCACTCAAGAAATTCATACTAGTCGTTACTAAACCTGTTTCATATGTCTCTTCAGTTTGAGTGGGTGCAATGCATCGCAAGCGCCTCGGAGGCCGCCATCAACAGCCCGGAGACACCACCAGCCCTACAGAAGTCTATGAAGTTCATTCTAAAACAGGCCAAAAAAATAGTGCACAACCTAAGCTGTGGCAGTTCCATGGATTACACTACGTACATGAGCCACCCAGTGGGGTACCATGCTCACCTGCCAGGTCATCGTGACCTAGTGAATCTGGCCGGCCATCGTAATCTACTGAGTCTGGCTGGCATTGTAATACTAGCTGCCGATCATCTGTGTGCCATACTGACAAGGAAGTAACTTATGTATGAACCTACATTTTATTTTCCTATTAGGCCTTGCGTTCCACTAACATCATGGTGCTCTCCCACCGCAAGTTCATCGTTGAGATGCATCACTTTTGACGTCCGCACCACTTGCACAGACTACTACTCCCCGTTGTTCATCTTTGCTGCACATTTAGGGGGTATGAGATTCACATTGTACATCCAGAATATTTATTGTGACTAATATCATTTCATCTTGCAGCCTCCAATTCAACGTGGGGTGATGACGAATCCACTGATGACAACACGAGCCACCCAGATGCTTCCAGAGAGCAGTACACGGTGCCAGGGTTTGCAGCGTATGCAGGGAAGAGCTCAGCGTTCATAGCATACCCAGGGTTTGGACACTTCGGTAGGCAGAGTTCCTCCGGTTTTGCTGCCACGTCGTATGATCAAGGCGAGAGCTCCTTCGCACCACGAGGGGGATTTCTAGTGTCCTTCGTTCATAACATTATTGTGGGCAGCTCGCAATTCGGCATGTCTCAATTGGAGGACTATGACCCTTACCAGACCCAGCCTATTTGAGAGACCATGTGGTCGTGATCCCATGAGAGTGATGAGTAATTGACAAGGGTTTAGGATTGTCGAGTTTGATTTGGGTGGTTTGGACCATGTCGTTGCGTGGTGCAACGGGCTCGGTTGGTTTGGTCAAACTTGGTCGTATGGGCTTAGGATGCATATTCTGATGATTCAACAAGTTTGGACTTCATCTGTGGTAAGTATAATGCATTTACGCTTTCATGTATCGAGCGGTGCTATTTGATGTATTTCTTGTCTGTGTTGGCTGCAGGACATCGAGACGGAGTCGTGGCGAGACATGAAGGACCGGACTAGGCGCAGGTGGCGCTAGGTCAGAATGGTCGGGATGTGTCGAAGACGACGTGGACTCGAGGTGGAGTCGTGGCGAGGCACGGAGGACCGGACTAGGCGCAGGTGGCGCTGAGGTCAGAACGGTCGAGGTGTGCCGAAGACGGCGAAGCTGCGAGGCTTGCAAGACAAGAAAGGAGGAAGCTTCCTGGAAGGTGCGCGAGGGGCGTTTTGGTAAAAACGCAAAGCTGCACTAAAGGAAGCGGGTTTGGATAAAACATCGAGTAGGTGGTGACCTAATGGGTAAAGCATGTGCAAACCCATTAGTAGGAGGCTATAAAAGGAGAGGGAGAGGGTGTGCTGATTTTTGAAAGAGTGGGTGTAAAAGTTAGGGTTTTATTTGTGTCTCTCCATGGTTGTATGAGATAGGGTTGTGTTCATCTCAAGCATGTATGGGGTTTTAGTGTTAGATTGAGAGAGAGAGAGAGAGTAGTGAGCTGAATGTAAACACCTCTATGTAATCAATCATGTCTCTGTATCGTTGTTATGATGCGGATCCACTAGCAAGCTAGCTGAACCCCGTTGCTTTGGCCCTGATCTTTCACGATACGCCTTGTTGGATGCCCTCTCCAAGATAAGCCTTCTCCCATGCACACCGCAGCACGTGAACAAAGGGTAGAGAAACCGAAGTTTCAGCGAGTAGAATCCAACACCACAATTGGATTCAACACACCAAGAGCAATTCCTCGATGGAAATCTCAAGAACACGCCAACAATGGCCACCAAACCATGGTGATTTTCTGGTTTCTATTTCTCAAATCAAAGTCTAAGTTACAATGGGCTAAGGCCCTGGCCTTATATTGGTGCACAATGCACGGCCTTGATTACAACTCACGCACTACTTGGCCTAAGGCCGAAACAAACTCCAATACGAACTAAAAAGGAAATACCTAAACTGCTACCTCTGGATTCTCTCTTAATGTGCGATCTAACTATGAGGATTTCGTGGCTGGTTCCTTGTCCATTATGTGGGGCTTCAAAATAGCTTTCCAACGAGTCCAAGAACGCCCAAATTGGACTCCGTTTGTGAAAGTTATGGACGTTTTAGTATCGGTCTTGCCAGCTGTCCCAATCCGAGTCCGAATCGGTTTCAAATCTTTATATGTTTTGTTTTCTGGTTCAAGGGGCTTCCAAATCCGTTTGGAACCTGAAAAGGAATCCTTCTCAACCTTTAGAAAGTCATGGTGTGGTCGGATTTTACCCTCACTTGCATTGCAATACTCGAACTCTTTATATTTTGCAAGTCTCGCGCGTCTCTTCGGACAGCTCGTGCAGCATCCAATGAAATTGCCATAACTTTGTGTAGGAAGCTCCAAATCAAGTGCCGTTTGATTCGTTGGAAAATAGACTTCATTAGCTTTCCAAATATGTCTTTTGTGCACGTTAGAAACCTCAGAATTGGTATTCAAAGCTTCTTGAACATTGTGCACAGAACTGCAAGCACTAACCAAAGTTGTAGTGCTACTTGGTGCCACATCATCCTCCCCTCCTTGAAGCAAAGCCGTCCTCGGCTTTGGGGTAATCTTGGGAGCTTGCTTCTTCTTGGCTGTAATTTCTTCATCAACATGAATAGCACTCTCCAATTTTGGTTTCAACACATGCTTCTTTCCCTCATGTACAAATGTATATGTGTTGGATCGGCCCTCATGCGTAGCATTGCGATCATATTGCCATGGTCTTCCCAACAATAACCCACATGCATCCATTGGAACTACGTCACAATCCACCTTGTCAACATAGTCACCAACAACAAACGGAACATGCACCTTGTGAGTTATCTTTAGCCTTCCGGAGTTGTGTAGCCACTCCACATGATGTGGTTGAGGATGCCTCCATGTGGACAGCCCTAAAGCGTACACCAAATCTTTGCTAATCACATTGGTATAACTTCCACCATCTATGATCAACTTGCATGCTTTATTTTTGATTTTGCACTCCGCTTGAAAAACACTCCACCGCTGTCCTTTTGTTTCAGTTTCTTTACTTTGCACCTTTCGGACCAAAAGATTAACACCATTCAACTCTGGATAACAATAGACAACATCTTCCTTGGAATCATCGGATTTTTCACTTTCAGAATCACTACTAGAACTTGTTGAAGCATAGCCGTCTTTATTGAGAAGCACTCTTCGTTGATTTGGACAATCACGCATCATATGACCTCTTCCCTTGCACTTGAAACACTCAATTTCTCTAGCACGAGCATTAGAAGGCAAACTAGAATCAGTTTTAGTTGCTTCTTTACCTCTATTGCTTGCCTCCCTTGAAAGAGCATCATTTGAACGGCTTGATGCCGCCACTTTGGAGTGTGAACCCACATCATCGCCTTGCTGTAATGAATGCCTCCATGACTTTGTTTGAGTGTTAGCATGTCCACCCTTGGCTTGTTTGCGCTTCAATTGTTGTTCAGCACGTTCAGCTTGATGCACCAAGTCTTGAATGTTGTAGTAATGGACCATCTCCACCCTATCTTGCACATCCTCATTCAACCCATTAAAGAAACTGCCATAGTAGCCTCATCATGCTCCTCTGTCCCTGTACGGATCATCAACATCTCCATCTCTTTATAATATTCATCAACACTAGAATTACCTTGACGTAGTTGTTGTAGCCGGTTGTACAAGGTCCTCGTGTAATGTGCTGGGACAAAACGTCGCCTTAAAATATTCTTCAGTTGTGCCCAAGTATCTGGACGAGCTCCTACGCGACACAATTGGTTCCACCAAACAAGAGCATATCCAGTGAACTCAATTGTCGCCAACCGAATCTTCTTATCCTCAGTATAGTGATGGCTGTCAAAAATTTGTTCGACACGCATCTCCCAATCCAAGTACTCCTCCGGTTCAGCTTTACCGTTAAATGATGGGATAGAAATTTTTATCCGCCCAATTCCATCATCCACGGCAACACGCTGAGCAAACCCGACACCACCTCTGCCACGCATGTCCCTACCACGGTCAGCACCACGGTAGTCCCGAGCATGGCGTGGTTGTGGAGCAAAACCCGCTGCACCATCAAAGATCTCCTCGTGTTTGTCGTCTTCATATGGTGCACGCCGTTCGGGATATTGAGGTTCCCGTTTAGCATGCTGAAATTGTGGTGGCTGGTTGCGTATCTCCTCCGTCAAAGCATCAATTCGCGCCCCCAAATCATCAACCTTGCCTTCAAGCTTCTGGTGACAACTTAAGAAGTAGTCACGTGTCACTTCAAATCCAATTCGTACCTCGGGCGGCAAAGACGCCGCATATTGGGGCACCTCCCCGATTGGCTCGGCATGATTATGTCGCGCCTTGCCATCTTCAATCTTCATAGAACCCGCCATCAAGAAAAAAAAATTCAGCAACCTCGTACCGTGATCAACCACGCTCTGATACCAGATGATGCGGATCCACTAGCAAGCTAGCTGAACCCCGTTGCTTTGGCCCTGATCTTTCACGATACGCCTTGTTGGATGCCCTCTCCAAGATAAGCCTTCTCCCATGCACACCGCAGCACGTGAACAAAGGGTAGAGAAACCGAAGTTTCAGCGAGTAGAATCCAACACCACAATTGGATTCAACACACCAAGAGCAATTCCTCGATGGAAATCTCAAGAACACGCCAACAATGGCCACCAAACCATGGTGATTTTCTGGTTTCTATTTCTCAAATCAAAGTCTAAGTTACAATGGGGCTAAGGCCCTGGCCTTATATTGGTGCACAATGCACGGCCTTGATTACAACTCACGCACTACTTGGCCTAAGGCCGAAACAAACTCCAATACGAACTAAAAAGGAAATACCTAAACTGCTACCTCTGGATTCTCTCTTAATGTGCGATCTAACTATGAGGATTTCGTGGCTGGCACCTTGTCCATTATGTGAGGCTTCAAAATAGCTTTCCAACGAGTCCAAGAACGCCCAAATTGGACTCCGTTTGTGAAAGTTATGGACGTTTTAGTATCGGTCTTGCTAGCTGTCCCAATCTGAGTCCGAATCGGTTTCAAATCTTTATATGTTTTGTTTTCTGGTTCAAGGGGCTTCCAAATCCGTTTGGAACCTGAAAAGGAATCCTTCTCAACCTTTAGAAATTCATGGTGTGGTCGGATTTTACCCTCACTTGCATTGCAATACTCGAACTCTTTATGTTTTGCAAGTCTCGCGCGTCTCTTCGGACAGCTCGTGCAGCATCCAATGAAATTGCCATAACTTTGTGTAGGAAGCTCCAAATCAAGTGTCGTTTGATTCGTTGGAAAATAGACTTCATTAGCTTTCCAAATATGTCTTTTGTGCACGTTAGAAACATCAAAATTGGTATTCAAAGCTTCTTGAACATTGTGCACAGAACTGCAAGCACTAACCAAAGTTGTAGTGCTACTTGGTGCCACATCATGTTAAGAAACTTCTTTGTTGAGATGGCTTAATTTCTTGTTTACTCTCATTTGCTTATGCCTTGTTTGTCTTTTGAGAGCTTTCCGTTGGTACTTATTTCTTGCAGCCAAGTAGTACTAGCAATGATCTTTGTTTAGCTCTTGAAATTGAGCCTTCGGCCAGCAAAGCTTCAGTAGTAAACTACTCCTCTCGGCTGCAGTAATCATCTCTTGTCCATTGTTTGCTTTGGTCGAAGTCTTCTAGCATTTTCTCTGCTTGGCCGAATGGAGTGAAGGTTCTTGTGAGCAGTTTATAGCTGTCGGACAGCAGCATTAATAGTCATTTATTGTCATCTTTTTGTGCTATTTTTTTCTCTCGGTCATCTGCTCCTTCTCTTTATTTCTTTTAGTCTGAGAATCATACCTCTTGGCTGAACTACATATCAGTTTTATGGGTATTGGCCGAACAGCATTTTGTTCTTGGCAGCATAGCTCCTCTTGGGAGCAAATTAACTCTCAGTTCCTGTCCAAGAAATGCCTCTCGGCAGCAGCCTCAATAGCATATATTTGGCCTATTTTTTCTCAGGTTGCAACTCCATTAGTTGTGCTTTCAGTTTGCTTTGGTCTGCATGCTATGTAAGCTTTATTGCTGCTGTTTGGACAGCCCTTTGATCTCAGTCTGCAGCATGTGTATGCTGCTATTTTTGGCATTGATTTTCAGCTTTTGCTTTTGCCTTTTGTTCTCAAAGTGAGCTTCTTTGGTCAGTAAAAACCAGTACCAAGTGCAGTTCCAAATGCACTAGTACCAACCTGTAAAATCTGGTTTCAACTGCAACTCTCTACATTGAGCAAACTTCCTTTGGCATTAGTCTTTTCGGCTGGCAGATTTTTTGAAGTTTCCTGTAGGATAGCACCTCCTTCTTAGCTTTCTAACTATTGGAGGAGAGCTTCTTGCATGTACTTGTGAGGGGTTGATTTTTAAAGAGTCGACATTCACCCCCCTCTGTTGCCATTTCGGTCCTACACTATTGTACTCGAGCCTACTGCACCACCGCCGGCCACTGAGCAAACAAAACGGTCTCCATACCTCCTTCGACCAGAGACGCAACCTCCGGACCAACTGACGTACCACACGGGACATGCTCGTGCTCAACGGAAGACTAGGCCATGTACGGGGAGGCAGACGCAGCGAGGAGGTAGTAGTGGCTCCAATGAGTGAGCCATATCGTATCCAGTGTGATGCATTTTTTGTACTACTATAATTAATTTTACTTGTACAAGTATTCCTAATGTATAAAATTATAAAAAAAACCATGAAATATTCGCAAATTCATGATTAAAATAACCCGAATAAATGTGACAAATTTGGAATATATAAAATTTTCAAAAAATTACACAATAACTATGATTATGTCGGGAGGCTTAAAATTTCGTAATTTTTGGAGCTCATTTGCCATACGTAAAAACTCGTACAAATATCAAAATTGTATAAATGTTTGAGCAATATTCACAATGGGTAAAATTATCCAAAAATTGCACTGTGAGGTATATTGTGTCGAGAGGCTGTACATAAATTTTCATAATTTTTTTAAGCTCATTTGATATATTTAAAAATTCAAATAAATACTGAACGCAAAAAAAAATTAGGGCAGGTAATTAAGCCGGCTAATCAGCTGGCTTAATCACCTACCACCCCCTCACCGGGCGACAGGCTGCCTATCATCTGCTAGTAGGGCGGTAGGCGCCTGCCGCCGGTGGCCTCGCCTCGTGTCGCCTCTTCTGCACTGACGCCCGCCCATCAGACGGCAGAAGTGACATTATTGCAAATAGTGTGCGCATACGACAACTTTCGTAAATATGGTGCAAAACATTGCCAAATCCGTCTTTGCCTCTGAGAGACCATGTGGTTGTGACCCCATGTGTGTGATGAGTAATTGACATCGGGTTAGGAAAGTCGAGTTTTGTTTGTGTGGTTCGGACCATGTCGTTGCATGGTGCAATCGGCTTCGGTCGGACTTGGTCAAACTTGGTCAAAGTGATTAGGATGCATATTTTGTTGATTTGACAAGTTTGGGCTTCTTCGTGCGTAAGTATGATTCATTGATGCTAATGAGATTTATATGTGCCGAGCAGTGCTATTTGATGTGTTTCTTGTCTGTGATGACTACAAGACATCGAGGCGGAGTCGTGGCGAGACACGAGGTGACCGGACTAGACACAGGCGGTGTCGAGGTCAGAACGGTCGGATGTGTCGAAGACGGCGGAGACTCGAGGTGGTTGCGAGGCTTGGACGGCAAGACACGAGGAAGCTTCCCGGAAGGTGCACGAGGGGCGTTTAGGTAAAAACGCAAAGCTGCACAGGTGGAGGCGGTTCCGTTCGGGATTTAGCGGGCGTAACGAGTTGGAGACCCGTTAACCAAAGGCTATAAATAGGATTGAATTTCTGGTTGTATGCATGGCTTTGGAAGAGAGTTAGGGTTTGCTTGAGTCAAAAGAGCCTTTGGAGAGGTTGTTTGGCTTTGAGGCTTTAGTGGTTGAGGGCAGCAATGTGTGTCTCCCTCGTTTGTCTCCTCGCTCTGTGTGTTCTTGAGGAATAGAGAGATGGGTTCTTGATTTCTCTAAGCATGTATGGAGTTGTAGGGATGGTATGAGTTGATACTCTATGCAATCATGTATCTCTCTTCCTCATTTTCAATCCAAGATGATTTTATTTGAGATTGACTGACTTCTTGTTCTCTGCTTCGATGCTCTCAATGCTTGATTTTTTGAGTTTTTTGTGTTTTGGCTCGATTCTTGATGGGGAGTGGCAAAATGGGTTGCTCTGTGATGGAATTGTATTTCTAGACCCTTTGGTCGACTAATTCCAAGAGCAAAATAATCGAATCAGGAGAATCAAATTTTCTTCAGCCTGTGCCCTGTTCATTCCCTGTTTTCCATTTCTAGGGTTTTGGTGTGGAGTTTGATTCCCTTCTTGAGATGGCCTGAGATTTGGTTTGGAGAGTCCTGTGACCATTGCTAATCTAATTGCAAAAGGTCTTGGGCAAAGGATGAATGAGTTGTGAGTAATCTGAATTTTTACTTCTCATCATCCCATTTTCAGATTATAGGCAAATTTCTCAAATTCTTGGTCTCTCTGTGATTCTTCTTGTTGATCAATGTCTCTCTGCTATTTAGAATAAGTGTATTTACTGTTGGCAAAGGGAAATTGTCTGCAAGTCTTTTAATTGGTCGAAATCTCAATTCTTGAGTCCTTCTGCGTAGTAAATTCAGTCAAGTGGTCTGAAATTTCAGGGGGTCCGGTCTGACCGGGCTTTACTTGGCGGTTAGACCGGCCGGTAAGCACCAGTCAGACCGGCAACATTCAAGCGGTCAGACCGGCGGCTGGGTAGCGGTCAGACCGCCCAGACACTTGCGGTCTGACCGCCCCCAGCAGCTCCTGTGCTTTTAGTGCGATATCTTTTGTGCCTTGTTTTCCCAGTTGTTCTTCTTGGCCACTCTCTGTACTTTGCTTATTTCTCCTGTAAAATCTTTTAGAGAACATTAATCGCTCTTTTCATAGATTTTATATCTATCGGAGAGAGGATTTGAGTGGATACCTTTCGAGGGAATTTTTTAAAGAGTCGACATTCACCCCCCCTCTGTCGCCATTTCGGTCCTACAGCCTCCCTCAGCATATGGCAGCGGCACCCCGTCAAAAGACCAACAATTCTATCCCAACTATGTTACCAAAACCAACTCTGATATCCTAACCCTAATCAACTCTTCTAACCGTGCCTTTTTTACCCCAATCAAGCTTTTGGTCCACTATTTTTCATAGAACCCTAAACTCTTCCGTAACATGGGTTTTCACTCTTGTCACATGTTGTAGCCTCCGAACCGCATCGCCATAGCTCCAACATACATCACCCACCTTTGATCTCCATGCGCCCCAACTCGAGCACGACCATCTTCTCCAGCCTCTTTGGCCCTCTCGACCATGACTTCGCACCAAGCCATCACCTAGTCCTCGCCGTAGACCACGGTCACCTCTAAGTTATCTTGCACATGCAAAGACCAAACCAACACTTTTTTCGGCACAAATTTTTCCCAACTTGACTGACATTAGTCCACTCATACACACCATACACCTCAAGTAATAATAAGCAACATTATCAATTATTCATCACAAATTAACCATTATCAATTATTCATCACCAAAATATCCTAGAGCTAGCCACATGGTGTAATAAAAGTAATAATTTCGAATTTGTTTTTTGAATTCATTATTTTAGTAGGACTACAATTTATGATTCTCTTTGAGCTAATGTCTTAGGAAAACGGATATCAATATTATTTTCCTTAACAATTATTTTTCTTAGCGCCATGGATTCCACGTGTGCGCTACCTAGTTTCTCTAAACTTGCAAATTGTATGATATGTGGATTTGAATTATCTTAAAATGATGGTGTGTTAGTAAACAAAATAAAGGTTCTAAGCTAGTAACTTGGATCATTATATGAACCTCAAAGGAAGCATTGGTCATCCAACCTAGACGATTGACAATAATTTCGCGTCACCATTCAGTTGACACATAATAACTTTCAGCTTATCAATTTGTACTACTACATTGATATTCTCTCCTGGATCATCCATATAATTGATTCACATCGATTTTGCATTCTCTATTCAACTTAAGAAGTTGTAATGACTTAAGGGGCACTCTACTATGAATTTAAGAATATTACATGCAAATTTCTCGAAGTTTTTAAATAATTATTTTTTGTTTAGAATTACAAAATTATACTTGCGATTTTTTTTGCAGTTTTGACCACATGTCGTCGCACAGTTAGTCGACTTGAACTAGTCGCCAACCGTTGGGTGACACGTGGCTAGGTCGCCCAACGGTCGGGCGACTAGCCCAAGTCGCCTAACTGTGCAACGACATGTGGTCGAAACTACAAAAAAAATTGCAGGTATATTTTTTGTAATTTCAAATAAAAATAATTATTTAAAAAATTTGAGAAATTTGCATGTAATATTCTTAAACTTGTAGTAGAATGCCCCTTAGCTAAATCGTCCAACAGTTGAGTGACTAGTCCATGTCACTCAACGGTTGGGCGACTTTGCCCCTAGTTGCCCAACTGTTGTACGACTTTGGCCCTAGTCACCCAACAGTTGAGCGACTAGGGGCCATATACCGAGCCGCACGGCCAGCGCTCGCCCATGGTTAAATTTTTGCTTTTTAGCCCAAAATTTGAAAGTTTTTTACATATAGATCCCTGGAGAAAAGATTTGCAAAAATGGACCCTTACCACGGCGCCAAAGTATATGGCGCCCAGGGTACATGTCACGGCGCCATATGCTTTGGCGCCGTGTGTGGCCACGTAGGATCCACGGTGCAATAGCACGGCGCCAAAGCACATGGCGCCGTGCCGTGCACATACGGCGCTAATGGCCGTGGCGCCGTGCTCTGGGACTTAAGCCCGAGCGCGGCCCCCTGGCCCCCACCCCCTGACTCTGTTCAGCCCGAGCCAAAGCAACCGCCGCCGCCGCCACTCTCTTCTCCCTCAAAATCTACTCAAATCCAAATCGAGTAAGCAAGGTGAACCCCCTCCTTTCCCTTGATTTTTTGCAATAAATATGGATTATTTGAGGTACATTTCATGTGGGAAGATTTGAAACCCTAGATGAAATTAGTTCAATTTGGCTCGGTTATAGGTTGGATTTTCAATAGATATGCGTAATTTAAGAGTAGTAATGTGTATAGAATCGTTTTTAAGGTTTGATTTTTAGAAATAAATATGTTTTTAGGGTTTGATTTAGAAATGCATATGTTTTTAGGGTTTGATTTAGAAATACATATGTTTTTAGGGTTTGATTTGAGCGAGATTGATGAATGTTTAGATTTAGGGTTTTATTTAGAAATACACATGTTTTGAGGGTTTGGTTTGAGCGAGATTGATGAATATTTAGAAATACATATATTTTTAGGGTCCATTTTAGAAATATATATGTTTTTAGGGTCCATTTTAGAAATACATATGTTTTTAGGGTTTGATTTAGAAATACATATGGTTTTAGGGTTTGATTTAGAAATACATATGTTTTTAGGGTTTGATTTGAGCGAGATTGAGTAGATTTTGAGGGAGAAGAGAGTGGCGGCGGCGGCGGTTGCTTCGGCTCGGGCTGAACAAAGTGAGGGGGTGGGGGCCGGGGGGCCGCGCTCGGGCTTAAGTCCCAGAGCACGGCGCCACGGCCGTTAGCGCTGTATGTGCACGGCACGACGCCATGTGCTTTGGCGTCGTGCTATGCCACCGTGGATCCTACGTGGCCACACACGGCGCCAAAGCATATGGCGCCGTGACATATACCCTGGGTGCTATATACTTTGGCGCCGTGGTAAGGGTCTATTTTTGCAAATCTTTTCTCCAGGGGTCCATATGTAAAAAACTTTCAAATTTTGGGCTAAAAAGCAAAAATTTTACCTCGCCCATGCCTCATTCACTTGAGAGAAAAAGAAAGGAAGGGGGGAGAAGCCAGAAGAGGAAGAGAGGGGAGAAGGGGAGGAGAGAAGAGGAGAGAAGAGGAGGGGGAAGAGGAGAGGAGGAGGAGGGGAGGAGGAAGAGGGGAACTGGAGAGGAGGGGAAGAGATGAGGAGGGATCTGCGCATCGATGATGGTGAGTTTTTGTATTGTTTATGCAATTATTTTTTAAACATGGTAGGGTAGCAATTAAAATCATTAAATTCATAGTTTAGAAACTAACAGTAATTTAGTTGTTAATAATTATATTGCCATTTAGATCGCTCTCTTGTACATTTGAAGGACTCTCATGTTTCAAAGTTTCTTAGTACGGTTACCATGATTACTACTTTGATGCTTTCATGTACTTCTTGCAGACGGACATCACAACCGAGATTATGATGGACACTGGGTCGATCGTGGATAGGGTCGCTGGGCATTGTCCATCGGGTTTATGAGAAGGCGAAGCGTGCCTTTGACCCCTTGTCGTGTAGGACGCTCCTGAAAGTGGCCACATCAACACGTATGCCGAGGCCACCACATCCTGCAGCTTAGGTTGGAGGCTCTAGAGGGCCACACGCATGGGCCTCGTCGGTGCCTGACCAGGGCAGAGGGTCGGTGTGGCCACGTGCCTACCTCGGACACCGACAACACTAGGCCAAGTCGAAGGGTCAAGGTGGGCATGTTCGTACACACCAGCGTCGTCGTCGTATGTGGACCCCTACCTGGCATCGGCAGGGTAGCACACCTTGTTCGGCCAGGGTAGGTACGATAGTTGGCTGCAGGCTATGACCTACTTGGGCGGTATGTTTCGTCTCTTAAGGCTTTTTCGCGTCAATATATTGTATGAATAAACAATGCCTGTACTGTAGGTACGACGCAATAGTCAAGAGTTCACCTATCCCCCAGGAGGATCTCTCGGGAGATGTGAACGACTTCCTCGCAGAGGACCAAGCAGAGGTCCTTTCCAGGTCGCAACTTAGCAGTGCTCGAGTTCCCACGCAGCCACATGTGCAGTCCACCCCCTAGGCGTTGGGAGCACGGGTCAGTAGGCCTCCTGACCGTTTCAACCTATTGAGGCCCAAACCCCAACACCCTGGCTGAGGAAGCCTAAACGGGGCCGTATAGGCGGCCACCGACCGAGGGTGGGACGTGGCGACGACGGAGGAGGTGCTATTGGTGGTTTAGATGGTGGTGAGTAGTGGATCTTCTTCCTGCTATGTGTACTTTTTTTGTTTATATACGTATTTTCTTTGCCTTCTTCCGTTTACGAATCATCTATTGTATCGTAATATCATTTACCTTCATACTTACAAATCATTGCTATCTCAATCATCTTCACAAAAATCATTAGAAATTTCTCGTAATACAATAACGTACGACGATCGCAAAATGTTATTGTGAGTCTAATATGTTTCTAACCATTCATAATCTACGAAAATCACAAATGCATCAAACGACATTTTCTGTCCTTTTATTTAAAAAACAACCACAAATAAGATTTCGTAAATAACGTACAAAAATTGCCATTTACTCCCCCTTAATTATTTCATCAGATTAATACAACAACTATATTATTATTTAAATCGCCTAACGGTTGGGCGACTTGGGCTAGTCGCCAACGGTTGGACGACTAGCTCAAGTCGTCTAACCGTGCAGCGATATGTGGTTAAAACTGTAAAAAAAATTGCAGATATAATTTTGTAATTCCAAATAAAAATAATTATTTTAAAAATTCCAAATTTCCCTCTTTTTGTTTAACCCAAAGATGAGGTGCTGCAGGCTGATTTGGACCGTCCATCCTGGTTGGATTCAAGCCGGTCGATTGATCAAAGACTTTCCATTCCTTGTCCAGCGGTCATACCATGGAGAGAGACGTGTTCCCTGGAAATCCAACGGTCAAAAGGAAAGGAACCAGCCAAATATCCAAGAGCCCCTTCTATTTCTCTCGATTCCCAGGCAGGCACACAAACATGGTTTTATTAGAACCCACTTCCTCCCCATCTGTCCCCTTTTTGGCATCACTGACGAGGAATGCGGCGGCGGCGGCTGCCAAGCATACGAGCCCTTCCGCGGCGGCGACGAAGAGGGCGAGGGGAAGAGGGACGATGTTGGTGGCATCTCGTCTCTCTTCCCCCCAAATCCCCTCCTCCTCCGCTTTGGTCCCTAGCGCCTGCGTGTCTGAGGCGGAGCGAGGCAGGAGTGGAGGGAGGCGGCGTTGACGGATGGGGCCATGGGGGCGAGGGGAAACGGCTGTGCAGCCCTTCTTTTCCCTCCTCATTTGGCGCGAGAAATTCGCGGAATCGAGGGTAACGAGGAGGACGAGGGGAGGGGAGGCGCTGAGGCAGTGGTGCCTCATGTCTCAAAGGTCCCCTCTTCGGCTTACTCCAGCACCGCCTGCCTTCCCGTGGACGTGAGTCGGTCGATCGAGGAGGCGGCCACGACGGAGGGGGAGGGGCGCACGTGCAGCCGCGGTGGAGTTGGCTTCAGCGGAGCACACGAGCAGTCGGCAGCGACCGCACGCCCTCCGTCTCCCTCGGCAGCGAAGACGTCAACGACATGGCCGACTAGAACGAGCGGAAGTCTGAGGCCCTGATGCCTCGTCTCCCCCTGTTCCCCTTCTCCTCCGATTCTGCCGGCGTTGCTCGCCTGGCCGTCTCTCCATGGCCAGTAAAGGGAGGAGGCGTGGTGGTGGCAGCGGCGGGGAGGGCGGAAGAATGGAAGAGGCCGGTGAGAGTTGGAGCAGAGTTGGAGCGCGATCTCCATGTTCGTGGCCACGGGTAAGTCTCCCTGTTCCACATATGGCAACACATCAAGTGCACAAAAGCATAGAAATAGCCGAAAGAGGAGTCTTCCTCTTGTTTTTGTAGGTCTTCAACAAGCAAAGTGAGTACAAAATGTATTCCATAAAACTTTCAGTAAGGGTAATAATACATGCAAGTCTGTCAAAGGAATGGCTATCCTACCGAGTTTGCTTTGCATAAAGCGAGGTTTCATTTGCAATAGACATAATAATTTGAGAAAGGCAATTTGTAAAAACAATTGACATTACTAAGAAATAATAAGTAAATAATAAACATACAGGTACTGGTAACCAAATGGCAATCCTTTGCCATAACATCAACATTTAATGGTCCTTTGTCAAAACACTTTCCAACATGGTTTTCCACCATCCATAATTTTTGCCAAAACCATTTTAAAAGAAAATCTAACCAAATGTGATATTACCAAGTGATGTCTATGACCGAGGACATGGATATTCAAATAGATTTACACTCAGAGGTGATACAACTTTACTCATATGATATATTCAGCTCACTATAGTCTGCCATGACTCGCTATACAATAGTATGCGATTGAGTAATTATAACGAGGCCTTTACAATATCTTGCCTAACAATACACCACCTGTTGAGCTACAACCTCAAGATATAGACATCCTTTACCATCGTCAAGAGAGAAAATGTTGTGTAGATAAGCTTTGCAACACAATAAAGAGCCCTTTCAAGCACGGAGATCCGTTACCAAGCCCACACGACCAACAAGTAAACCTACCAAATACAATCTACGGTTTAAAGATGGAACTCGATAAATTATTCTACCAAGTTTGTCCACACCAGAACATGTGGTTGTATTGAAATGCCTAGATTAATGGCACTAAAGTTCGATCCATATTGACCTGGATGAGACTATCACAAACCAAGATCTCTTACAACCTGCATCGGTCTCAAACCACTCATCCAAGTCTAAAACCATTTTTATTTTCACATTTTAACTAAAATATTCAAGGCAACCCATCTGTCTAAAATATTCTAAAGCATTTCCCAAAGTGTCCAAAATTAAGTTTTAACAAATTCCAACATTTATACCATTATTAAAATAAGCATGGCTAAGCATATGACTCAGATACCACCCTAAAATTTGACAAATATTAACTAAAATATGGGATAATATTCTAGGGTGACAACAGTAAGGATATCAAGTTTTTAAGTAGGGTTCATGCAACAATTAGTGATATCTAATTACCAAACATAAGCATAACCATTTATTCAAATTAAGTATGCACAACAGTTTGAGGGAAAAAGTACATAATATTTTAAATATGGGATCAATATGCTCAAAGGAGGGTGCTTGTCTTGCTTGTTGAACTCTTGGTCTTGTTCGGGATCAAACGATCATGTTAACGGTACTTCGGTATCTAAGCGAGAAAACCTAGAAAAACCAGGAAATACTAAATAAATTTAAAAAATACTAAAACATTCATGATTTTTTATGTAGAATGAAAGTTCATGATTTTAGAAAAATTTAGAGAAAAATTGGTTTAATTGGAGTTAATATGAGGGAGAATGGGCATTTTGAAGTTTTGCCAGAAGAGAAAAATCAGAGAAAAAGACTAGAGAAAACACTATGCTAGGGTTTCAAATTTTTTATTTTAAACTTATATTTTTCTTTCTAAAGGAAAACTAGGATTTATTGCATCATCCGATTATCAAGCGGGGTTAGGTCCAAAGTGAATCGGGCTCACTGACGGTGAACTTATGTGTGAGGTCCACATATCAGTGACTTAAACTTTAAAACTGGTTTAAATTAAAAACTTAATTAATTAATCTACCAATCCCATACGTCAGTGACTAATTAACTTTAACTATCGCCATTAGTGCCAAATTAATCCTCTCAACGGGACCCACTAGTTAGCGACCCAGGCAGGGGAGCGTAGTGGCGGCATGGTCGACCTCATTGTCAAGGGGAGGTGCGAAGAGGCTTAGGTAAGGTTGGGGATAGGTAAAGGGGATCATGGCGCATCCAATGGTGGTGGCTGTGGATGCAAGCGATCTCATGGTAGGGCTGGGTGGCGAGAAAGTCTAAGCCAAACGATGGTGACGGCAAGGGAGCGAAAGAGGGTCTATGGGACACTAGAATTTCTTCCTGGGTTCAGTGCGAAGCTAACAACAGTGGCACGGGGACCAATGGTCACTGGAACAACTGCAACAAGAAACGATGGTGAAGCTAGCTATGGCTACAACGACGACAAAGAAAGCTAACGCGGCGAGTTCAGGTGAGCAGAATAAAAGCTTTAGGGGCTCACCAGCAGCACGACGATGGGGTTGGCATTAGCGAAGAGGGTCTGAGGTCGTTTGACAACAACGAGTAGAGGCAACGATGTCGGGCTTCACGATGGTGATATTGCATGAGTTAGTTGAAATGGAGGACATGGTGAGGTTCAAGGAAACAAGACGATGGTGAAAATTAGCATTACTAAGGTCAAAGCTCACCAAAAGCGGAGGGGGATGACGGTGACGGCGGTGACCGACGACGAAGAAGACGACTAGGTTTCGGGGCTAAGCTGCACTGGGCAAGTAATTGATTGAGGGGAATTGCTCAGCAGAGAAAAAGGCGCAAAGTGATGCGGCTGGAAAGGCAAGGGCTCACTAGATACGATGACGACCTCGGCGGAGCGCGTTGGAGGGTGCGCACCAGAGTTGAAAACGACGAGGCCGTTATGGGCAAACAGGAGGGGTGAAAGCTTGCTGGAAATGGCCAAAATGGAGACACTGAGAGGAGTGAAAAAAGGAGATATCGGCACAGCTTTATAGTGCGAGAGGAGGGCACAAGGCTCAGTGACAACTCATTGATGAGCTCCGGGTCTCACCACAATGGTGCGCTGTGGTCACTCCTGCATGCCAGCATCTACAGGATGGAGAGGACAGCTCAACACATCGAGTAGGATGCTTGAGGAGCGTGCGCAGGGGTACTGTAGCTGCTATAGTGCCCAAGAGCTCGGCTCCAATGGCAGGCGTGTGAGGTGGGCAACGACTCCTCTGAGTGGGCCTGATGTGTCTGTGACTGTGGAGGGAGAGAAGAGAGAAAGTGCCTCGGCGAAAGTATGTTTCGTGCGAAGAAAACGGAATGGGGAACGTGGCTCGAGGGGGGGCAACACATGGGCCCGCACTGGGCTGAAAGGAGAAATAGGCTGGGCTAGGCTACTATTTCGACCCATGAATTTTGAATTTCTAAAACATTTTCGAATGAATTAATCCCAGAAATCATCTTTTAGTTTGGAAAAATAGCAAACAAATTTAAAAAATTCTGAAAATTTTTGGGGATGCACTTTGAATTATGCTGAACTTAAATAAAATATTTCCAGGTTTTAGCATGCTCAAATATTTTAGAAAACTCATTTTGGGTGCCAAAAATAGGGAAAACTTTTATAAATTCCCCTTTTTAAATTTCACAAAAATGTAGAAAATATGTTTAGACATAATTTAAATTAATTTTTGAAAATTTGGGGTGTTACGACTGTTCCATAAAAAAACAAAACCTTTGATCCAGAAGAGCTGATCTTACTATAATAAAAATGTTTTTTTAGGAAATTCCTTTGGTGTTCTTTATCAGTTCCTTCTTGGCTGCCGGGAGAACCTGACCTCCGTAACTACCTTGGATCTGCCATTTCAGATATTACACCACCTGACTGCATTGAGATATCTTGCTCTTGGGAACTGTGAGGAAATGAGATCACTGAAATTGCTAGTTTGCATGTCCTGAAATCCTTTTCCATCATAAATTTTGCTAAGGTCACTGAGCCAGATATTTCGGCGTTAGAGGGAGACGAGGAACAGGGGAGTGTGCCGCATTGGGGTCTATAATTGTGGACAGTACGTTATAATCAAAATTCAGTGCAATAGCGCATCAAAATTCAGTTTAACTAGGTACTTCTGCAGATGTCAAAAATTGAAGGAGAATTTTGCTATGCAAGAACATTGTAGAAGGATATAAAAGTGAGTTTCTCTCTCAATTAGTACAAGGTCGTGGATGACCATTGAATATTATCAGTTGCTGCATACTACAATAAAATAATCAAGGGAGAGCCTTTACAGCCATTACTGTGAATGGAACCGTTGCAATCGCAACGCATAGATGGGCGCAGAAGGAAGCAACGTTGGCAGTCGCCGCCAACTTGGTGTGTGTCAGGAGCCTCCACACGAGGCCTGAAATAACAGCTGCTGCTGCAAGGACCAGGAAGCAGTCGGTGCACTTGTTGAGTGAACCACTGCTGATGGTTGGTACCGAAACGGCCAGGAACCCGGTAAACGTGACTTTGGTCAGTTCCAGCGATGCCGGTTTGGGATCCTCACCATGATTACTGCCTCCAGATGCCACGCCGGTGGCACCGTCACCACCAGCGCTGGCATTGTTGTCGCCGCTGCCGCTGCCACCACCGCCGCCCCTGTTGACGGCAACATCGAATGCATGCACCACCACAATCAGGAACGGCGGAGCCAGCAGCAGCAATGCCAGTAGTTTCACGAGTCTGTATGTAATCAAGAACATGACCACACCGACCGCAAATGCCATGACGGCATCAAATATCTCAGTAAGATTGCTTATGATGCTGCCGTAGCAGCCATCATTATTGTTGCTTGGTGTGAGAGGTGGAATCGTCTCGACAAGCATAAGGGACACACCAAGAACGCAAGCGAGGAAGCTTGAGCCCATGGGTGCCGCAAGATGACTCTGTATGCCTTGGCTGCTGTTGTTGATCTGACCCTCCAGTGCCAAGCCTTCCAGTCCCAGAAACAGAAGTGCAGTGACACCAGACAAGAACTCAAGTGAGTTCTCGAGTTTACTTACCGTAGCATGATCAAATTCTTGAGCATTCTGTGCACGGCAATAGCCAACAGTACGAACCACAATGCAGAGTACAAACACGGCGCCAATCGCAGGATAAGCCCAGTTGTCATGTATAATGAGACGTATAATCCAGCAGGCGAGGGCGATGAGGCATGCACAGGACAAGGGAGCCAGCCAATTGGTCACACTGAGAGAGAACCTTGATCTAGCATTGGAGAATCTTTTCGATATGCAGCAAATGAGGAAGGGGAAAGTGCCGGCTGTTAGAGAAACCGCTGCAACTACCAGCATGATGATTGGAACAACGCGTCCATGTTCCTCGCTCTTCAGGTTAACCTTCTTGAGTGTGATTGCCAGAAGCACCGGGCATACCATGATCACCACTGCTTCGGTGAAAGAACGGAAACGGTTCATCCAATCATCCTGGGACATCAGTGAACATCAAATGGGTAGTACATAGGAATGTATCTCGTAGAAACTACCCTTAAAATGAGAACCCAAAAATCAACCGTTGGATTATGTTGGATGGTATAGATCAAAACGAATTGTTCATCTCATTAGAAGGTTAAGGGCAAGTGCAATTTGGAATAATTAACTGAGGGCATCTTTAGAAATGTAGGTGACTTTAAGTGCATAATCTGATCAACATAGGTCACATCCAAAGGTCATGGTTAGTTTATATTGTCCCATTTTAAGGCATGTTCCCACGAGCATATTCAGAGGTAGAGAGAAAGCATGCGCGAGAGCTACATGTTGTAGATTCGTAGTCAATTTGCATGAAGGAAAGTGAATCAATGGATGATTTCACCATAAAGCTGACGATGATCACCAATGGCATCTGAGCGTTGGACGAGTAGGTAGAGGAGACCACCATCATCCGTAAATTTATTCTAGTAGTTCCAACAAAATTATTGTCAATTGTAACATTGATCGAGTAATTCATTGAGCTAAAGACCATGTCTGTTGAGGAGCTGGTTGGCCGTCTCAAAGCTTTTGACAAGAGGGTTTGAAGCTATCGTGACAAGGAGGAGCAACAATACTTGTTGCTCACACACTCGGAGTGGATATCATGCATGAAGAAGAGCGGGGGAGGGGAATCTTTCTTTGACTCGAGGAGACATGGCGGTAGCAGCAACAAAAGTCATGGCTTCAGAAGAGGACGAGGTCATGGCCATGCACGCGGCAAGGGTGGCCGTGATGACACCTCACCATCTGCTGATACCAATCATGGTTCTGGAGGTGACAACTATAAAAGAAAGATTAAGTGTTTTAACTATGATGTTTACTATCACTATATATCTTAGTATCGTAAGCCTCGCCGCAATCATAATCGGGATGAGGAAGTTAATCTCACTCGAGCGCATCACAATGACCCTACCTTGCTCCTTTTCGTGTATGTGCACGAGGTGCATGGCATGGTGCTAATGAATGTGGTGAAGGTTACTCCAAGGCTGCGCATCAATGGCGAGGCACATCTCATGTCCAATGAGTGATACCTGGACAACGGTACTAGCAACCACATGATGGGCAGCGATCCGTGTTCAACGAGCTAGATGAAAGCCTTTATGGACAGTCCGATTTGGTGACGGATCCATAGTGGAGATCAAGGGCAAGGGGTCAATGCTTCTCCAATGGAAAAACAGAGAACAACGTATACTGTCTAAGGTATATTTCATACCAAGCCTTTGCAACAACATCATTAGCCTTGGGCAGCTTGCAGAAGATGGTTGCAAGGTGGTTTTGTATCGTGCATGGTTGTGGGTCTACGAGCACAGCGACAGACTCCTCATAAACATAAAAAAATCCAATAACCGGCTGTATAAGATTCTGCTGGAGATAGAAAATCTGTTGTCTGATAGCCAGTTTGGAGGAGCCTGCATGGCGGTGGCATGCACAATTAGGGCACGTGAACTTTCATGCCCTAAAGCAGATGGCAGAGAAGGAGATGGTGGCTAGGTTTGCCCAAGATTGACCACCCAGTGCAATTGTGTTAAGGTTGTTTAGTAGCTAAGCAAACCAGAAGTCAGTTCCCATCACAGGCGCACCATCGAGCGGAGAAACCACTGGAACTTGTACACGTGGATTTATGTAAACCCATAACTCCACATACACATGCTAGTAACAAGTACTTCATACTCTTCGTTGATGATTTTAGCAGATACATATGGGTGCACATGTTGAAATCTAAGGATGAGACTCTCAGTGCATTCAAGAAGTACAAAGCGCTTATCGGGAATGAGCGTAGGCTCAAGATAAAGGTCCCCAGATCAGATCGTGGAGGAGAGTTCCTGTCATGCGAGTTCGACGTGTTCTGCGATGTTGAAGGGATAGCGCGACACTTTATGGCACTGTATTCACCACAACAGAATGTTATTGTGGAATGCTGTAACCATACTATGCTATCCATGGTAAGGAGTTTACTCAAGAGCAAACATGTGCCTGAAGTAATGTGGTAGTCAATGAATGCTCTAGTTGGGATCATGCCATATGAAGCCTGGATATGCAAGCTGTGAAACAGATCCTCTGGTATGTAAAAAGGACAACCGACTTTGGTTTGGTGTATTCCAGAGGAGAAGGTGTGGAGAAGATTGCATGTTACAACGATAGCAACTTGGCAAGCGATATGGATGATAGGAAAAACACAAATAGCATATCATTCTACTTCAACGATATCATAGTCGTTTGGGCATCTCAAAAGCAGAAAAGTATGTCACCCTATCATCATGTGAAGCTGAATTCATGGATGCTATAGCAACAGCATGTGAAGGCATATGGTTGCGAAGCATAATGAGTGAGATAATGGGAGAAACCCCAAGTTCAGTCGTTTTATACGTTGACAACAAATCAATAATCACATTGATGAAAAATCTAGTGTTTCATGGGAGAAGCAAGCATATTGATACCCGGTTTCACTTTATCAGAGAAAGCATAGAGAAGGGATTGATTATTGTCAAGCATGTATGCATAGGGGAGCCGCATGCAGATATCCTCACGAAGGCGCTTGCTCAAGTCAGGTTCGGAGAGATGCGTGATCTGCTAGGCGTCAGAAATCTCACACACCAAAGTCTAGATTAGGGAAGAAATTGTTGGAAATAATCAAGGCATGCCAAAGTTTGTAGATGCCTTGCTTGGCAAGATAGAGATCAGATGCAAATCCATATCAAATCAATTTGTTTTCTTATTTAAGTTATTCCATAGATAGATCTATATATGTACTATAAATACTAGCCTGAAAATTAATATAAAGTAGAAAAATACAGAGAAAAAATTACCCCAAAGCTTATGTGCTCTTGTGTGTGTTTCCTTGATCTGGTACGGCGTGCGTGCGTTCTAGGGCCGAAACCAACAATACACATCCCTAAGTTGCTGCTAAGTGTAAATTATGTGTTTAACTCGATGGGTCCTAAACTTGCGGCACTTTTAGCTTGCCAAAAAGTCAATGACATCAAACTGACTCGATCGGTTGTGTTAGCACATAAATCTTTTTTATCATCTGCAAAAGGATACACGCAAGCTGCAATCTAAAATAATGAGCAAAGATGCATTGGATTTCAATTTTCAAGGATGGAGCCCGCTTACCATCTCAAAACCTCGGTAAACAATCGAAGACTAGCACGGTAAGGTGAAGTCCCAGACTCTCTTCAAAAAAGGCCCGATTAACTTGGAGAAAATCCCTACAAAAGATCGGATTTCATGTGTCAGCTCTCAACGTGGATTGATCATGTCGCTATACAACATTTAACTATTTTTGAGGACAAAAACAGTCAGATTTTGAGCCGTTAGATGGAGATCCAACACCCTAGATCATTTTTTTAAGAAACATGTAGAAAGAGAAACAAGAAGAGGCCGGATTCCAAGAAATGGAGAAGATTACTCAAGCCTTGGAGGTTGAAGTTGCTTGCGAGAAACTTCGATGCATGCAGTTGCAGCACAGGAAACATGTTTAAATTGGACAACACACTGTGATAAAGGAGCAGCAAAGACTTCGATTTGGTGAAGTCAGTCAATGCCTCAATGGTATTGTTCGTCCAAAGAAACCCGGGGCGGGGGGGGGGGGGGGGGGGGGTCAATGGTAGTCTGTTGTTGAGTCTATTTAAGCTAAGCACAAGGTCAATGCAAAACACGGTATCCAATCCTACTTGTGAAGCTTAATCTAGGACTAGTGTTACATACGCTCGAGCCTCGAGATTGGCCCGTGGAGGGCACTCTCGATGGCTACATGGGAGCCAAGAACGGCACAACACGGTTGGTTGCAAGACCAAGGGTCCAAGTTCCAACACGGAAGATGGACTCAAAAAATATGACGATTTCTCGGTATACAACTACATTACTATCCACGACATAAGAACGCATTGATTACTCCACAGCTCGTGATGCTGAAATTTACATTCAAAGTTATTATGACGATTATTCTTAATGATTAGCTGTTGGTAAGGTGTAGTCGATGGTTTAAATTGATAGTGTATTTAGTTGTGGATGGTATTATGGGTTTTTGAGAAGCTGGAGTGTTACGGTACTTTAATCTACTCTCAATAAATTTTATATTAAGTACTATTTTCATAATCTAAAATGTTGTATTCAATTATTTTATCTTTTGAGACAAGACTACATACTTAATCTAAGAAGCTAGTACGCGAGAATGCATGGGATGCCGACTAGTCTATACTAATCATACATTTAGAGAATGATTTAACCATTATTCTAATGGATGTAACTTATAACGATTCAGATTAAAAGAAAGAGTCTATATCAATTAAATCCAAATTAAGAGAACTTTAAAATTAAAAACGAAGAAAAATTAGCAATTTGATTTTTATACTATTTTCAAAGTAACATCCATTAATAACTGGTGAAGTCCCAATACCCCCTAAAAAAAGGCCCAATTAACCTGCAGAAAAATGGCTACTAAAGATCGGACTTCATGTGTCAGCTCTCAAGGTGGATCGATCATGTCGCTAATAAGACACACACATAAAAGCAACGTGTAGGAAGAGAAACAAGAAGAGGATTCCGAGAAATGGAGGACATTATTCAAGTCAATGGTAATGTGAAGAGGAAACTCAAGGTTCACGAGCACACGCTGGCTTGGTTCTATCCCCAAAACGAGCCAGGCTGGATGCTGGAGCAGTCGAACCAATGAAGGCAGCCCCTTCTTTTTCAGCTTTAAAAGCTGTTTTCAGCGAGAACGAGGAAACAGGGCGGCCTCTGCTGCTGCGCAGGGGATATGGGAGAGGTGGCACTGTCTCTTCTGCCAGCATTAACGTCACTTTGACTTAGGTGCTCCAGTTGAGAGAGAGCGAGAGAGAGAAGGGCTACGGTGAGGAGAACGAGCGCGAGGCGGTGGCACGCGGAGCAAGGGAGGAGCAGGAGGGAGACATTGGCCGGTGGGACAGCGTTGACAGGAGCGTGTGAACGCGTGGGCAGCGGCAACCGTAAAACCAGTGGGCGAGGGCGCGACGCGTGCGTCAGCGAACAGGGTAAGGCGGTGCGGAAGCGGCGTCGCGCGTGAGCGCTAGCAAGGGGGAGCAGGCAGAAAGCCAATTAAGGAAAGCAAATTTCTAGGGAAATTGCCAAATTGGGGGGAGAGAGAAATAAAACTAAATTCCAAATAAAAGTTCAAAAATTTTGAATTTTTCAGGTCATTTCAACCTACCCCCTTAAAAAGAATCTCGACCCCGAGATTCACGTAGGTTAGAGACTGGGATAAAAACATAACTTGTTACAGTTCTGATTCCTTTCCATAAATCTTGTTTCATTTAGGGTAAGTTTTCAGTGGGGGCTGTTGACTGGTGCCTTTGTCGATGCTTTGTCCCTTTCTGGTTACCTGGGTTCCCAAGACTTCATAAAGTCATGAGCAGTTCAGTATTCAGAAATAACTGTGATATTCCTAAGCTTCTCGCTTATTCTTTGGCGAATCCTATTGAATCTTCTTGTTGTAATTAAGATAATGTTTAGTAATCATTCTACGATATGCCTTTGTTTTTATCCATCACTGTCTCTTTCTGAGCAACAATAAATATTTGTATCATAGTTCTTGGTTGCTTGTAACCCCGCAGATTTAATCCCAGTTGACTAGGTCATGAGCAGTTCGTTTCCTTTCTGGTGCTGATATCTCAACTTAGAAGTTACAATCCTTCCATCCTGTATTAATACACATCCTTGTCCTGAGGTGTGACCATGAAATTGGAAATCTTTTTCAGAATCAGTGAGTATTAGAACTGAAGTTGTAGTCAAATCTAGTCTTTAATAGGACTGAGGTTAGAAATTTTTTTTAACTCCTGAGAACTTCTCTTGTTACGCTCAAGCTTATACATGCTTTCCTTTCTCCTTCTTTCACTTTTTACTGTACCTGTATATCATCCTTGTATAAACCAAATTATGATGTCTTGTATCTTTATACAAACTGCTTGGTTTACTTCCCGAGATCTCTATATATATTCCATATAGTAATATTTTTTTATGATTTCCTTCAGTATTCCTTTAAGACGTGTCTGGTTCATTTGTTCTATGTGTCTTAGGTTTACTATGCTTTTGTCAGACTATTCCAATTTCGTGTCCATACGAACACAAGATCAATGTCAAATACGGTATCTAATAATCCTACTTTTGAAGCTTAATCTAGGAATTGTAACATACGAAGATTGGCCTGTGGAGGCCAGTCCCGATGGCTACATGGAGCCAAGAACGGCACAACACGGTTGGTTGCAAGACTAAAGTGTCCAAGTTACAACACGGAAGATGGACTCAAAAAATATGACTTCTCTGTATTTGCCTTTCCCTATCATTGATTTGTCTACAACTATATTACTATACATGCCATAAGAACGCTTTGATTACAGGACCAAAGCTGGTGTCTCCAAAGTCCGAAGTTTGGACATTTTTAGCACTGTTTGGCCCGAAAATAACAATTATAGCCTTCTGTGCGGAAAAATTCCATTTGTAGCCCCCCAAGTGAGCGCGTAACGGTGGGGCTAGTCATGTAGTTGGGGACCACATGACTAGCACTGTAGCAGCTAGGTCATGCGGTCCCGGACTGCACGACTAGACTGTAGCAGTGGTCGTGGGCCAGTCGTCTTGCGGCCCACGCGCGCGCGGCCGTGAGGCCCAGTGCGCACGCGCATGCCCGCCCGATGGGCGATGCGCGGACAGCGCCGACGATCCGGATGCGCGAGGGACAGACGGTCAAATGAATGGGCGGCAACGAAGCCAAGCCTGAGATGCGACCACGTTGCTCCCTCCCCAGTCGTCTTCAACCTCCAGCCTCTCTCTCTCCGACAGAAAAACAGGGGCGGCGCCCCACGGCGATTCGGCATTAGTGAAGCCTTTCGGCAAGGGTGGGTGGTATGGGCGGCTTCCTGGGATGACGGAGATTCCATTTTGGAGATTTGGGGAAGGTTGCAATGAGTGATGATAGCCGGCGGCAAGAAAGAAGGTTGCGTCCTTTCAAGCCAAATTAGGGCTTCCCGGCAGCTGTCTAGCGAGTTTGGCGAGGATTTAACCATCTAGGGTTAGCAAGGATCACGAGTGTGGCATTGATTTGGGTCGAGGAGCTTCCTATAGGGCTGTCCACAGGGAGGTGTTTCTAGCCGGCGGTGGACTTCATCGGCGGAGCTCTACGGAAATGCTAACATGAAATTTACCTTGGTTTCATGATCATGGTGTCCCGTAGATGCTATGATAGGGAGCAATCGAATTATGATGGTCGAAAACAGAGATTTGGGTGAGTGGCGTACCGAGCTCAGGGGAAGCAATCGGCGAAACGATGAAGCTCAGCTGAAGTTGGCGGCTTTGAGAGGTATATGGGAGTGGTGTGAAGCCTTCTACAGTGGTCTCAAGGCTTTATATGTGTGGTAGGGCGGTGGCCACGGGGAGACGGTTCGGGAATGAACCTCTCGCGCGAGAATAAGGAAACAAGGCGGCCTTTGCTGCTGCGCAGGGGATGGGGGAGAGGTGGCACTGTCTCTTCTGCCAACATTAATGTCACTTTGACTTAGGTGCTCCAGTTGAGAGAGAGCGAGAGAGAGAAGGGCTACGGTGAGGAGAACGAGTGGCGTACCGAGCTAAGGGAAGCAATCAGCCTACATGTGAAGCTTAATCTAAGACTAGTGTTACATACGCTCGAGCCTCGAGATTGGCCCGTGGAGGGCACTGTCGATGGCTACATGGGAGCCAAGAACGGTACAACACGGTTAGTTCCAACACGGAAGATGGACTCAAAAAATATGACGATTTCTCCGTATTTGCTTTTCCCTATCATTGATTTGTCTACAACTACATTACTACTATCCATGACATAAGAACGCATTGATTACTCCACAGCATTACATTCAAAGTTATTATGACGATTATTCTTAATGATTAGCTGTTGGTAAGGTGTAGTCGATGGTTTAAATTGATAGTGTATTTAGTTGTGGATGGTATTATGGGTTTTTGAGAGGCTGAAGTGTTACGGTACTTTAATCTACTCTCAATAAATTTTATATTAAGTACTATTTTCATAATCTAAAATGTTGTATTCAATTATTTTATCTTTTGAGACGAGACTGCATACTTAATCTAAGAAGCTAGTACGCGAGAATGCACGGGATGCCGACTAGTCTATAGCCCTGTTTGGATACGCTTATCTGAGAATCGATTTTAATCTAATCAGGATGTTCTGATAAGTCGCGATCTGAAGAATCTGCAGTCTGAAGAATCGTCGCGGTGGAAGAAACGACCCCTCGGGCTCGCGGTACAGGATTTTGGATTCCCAGTGCAAATACTGATCTTTCCCACCGCGGCGGTTGAAAGAATCGAAAAATAATCAAAGCGTTTGGGTGGGATTCTCGCTTAATTCTACCTAGAATCGGATTTTAAGCGTATCCAAACAGGGCCTATACTAATCATACATTTAGAGACTGATTTAACCATTATTCTAATGGACCTAACTTATAACGGTTCAGATTAAAAGAAAGAGTCTATATCAATTAAATCCAAATTAAGAGAACTTTAAAATTAAAAATGAAGAAAAATTAGCAATTTGATTTTTATGGGCCTGTTTGGATCCACCCAGATTTTAAGAATCTAGCTTTTGGAAACTGGGTGGGATCCAAACAGACCAGTTTTTGGGGCAGTTTTTAAAATCTACCTACCCAGATTCTTAAAAACCAAGAAGCTGTTGATACCCAGCTTTTGCCAGTTTTTTTTGCACAAATACCCATTTACACTCATTAAAGACCACGCGCATGGCTGTTTAATGTGCTGTTCAAGAGCAATAAATGTAAGGGGATAATAGTCTATTAGCATCAATCATAAATGAAACCAGCTTTTAAAAACTAGGGGATCCAAACACCCCATCAGTTTTTGCTTAGAAATCAGCTTTTAAAAATTAGAAGTAATAGCTGGTTTTTAAGAATCTGAAACTGATCCAAACAGGGCCTATACTATTTTCAAAGTAACATCCATTAATAACTGGTGAAGTCCCAATACCCCCTAAAAAAAGGCCCAATTAACCTGCAGAAAAATGGCTACTAAGATCGGACTTCATGTGTCAGCTCTCGAGGTGGATCGATCATGTCGCTAATAAGACACACACATAAAAGCAACGTGTAGGAAGAGAAACAAGAAGAGGATTCCGAGAAATGGAGGACATTATTCAAGTCAATGGTAATGTGAAGAGGAAACTCAAGGTTCACGAGCACACGCTGGCTTGGTTCTATCCCCAAAACGAGCCAGGCTGGACGCTGGAGCAGTCGAACCAATGAAGGCAGCCCCTTCTTTTTCAGCTTTAAAAGCTGTTTTCTGACTTTTTTTGCAGTAACTTGCAAAACTAAACACAAGATCAATGTCAAATACGGTATCTAATAATCCTACTTTTGAAGCTTAATCTAGGAATTGTAACATACGATCAAGATTGGCCTGTGGAGGCCAGTCCCGATGGCTACATGGAGCCAAGAACGGCACAACACGGTTGGTTGCAAGACTAAAGTGTCCAAGTTACAACACGGAAGATGGACTCAAAAAATACGGCTTCTCTGTATTTGCCTTTCCCTATCATTGATTTGTCTACAACTATATTACTATACATGCCATAAGAACGCTTTGATTACAGGACCAAAGCTGGTGTCTCCAAAGTCTGAAGTTTGGACATTTTTAGCTCTGTTTGGCCCGAAAATACCAATTATAGCCTTCTATGCGGAAAAATTCCATTTGTCAAGTGAGCGCAGAACTGCGGGGCTAGTCATACGGTCGGGGATCCCAACCCACGACTAGCACTGTAGCAGCTAGGTCGTGCGGTCCCGGACCGCACGACTAGACTGTAGCAGCGGGTTGTGCGGTGTCCGAGTGTATGATTGAGGGGAATCCGACCGCACATCTCTCTCTAGTCCAATCCCACCGCCGAAAGCACTGACCGCTGCTCATGCGCCTGCCCTTTTTCTACGCCGCTCGCACACGCGCCTGCAGCAGATACATATGGCTCCTCTGATATTTGCTGTGCTTGGTGAGTTTGCGCACTTAAATGGCTTGAAGGTCAGTTGGTGAGCAGATGCATATGGTCGGTAAAGCCTCATTTGCAGTTGGAGTGAAGACAGCGCGAGAGAGGGAGTGAAGGAAGGAAAGTAAGGAGTGAAAACACGAAATTTTGAGTTGTTTGGAATCAGTGGATTTTGCAAGTATAAAAGTTGTAGATCACCTCATGAGCTTCAAGAAGAGATAATTTTTGTGTCCATGCAACTATATTTTCATCTATGTCATTAGCCCATAATTAGACAAACCGTCTTTTGTTAATGTTATTTTACGTCAATCTTTGATACGTTGTGTATTTGTAGCAAAACTTCCGTATGTCACGCATAATGTATTGTAGTATAGATAATGTTGTACTTTGTTTTTTGTGAACATACGTATTATAATGTAGTTTTTTTTAAAAAATATGTACTTGTAGTTGTGTAGACGTTGAAAAACTAAATATTTATGTAAAAGCATTTTTAGGCGATAACAATAGTAGCTGGATTAGAAATATACGATTAGTACGCTTAGGGAACCACCAGAGACAATGCGTGAGGTCACAAAAATAAATTGGAAATAAATTTGGTACATTAGAATTAAAATACAACAATAGTAATACAAAGTTATAGTAGAATTAAATAAAGTGAGGACATGTAATGAGAAATATTTTTTTATTCATGTACGAAGTGATAAGTGAAAGCCCGCATGAAGTAAAATTTAGAAAAGAAATAAAGAAAAATTAGTAAATGGATTTTTGCATTAATTGGAACAAAAATGCAATACAAATTAGGAGTGAGAATAAAAGAAAATTGTAATTTAATTTTCATATGAATTTGTAAGTGGAAGCCCACATTAAGTAAAATTTTAGGAAAGAAATGAAGAAAACTTAGTGATTGGATTTTTGCATTAATTCGAATAAGAATAATACAGAATAGTAGTGAAAATAAACGAAAATTGTAATGTAATTTTCATACGAATTGCAAAATAAGATTCGTAAATAAGACCATTGAAAAAAATATAATGAATATGTAATTTGCTGTATATAAGAATTTGTAAGTAAGATCCTTAAAAATAAAATTTAGATTTACAATAAAAAAATTACTAATCGATTTTGTAGGTGATAGGAAGAGGTACAAAATTAACATGTAAATCTTACAGTGCGGTAGTGATTGTTTGATGGTACGATTGTTGCATGTTGTGTACTAAGATGGTTGATTATGCACTTATGTTAGGTATGCTATGGGTGACATTCAAGATTTATTCATGTTTCATGGGAGTGGTCTCGTACTCGACGGACCGTGCGGGGCGGACCTATCAAATTATGACCGGACCATGATCCGGGCACCTGGTCTGGATGCCATGAGCCTGTCTGAGCTACAGAGGTGTGTCTGTTTGGTGTTCAATCGGTACACCACAAGGAAGAAGCTATGGATTGAGGCAGTGTGTGCCTCAGTGGTGGGTGCTGCAGGGAAGACCATGTGGCAACTTCTCAAGGTGACCAGTGATGCCTCATGGGCCAACTACATGGAGGTCATGTACAACCCTATCGCTGCGATATATGCCAGGACAATGGTGTATGTTGACTTCATGGAGAGGACAGAATCATCAGCCATGGCTGGTTCTGATGCCGCTGGTGGAGATGAAGTGCGTGGGTTGTTCTCCAATGCTCATGAAGATGCTAGTGCGGGAGAACATGTCAATGAGGAAGTGGGCGATGGAGACCTCAGGAGGCGTGTGGAGAATTTCTAGGACAATGAAGGTGTGGAGAGGTGGTGGGCCGCCCATGTTGATTATCATGAGCACCTTGCGGACTAGGTGGAAGAAGTGCACGGCGAGGAGGATGAAGACGTGGAAACAAGAAGTTCTGGAGAGGACGAAGATGACGAAGCTACAATTGGAGGGGTGATAAGTGGTGTTGTGGCCACCGATGTTACGTACGTGTCGTCCAGACTAGACGACATCACAGCGGCATCCCTAGTTCTGCCACAGGCGGAGGAGGCGGATTGGGGGTTCAATGAGGGCACACTCATTTTGGGGCAATGCTTCATGAAGTGTGTTGGGCAAGGTCCATGCATAACGGTTCAGGGGCATTGGCACGGACTTCCAGATAACAGTGCTGAAGGATCAAAGTTGCGAGCTTGTGGGGCCAGTACATAGGCACCGCAACATGACATCGTCGTATGTTGCGGAGCTGGTAAGCCATCTCGTCGTGGTAGATGTGTCTATTTCTCTGAAGCTTTTGTTGGCAAATGTAGTGAATATAGAGGGGTTTGAAGTCAGCTACAAGAAAGTATGGTGAGCGAAACGGAAGGTGCTGCAGCGTATGTTCGGGATGTACGAGGAAGCGTATGACCTGGTCCCAAGAATGCTGCATCAAATAACAGAATCAAACCCATGAACATACATTAACAAGAATGAGAGGGTTCATTCTACGCAGGGCCCGAATTATTTTATTCTTGACAAAGTGTTCTGGGCCTTCTGTTAGGCGATAGAAGGGTTCAGGTGGTGCCATCCAGTGCCCTCCTCGTTGCCCCTCTCGCGTTGCATCTGTTGGCCGATGTCATTATTCTCCTCATTGAGAGTGTGATTCGCTCCTCCAACTCGAAGATTCGCTCCCATAACGTATCCATGTACCTCGCAATATACCGTTCATGAGAAGGACTGTTCCAATGGACGAAGTTGCATTTCGCCATCTGCGGGAAAGGACGGTAAACATGGAGGCTTTATAAGTAGTAACAAAAAATGTATTATTAGCAATTTGTACCCCGGAGTGTGAGCACCGGAAGAAACGTCGCTCGCCATCGCAATGGCCTTCCACGACCTACACGACCGCATCCTCCTTGTGTCTGCACTTTGGCCATACTGGTTGTGCATGCCTGCTTGGTATCAAGCGGTAGTTAGGACCGAAGTCCTCCCTCCTTTCCACGGGAAGGTCTTCCTTTGGTGACCCCGCTCCGACTGGCCTCTCGGCGTCCACCATAGTATGTTACTGCACGACGGAGAAGGTACTTCTTCGTTCGATTTACAGGGTTCTTTGGTCCTACTTTCATAGGACCCCGACCATGTTTTTTATATCAAACAAGCCAACTTAGTGCAATGACCACACCACATGGGGTACCTTTACATAGTGCCAATGTCAACAATAGGGTGCAGCTTTACACAGAGATATGACAAAAAAGGACAACTTTGCGCAGTTATATGAGAAAAGAGGGCAGCTTTGCGTAGTGACATGACAAAAGAGGCCAGTTTTGTGCAGTGACTTAACAAAAGAGGGCAGCTTTGCACAGAGACATGACAAAAGAGGGCAGCTTTGTGCAGTGACATGACAAAAGAGAGCAACTTTGCACAGAGACATGACAAAAGAGGGTAGCTTTGCACAGTGACATGACAAAAGGGGGCAGTGTTGCGCAGTAACATGACAAAAGAGGGCAGCTTTGCGCAGTGATATGACAAAAGGGAGCAACTTTGCGCAATGACATGACGAAAGAGGGTAGCTTTGCGTAGTGACATGACAAAAGAGGGTAGCTTTGCGCAGTAACATGACAAAAGGGGGTAGCTTTGCATAGTGATTTGACAAAAGAGAGCAGCTTTGCGTAGAGACATGACAGAAGAGGACAGCTTTGCGCAGTGCTATGACAAAAGAGGGCAGCTTTGCACAGAGACATAACAAAAGAGGGCAGTTTTGCGCAGCGACATGACAAATTTGTGTAGCGACATAAAATAAATCACATCATGCCTACCCTTTGGCTTATAAAATGAGGTGGAATGGGTCTGCGAGAGAACACTACACAACAGAACACTACACCATACCTTCCTTCACCATGTCGGGAATGAAAATTATTCTAAAAACTTTTCGCACTTCAACAACATACCCTTCATCTAAAAAATCATATCGTTGAGAATGTACGAAAGTCACAAACGGACCAGCATACCCTTTATCTGCCCTTTTATTTCAAAAAAATCAAACAAAAGATCTCCTACATGTATTATCTACATTGCGTAACGAGTTTTCCAAAATACTATTCAAAATATTTTGCACCTCAATTTTTATATTACAAAATTCATTCATACTATACACATAAATAAATTACGCAACAACATTCGTATGTTTCAAATTACAAACAAGTAAACAACACTCTACATAAAAAATCATATTTTTTAAACCTCATTTTGTATATCTAAAAATAATTACATTTTAAATATGTTTCTATAAACAAATATAAAAATTTTATTTAACATCGCAGAACAAAATACACCGAGCAGCAAAAAATACCAGCTTAATCGTGCGGTCGTGGACCGCACGATCACTGTAGCCAACTGAATCGTGCGGTTCCCGACCGCACGACCACTGTAGCTGGCTTAATCGTGCGGCCCTGGACCGCACGACAACCATGTGTCGACCTCCCAAGATCGTGCGGTCAGGGAGGAGGCTACAAATGACATTTCGGTGACCCGAGAGCTATTTTTGGTATTATTGTGAAGAACAGTGCCAAATTGGTCCAAAATTCCCAAAGTCCAGACCATGGAGAAATTTTATTGTGTAACTATCGTACAAGCGAGATTGTGTAACGAGCTAATAAAGTGATGACACATGGCGATAAACTGTAGCAAACACACTGTAGCAAGTACTGTACGACCGGGAGAAACCAGTAGCATTTTTTTGCTATTCCCGCTGTGTTTCCGTGATGCTACAGTACACTACAGTGCTTGCTATAGTGTTACATGCCACATGTCATCTCCTCATTGGTTCGTTACATGAACCCCATCTGTAGCATAGTTACACAATAAAGTTTTTCCATCGTACTGCATCCCCGTATAGACCAAGAAATATTCAGTTTTGCGAGATAAATTTAATAGATGTAAATCTAAGTATACTATATCTATTTATCATATACTAAAGTCGATGATAGACATTTTCAAATAGCTAAGAAAAAATAAATATACTAGAAGTACACACAAAAAGCAACGTATCTATTCCTTAATTTGGTGGGGTCATAATTTTAAAGGGTTATATTTAATTGTTGACTTTGAAATATAAGAATTTATCTGTATCTATACTATTTATAGACTTAGAGAAAGATCAAGTTATCAATCTGGTGGACTCGAGTTATAACGATTCAGATAAAAAGAAAAGTCCATGTCAAGTTCAATCAAAATTAAGAGAAATTTGGAATTAAAAATAAATAAAAATTAGTGTTTTGACTTCTATACGATTTTCGAAGTAACATTCATAAATAAATAAAGTCTGCCATAATAATTAAATGAAAGTTAGTAAATTAAAAAAGATAGTCCATGTCAAGTGCAATCCAAATTAAGAGATATTCGGAATTAAAAATAAAGAAAATTGGCAATTTTATTTCCATATGACTTTGAAAGTAACAACCAAAAAACTAAAATTTGCAATAATAATTAAACAAAAAGTAGCAAACTAAAAGAAAGAGTTCAAGCCATGTACAATCCAAATTAACTAAAAATTGGACTGAAAAATAAAATTAGGAATTTGATTCCCATATGAATTTCAAAGTAAACACCTAAAAAACTAAATTCAGAATAATAACCAAAGGAAAATATGAATTGATCTTTTGTACGAATTCCATCCTAAAACTAAAAAAGAAATACATGGCAAGTACGATCCAAAACTTGCAAATTCATAATAAAAGTTAAAGGATGATTAGATATTTGATTTGTAAATGAATTTGAAATCTAAATTTCAAAAACACTAAATTTTGTAAACCTTACTAATTAGGCATTTCGAGGAAGCTCCTATATTAACCAAAAATATGTATCCATCTATCTTGTGGACCCTAGTTAGAATAGCTCAAATTAAAAAAAAAGAATCTCATGGCAAGTACAAACCAAATTAACAATAATTCAAAATAAAAATAAGGAAAGTTGGCAATTTGATTTTCATACGACATAGTAGCATCCATAAATAACTAAAATTTAAAATAATAATAAATGAAAATTAGCAAATTTAAAAAAGGTCCATGTCAAGTATAATCCAAATGAAATGAAAAGTTGCAATTTGATTTTGATACAAATTCGATTTGGTGAAGTCAGTCAATGGCTCAATGGTATTGTTCTTCCAAAGGAACAAAAGAGAGGGGGTTGGTGGGGCCAGGTTCTTTTGAGCTTAAATTTGATTTATGCTTGTAATATTTACAGTAACTAACTTTTAAACGATGTGTTTTTTAAGGCGCGGTTAATAAAAAATTATAGTAAAAAGTGTACTAAATTTAGCTGTACTGACCAAAATTGCACGCGACTATTTTACTCTACGTACTTTCTCTCACGAACAGATAAAATTTAAATATTTAAACTATAAATCGTAAATCATTAGTCTAGTCTAAAAGAACCCACCCTCAGAGCTCACGAGCACGCGCTGGCTAGCCTGCCTTGGCTCTAGCCCCAAAACGAGCCAGGCTGGACGCTGGAGTAGTCGAGCCAATTCTGAAGGTAGTTACAAGACTTGTGCCGCACTTACAAGTTGCTAATGGCAAGGTCAATGTCAAACACGGTATCTAATTCTACTTGTGAAGCTTAATCTAGGACTTCATACGCTCGAGATTAGCCCGTGGAGGGCACTCTCGATGGCTACGTGGGAGCCAAGAACGGCACAACACGGTTGGTTGCGAGACCAAGCGTCCAAGTTACAACACGGAAGATGAACTCAAAAAATATGACTTCTCTGTATTTGCCTTTCCCTATCACTGATTTGTCTACAAGTATATTACTATACATGCCATAAGAACGCTTTGATTACTCCACAGCTCGTTTTCCAGAGAGTCCAGTCCATGACCCCGCCTCGTACAGTCGTACTGCATCCATTAAGTCAGTTTTGCGAGATAAATTTAATAGATGTAAATCTAAGTATGCTGTATCTATCTATTATATACTGAAAGTTGATGATAGACTTTTTCAAATTGCTAAAAAAAATAAATATACTAGAAGTACATACAAAAAGCAAAATATATATTTCTTAATTTGATGGGTCATAATTTTAAAGGGTTAGATTTGATAGTTGATTTAAAAATATAAGAATTTATCTATGATCATGTTCGTATTGACTTTTGCTGCTAGTTATTACTTAGAAAAGTTAATACGAATAGCTGACTTCTTGAAGCGGCTTCTCCACTCCTCTCGCTACCATCTCGCTCCGGGAATAAGGTAAGGGGTCACGGGTGTATCACCCACCCCACTCCTATCGCTCCCGTATCACACAACATCTCTCCCTCACTTTTTACTGCGCTCAACCACTCCTTCTAAAAGCCACTTCTTTTTAGTCACTACTATTCATTTTTATCTAAAAACCATAAGCTACAGCCAAAAGATGTTAGCAAAATCCAATATGAATGCCTCCTATTTCTATACCTATACTAATTAGGCACTCTGAGGAAGATACCACATTAACCAGAAAGATCTAGCCATTCATCTAGCGGACTAGAGTTATAATAGCTTAGATTTAAAAAAAATACATGTCAAATACAATCCACATTAACTGAAATTTGGCATAAATAATAAAGAAAAATTAGCAATTTGATTTTCATACGACTACGGAAGTAACATCCAAAATAATCAAAATTTAGAATAATAATTAAATGAAAGAGAAAATGTCAAGTACAATTCAAATTAACTAAAATTCAAAATAAAAATAACATAAAATTAGAAATTTAATTCCATTTACTAATTAGGCATATCAAGGAAACTCCCACATTAATCAGAAAGATCTAGCCATCCATCTAGCAGACTTGAATTATAACGGCTCAGATTAAAAAAAAGTGTTCATGTAAGCTCCCACATTCACTACAAAGATCTAACCATCCATCTAGTGGACCCGAGTGATAATGTCTTAGATTAAAGCAAAGAGTCAATGGCAAGTACAATCCAAATTAACTAAAATTTAGAATAAACAATAAAGTAAAATTAGCAGTTTAATTTTCATACGACTACTGAAGTAACATCCACGAATAACTAAATTTTGGAATTATAATTAAATGAAAATTTGAAAACTAAAAGAGAGAGGCCATGTCAAGTATAGTTTGAATTAACTAAAATTCAAAATAAAAATAAAAGAAAATTAGGAATTTGATTTCCACATAATTTCCAAAGTAAAATACCTAAAATATTTAAGATGAATAACTAAATGAAAATAGAAATTGGATTTTTTTTATTGGAATTCAGTCTAAAACTTAAAAAAAACAACGCCACGTACGATCCAAAACCAAGCAAATTCGGCTAAAAACTAAACAATGATTAAATATTTATTTTGAATGTGAATTCCAAGCCAAATTTCCAAAATATTACATTTTAATAAGATAATAGCACATCAAGCACAATCCAAAAATATATAAATTTGGAATAAAAATAAAATTATAAAATTAGACTTGATATGTATATGAATTCTCAAGTGAAATAAAAAATGTTAAAGTTTCCTGTATGAACTAATATGCAAATTTGGATTAAATATAAAAAGATAATAATACATTGAATATATACATGAATTCTCATGTAGAATAAAAAATATCGAATCTTCAGGTAAGAACTATATGCAAATTAGAATTTTTTTCTCAGATTTAGAATTAGTGGCAGATCAAGGATTGTATCACATCCCGGGCTAAAACTTTAACAGACTAATATTGTAGTTTTTATATCAACATCTAACATCGTAGTTTTTATACTCATACTATGGTATTCTAAAGTACTTCAAAAATGCATGAATGGCATCATAATTCTAGCTCATTGCTTCGATGTAAAACATAATAAATGTTATAATATAGCAATGTAGCATAGCAGTGAGATACAATTTAAATATCTAAATAACAAAGATTTGTTCTCTATCTTAGGCCACCATTTCTTTTATCTCTTCATCAATAGCAGGAGTAGAATAGGATCCATAACTTACAAAGATAACATAAAAAAAAGTAATTAATATATGAATTAATACAAATAATATGAAGTTCACATTTGCAATAAGCTAACTTACCATCTGCACGGGATAGTTGTTTCTTACGCGACCTTATCCCTTGAAAACGCTCTAAAATTTTATCTTTTTTAATACTTGCAAATATGTCTCGCTCAATATAGCATACCATCCTATGATTCATCCACTCATCATTCATCTTATTCTGTAAATCAGTCTTAATAATATTCATAGCTGAAAATGCTCTTTCTACAGTTGCGGTTGCTACTGGCAAAATGATGATATACCAATGAAAAAACAGTGTGCCTATCAGTTTGAACCATCTTCACAGCAAGATTTCCAAAGTCAATACAATTTCTAAATTCTTGGTCATCTCTCACATCAGCAATAAATTTGCCAAGTTGATCCTTAAGGACAACACAATCATATTAGGAGAACTCAACATTATACATCTTCGCAAGATCAATTAATTTTTGTTCATCAAAGTTGGAAAATGGATTCCTTGGATCAAGACAAGCAATGCACCTCAATAACATCTTTGTCCTCTTCATATTGTGTTTCCAAATTTTCTAAATCTAATTGTTGTAATGTCCTACACATAGCAAATTATAATAACATCAATTTCTGATTCACAAATGAAATCAAATAATTCATACTCAAATAATTTTGATTTTCAAATTCACAATTCACTGAGTTAAATACTCAGATAGTCAAATTCATACTAACTCACAAAGATATCAGAGATCGAAATTAGCAATTGCATATTTGCATTCATGATTCATACAATCATACTCAGTCACTCACACTATCACACACAGGGGGCGGTTATAAGAATAAGATCACATGACTACCTGAGAGTGAGCGGCAAGTTAGCCGAGGAGGCGAGGAGGTTTGCCGCTAGGGAGCCGGGCGCCTCCCACGGCCAGTAGCCCAGCACGTCAGCCATGAGAGACGAGGGGAGGGGCTGAGGCCCGAGGGGGCTTGCCACTGGGCGCCGGGTGGCACCGTGTCGGCCAGCACGGAAGCCGCGAGGCGGTAAGGGAAGGAGGTGAGCCGCCGAGGCCGAGGCCCGAGGGGCCTTGCTGCCTGAGGATGCACGCGAGGGGAGGCCAGAGGACAGCGACGACTCAGCGATGGCATGGCGCCTAAGGATGCGTGACCTGGGTGTCGATGGCCTGCGGCTTGGACCTAGGAGAGTGGGAGTCGACTCGCGATTCGCGAAGATGGCCAGATTGGGAAGAGAGGTGGCGCTAGGGTTGAAGGGGGTTGGGATGCTAGGGGAGCTGGAGAGCAGGGGAGGAGCCAGGCATATTAGGGAGAGCTGGAAAGGAGCTAGAGACCATGGGTTGGGCTAGAGCGCCGGAGGAAATGAGGCTGGGCTGGGCTGCGTCCTGCGTAGGAAAGGAAATGGAGAAGGCTGAGACCGGAGGGAGGAGGCCTGCGTAGGAAATGGGGAGTGCTGAGAATTAGAAATAACATGGGCTAAACTATAGAATTTATACCCCCGAGCTGGGCTAAAATTACCTAGGCTATACACTAGCAATTTTTTCATGCCCCGGGCTGAAGCCCATGCTACGACGGGCCCAAATCCGCCCCTGTTTGGAATCTCACAAATATACCTATTCAAAATAAAAAATTAAAATAAGATTACAAATCGATTTGTATAAATATATGTTAGGAATCAATATTTAGATTAAATATTCCATTGCAGCTTGTAGAATATACTGCGAATAATATTTGGATATTATAAAAATATATATAGGAAACATTTTTCCTACTATTGGGTGTAATTATTCCCTACACCAGATCCCGTAATATAGGCAGTATATTGCGCAACGGAAGATATATATATAGAGTATACGAGACCACCTAGGTGGCATGTATACTTTTTTAGAGGTGAATATATAATTATGTACATATTTTTAAACACACTCATTTTTATGTGCAAAAATAAATGTATTGGCAAAATAGGTTAAGAACTATGGCATCCCTTGCATTTTTGAACATTCTACTACACGTACGTACTTAAGACTATGATCGATCGTCAGAATATGAGGTCCTCCGCTAAAGACAACCGAACGCATTTTTGAAATTTGTGCAGTAATAACTTGTCAGCTAGCTGAGTCATCTGAGTTGATTTATTCCAAGTCCAGTTGTGATAACAACTACTGTACTAAGGATGAAAATGAAAGGAGAAAATCTCTCCTTCTCACTAAAAAAAGGATGAAATCTCCAAGTTTGGTAGAAAGATGTAAATATAGAAATGGAACTAATTATCATTTACTAAGTAACATTCAATTATATACCAAGAAAAACTAAAAGAACAAAGGGAAATGTCGGGGCTAGTACCAAAAACAAGATGGTGACGATGACCGGGAAAGGCATCGCCATTGGCGAATATGACGAGAAGGAAATGGACATCAAAGCATTAAGAACATCAACATCGATAAAATTCCATGGAACCTGCAAACAACAGCTAAAATAAGGAAGTTGCACCTCCCTTCTCATATCATTTTTATTCACTTTAGTTTTTCCTATGAAGGAAAGAGGACGGCCTCCACACTAGTGACATCGTCACCCAGCTTCTGCTGATTTTATACGAAACTAAATTTGTAGGCGACCCAGTCAGATACCTCAACAGCCAAGGATGCAAGGGGGAACTCCCCAGGAATCACACATAGAAGTTCGTATCAATGTATTGCTTATGTTTGATAAGAGTTACAAGTGGCCTGCCCATCCTGTTTTACAAGTGATTCTATTTATAGAGCAGGAGGGGAGATGCATAAACTTACAAGATTGCCCCTAGGCCTCACTTAGTTCTAAGAGGAATTTCATCCATTACATCAAGTGGGTCCCGCCACGTCCGGAACCCGTAAGGCCCCCGGTCTTCCGTGCATATGGGAGCCACCCGTGGATCAATGTGTGCCTACCCCGAACTTGGTCTGAGGTAGACCCCTAACGGACTTCCACTTGTCGAGGTCGACCACGCGGGAGCTGTCCAAAGTTCTATGTGTGCCTACCTTGGAACAGGTCCAAGGTAGACCCCAACGAACTTCTACTTGCTAAGGTCTGAGGTACAGTCTGTGCCTACCCTAGACCAGGTCCCAGGTAGACCTCCCAATGGACTTCTACTTACCGAGGTCGACCACACGGGAGCCATCCAAGGTTACTGGGTCTAGGGTTGGCCCCCCAATGGACTTCTACTCGCTAAGGTCGATGTCTGGTCTTGGTTCGAGGTGGTAACCCAGTGAGCACCAATCCACCGAAGTTGCCACATAGTCCCCTAGCGGGCTTTACTTCATAGACCTTACCCTGGGTTCGAGGTAGCGCGGGGACCCTTCCTCAACAAAACCTAAGCAAAATTCAGACCAAGAAAATGACCCATAGCACGCCAACGATAGAGCGACAGCTGCATTTACTAGGGAAAAATGTATCGGTTTGAAATTTTCACTGGAGATCAACGATATATCCGATAAGCACTAGTTACTGGAATTTTCGGTGAGTTTTCACCCAAAAGTCTCATATAAAATTTGAATTTCAGATTTTAAAAGTAGAGATAAAAATTGTTTTCAACAACAAAACCTTCGTTAGAGTGGAGCTATTTAGTGGCCAAATGCGCACGCGTATGTGAGGTCAATGGGTTCGACTAGGGATGGCAATTGTGCCTGTTTACCCATGGGTAAATACCCTAATGGAGTCGGGTATGGGATGCATTCTTTACCCACGGTAGGAAAATGAGGGGAAATCTCTGCCCATCGGGTAAATGGGTACGGGTATGGGTTAGCTCTACCCGTACCCGTCTCGCCCGTTTACCCGTGAAATAGACTGACAAGTGGGCCCTCCTAAAAACAGTAAACCCTAACATCCACCACGTTCCGTCACTACTCACTGACTCGGCCTCCAAATCTCGGGCCTCTCGGCTCCAATCCACCAAAACCTCCCAGCCACCGCCTCTCCAAGAGACCCCATGGAAACACTCCTCAGTAAGCCACACAGTACCTCGCACAAGCCTCACACCCCATGGAAACACTCCAGCTGTCGGTGCTCGGGCGCAACGAAAAAGATCAGCGTCGGAGAGGCTAAGCGCGAGCGACGAAGATCCGATGCAACAAAGAAGATCGGCGACGGAGGTGAAGCGGTGCTCCTCCAGGCGGCTCGGGCGGGAGAGCCTCCAAGCGGCGGCGAGCCTGATCCGATGAGGTGCGTGCCGGATAGCAGCAGGCAGCTCTGGCGAAGCGGGGAGAGCCCACCAGAGGACTCCATGATGGCGACGACGAGGATCTGAGAGAGCCGAGCGACGGCAGCGGTGGTCTTGACCGGGGTGACGAGGATCTGAGCTGGGGAAGGCCTGATGGCGGCGGATCCACTCGGATCCGGGCTGAAGACGCCAGATGCGGTGCGGATGTCCGACTAGATCGAAGCGGGGTAGCGACGAGGATCAGAGGCGGTGGCGCGTGTGTAGACCTCGGGGCAGCGTCGTCGGTTGAAGAGGAAGCCAGATGCGGGTGCCGTCGATTACGAGCGGCCAGTGCGGTGGTGGTCACGCACGGGTGACGACGGATTTCGATGGACGTTTTATAGTGTGTTTTAGTAACCATTGTTATGTCTCCAGTGAGGAAATGAGACGCATTAGCTGTTGGTTAGGGTTATGTAGGTTGAAATATGAGATATCTGTTTCCCCTGGTGTGAGGAACTATGTTCATTTGTATTTCCATTGTAGTTGTTGAATGTGTGAATTTGTGATGCATTAGTGATGTTTGAATGTGATGTACTCAGTTCACGGGTAAACGGGTATGCTCGCGGGTGACGGGTACCCGCGGGCGACAGGTATGGGCGAGGTTTTTTACCCGTGGTCCTTCGCGGGTATGCCCGTGGGCGTAAATCGGGGTCGCGGGTACATGCATGGGCGAGCACTACCCATACCTGCCGCGCCCGATAGCCATCCCTAGGTTCGACTCCCATCCTTGCAAAATGCCCTTTTCCATCTTTTTAACTGTAGGACCCACATGTCACAGCAATATCCACTAAAAATGAGGGCAAAGCTCATATTTCATCCCAAGACCTAGACAGAGCGACAACTAGGGGTGGAAAACGGTAACAGATAATTCGTTTTATCCGATATTCGTATCCGAGAAAACGCAAATGTGGTAAACAAAATCCATATTCGAAAATGTTCGTATTCGTATTCGAGAATATTCGTATCCGTATTTGAGAATATTCATATTCGAGAATATTCGTATCCATATTTGTATTCGAGACTATTCGATTCGTATTCGATCATTTCTAGAACCCATGAAAAATCCATACGAATTTTGTGATTCAAAGTTTGAATTTAGGCGGTTTAAAACCGGTAACCGGTGAAAAATCGGCAAAACCGCTAGGAATCCTTTTTATCCGATATTCGTATCTGAAAATATCCGTATTCGTATTCATTTTAAAAATATGGATTCGTATTCATATTTCAGACTATTCGATCATATCCGATCCGTTTCCACCTCTAGCAACAGCTGCAGTTACTAGGGAATAGAGTGGAGCTATTCAGTGGCCAAATGCGCACGCGTATGTGAGGTCAATGGGTTCGACTCCCATCCTTGCAAAATGCCCTTTTCCATCTTTATTTTAACTGTAGGACCCACATGTCACAGCAATATCTGCTAAAATTGAGGGCAATGCTGGGATTTGATCCCATGACCTAGCACACGTAAGCCATAACCTTTGTCATTGGGGTAGACGGTGTATTTGGTTTACAATGGGTTTTCCATTATATTTATGGGAGTGTCTATACAACATTCGACTGTTTTTTAGAACAAAAACAGTCAGATTTTGAGCCGTTAGATGGAGATTCAACGCCCTACATCATTTTTTTGGAGGGGGGCTTGTATGGATGGATCCGTTGGATGGAGATCTAACGTCCCAGATCAATCTGACTGTTTTTGTCCTCAAAAATAGTCAAATGTTGTATAGCAATACTCTTATATTTATAGTATTCAAGTTCAAACTCTTTTTTGACCGATTCAAATTTTTACCGGGACCAGCGGTAACGCTGAAATTTCGGCGATAAGTTTTTCCCTGCCATTTACTCGACGACGAATTCCGCAAAGTAGACGGAAATTTGCGGATAATAGTTCTTGGTAGCTTCTTCCTCATTCCAGTAAGTGCCCTTACCCTGCATATATTCTAAACTGAAGATTGGCGTAATCATCCTTTGGCCGACGAACTTGCATCACATATTTCCTAAGTAGCATCTGTGATTCTTCAAGCGCGAGGCCCGACATCGCATACGGTAAGAGACCGGCCCTGCATATGTTATTTTTTAACTCTCTCTCTGTCTCTCTCTCTCTCTCTCTCTCTCTCTCGCTAGACGGGAGCCGTCTGAGGTTCAGGCTGTGCCTACCCTGGACCGAGTCCGTGGTTGACCCCCCAACAGACTTCTACTTGCTTCTTGAAGATTTGCGGATAAGCTCCAGCGTTGTCATCAGTACATTGATTATAGGTCTCCTGCGTAGCTTCTTCCTCTTCCTCATTCCAGTAAGTGCCCTTACCCTGCATATCTAAACTGAAGATTGGCGTAATCATCCTTTGGCCGACGAACTTTAGCATCACATATTTCCTAAGCAGCATGCCAGCATCTATGATTCTTCAAGAGCGAGGCCCGACATCGCATACGGTAAGAGACCGGCCTGTATATGTTATTTTTTACTCTCTCTCTCTCTCGCTAGAGACCAAAAAAATTGCACTACATAGGTGGTTATCGGTTCAATCATTTTTTCCGTCTACAGAAAGAATAGATTCTATATATTTACCTAGCTACGTGTTTATTTGCATGGCGCATGGTCGTGCTAGAGTAAATCTGGAACTGGAAGGTAAGTATAGAACGTTAAAAGTTCTGGCAGTTGTATTCTGATTTCTGAATGGTCTGAAAAGAAGTTCTCCCAGCTGGTGGTTTTGTAACCGCTTTCTCTGCTAGACATCCTGGCATAATGGTTGTATATATCCCACGTTGATATAGAGGTCGGATTTTATATCCTTTATCTAAAAATAAAAGACATCCTGGTATAAATTAGCCCATGTTTTTCTTTTTGCGAGGATAAATTAGTTAGCCCTTGTTCGAGATTGTAGTTGCGGAGCAAGAACGAAATCTTATATACTGCTCTTTTTTGTTCGCTTCTGTACAGCGTATGGAGCCAGAGTTCGCGTATATGTCTCTGCTACATTTCATATCTGCGATCGGCGGTTTTCTCAATTTCCAACTGGAGCCATTAATAAAGGCCCATTACGGGCGCCAACTATTCACTAGTATAATTCCGCTTGTTATGTGGTTCATGAATACTCTCGTATACGATTTGCTGGGTCTGCCAAAGTTCTGGAGCGGATTTTCTGGCCTTACATGCCCTAACATCAGGATCTACATCGACACGGCTGCTGTCGTGTTGATATCTTATGGGTCACTGCTACTAATCAACATGATGTACATCAGCCTCGTTCTTTTTCCCGCCATCGCGCTTGCCTTGATAGTTGCGCTGTGCATCGAGCTCCATTGTCAGAGTAGATCGCAGGGAGATCACAACGGAGAGGCTAATTCAGGTTGTACTAGTAGCACCGGCACTGACAAAGACGAGAAGGCAATAAAGAAAGCAGAGGAGCTCAAAGCAGAGGAGCTCAAGGCAATGTCAGTAGTTCCCTACTGGGTGCTATGCGTGATGGGACGGTTTCACCATGCAGCTGACAAATATGCCGTCTCCCAGTTCCTTCTCTTCCTCAGCTCCACGACGGGGGCGCTGACGCTGATGCTGAGGAGGCTGCCAGCTGGCATCGCTCCCGGCATAGCACCGGCGTCGGAGTTGCTCCACAAGACCTCGCTCATATTGCTGCTGGTGACGGTGCACACCGTGGCCGCGGAGTCGCTGGGCAAGGACGTGGTTCGTTTCTGCATGCCGGAGGTTGTTCCTGTGCTCCTGTGGTTCAGCGTTCACCTCGACCATGGGGTCCGTGGAAGCTCTATCATCAGCATCAACAGGATCAAATCGTGCAAAAATTGGCTCATTGTTCTCAGTGCTGTTGTAGCAGCTGTTTTCGCGTACCTAGGGGCCTCCATGGGTGAGTCTGGGCTGTCCATGTGCACGAGGACTTTGGTGTCTTGTGGCGTTTCAGGGCTTCTAATATACTATGTTGTGTTCATGCTACGTCAGTGGCCGGGACAAGCTGGCATGGCCACTCCCTCTTTGGAGGAGGCTATCCAGCTACTCAGGTTCTGGGCAAACGTTTTGCTGATAGCAGCAGCAGCGTTGATGGTTTTTACGTCGTTCGCTGCTGCCCGGCTAGGTCTGCATGAACCAACAGTTGTTGCACTGGCAAAATTATTCGACGAGTACTCTGAGTGACTGTGTGACACCCATCATTTGTGGTGCTTTATTATATAGCTGTGATAGACAAGCGGCTTAAATAACTAATTAATTTGGCGTTGTTGTAATGGAGCGTGTTGTCAAAATTATGTCCAGAGTTACTTGTATTACCAATGGATTAGTTCAGACTTTCAGTAGGAGTGCAAGGTTTGTGGTCAGCGCTGACCGATCACTGCAATCTTTTTGCGGTCAGAGCCGACCGATCACTGCAATCTTTCTATTTTACGCCAGGAAGAATTATCGAATTGATGATGAAAATGAAACACGTTCTTTCTGCAATTATGCTCTGATGCCATCCTGCTGAAAGGCTGGAGTGATAATCTCTTGTTTTACTTGATGGAAGAAGTACAGAACATGGAAAGCTCGCCTATCTGAAGGGCGTCCGTAAGTTGCACGCCCCAAATAAATAGAAATAAATTCAAGAAAAAATTCCATTAAAAAATCAGTCGAGAAGGAAATTTTGATTCAAAAAATTTTAATTCAGAAAAAATTTGGTTAAAAAATAAAATGAAAAAGAATCAATTCAGAAAAAAAAAATGATTCAATAAATAAAGGCTTACCTTAAAGGCATGTACAATGCAAGATGCTTATATATGAGTACTTAAAGAGAGAGAATATAGCCACATCATCAAGCATCCATGCAAAAGTTATTCCTCCAATGCAAGCATATCTTCCATAGGTGCTTAGATGCTATATTATCTATTAATAGATATAGTTATACACATAAGCACATGTGCTTATTTAAGCATCGATGCTTCAAAATAAGCACCTTATCTATTCTATGTGGCAAGAAAAATCAGTTTTTTATTACTAAGCATCTCTCTAAACGCCTGCATTGGACACAGATGATGGTGGCATTCTCCCTCCTCTTCGGCGTCGCGGGTGGCGCGGCGGTGTTCTCTCCAGCGCAGATCCAGCACGGAGGCGATCTCTTCCGTCGACGGCGGAATGGGAATCGCGTGGAATCAACGTTCGCGGCCCGTGAGATGGGCAAGTCAAGGGAGCCCGTAAATAAGAATTCGCTCCATATAGTGAAACATTTGAGAACCCAGAGGATGGTGAGGCTGCCTGCGTGCAGCCCATAGGCCTGGGCACCTTATTTTCCGAGTGACTGTTCATTTGAAGTTGATATGAATAGTGCCCCTCAGATTGCACGTGCATATAGGTGCATTCAGTGGTTAAAACGTGTGCTCATACTCTGTGAAATTTTATATCTCCGATTTGTCGTAACATGTCCATTAAACCTATCTATGTAAGTATGTATGGTGTCACGCGTGTATGTGTGCGTGTCCTCATTGTATTCTCAATAAAAACTTGTACTAACTCTAGCTAGCCGTACTGTGCATGGGTTCGTCCTACTGGTTTAAGTGTGCTGAGTGGTCAATGCGTACTATTATTTCCATAAAGTTTATGTCTCCTTTAAGTGCATTTGATATTTCTACGTGGATATGTGTGCTGTTGTGCGTGTCTGTGTCCTCATTGTACTCTAGAAAAAAACTAAAAAAAACCTTTACTAACTCTGGCTGCCTCGTACCACGCATGGGTCCGTCCTACTGATTTGAGTGACTACCTCTACATGTCAGTGATAACTTGTAAAAAAAATTGAAAGGAAATTTGTTTGCACTATTTTCTGTCTTCACATTATAATGAGATACATCATATAAACACAGGTTAACGCAGAGAAACATGGCAGATATAGCATACATGCAAAGTAAAATGAACACATTCATTATGTTTGGGATATGTTTGACCAGCGCCCCGCGCATTCATGATCACTGCCAACCGCGCCAACTTCCTCGCAAAAAAGGAAAAAAGAAAACGCTCTCGCTCACTTGAGGGCCTTCACGGCCATCGTCGCAAATGGAATCACAGCAGCAGCGACGCACAGATGAGCACAGAAAGAAGCAACGTTGGCAGCGGTGACCATGGCCCGCGACGGCGCCATCCTGTGCGTCAAGAGCCTCCATCCGAGGCCCGAGATAACAGCGGCGGCAGTAAGGAGTATGAAACCGTGGGTGTAGATGCCGATCGAAGTGTCATTGAAAGTCGGTACCGACACGGCCAAGAACCCCGTAAACGTGACCTTGGTCAGCTCCAGCGACGCCGGCTTAAATTCTTCTTCGCCACCGGCCGGCGCTCGGTCACCGTCCCCGACTAGGACTATGTACATCCACACTACGAACGACACGAGAAGCGGAACGAACACCAGCCACGCAACCTCTCCCAGCGGCACGAACGTGATCAAGAACACTATCACGGAGATGGCGATGGCCAGCACGATGTTTAGTGCCTCGACGACGTTGCACATGTCGGCGCTGCTGCCGTTGTCAGCGATGAGCGGGGGCACCATCCCCAGGAGCATGATGAACACGCCCAGCGCACAGGTGACGAAAGTGGCGCCCAGTGATACGGTGAGCAGGCGCTCGAGCCCCTGGGCAGCACCGTTCTGCCCCTCTAACGCCAAGCCTTCCAGCCCCAGAAACAGAAGCGTCGTGACGGCAGTCGAGAAATCCACCGACTTTTCAAGCTTGCCGTCGCATCCTTCGTGCACCGTCGCATCGTGATCTTGGCCACTGCGCACGCTCATGTAGCAGCGCCATAGGGTGAGAGGCACCAATGGGACAAGAACGGGGAGGTAGTACACGTTCTTCATGCTGATGAGAAGTAGGATGCCGTAGGCCAGCGCCATCAGGAGAAGAGCGCAGAGGTGGACGAGCAGCTTCGAGGCACGAAACAGGAGGCCTGCGAACCCTTCGGTCAGTAGCTTCGATAAGCAGAGGCAGAGGTACGGGAGTAAGCCGGCCTCCAGAGTAAAGGCGGCCAGTGGGGAGATGCTGCCTCGTACGAACCCGTTCCCCTCGCTCTTCAAGTCGACCTTCTTCAGTGCGACGGCAAGAAGAACTGGGAATACCATTATCACGATGCCGTCGGTGAAAGCCCGTACTCGATTCTTCATGGCGCCCTTATACACAACGAAGGCAGCGGCGGGAGACATGAGAAGAATGAGTAACATATATTTGATAATATGTCGATGAGTTTCCGTGATTCCAACGGAATGGTTTCAATAGAACATTGAAACAACCCGAATTTTAGAAACAATTTGAATTTCATTGAACCTTGTTTTTGTTTGATTCTTGGCTCTATCCAGCACCTTCCTCACTCATTTGTGCCACTTTTTCCCCCGCCACTCCATATCCTTCGTCCATTTGTCTGCAGCCCCAGCCATAGCCACTCTTCACCGTCCGAAAATATCGCCGCCGCAAAAATCTTGGTCAGCCACTGTCTTCTTGATTCAAAGGCCGTACCTACTCGATGGTAGCGTCTCTGACACCTCATTAGTGTCCCCTACCAACCGTCAAGGCAGCCAAAGCTGGAAAAGCCACCGTCATCGGTTTTTCTCTCTGCCAACCTCTTCCGCCGCAATCTTCAGTCGACTCGATCCATTCCCCACTGCCACGCCTCTACCACTCACCCTTGGTTGTATGCCTCGCCAGCCCCATCCTTGACACTCCTTATTTACCCCTTGATTCACGGTGAAGCTTCCGGGCCAAAATTGGACGCCGCCTCTACTCTCTCCTGTCTCACGACCGACAAACTCGCGCCGCAAATTCGAGCACCGTGGAATCCACCTTTGCCAGCAAAAGCCACCATACACTCCCCTCATTTGTGCCGTGAATCTTACCTGGACCAGTACCATAGTCCACATCCCACTGCCTTGCTGACCTCTCTACTCTCTCTGCTCTCATCCTCTCATAGCCAACCTAACATGCCTCTAACCAGTTTTGACCACCAATGCCGCGCTCGAGACAGCTTGTACCTCCCCTCTGCCAGCCGCGTCATGCCCTCCCACACCTTCCTGACCTCTGCTTCGCGCCGCAAACCACCTTAGCCTTGCCTCTATGCCGAACCGCCATTCTTGTGCTATTTAAACCCTCGAACCCCTCCATTCGAAAGCACTGATACACGAGGTGAGCCACCCACCCTCAATTGCTCTAATAACCACCACACCGCTGGCGATCATCGGAATACCCTGAAGTAAGCCAATTTTCAATTCCTATTATTGAGTCGATTACTTTTCAATTGCATTCAGCCGTAGCACCCTTATGCTCCCCAGAATACCACCGAACCATTTCCATAACTCCTTAAGCCCCCTTCTTCCAAATCACCGAAGTTCGCCGCCCAACTAAAGACCATCACCGTGGGCAGCCCAACTTGGAGATCCCCAACCTGAACCGTCACTTCCCTAAGCCTTCCCTACTCCCAATGATGCTCGAACGCCAATGCTATAGTTCTATTAGCTTAGCCATACCTCTGTGCCATTCAAAAGTCCTGAGAAGAGAAGACCTCACTGCTGACGCTCACTTGACTTCCAGCCTCTCCCGAGCCCAAAACTAGAATCCTTGTGGCCTTAGGAAACCATCCGTGGTCGCCAATTGTTGTTTCAACCATGAAATCTTCGACCGCTTCACCACTTGAACTCTCCGACCACCTTGTAATCGAGAAGAGCTTTGACTGCGCCGCTTCGAATCTTGAGCAACACGACTCGAACGGGCCACTCGTACGTCGCCTGATGCTCTTAAGCCACTCGAAAACCATCCAATGCTCCTAAACCACTCGAACGTTGTTCGATCTTTATCGGACCCCAAGTTTACAAACCTGGAACCCTCTGTGAAAACACTGCACTATTCCCTAGATCAGTAGATAGTACTCACAGATACAATGCTGCATCATTTCATACACGATAAAACCATACATTACAATACCAGAGTTCAAATAGACCGCGTCGGGTCGAGTTTACATCAGGGCCGTCGGGCCAAATGGATACAATACATAAAGAGCGGAAGCAAAAACGTACATAAGCGGGATAAGGTACAACTCACCACAGGCATGTGACTGGGACAACTTAGGTGCCACCGCTATTAGTCAGAAGCCAAACTAATAATAGATACACCCACAAACTAGCCTGGTCAACTGAACTGGGCTGACGGGCAAGACTACCGAAACCTAATCTAGTGCTCTCCACCTTCATTCCACTAACCACAACCTTGTGTTACATCCACACCCACCACTCTTTCCATCCGCCCAAACAGGTATAGCAGATTTTTAGGGTTTTGAGAAGCATAACATAATTTAACATAAATATTCAGCCACATACATCCCGTGACTACCCAAAACATGTTCTCATGTTTATAAAGTGATGATTAGGGCCACTAGTGCCCTGGACTCTAGATAGGACTAGCATGGCATTAATATGACCTATAGCTAGTAAAGTTATCATTATCATTTAGGGTGACAAAGGTCAGGTGATTCAAGTGTTATCAAAGGGGTATCATATTATTAGGTAGACATATGGGTGTTAACTACCTTAAGAGTGGCATACTTTTGTATATAAAGTAAAGCATGCAAGTTTTGATAATTTAAATGAACATAGCTTCACATAAAATATAGGCGCAAAATTATCAAAGTATTGACTCGCCTGGATCAAGAGCTTGGGGGTCTTATGCTGCTTCAATTTGGGGCTCGGTCGCGTCCTCGAACTCTACTCGGAAGAACGAACCGAAAAAACAACACAAAAGAGCAAGCGCAAAATAAATACTAAAAGAAAATAAACAAAACTCAAATGAACTCAAAACTGAACCAAACAAGAACCAATAGATAGGTCTTGATTTTAGAAAAATTTAGAAATTGGTTCCATTAAATTTGGAGTTATGGTTAGGAAGATATAGCCTTTCAAAGTTTTAATTCTCAGAAAATTTAGAAAATAAAAAGGGAGAGAGAGTGTGTGCCGCTGTCAGGTGGGGCCCGCGAATAATTAACTAATTGTCGAATTATTACCGCTTTAAAGCGGTTGACCGGTGGACCCACCATTAACAGAGTAATACCGATTAGCGATAAAGACAGCGATTTATTAGCGCATTTACTGTGCTGGCTTGCTGCTTGGCCGTAGCGGGGTCCGGCCGTGAGGTCGGCAGAGTGGGGCCAATCGGGCTGGCAGCGGGGGCGGGTTCGGCGGTGAGGAAGACGGCGGCGGCGGCTCGCTGGGGGGGGGGCGGGGCTTGGTGAGGTGGGGAGCGTGCTCAGGGTACCCTGGTGGTGCTCCAAGCATGGGGAATCGCCCCGGACGCAGCGGTTTTCCGAGAAGACCCGGCGCCGGAGTCGGGGAAGAAAGGCATCGCCGGCGGCCTGCGGGGAAAGAAACGTCGATTAAGCGGGGGGAGAGGGGGCAAAGATGAGTGCGAGGAGAGGCTCAATGGGTCCCGACGTAGACCCGGTGGCTTTGGCGGTGGGGATTGCCAGGGAGAAGCCGGCGGCAGAGAAGATGGCGAGGTCGAACTTTGAGCTAGCGAGGTGGGGAAAAGATGCATGGTTCGGCACCCTTTTATAGAGGCCGGGGAAGGAAAGAGACGCCGAGGAGCAAGGCTGCATGGTGCCGAGCGTGCGGGTGGCGTCAGCGCTGTGCGTCCACAGTCCGGGTGTGGCCATCGGTGCTTGTGCTTGCATTTCAAGGCGAGGAGCAGGGCTCGGTCTGGCAGTCCGGCGTGGGGGCGGAGTGGAAAGCAAGGCGGCGACATGACCTGCACAGCGGACTGCAGAGAGGTACTACGACAGCGCAGTGAAGGGAGATGGCAACAAGCGACGCTCGGCAGGACGGGGTCAACGCGAGCGGGGCTGTGCGGAGGTGACCGAGGATGCGACGGCGCGGCAGCTGCCGCTCTACGGCCGGGCAGCGACAGACGTCGGGGACGGTGAGGAGAGGCCTGTCCACGGCGGCACTGAAGGCGAGGGCGGGGAGGCAAGCCCCAGGACTGCCACTGCCAGGCGATGAAGGCGAGGCTGTCAGCGTCGCATTTACTTGCCGGCGCAGGTGGGTGAGCAGGGAAATGAGGAAGACGACAAGCGGCGGCAAAGACAAAGGAGGAGGGAGGCGCTGCAGGGTGAGGGGAAGGGAGAAGAAGGCATATGGGAGAAGAAGCCGAAAGAGGGACGGTTGGGATTAAAAAGGATTTTCTTTTTATATTTTTATTATTTTTTTTCTTCCCTTTCCTCTTTAAAAGGTATAAGCAAATCTTTCTTTTTTGAAATTTCCTGATTTTGAAAGATGACCTTAAATCCTAGAAAAGGTGACTTTGAATTCTCTTTTGGGGGATAAAGCAAGGTATTTATTTTTAAAACAATTTTTGCACTTCTTAAATTTTCTTTTTGAGAGGCAAAAGGATACCCAAGCTAAGAATAAAGTCTTTTAAACTTTTGAACAAAATCTTGAAATTTGCATTAATACCAGGTTTTGAAAATGGGATGTTACAGATCCCACCCCCCTTAAAATGAATCTCGACCCCGAGATTCGACTACTCTGGAAAAAAGGGAAAGTCGGCTCTAAGCTGATCCTCTCGCTCCCAGGTTGCCTCTCGCTCGGAGTGGTTGCTCCATTGGACCTTGCAGAGGCGAATGGTCTGGCGTCTTGTTTTCTTGTCCATAGTGTTGAGAATCTTGATCGGACGCTCTGGGTAGGATAGATCTTTCTGGAGCTCAATGGTTTCTACTGAGGTCTGCTCTTCAGGAACTCTGAGACACTTCTTGAGTTGAGAAACGTGGAACACATTGTGCACATCTGACAGACTTGCTGGTGGCTCCAATCGGTAAGCAACTTCTCCGCACTTGGCAATAATAGGGAATGGCACTACGTATCTCGGAGCAAGCTTGCCTTTCACCTTGAATCTGTGGATTTCTCGGAGGGGTGACACCTTGAGGTAGACATGATCCCCAACTTGGAATGTCAATTCTCTATGGCGGTTATCGGCATAGCTCTTTTGTCTAGACTGAGCAGCTTGTAAGCGATCCCTGATCAAGCGAACCTTTTCTCCTGCCTGCTTCAGAGTATCTGGTCCAAAGATGTACCCTTCTCCTGTTTCTGACTAGTGCAGAGGGGTTCTACATTTTCGTCCATAAAGAGCTTCAAAAGGTGACATTTTGAGACTTGACTGATAGCTATTGTTGTAGACAAATTCTGCATAGGGTAAACATTTCTCCCAATCTGCAATGAACTCCAGAGCACAGGCTTGTAGCATATCTTCCAGGACCTGGTTTATTCTTTCGGTCTGTCCATCTGTTTGGGGGTGATATGTGGTACTAAACGCAAGGTGGGTTCCCAGAGCATCGTGTAGACTGGCCCAGAAATGCGAGGTGAACTGGGAACCTCGATCTGAGACAATCCTCTTAGGCACACCATGTAGACATACAATGCAGGCCATGTACAACTCAGCCAGTCTGTCCCCCTTGTAGGTGGTCTTCACAGGGATAAAATGGGCAACTTTAGTCAACCTATCGACTATCACCCAGATGGAGTCATATCCTGACTTGGTGCGGGGTAAACCAGTTATAAAATCCATTCCCACTTCTTCCCATTTCCACTGGGGATTCTGCAGAGGTTGAAGTAGTCCGGCAGGTTTTTGATGTTCAGCTTTTACCTTCTAGCATACATCACAACAGGCTACATACTCTGAGATATCTCTCTTCATGTGGGGCCACCAATATAGGGTCTTCATTTCTTGATACATTTTAGTGCTGCCTAGGTGTAGAGTGTAGGCAGAGCTATGGGCTTCCTTGAGTATCAGGTCCTTGAAGTCCATCTGGTGGGGAACAAAGAGACGTTTTCCATACCATAAAATTCCCTGTTGATCTTCTACCATCTTAGGGGCTTTCCCTTGAGCCATGAGGCGCTTGAACTTCTAGACTCCAGGGTGTCCTTTCTGGGCTGCCTTGATTTGCTCCTCAAGAGTTGGGTGTATTTCCAGCGTAGCTAGAGTACCATGTTCTACTATCTCCAGATTAAGAGCCTCAAACTCCTTGTAGAGCTCAGGTCGCAATTCCCTCACCATAAGGTTGTTGCAGTGAGGTTTGCGACTTAGGGCATCGGCTACTACATTAGCCTTTCCAGGGTGGTAATAGACGTCCAAATCATAATCCTTGATTAGCTCTAACCATCTTCTCTGTCTCAGGTTGAGGTCGGCTTGAGTAAATATGTACTTGAGACTCTTATGGTCTGTATAAATGTCACAGTTGTTCCCAATCAAGTAGTGTCACCAAAATTTTAAAGCGTGCACTACTGAGGCTAGCTCCAAGTCATGAGTTGGGTAATTGTCCTCATGGGGACGAAGCTATCTGGAAGCATAAGCTAGAACTTTTCCTCCTTGCATAAGCACACAGCCTAGGCCCTAGCGTGATGCATCACAATATACTTCAAAATCCTTGTGTATATCTGGCAGAACTAGCACAGGGGCTGAGGTCAATCTTTTCTTTAGTTCTTGAAAACTCTTTTCACATGCCTCTGTCCACTCATACTTATTTTCCTTCTTGAGTAGGTTTGTCATTGGCTTGGATATCTTGGAAAAGCCTTCTATGAAGCGTCTGTTGTATCCGGCTGGACCCAGAAAACTACGCACTTCGGTGATTGAGGTGGGCTGCTTCCACTCTAGAACTGCCTCTACTTTGGAGGGATCGACTGCTACTCCTCCAGCGGATACAATGTGCCCAAGGAAACTAATCTCATGCAGCCAAAATTCACACTTACTGTACTTGGCGTACAGCTGGTGTCTCTTAAGTGTCTCGAGGACTACCCGTAGGTGCTCCTCATGTTCTTCGGTAGTCTTAGAGTAGATCAGGATGTTGTCTATGAATACGACTACAAATTTGTCCAAACATTCCATAAAGACTTTGTTCATCAAGTTCATGAAGTAGGCTGGGGCATTGGTCAACCCAAGTGACATGACTGTATATTAAAATAGGCCATATCGTGTAGTAAAAGCTGTCTTAGGGATATCGTCTGCCCTGATCTTGAGTTGATGGTACCCTGATCTTAAGTCTATTTTAGAGAAGATGGTAGCCCCAGATAGTTGGTCAAATAGGTCATCTATTCGTGGCAAGGGGTACTTGTTCTTGATGGTTACTTCGTTGAGGGCTCTGTAGTCTACACATAATCTGGCGGTGCCATCCTTCTTTTTGACAAAGAGTACGGGGGAACCCCACGGAGATGAGCTGGGTCTAATGAATCCTTTGGATTGGAGGTCTTAAATTTAAATTTTTAGTTCCTCAAGTTCATCTACTGCCATTCGGTATGGTCTTTTAGCAATTGGGGCAGTACCTGGCTTTAGGTTGATCACAAATTCTATATCTCTATATGGTGGCATGCCTGTTAATTCTTCTAGAAAGACCTCTGGGTAATCTCGAACCACCAGTGTTTCTTCTAATGACCTCGCTTCAAGGTGATGGATTGCGCGACCCGGGGAGGGGCGATCCAGACTAACTTTTAATACTAGCCTAGGGTACTTGGTGAGTACTACCTTCCTATTAGCACAGTTTATCATCTCTTGATATTTAGCTAGCCAGTCCATCCCTAGGATGATGTCCAAAGTCTGAGATTGCAATACCAAAATGTCTGCTAGGAAACCAAAGTCTTCCATGGTGACTTCTACCCTAGGGCTAACTAGACTAGCAGTTAGGGGTCCTCCTGGGGAACTAAGTACCACAGGTCTCTTTAGTCTAAAGGTTGGCAGCTTGACCTTTTAATAAACTCCCCAGAAACAAAAGAATGCAAAGCACCGGAATCAAACAGAACTTGTGCGGGTATCGACTTAACAGAGAACGTACCCATAAGTACTCCAGAGGCATCTCGGGCATCTTCTGCGGTGACGTGGTTGACACGGCAATGGTTTGGAGTTGATGCTGTCCGTGACGCTTGAGGTGCCTGATAGATCTTGTTTGGTGCTGATGACTAAACTCAGAATGAGGTGACTCCTGGATTGAACTTCCTTGGAGTAGCTTGGCGATCCGGGCATTTGTTGGCAAAATGCCCCTTTGCTCCACAACTAAAACAGTGGAGGTTCGCAGCTGGGTTGGTCATGGAAGACTATCCTATGGCGTGGGACACCTGACTTCCACTACTGCTAGAGTGTGGCACTTGGAATGGAGCTTTGGCTGCTGGCATTGCCACTTGGCGGAAGGAGGGGATGCCTTGGTACACTGGTTTGGATTGAAAACTGCCCTGGGGCCTTTGAGCTATCCACTTCCTCTTCCTGCTGGCTTCTAGGATTTTCCTTTCATTTTCCAGGATGAGAGCCTTATTCACTAAGTGGTGGAAGCTGGGATAGTCGTGCAAAATCAGTTGTGCTCTCATTTCCTCATGCATTCCTTCCAGGAATCGGTCAATCTTCTCTTCTTGTTTGGCTACGTCCCTTGGGGCGTAGCGAGCTAGTTGGTTGAATCATGTGAGATACTCAGAGACGGGCATATTGCCTTGTTTCAGGTTTCGAAACTCATTCTTCTTGATTCGCATGATACTTGCTGGCACAAAGTTTTGCCGAAAGGCAGTCTTGAATTCAGCCCAGGTGATGACAGACTTGTCTACTGCCGGCTCCTCTTCTTCCTCATTGCGGTTCCCGTCGTTTTCCTGTTCTTCCTGCTGAGCATCAGTTGCTGGGTTCTCAACTTCCACTCCTTCCTCTTCTTCTTCTTCTTCTTGTTCTTGTTCTTGTTCTTCTTCTTCTTCTGAGTTGTTGCCCAAGGGGTTCTTCTTTCCACGGCAGGCGAGGTAGTTATCCCACCATGCCACCGCGGCACCCTTAAGCTGATGTGTGGTGAAGTCTACCTTGTCTTCTTTAGTGCAACGGGCAAGTTTAAGCATCTTTTCTGTATCACGCAGCCAATCCTCAGCTTCTAGGGGCTCATTTGCTGAGGAGAAAGTCATTGGTCGGGTCCTCAAGAAATCAGACAACTTGGAGTTATGGCTAGCTGCGCGCACCGGTTTGCTGATTGGAGAGCATTGCTTGGAGGTTATGTGTTCGCTGTGCCAATACTTGTGCCATGGTTGGGGGTGCTGGTGGTGGTGGCGGCAAGTTCAAACCACGGTCTCTGCCTCGGCCTCTTCCACAAGTTGCGGCCCCTAGAGTTTGACCCCTACCACGAGCAATAGTCCTCCTGGGAGCCATCTGAAAACAATCTAGAGCCTTTTTAGAGACTAAAAGAAGAAAGAGAAGATATATATGAGGGTTTACTAGCCCCCGATCAGCACAGCAAAAAAACCAAACAGGAAAAAGAGGCAATGCAATACAAGGCATTATGCCTAGGATAGTTCATTACATTAGAGGGGGGAATAGGTATTACATGACAGCCGGACATGGCACACAGGCTACATCAAGTCATGACACCAGGTACACAACGCCTACTAACTGGGTACGTGGGGGGTACAACTGGGGAAGGAGTGTGCGTGCACACCAAAAAGAGACTGCCTACACACACTACTGTCTAACCTACAGTAGTCTACACCTCCGGGGATGGGGAGTGGTTTCGGCCGCAGAAGATGCAATCTCCTGGAAAGTGGGAATAAGAGCAGCTCTGACTGACGCTGGGAGACCGGGAGCGGGAACGGGACCGAGAAGGGCTCGATTCTTCGCTTGGGGAACGAGAACGGGACGAACGACGCCCCCTGCTAGACTCTCCGAGGGTGCTCCTGGGCGGTGGGCACACGCTTTTGCGCACCGTCAGCAGGGTGCGGGGTCCTTGGCGCTGAGCCGGTGCTGGTGCTGGTTCTGGAGCTGGCGCTGGTGCCTGTGCTTGCACCGACAGTGGCGAAGGCAGAGTGTAGGCTGCACTGGCTAGAAAGCACACAAGCCCAGCCTCGGCAGCGAGCCTGTCGCGCTCTGTTGCCTGAAGGGCGATCTGGCAGCAGTTGAACTAGGCGCGGAGGACGTCCGAGTGCTCTAGGCTCGCGGTCAGGAGAACATGCAATGACCAATCTCCTACAGGGCGTAGGCGTAGGTGACCAAAATCGCCTATGTCAGCTGGATCTGGTGCGATAGCCTAGGGTCATCCACCCTGGTGACGAGGCGATCTGGAAGGAATTGCCCCTAGCGGATGCGAGGGAAGTGAGAGAAAGGCAACTGTCGCAGCCTCCCCTCGTGTACCTGGCACAGGTGGGCTACAGCGAGACGTGTCGCATCCTGGATGGCGTCGACGAGGTGCATCCGTGGAGGATCAGCGTGGATAGTGTGGGAGTGGAGCTCCTTGGTACCATCCCGTGCATAGAGGAAGACCTCCATGGTCCACAAGTCCGTGTTCTGGATGCGAACTCTCCTGCCCCTGAAGATGGGCTGGCTGCTGTACCCGAGGTACTACAGAAGCTATCGCAGGATCTTGACGAACTCCCCGTCATCTTCCCCATGGGAGAAGTGATCCCACGGACCAGCTGGCGAAGCTCCGGCCATCTAAAATTTTGAACACCAATAGGTTAGAACAGATGAAAATACAAAAGAAAGTTCGGGTGAGTATGGAAACTAAGAGAGTTAAGTAAAGTAGTATTATGCTATATTTTGTAAAAGCCTTTCATAATTTTCAAAAATAGGACTCAGGCCTTAGATCATGACCCGTCTAGCTAAGGTTTCTACAGTCGTATGCTCTAATACCAGCTCTATCGGACCCCAAGTTTACTAACCTGGAACCCTCTATGAAAACATTGCACTATTCCTTGGATCAGTAGATAGTGCTCACAGATACAATGCTACATCATTTCATACATGACAAAACCATACATTACAATACCAGAGTTCAAATAAACCGTGTCGGGTTGAGTTTACATCAGGGCCGTCAGGCCAAATGGATACAATACATAAAGAGCGGAAGCGAAAACGTACATAAGCGGGATAAGGCACAACTCGCCACAAGCATGTGACTGGGACAACTTAGGTGCCACCGCTATTAGTCAGAAGCCCGACTAATAACAAATACACCCACAAACTAGCCTGGTCAACTGAATTGGAGCGAGGGGCAAGACTACCAAAACCTAATCTAGTCCTCTCCACCTTCATTCCCTTCAACGTCCTGGTTCTCGTAGTAGCCATAATGTCCTTGATTCACAGCTTCTGAGTGGGGTTTAAGAGCGAGGGTGAGCACACTTCAACGTGCTCCACGAGCCAACACATAGAATGCATATATTACTGATGCAAGGTTAAACAAGGGTGGCTCGAGTTCTTTTATTTGCTTAAAGCGACCTTTGGAATAATCATAATTTAAGAGTCCCTATGACCTAGCATTTTAGAAAAACTTATGCTTAGTTAATTGAAAGTGTGCAATAATTTATAAGGGGGTAGGTTCCATCCACCGATTTCATGGTTCCATCCACCAATGCTTACTTTTGATTAGCAGGTTACTTCCACCTTAATACCAACACTGGAGTACATCCCTCCAGGGAAAATCACCAAAGTCAGGTTACATCCACCTGATAGTTTTATTCCCACCCTCAAAAGTTTTGAAATAGAACTAACTCGAGGAAGATTTCCATGTCCGCCCTTGACCATGGGCACGGCTATTCGAATAGTTTGTATACTCTGCAGAGACTGTATATCTTTACCCATAAGAGATAATCGTCCCGATGGTTCTACATGATTCCTTGGTCATGCAGATCGAGAGACTACCACGGGGCCTTTACAATACCTCGCTCTCTAGCGTCTCACTCCTATGGGGTTGCTTCCATAGGTTGTGTGGGATGTCTACCACAGGTTAGCGCAGTCGGACTCCACTCTCCACATACGCTAGCCTCGGCGACGTCACCTACATCCGATCACTACTACAGAAAGCCTAATAGTAGACGCTAAATCACAGACGGTTTTGTGAAACCGTCTGTGATGTACACTATTACAGACGGTTTTAATTTGGAGGCCGTATGTGGTATTTGTGGCGGGAAAAAGGAGTATCACAGACGGTTCTTACCGCTGAACCGTCTGTGATATTCCAATATCACAGACGGTTTTATAATAAAAACCGTCTGTGATATTTCAGATTATCACAGACGGTTTTTATTATAACTCCCGCCTCTCCCTCCCTCTCCCTCCCCTATAAATATAACCAAACCCAGCCTGTCTCCTCTTCCTTGCTATCCTCTTCCTTGATATCCTCCTCCTTGCTATCCTCCTCCTTGCTGTCCTCCTGCTTGCTATTCTCCTCCTCCTTACTATTCTCCTCCTCCTTGCAGACGACGCACAAGTCTATGGGAGACAAGACACCGCAGAAGCAACTAGCTCGTGCCAACCGTGCAGGGGCGAGAAGGCATCCAGCTCATGCATTGCATCAGGGGCGAGAAGACATAGAAGATCTTTGCTTTTTCTCTGTTCTTGTTGTGTAACCTGCTTGTTGTTTTGGGATATTGTAATCTTTTTCTCTGTTCTTGTTGTGTAACCTGCTGTTCTTGTTGTGTAACCTTCTCGTTGTTTTGGGATATTGTAATGGTAGGCTCTAATCTTAATAAAAATGGATGTTTTATGTTTGTGAAATGAATTGAGATGTGAATTGGATGTATACATATACATGTTGATCTACTTGTTTCAGAGGGCATGGCTAGCATTTCCTGAGGCTAGCCAATAAACAGAAATAGGTTTAGGAGTAGAAGAGAATATCACAGACGGTTTTATAATAAAAACTATCTGTGATTTATAAATATCACAGACGGTTTTTAGTTAAGAACCGTCTGTGATATTTAATATCACAGACGGTTTTTAGTTAAGAACCGTCTGTGATATTAAAATCACAGACGGTTCGAAAACCGTCTGTGATGACCTCGTATTATCACTGACCCATAAATTCAGACGGTTCACAAAACCGTCTGTGATGACGTTTTTGAACCGTCTGTGATGGCCTTTTTTGTAGTAGTGGATGTCCCATTCCACGTGGGGCTTTTATTACCCACCAACACACGTTCTCCGTGAAATGGCTAGAGAGTCTAGTAAATTATTCAGCCAAGCCTACAATATGCCAGCTCGTGGTTGTACTATTGTACACGGAGGGGTCCACATAGGATTAAGTCCTTAATTTGTCTGGGCGGTTCATTCCACTAACCACAACCTTGTGTTACATCCACACCCATCACTCTTTCCATTCGGCCAAACAGGTATAGCAGATTTTTAGGGTTTTGAGAAGCATAACATAATTTAACATAAACGTTCAGCCACATACATCCCGTGACTACCCAAAACATGTTCTCATGTTTATAAAGTGATGATTAGGGCCACTAGTGCCCTGGACCCTAGACAGGACTAGCATGGCATTAATATGACCTGTAGCTAGTAAAGTTATCATTATCATTTAGGGTGACAAAGGTCAAGTGATTCAAGTGTTATCAAAGGGGTATCATATTATTAGGTAGACATATGGGTGTTAACTACCTTAAGAGTGACATACTTTTGTATATAAAGTAAAGCATGCAAGTTTTGATAATTTAAATGAACATAGCTTCACATAAAATATAGGCGCAAAATGTCCAAAGTATTGACTCGCCTGGATCAAGAGCTTGGGGGTCTTGTGCTGCTTCAATCTGGGGCTCGGTCGCGTCCTCGAACTCTACTCGGAAGAACGAACCGAAAAACAACACAAAAGAGCGAGCGCAAAATAAATACTAAAAGAAAATAAAAAACTGAAATGAACTCAAAACTGAACCAAACCAGAACCAATAGACAGGTCTTGATTTTAGAAAAATTTAGAAATTGGTTTCATTAAATGTGGAGTTATGGTTAGGAAGATCTACAAGAGATGTGCCGTTCTTTGACGTTGCATTTCTGTCATAATTTCTGGGATTTATGTCACAGGTCATCGTTTATGACGTGCGCGTGACGAAAACACATGTGTCACCAATCATGCGTCTCTAACCACGATCGGTGACGTTTGCGTAATTTGCGTCACAATTTTATGACATTACGGTAAGCGTCATTAAGTTTAATGACGTTTGTTTTTCGTCATAATTTCTTAGACCATGCCACGTAGGACACTGCCACGTAGGATCAAAAACGTCATAAGAGACTGACGTGGCGCTGAGGTGGCGCATGAAAAAACGTCATAAACTAAACGTCACAAAAGCCACAAGCCTAGGGGTGAAAACGGATCGGATTCGGACGGATATTGCTTAAACCGTATCCTAACCCACATTTTTTCTCCGGATTCAGAGTCGAATACGGTAAGACCGGATACGAATACGAATTCGGAATATTCGGAGTTTCGAATACGGTACCGTCAGGACGGATATGTAACGGATTCGGCTCGGAAACGGATAATATAGGCGGATAATACAGATGATTATAGTTCCAAAAGCTTATACTTTAGTTCCAAAAGCTTACATAATTGTATTATGCATTAACATAACCCTTGAAGAGGACAAGAGGCTACAGAATTGACGAAAGGAAGTATAGAGCCATGATAGTTAGGGCCTGTTTGGGACTGCTCTGCTCCAGTTTTTCCAACTCTGCGCGGATTTGGGGGAGAAATGATGACGAGGGACGAGAGGAGCGGCGCGGCGCGGGAGGGGGCGGAGGAGAGGAGCGGCGCGGCGCGGGTGGGGGCGGAGGAGAGGAGCGGCGCGGGAGGGGGCGGAGGAGCGGCGCGGCGCGGGCGGGGGCCGGAGCAGAGGAGGCGCGGGCGGGGGGCGGAGAAGAGGGGCGGCGCGGGGCGGAGAAGAGGAGGCGCTGCGGGCGTGGGGAGGAGAGGAGTCGCGGGTGGGTGGGGAGGAGAAAAAAAGAATCGGTATGGAATTGTGTAATGGCAGTGGTGGGTAATTACCCTTTAACTCCATGAGAAGATACAAAATGTTGGTTTCTGGAGTACCCCTTGAGGAGCTCCAGGAAAAACGTGGAGTTGGCCCTCAACTCCACCTTTTTCTTGGAGCGGAGTTTCTGGAGCTGGACATGTTTGGCTGGGTAGTTTAGAAGCGGAGCTGCAAAAGTGGGAGCAGAGCAGTCCCAAACAGGCCCTTATTATGTGAAGTAAATGAAAAGCTGAAACAGACAATGACAAATCTGAAACAGACAGTGATAAAATCACGAAATTCGCATGCACAGGATGAAAATGAAGCAGTCAGAAAGCATCACATTCAATCTTTTTTATGCCATTGCATGTTTAGAATTAAATACTGATAAGTGGCATAATAATTTCTCTATCACCTGACAAGATGGAAAACCATCAATGATCTGATTTGCTGAAGCATATATATTGCAAGATATTTGGTTAACAGAATTAATTATGGGAACTCTGAACACAAATACAGCTTGCAGTGTCTCTTCCTTGTCATCCTTTAGCTCTTCTAACCACCTCTTGACTAGTCCATGCAAAACTTGGGTCTCTGCATTTCCAAACATTTATAGCGTTAGGGACCTTAGGGTTACATTGCAGTAGTGATAAAGATTAACTTCTCGGTGTAAAGAACTCTTTATATGGCAGTTAAAACTCTGGGATCTCAATCTAATTTCAGGATACAGGAAAAGTAAATATCACGGTTTAAGTTACACGATCATGTTATAATTTGCAAATTGATCAAGAAAGATCATCATCTTATCTGAAGATTCAAAAGAGGAATACCAAAAGTAATAAATGATTGCTATAGCCATCAAGCTTCCTTACCAGGACTGTATCTCCGTACAACATAGTTTTCAAGATTACAAATTCCATTTATTAAACCATTGGAATTTTCAGAAACAACATCATACATGAATGCAGCTTCTGTTTCCAACATTACAAACTTTCTATCTGAAGAGCATACTCCTATTAAAAATCACATAAATTGAATATGTTTATGCTGCTGAGTTTGCTTTGATCTTGGGAACCATCATACATTGAACATGAAGATCATCCGACCCATACAATGGTTATTACCTCCAGTAGGTACAGATCCATTTCGGTCTGGAATAAAGCCATCAAGAGGCCAATTGTTCACAGCATGGTGGAAATCTCGAAGGCTAAATTTCTCTCCAGGCCTGTAGGCAATCTTGAGCTGATGGAAGTTGATATATCAGTAAAAGTGACAGGATCAGAACAGTGCATAAGGAATGCATCTGGGATTGAGACTAGCCAGCGCTGTAAATAGAATGAAGTATATATGTGACAATATCAGCTAGCAGCTCAAATTTGGCTACATGAGCGAGCAGTGCCATTCAGTTATATACGCTACTTCGACTGGCTCATTAGGATGTGTTGTTAGCGCATAAGGAAGCATGCAGGTAATTCAGTGCAGGGCATTATGCCATTAATCTTCCCAGATGTGAATCATGACAAATCGACAATGGTAAATCCCAAGTCAGGACACATTCTCGGCATTCAAAAACACCCACGGTTTTTCTATGACAGCAGTAAAATCGTCATTTTCAAAGCAAATAAGCGGAAGTTGGTAAAACAACATGAACATTGGAATCTTAAAACAGTCATAGAATCCATCCAGGAAGGGCCTGCGCTGTAAAAAAGCAAACCAACATGTTACGGCCTGACTGAAATCTGGAATAGCTAGCAGGATCATCAACTAAACCAAAACTAATTTAGGGAGAGAAGCAGCAGGTAGATCGAGGGGGGGAAGAGATGTACGGACCTCAGTGTCAGATCCCTGGGAGGAAGATCCGAATCGAAGGTGGAAAACACAAAAAAATCTGGAATCGCAAAATTATCTCCGGTTCTGATACTCAGGTGACGAGGTCCACCGCACGACGCGGCCGTCGGCGAGGCCGGCGTACGGCCCGCGGTCCTCGCGGTCGAACTCGATGGACTCCGGCCCGAATACCTCACCGACGAACTCCAGCCTGCCGCGCCTGAGCCGGCTGGCGTTGTCTCTGGGCCAGCTGCGGAGCTGCCCATGACCTCCCCGTACGGCGCGAGCTCGTGCATCACCGGCCGGTAGTCGACCCCGGTCGGCGGACTGAGGCCGAACGGGTCCACGACGACCAGGGCCCACGCCGCCGTTGGGAGGGGAGAGAACGGGGACGCGGAGCGCTGTCGGGAGGGGAGCGGCCGTCGGGAGATGGCGAAGCCGCGCGCCGCCGCCATGAGGGAGCGGAGGGAGAGGAGAGAGGGAAATGCGGCTAAGGCTGTGGACGAGTGGGAGAGTGGGTGCGTTAGGCTAGGGTTTCGCTGGCAAGAGATTTTTGTCTAGTGGGTCGATATTGGGCTTAGGCGGGCTTTTAAAAGGCCCACCTCTAAAATATCAATATATTTATTATAATTGTTGTATGGTAATTTCTTAAAATAATTATAATAATATCTAAATTTAGCTAGGAAATTCTAAAAATTAGCATGGTAACATATTTTGAGTCCATCGGTTTTTATAAAAAAAATCAATAGATTCTAATAAAGTGAGACTATACATTGTTCACAAATAGGTTCATCTTTATCATAGTTTCATGTAACAATGTGAGGGATGTATGCATTTGTAAACAATGTATAGTGCCACTTTATTAAAATCATTTGAAATTTTTATGCAATGATTATACACCAAAATCATGTTGTCATGCAAGTTTGTAGAATTTCCTTACCAAGTTTAGATATTGTTACAATTATTCTATGTTAATTCCATAAAATAATTATAATAATATCTCAATTTAGGTAGAAAATTCTAAAAACTGACATGGTAACATATTTTTGGTCCATAAGCTTACTATAAAAATTTCAATGGATTTTAATAAAGTGATACTATACATTGTTCACAAACAGATACATCTGTGGCACAGTTTCATGTAACTATGTGATGGATGTATCCATTTGTGAATAATGTATAGCGCCACTTCGTTAAAATCATTTGAATTTTTTATAGAATGATTATACACCAAAAACATGGTGTCATGCATGTTTTTAGAATTTTCTAACCAAGTATAGATATTAGTACAATTATTGTATGGTAATTCCCCAAAATAATTATAATAATATATAAATTTAGTTAGAAAATTCTAAAAACTGACATGGTAACATATTTTGGATCCATAAGTTTTTCATAAAAAATTAAATAGATTTTAATAAAGTGAGACTATTCATTGTTCACAAATATATACATCTCTCACATAGTTTTCTGACTAATTTTAGATACTATTACAATTATTCTATGATAATTACAGGAACTAGTTATAATAATATCTAAATTTAGTTAGAAAATTCTATAAACTTGGCATGGTAACATATTTTGTTCCCATAAGTACTCATTTTTTTCTCAAACACACGAATGCAAGTCATATTTTAAGACAAAAATAATAACTCTAAAATATAAGTTCACGAAACAGTAGAGAATGATTTTATATGAACACTAGAAAAAGAATAGTCCAATTTGGAGTTCATATGAGTGAGATAAACAAGTTCGAAATTTAAATCATGGATTAAAAGGTGAAAAACTGCTATTTTGATGAAGTTCGTTTTTCCTCCAATGAACACGGGGCGCATGACTTTTCTGCTCCTTTTATACTACAAATAAATTTATGTGTAACACAGATTCCAACATTCAGAGTAGCCTGGTGGTGAGGTCTGTTTGCTTCATTATCAACGACCACGGATCGAACACCGGCTCGGACTGTGCTTTTTCTTCTTTTTTTTTTCATTTCCTCTAGAAAAACTGTTGGGCTGCCGTCACCGCGATGCATTTATACTAGTGAAGTGCAAACACTATCAAAATTGGTTCTGTAGTTCAGTGTTAACATGTCCCTAAACACTAGATCGCAAGTTCAAGCATCCGTGTATGTTTTGTTTTTGTTTTTCATTTTTCTAGAGCTTGTACTGACAGTTAGGGCCTACAATTACAGGTGGGGTTTACTGCCATGTAGGCGCCCAAGTATAGAAAGCATATATAATATAAATAATGTATGATGCCATAATATTTAGGGGTGGAAAACGGTAACGGATAATTCGTTTTATCCGATATTCGTATTCGCACTCGTATTCGAGAATATTCGTATTCACATTCGTATTCGAGAATATTCGTATTCATATTCGTATTTAAAAATATTCGTATTTGTATTTAAAAACATTCGTATTCGTATTACCGCCAGCGCCGGCTCGCGAAGACGCCAATTCGATTGCCCATTGGCCTTGGCGCGATGGCACAGTGGCACAGCCCGACGACAGGCGACAGCCGAATTGGCGTTGGCGGGCAAGGCGCCAAGCGCGCGCCAAGGCGGGACCGCGGCGCGGGAGTCACGCGCGGGAGGCAGTAGTCACGACTCACGACTCGGACTCACTCTCTCACTGGCTCAGGCGCTCAGCCTCACTGTCTCCCAATCGATCCCCAATCCGGCAATTCCTAACCTCCCTGACACTTTATGCCTTCCGCCTCCTACATCCCCATCGTTCTCCTCGCGGCCGTCGGCCTCGCCGCGTCGCCGGATCGCTACGCCGTCGGCTCCCGCACCTCCTCCGGTCCTCCCTCGCGCTGTGCCACCCCTCCCTCGCACCGCCGGCTCCCGCAGCGCCTCCCTCGCATCGTGCTGCCGCTCTATCGAGAGGCCTCCTCCCTCACGCCACCGGCTCCTGCAACGCCTCCCTCGCGCCGCGCTGCCGCTCCGTTGAGGGGCCCCCTCCCTCGCGCCGCCGGCTCCAGCAGCGTCTCCCTCGCGCCACACCGCCCCTCTGTCGAGAGCCCTCCTTCCTCACGCCGCCGGCTCCCGCATGACCTCTGAACCCTCCTCCCTCGCGCCGTCAACTCCAGCACCACCTCTGGACCTTCGTCGCGCCGGACGAGGCGGAGCCGAGCACGTCGTCGCCGGAGCCCGGCGAGAAGTTCGTGTGGAGGGATCACTGGTACCCCGTGTCCCTCGTCATCTGGAAGGACCCGAAATCCGGCGAGTGAGTCGCCCTCGACGACCGGTGCCCCCACCGCCTCGCCCCCCTCTCGGTATAACAACCTCACGCTCCTCGCCTCGTAGCCTCCGATCTCTTCCTCTTTTGGGTTAAAATTTTGATCCAACTGTATTCACAACGATGTTCTGCCTGTCTGTGTACGCAGGAGGGGAGGATTGACGAAACGGGGTGCTTGCAGTGCTCCTACCATGGCTGGTCATTCGATGGCTCAGGCGCCTGCACGAGGATCCCGCAGGCTGCGCCCGAGGGGCCCGAGGCCCGGGCTGTGCGGTCGCCGAGGGCATGCGCGACCAAGTTCCCCACCCTCGTCTCGCAGGGGCTGCTCTTCGTGTGGCCCGACGAGAATGGGTGGGAGAAGGCCTCGGCTACCAAGCCTCCAATGTGCGTCAAATTTGGAGTTTGTTGATGATTCACTGAATTTGAGTCGACTGAGGATTCGGGTGACAGAAGTTGATCTTGTCTGGTTTCAGGCTGCCAAGAGAGTTTGATGACCCGGCTTTCTCCACGGTGACGATCCAGAGGGATCTGTTCTATGGATATGATACGTTGATGGAAAACGTCTCTGATCCGTCACATATAGAATTTGCTCACCACAAGGTAATGCTGCATTTAGATTTGAGAGTGCTTAGTGGCTTGCTACACTGGCACTTCATGCTAGTCGTGGTTATCTTGCAGTTAAAAGCTGTCAAATATTACAAATGAACTTCTGTTGTAATCAAGTTGTGTATATTGTTTGTTATTCATGGAGTATAAACTTCAAATTTGCCATCTCAATTTGGTTTTGGTATATTCGTTGAATTTCTTCACAGTGGCTTCTGGTGGGCAAAAGTGCACAGCTGTCTGCACCTCTAATTTTTTCTGATTACCGGTGTGCAGTTTTGAGCTACTTATTGCACCTTGAACTATGAATATTTTACTGCAGAATAGTTCATTCTCTTCACCTATGCTACTGGCTTATGCTAAAATTGGACAATACTTACTGACCCGACCATATTGGCTATCTGTCTTGGACTCTTGGCATACTGACAAATAATATGCTTTGTTATAATGTTTGGATATAACTTAGTTTCAACAAATCTACAACATAATCAGCTGTCTTATCCTCGTAATCGTTGGAAGTCAGCATAAGAACTTATACGTTAGGATCTCATGACAACGTGAAGATGGAGAACTGAATTCAGTTTATCTTGATTTTCTACTTTAGATAATGAGGCCAACAGCATTACCCATGCTTCAGAGTTTTAACTCCTCTCACAGGTCACTGGACGAAGAGATAGAGCCAAGCCTTTTACCATTCAAGATGGAATCAAGTGGCGCATGGGGATATTCAGGGGCAAATTATGGTAATCCTCGCATCAGTGCAAGTTTTGTGGCCCCTTGCTTTGCAATGAACAAGTATGTTTCAGCAAAACACATGGGCTATTGTCTTGGATATGTACATCTCTTGTTAGGACCGTCTTCTTGGGGGCATATGTGCCAAAAAGTTAGCAATTGATGTTTCTAGGTCGTAGAGGATATGAACTTGATTTATTAATATTTGTGATGATTGTTTGTTGATGAAATTTCAAATATCAAATTTTGAATTTAAAACCGCTAATCGGAAAAATCGGTCGATTACGACATTCGTAAGAGGATATTCGTATTCGACCGAGTTAAGTATATATCCGATTCGAATTCGTATTCGTTATGACATTCGATTCGTATTCGTATTCGAGAATGTTCGAATTCGTATCCGTATCCGTTTTAAAAACATGAATCTGTATTCGTATTTGAGACTATTCGACCGTATCCGATCCGTTTCCATCCCTAATAATATTCAACAATCAATTGGTATCTTAGTGGTTAGTGCTCTAGAATTTATTCAACATATTGTGTGTTCAACCCCCATCATGGTAAAATGAGGCTATTTTATTTATATATATTAATTTTGCACAATGATTTTTTTGTTGATATATTAATTTTGCGCAATGACTTATTTATGCAAGGCAGCCCAGCCCAACCTAGATTAATGGACGAATTCGACAATACAGGGGTAAAAAAATCACAAGGGACTAGTGGGGCCATCTTGACACGTGGGCCCATAGTTTTAAAAATTATATAAATAATTTTATGACGTACAAACATTGTCATAGAATTATGACATTTGTAAATCAGGCTGTATGACAAAGCAAAAACGTCACAAAATAGAATCACACTCGTTTTATGACGTTTTTAGTGACACAAGTCCATTTTTTTGTCATTAACGAAAAATGTCTCCTAAAAACGTCATAAACTAGATGATTTCGTGACATTTTCACCTAATGTCATGCTATATACGTCATAAAAGGGCACATTTCTTGTAGCTAGATATAGCCTTTCAAAGTTTTAATTCTCAGAAAATTCAGAAAATAAAAAGGGAGAGAGAGAGTGTGTGTGTGCCACTGACAGGTGGGGCCCGAGAATAATTAACTGATTGTCAGATTATTATCACTTTAAAGTGGCTGACCGGTGGACTCACCATTAACAGAGTAATACCGGTTAGCGATTGCTTAGGACAGCGATTTATAAACGCATTTACTGTGCTGGCTTGCTGCTTGGTCGTAGCGGGGTCCGACCGTGAGGGCGGTGGAGCCGGCCGACGGCGGAGAGGCCACGACGGCGTGATGGTGCCGGCCAAAACAGTCTGTGCGGCTTCGAGCGCTTCTCGGGGAGAAAGGGATCGGCCGGATTCGGCCTGGCAGCGACCGGCGGCGAGCAGGGCGGCGGCCGACAGGGGAAGTTGGGCGCTGGCGTCTTAGGCAACCGTAGTTCGATTGCTTGCCGAGGGAGCATTCATGCAGGATGCGGGGCTTGGTGAGGGGGTGCTCCAAGCGCGGGGAATCGCCCCGGGACACAGTGGTTCTCCGAGAAGAACCAGCGCCGGAGTCGGGGAAGAAAGGCGTCGCCGGCGGCCTGCGGGGAAAGAAACGTCGATTAAGCGGGGAGGGGAAAGAGGGGGCAAAGACGAGTGCGGGGAGAGGCCCAATGGGTCCCGGCGTCGACCCGGTGGCTTTGGCGGTGTGGATTGCCGGGGAGAAACTAGCGGCAGAGAAGATGGTGAGGTTGAACTTTGAGCTAGCGAGGTGGGGAAAAGATGCATGGTTCGGTGCCCTTTTATAGAGGCCAGGGAAGGAAAGAGACGCCGAGGAGCTGGGCTGCATGGCGCCGAGCGTGCGGGTGGCGTCAGCACTGTGGGGCCACAATCCGGGAGCGGCCATCGGTGCTTGTCGCTTGCATTTCAAGGGAACATGACTCGGTCCGGCGTAGGGGTGGAGCGAAAAGCAAGGCGGCGAGGTGACCTGCACAACGGGCGGTAGAGAGGTACTACGGCAGCGCAGTGAGGGGAGAAGGCAACAAGCGACACTCGGCAGGATGGGGTCAACCCGAGCGGGGCTGTGCGGAGGTGACCGAGGATGCAACGGCGCGGCAGCTGCTGCTCTGTGGCCGGGCAGCGATAGACGACGGGGACGGTGAGGAGAGGCCCGTTCATGGCGGCACTGAAGGCGAGGGTGGGGAGGCGTGCCCGGGACTGCCACTGCCAGGCACTGAAGGCGAGGCTGTCAGCGTCGCATTTACTTGCCGGTGTATGTGGGTGAGAGGGGAAATGAGGAAGACGACGAGCAGCGGCAAAGACAGAGGAGGAGGGAGGCGCTGCAGTGTGAGGGGAAGGGAGGAGAAGGCAGATGAGAGAAGCCGAAAGAGGGACGGTTGGGAATAAAAAGGATTTTCCTTTTATATTATTATTATTTTTTTCTTTCCTTTCCTCTTTAAAAGGTAAAAGCAAATCTGTCTTTTCTAAAATTTCCTGATTTGGAAAGATGACCTTAAATCCTAGAAAAGGTGACTTTGAATTCTCTTTTGGGGGATAATGCAAGGTATTTATTTTTAAAACAATTTTTGCACTTCTTAAATTTTCTTTTTGAGAGGCAAAAGGATAACCAAGCTGAGAATAATGTCTATTAAACTTTTGAACAAAATATTGAAATTTGCATTAATACCAGGTTTTGAAAATGGGATGTTACAATCTTTTAAGCCACTCGGACGCTTCTGTCTGCAACAGTGCTCTTCTGACTATGGTGCATCATCTCGATGCTATGAACACAGCTTCTTGTGTACATGGAGTCGTCAACTGCCTTCGTGCTTGATATCTTCAACCGCCTTCATGTTGAAGTCTGCGACTACCTTGTACTCGGAGCTACAGTACTTAATGTACAGCACTCGGAGCCTCCAACTTCGACTTCCGCAGTTTCAATTGCTGCTTCAACTATGGCTTCGACCACTGCTTGGACTGTGGCTTCGACCATGGCTTCAAGTGTGGCTTTGCCCACAGTTTCTACGACCACTTACAACTCATCAAAATTAAATCTAACAATCTCTCGATGGATTTAGCCGGCGTAACGGGTTGGAGACCCGTTAGCCGTGCGCTATAAAAGGAGAGGAGGGGCTGCATGCCCCCTTGAGCATTCTAGATGGATTTTGGAGGGAATTAGGGTTTGGTAGTCAAAAGAGCCTTTGGGAGGTTGTTTTCTCCTTTGCTCTTTAGTTGGTGAAGCTTTAGTGGGTAAGAGTAGGAGAGGCAGAGGTGTCTGTTGTCTTGCTACGATGTGTTCTTGGTGAGAGCTCCTCCATCAAGCACGTATGGTTTCTTGAGATGGAGAGGGAGAGGATGAGTTGAGAGTCTTGTAATCAATCATCCCTGTTCTAATGTTCATGCGTATGGTGACTCCTTATAATCCTCCCTTGATTTGAAATGGAAATCTGAAGTTTACTTCTCCATTCGTACTCTCTGTTCTTCGTTGCTTCATTTGGTTGATTTCTGAGGTTTTTGAGTTTCTTGTTATTTGTTGCTGGGGAGTGCCAAAATGGGTTGCTCTATGATGGGAGGATGCCTCAAGATCGTTTGATTGATTTCCCCTAGAGCAATCTTCGTTTTAATCTCAGATTTCATTTTTGGCCTTCCTCTGTTCATGAACTCAGTTCTAGGGTTTTGGGGTTGATCTTGATTCCCCTTGCAAGATGGCTTGAAACTTGGTATCCAGAATCTTGAGGTTATCTATTAGATATCTGGAAAGTCTCATTAGCAAAGGACTTGAGATCATTGAGAAATTGGATTTTGTTGATTCCTCTGCAGGATTTTCAGATATTTCTAGGGTTTGGTGCAATATGTTGATTTCCTTCTCAAAATAGCTTGAGATTTGGTTTGGAGGGTCTAGTGGCTATTGCTAATATATCTGCAAAGTCTCATCCCCAAAGGATCAAAGATGGAGGAGAAATTTGAATTTTAGTCCAGCTTTATGTAAATTTCAGATCTTATGGTCATAATCTGAAATCTGTGGTTTTGAGTTGGATTCACTTGGTCAATAGGTCTCACTGGCTATTGTAGTCATTTTCATGCTCCCCTTGTCCAAAAGGAATAGCAGTATCTCATATTTTTCTCTGGTTTTGGCAAGGATAAGGAAGGATCAATTTGCAGTCTGAAAATTCAGGTTTTCTGGATTTTTGCCCAAGGGGCGGCCTGACTTCTACATGCCGGGCGGTCAGACCGGCCGTTGTGGGGCGGTCAAACCAGCCTGGTGCCTGCGGTCTGACCGGCCCAGTGGATGTTTAGCTATTTTCTCCATATTGCTTTGTCTCTTTCCTTTGGTGTTTGTAGTTGGTGTTTCTCTTGATTGTGCTCTTGTTATGCTATATGCACTCTTCTGCTCTTCATGGTATTTCTATCTTCATGATCTTCTCTTCATAGTTTTTAATATCTTTTGAAAGAGTGTGGTAGTGAACTCTTTGCTTGGTTGGAGTTTCCTCAAGTCCTTGAAGTTCTTTCCTTAGCTCTGTAGCTACTGGAGAGGAGTTTCATCTAAGGATTCTTTTTGGGGTAAAAGTTTTTAAAGAGTCGACATTCACCCCCCCTCTGTCGCCATTTCGGTCCAACAATTGGTATTAGAGCCAGTTAGCTCTTTTCAATAGATCTTAACCGGTCTCAAGAGCCATGACGACGGACAAGTACTCGACCAAGCCTCCCATTTTCGATGGCATCGATTACCCCTTCTGGAAGAGCCGAATGGAGACATATATCCAGGCTCAGGGGTATGCCATCTGGCGGAAGGTGAAGGTCCGATATGCTGTTCCTGCCGATGAGAACATCAACGCTGGAAACATGCTTGATGTTGAGGTAAATGCAAAGGCAAGGAACATCATCATCCAGGGTTTGAGTCGTAGCGAGTTTGACCGCATCTCTCACCTGTCGTCTGCCTACGACATCTGGGTGACCCTCGATGCATACCATGAGGGCACCACCCAGATTAACACGGTTCGACAGGACCAGTTCAAGCGCAAATACAACAAATTCGAGATGCTTGCTGGAGAGTCCCTGGACGAGTGCTTTTTGCGATTTCACAAAATCTTGAGCAACCTCCGAGCGGTCGGTCTTACATACCCCGACTCGGATAACGCTCGCCAAATGCTCGCGGCACTTGATCTTCGTGTCTGGGAGATGAAAGTGACCACCATCAAAGACACGACAGACCTCTCGACCCTGACTCTTGACGAGCTGTACTCGCACCTCAAGACTCACGAGATTGACGTTGTCTCTCGTAGGTCGAAGTCACAGTCGATGGCTTTGGTCACTGATCCCACGTTGGCTTCTGGTTCCGGGCCTTCTTCTGATTCTTCTTGCGGTTTCTCCCTTGCTGCTCTCTGTGACATAACTGATGATCAGTTAGAGCAGCTTGCGGATGAGCAGCTAGCCCTCCTAGCTCGGAGATTCTCCCATGCCTACAAGAGGAGGAGGGACGGAAAGAGAGGAGAGCCCGTGATTTGCTTTGAGTGTGGTGGCCCCAACCACATCCGAGCAAACTGCCCCAAGCTAGGGAAAGGCAAAGGCGACTACGGCAGTTCGGGCAAGAACGACTACACCGACAAGAACTGCAACATGAAGCCCTCAGCACCTGCCCAAGGAAAGAAGAAGTTCCGCAACTTTGGCAAAGCCAAGAAGCTCTTCCACTGCGTCCTCACCGCCTTCGACGACCTCGACCTCAGCGAGGTGGAAGGATGGAGCGACGACGGCGGGACGGGTGATCAAGAGCACAAGGATGGCGGCGACGACTTCTCCGGCATGTGCTTCATGGCCCTTGAGGGCGAGATCAGCGACAGCGAGCTGTACTCCGACTCGGATGAGGTACTTCCTTCTTATGACCAGCTTAATGATGCTTTTCTTAAGCTAGGTGGATTTCATGCTAGAGCTAGGTCTAGGTGTACCGAGTTAGAGAAGGAAGTAGATAGACTGTCACAGGAGCTTACTTCACTTAGATCTGCTCCCTCCCGTGACGATTGTGATACATGCCCTGCTTTGCTTGGAGACATGGAGAAACTAAGGACCTCTCATGATAGTTTGTCTTCTGAGCTTGATGTGCTTAAGGTGGAGAATGTTAGTCTGTTTGCTGAGTTAGAGTTGAGTAGGATGACTGTTACTCTACTTACTACTGATGAGACTACTTCTCCCACCTCATGTGAGGTTAAGGACATTGCTGCTAGAGGACCTTATACCATGCTTCTTGATCTACCCGAGTCTTGTGAAAATTGCAATAATATAAAGATGAACCTAAAACGGGCAGATCATAAAATCTCTAAGTTGTATGCTTGGTTGTGTGAGCCTGCTGCTTCATGCTCAAATTGTCCTAGATTAACTGCTGAACTTGAATCTGTTTCCAAGCAGTTTCAAGAAATGATTGACCACAATAAGAAATTGGCTAATTATGCTTCTAAGGAACCTGTTAGCTCACCATGCAAAGATTATGATAAACTAAAAATTGACTTGATTGCATTGGAAGAAAAATATGTGAAGGTAACTAAGGACTTATTAGAGAAGCCACAATCTTGTTGTGATGTGATTGCTGAGGAGGGGGAGAAGCCCCAGGGTAAGGTAGAGACGCCTAGCGACGAGAACCAACCTGCTAGCAGTAGGATTGTCCATTCTGAGTCGGCTGTGCGTGCACAAGCCATTCGTCCCTCTGATGTTGGTTCTTCATCTGCTCCCTTACCTCCTGTTGTTCCCTCTTCCCCCTGCTCTTCTTGCACCTCTCTCTTTCGGGAGTGTCAGTACCTTATGAACATTCTCGAGAGATTTGTAGGAGGCAAGAAGAAGTTTAATCTTATTCTAGACCAGTCCAAGATTTGCAGATTTAATCAGGATCTAGGATATGATTATTATGAGGATATGAGGAAGCATCCACCTGCCGTGCTCAGACCCATAGCACCAGGTGTGATCGAGACTGAGCCCAGGACCGAGAAAGTCCAATTCAAGTCAGCGGGTTTTGTCCAAGGGATTTCTGACAGCAAGGTGATCTCACTTGCTGCTTCGGCCTCTCAGAAGGCGAAGCCACCTCGTGCTACTTCCACCTCTCAGAAGGTGAAGTATCACTGCTCCTTCTGTCAGAAGGATGGACACTCGATCGAGAGATGCTTCAGGTGCGTCGAGATCGCGTGTAGAGACCGTGTTGAGTCTCTTAGGGGTATTCAGGGTCAGCCCCAGATCCTGAGTGCACCTAAGACCAACACGAGGTCTAGGGTTGAGTCTGCTAATGATTTTGGGCATCATCGAGGACTCGGATTTTCTGAGTTTTCTGGATTTCGTCCTCGATATGCTCCTGGTCGTAACTTCCGCCATCCTAAGGGTTCATCTCGTTTCCCCCATCGAGACAGCTACCCGCGGCGTGATCAGCATGTTGCCGGTGTTCCGACTCGCTCTCCCGTAGCAGTCGGACCCCACAACAGCTTCAGGTCTGCTCACAGACCTTCTGCTTTGAGTGACAGAGAGCGTAGGGTAGCTAGAGGTCAGTCGTGTGTGGCTACTTCTGCTACTCGACGTGTCGTTCAGTATTGGGTGCCAAAATCACTCTTGATTTACCCCAGTACTGAGACTTTACTCTCTGTTTGACTCAGGTTCGCCGGGCAGGGAAGGGAAAAGTTTGGCTCGTAGACTCCGGGTGTTCACGACACATGACCGGAGATTCCCGTTGGTTTTCTTCCCTTGCCCGTGCTCCAGGTGATGAGACGATCACCTTCGGAGATGCCTCATCTGGGCGTGTCATCGCCAAAGGTACTGTGCGCATTAATGATTCTTTTATTTTAAAAGATGTTGCCTTGGTTAGTAAGCTGCAGTATAATTTGCTTTCCGTTTCTCAGCTTACCGATGACGACTTTGAGGTGAGCTTTAAGAAAAACAATTGCAAAATTCTTGATTCTTCGGGTAGTCTGGTTTGCGGGATTTCTCGTTTTGAGAGGATCTTTCGTGCTGATTTTTCTGAGTCTTCTGGTGATCCTCTCAGGTGTTTAGTTGCTTCTGAGTCCCGCGACCTCTCTTTCTGGCATAGGAGACTTGGTCATATTGGATTTGACCATTTGACCCGAGTTAGCGGCCACAACCTCATTTGTGGTCTGCCGAAGCTCAAAATGGTCAAAGACCTTGTTTGTGCTCCATGCCGGCACGACAAGATGGTTGCCGCTTCTCACCCTCCGGTCACAGTGACCATGACTGATGCACCGGGACAGCTGCTCCACATGGACACAGTCGGACCAGCTCGAGTGCAGTAAGCCGGAGGGAAGTGGTATGTCCTTGTCGTGGTCGATGATTATTCGAGGTTTTCATGGGTGTTTTTCTTAGCCTCGAAGGATGAGACATTTACACATTTTCGAGGTCTTTTCAGTAGGCTTTCTGTTGAGCTTCCGGGTGCCTTGCGAGCGATCCGCAGTGACAATGGCATGGAGTTCAAGAATTCCTACTTTGAGAGGTTCTGTGTTGAGACAGGTGTAGAGCACCAGTTCTCTTCTCCGCATGTCCCACAGCAGAATGGCGTCGTGGAGAGGAAGAACCGTAGCTTGGTCGAGATGGCCAGGACGATGCTCGATGAGTACTCTACACCGCGGAAGTTTTGGGCTGAGGCTATTGCGACCGCTTGCCATTTGTCCAATCGAGTTTTTCTTCGGGCACATTTGCACCGTACTTCTTATAAGCTGAGATATGGGCGAAAGCCCAGCGTCTCTCATTTTCGTGTTTTTGGTTGCAAGTGTTTTATCCTGAAGTCCGGGAACCTAGACAAGTTCGAGTCATGTTCTTATGATGGTATCTTTCTAGGTTACTCGCCTTCTTCGCGGGCTTATAGGGTTTGGAACCGCGAGTCTAGTAAAATGGTAGAGACCTGTAAGGTGACTTTCGATGAGGCCAATCCGGGGACTAGGCCCGATATCTCAGATTCTTTAGAGCAGTCCGAGCCCATCTTCGTGGATGATGAGGACGATGGAGATGACGGTTGTCTACCCGATCCAGTCCCTTATCCACCCCTTGAGGTGCCGTCTTCCACCGCACCTCGAGGTGATCAGCCTCTGCCTTCTGCTTCTTCTGGAGCTAGTGGCTCTGTTCCTACCTCGTTAGCTCACGAGGTAGAGGCCACTTCTTCGTCTCATCCTGGACCTCCTAGACATATCCAGAAAGCTCATCCTTCAGAGCAGATTATTGGAGACCTTTTCGAGCGTGTTACCCGCTCAAAATCTGGCTTATCTCAATTCTGTCTCCATTCTGCTTTCATTGCCTCCTTTGAGCCTAAAGATGTTTCTCATGCTCTTTCCGATGAGTCTTGGGTCAATGCCATGCATGAGGAATTAGAAAATTTTGAGAGAAACAAGGTCTGGTCACTTGTTGAGCCCCCTCGAGGTCACAATGTTATTGGGACTAAGTGGGTGTTCAAAAACAAGCAGAGCGAGGATGGGGTGGTTATTCGAAACAAGGCTAGACTGGTAGCTCAGGGCTTTTCTCAGGTTGAGGGTCTTGACTTTGAGGAGACCTTTGCCCCTGTAGCTAGACTTGAGGCCATTACAATTCTGCTTGTATTTGCAGCTTCTATGGGTTTCAAGCTTTACCAGATGGACGTTAAGAGTGCCTTCCTTAATGGGTTCATTGAGGAAGAAGTCTATGTCAGACAGCCTCCTGGTTTCGAGAACCCCAAATACCCTAACCATGTCTTCAAGCTTTCCAAAGCTTTGTATGGACTTAAGCTTTGCACTTCTTAAATTCTCTTTTTGAGAGGCAAAAGGATAACCAAGCTGAGAATAATGTCTATTAAACTTTTGAACAAAATTTTGAAATTTGCATTAATACCAGGTTTTGAAAATGGGATGTTACAATCTTTTAAGACACTCGTACGCTTCTGTCTGCAACAGTGCTCTTCTGACTATGGTGCATCATCTCGATGCTATGAACACAGCTTCTTGTGTACATGGAGTCGTCAACTGCCTTCGTGCTCGATATCTTCAACCGCCTTCATGTTGAAGTCTGCAACTACCTTGTACTCGGAGCTACAGTACTTAATGTACAGCACTCGGAGCCTCCAACTTCGACTTCCGCAGTTTCAATTGCTGCTTCAACTATGGCTTCGTCCACTGCTTGGACTGTGGCTTCAAGTGTGGATTTGTCCACAGCTTCTACGACCACTTACAACTCATCAAAATTAAATCTAACAATCTCTGCAGCTACTCGGACGTCGTCCGATCTCAGTGGCAACTGATGGACCATGTGGAGGTGACCACATGTGAGTGATGAGTAATTGACATTGGTTTGGGTGAGTCGAGTTTGGTTTGAGTGGTTCGGAGTCGAGTCGTTGCGTGGCGCAATTGGGCTCGGTCGGATTTGGTCAAACTTGGTCATATGGGATTAGGACGCTGATTCTTTGATTTGACATGTTTGGACTTCATCTGTGGTAAGTATGGTGGTATTTACGCTTTCATGTATCGAGCGGTGCTATTTGATGTGTTTCTTATCTGTGTGGCTGTAGGACGTCGAGTGGAGTTATGGCGAGACACGGAGGACTGGACTAGGCGCAGGTGGCGCTGAGGTCAGAACAGTCGGGAGGTGTCGAAGACGACGTGGACTCGAGGTGGTTGCGAGGCATGCGAGGCAAGGAGCGCGGAAGCTTTCCGGAAGGTGCAGGAGGGGCGAATCGGGAAATTCGCAAGGCTGCACAAGCGGGAGCGGACTCCGTTGGATTTAGCCGGCGTAACGGGTTGGAGACCCGTTAGCCGTGGGCTATAAAAGGAGAGGAGGGGCTGCATGCCCCCTTGAGCATTCTAGATGGATTTTGGAGGGAATTAGGGTTTGGTAGTCAAAAGAGCCTTTGGGAGGTTGTTTTCTCCTTTGCTCTTTAGTTGGTGAAGCTTTAGTGGGTAAGAGTAGGAGAGGCAGAGGTGTCTGTTGTCTTGCTACGATGTGTTCTTGGTGAGAGCTCCTCCATCAAGCATGTATGGTTTCTTGAGATGGAGAGGGAGAGGATGAGTTGAGAGTCTTGTAATCAATCATCCCTGTTCTAATGTTCATGCGTATGGTGACTCCTTGTAATCCTCCTTTGATTTGAAATGGAAATCTGAAGTTTACTTCTCCATTCGTACTCTCTGTTTTTCGTTGCTTCATTTGGTTGATTTCTGAGGTTTTTGAGTTTCTTGTTATTTGTTGTTGGGGAGTGCCAAAATGGGTTGCTCTATGGTGGGAGGATGCCTCAAGATCGTTTGATTGATTTCCCCTAGAGCAATCTTCGTTTTAATCTCAGATTTCATTTTTGGCCTTCCTCTGTTCATGAACTCAGTTCTAGGGTTTTGGGGTTGATCTTGATTCCCCATGCAAGATGGCTTGAAACTTGGTATCCAGAATCTTGAGGTTATCTATTAGATATCTGGAAAGTCTCATTAGCAAAGGACTTGAGATCATTGAGAAATTGGATTTTGTTGATTCCTCTGCAGGATTTTCAGATATTTCTAGGGTTTGGTGCAATATGTTGATTTCCTTCTCAAAATAGCCTGAGATTTGGTTTGGAGGGTCTAGTGGCTATTGCTAATATATCTGCAAAGTCTCATCTCCAAAGGATCAAAGATGGGGGAGAAATTTGAATTTTAGTCCAGCTTTCTGTAAATTTCAGATCTTATGGTCATAATCTGAAATCTGTGGTTTTGAGTTGGATTCACTTGGTCAATAGGTCTCACTGGCTATTGTAGTCATTTTCATGCTCCCCTTGTCCAAAAGGAATAGCAGTATCTCATATTTTTCTCTGGTTTTGGCAAGGATAAGGAAGGATCAATTTACAGTCTGAAAATTCAGGTTTTCTGGATTTTTGCCCAAGGGGCGGCCTGACTTCTACATGCTGGGCGGTCAGACCGGCCGTTGTGGGGCGGTCAGACCGGCCTGGTGCCTGTGGTCTGACCGGCCCAGTGGATGTTGAGCTATTTTCTCCATATTGCTTTGTCTCTTTCCTTTGGTGTTTGTAGTTGGTGTTTCTCTTGATTGTGCTCTTGTTATGCTATATGCACTCTTCTGCTCTTCATGGTATTTCTATCTTCATGATCTTCTCTTCATAGTTTTTAATATCTTTTGAAAGAGTGTGGTAGTGAACTCTTTGCTTGGTTGGAGTTTCCTCAAGTCCTTGAAGTTCTTTCCTTAGCTCTGTAGCTACTGGAGAGGAGTTTCATCTAAGGATTCTTTTTGGGGTAAAAGTTTTTAAAGAGTCGACATTCACCCCCCCTCTGTCGCCATTTCGGTCCAACAGCAACTCATACACCATCCGATCTCTATCGACTTTGCACTCAAAATCGATCCTTGACAGCCCACCCAACTTCGTAATCGTGCCCGAAACTGCGGAGTATGACTACTCAAGAGTCGTTACGACCACATTGTCATTACGACCACGTTGTGGTTTACGACCACGCTATGCTTTACGACTATGCTATGGCTTACACCAACACTAAATACTCAGTCTCAGTAGTTGTAACTCGATTACGACTACATCTTCCAGCCCCACAAACACCTCTGCTTGTAAACAAGATTTGTGCCAATAGAAACCACCCGAGTAATCGAAACTTTGTTCTCCGAGTACGCAATGACTAACTCGATAAGGACCAAACCTTCTATGAACAGTAAAATCCACAATGAACAATACCAAGCCCGTTACTGTTCATAAAACCCTAAAATACATATATACATTTATTTCGATCGTTTCGAACCCATCTGTCCATTCCTCAACTCCATTTTCCCATACCAAACTCCTATAATCCCCAAATCTATTTTATTTAATTTTTCTAGATTTTATTTCTTTATTTTTCTTTCTTTTATTCCAAGCTCAGTCATTCAAGCATAGAATTGATTTGTTTCTTTTGCTTTGTGATAGCACACGACGTCATAAACTAGCCAACATAGGAAGGAGAAGCTCAAGTACAAGCACAAGACTCGGAAGAATATGAAATCGTAGAATAATTGATCCACAATGCAAGTCACATGTTTTTTATCATGTTAAACGTATATTCCTTTAATTATTTATTTATCAGTATTTTCATTATGTTATTTGTACACTATTATTTCTTGTACAATAAATGTTTAGAATGACATGATATTAGTTATGTCCTACCACCTGATAAAGCCCAGTTCAAATTGAAGGCTATATTCACCTTGACAAGACTTAATATTATTATAAATACTATTCAGATAATCATGGTAGACCAGGAACTCAACTGTTTTATACTACTAAGAGCCTTGACACTTTGCCGGTAGAATTTCAAAAGTAGTTCTAGGATAAGGAGATATCACGGGAAGCCACGAGATGGTTGGGTCTCATAACCTTATCCTATGGTGGAGGCTTGGATTGGAAAGGTGGCGGTGCGGATGGGCACCAAAACGGTGCAGATGGGCACGGAAACAAGGGCTTGTAGATGAAAGTTGCCTCAATAAAAATATAAGGACTAGAACCTTATGCTAAGTAAAGAACATTATGATCGCTCAACCACAAGCGTTGATTCATCAAACTTGATTTAGTAGCTGCTCAAGTTCAATTGAATATCTACAAAGGGTGGAGGGAGACGAGGGAGTTTTTGTGGTATGGGAGGGGTATAACCATACTTAACAACAGTAGATCCGCTTCAAATCAGATGAGGCTATGGGCCACCTGAGTTTGTTCGGAAATAGTCCCTACTGGGTAGAGGCTATATAAAGAATTGTGCAGCGAAAATCCTTGTTTCCTTAACTCTATCGCGAGAGTTAGAGAATTTTGTGGGTAAAGCTGGGCAACTCTGCAGAGTTATTTATTAATGGTATTCAAATATCCCGTGCTTTCGGCAAATGAAGCTGTGTTTAATGGGTGATTCCAATAGTGAAGCATAAGTAGATTTGGAAATGATTTGAAAATGTTGAAGTTTGGTAATCAAGTTTTGAAACCCCAATTTCTTAAAAAGTTATTGTTCTTTTCTGTTTAAAAATGTTTGCAAATAAAACTGCATCTACAACTACTTGATCAAAACCATATATTCCCATCCCTTGAAAATCCTGTCAAGTAGATATATACCATTTCCCTATGTAACTTGTTGAGTACGGTTAGTTGTACTCAGTCTTGCTTCATTTTACATCAACACAGAAATCAAGAGAAGAAAGGATGTTACAAGTTTTTGTGTTAGGGTTATGACCGCACTCAAGCGTTTTCTATGAGAGTTTTCTTCGGATCTTCTGACTATAAGTTTTGGGTTTGGACGCCCTTAAAGCTATTAAAATTGACCATTAGGTCTTATTTTAATCAAATTAACCCTTTTAAAATATTTATAAGCAAGCATGATACTCCTTCTGTCCACAACTGAACTCCTAGGCTGTTACGAGACGTATGGCAACCTTGTTCCCAAAATCGGGGTCGTTACAAACACTATCTGAATGATCCCAGCAGAACACTACCAAAGTAGGTTCAGTGAAAAGTTGCAAGCAAGATTATATGGTGGTGGACTATATGTGCATAATTTTAGAGAAAAAAAACTGGCACACTAATGGGTCATGTTTAGCAAAGTCCCAATTTGCTTAGAAAAATCTGATGATCAGTTTAACATAGTGATGTGGCAGAGTGGTTTTGTTACAAATTAGCACACGCATTACCATGGGCAGTTCTTTTTTTCCTAGTTGTACCTGCAACTTGTGTTCAATTTAACCAAGTCAATTGCCAACTAATTTTTCCAGCGGTTTGTTTTTCTAGAGTGATACAGGGGAATCCACTACACATGCATGTCCTCTCTACCGAAAGAGGATGGAGAACATAATTGCAACTTTACATAACAAAATTTTCAATCCAGCATTGATTCTTACCGAATAGATTCCCAGATGAGTGAAAAAGAAACCATAAGTCATAGACCGGAAATCCCGAAGTACTCTATCTCAATTCCCAATTTCATATTTGTATCTAGAGCTCGAAGAAAAGAGGTACAAATAAAAAAGGGTGAATTATGCAGCAATTCCTTCATTCCTATAAGACTGAAGAAGAAAGGAAAGAAGTTTGCTTCAAGGATGTGGATTCTTACCATCTGAGTGTCGCTGTAAGAAATCGAATGGAATAAAGAGATTCAGCTGACAAAGCCCCTAGGAAAGATTTCATCAAGTTTGTAAGGCCAATATTGATGATCGCTTACAATACAAAATATGATGAAAGAAGACAATCAAGAAGAAATCCAACGTATCCAGTTCCAGTAAATTACCCTGCTCGATCGACGTTTGGTAAACGCCCTTGTAGAAGCTTCTTCAATGCAGCTGCTGGGAGTGCCGTCTGTCGATCAAGGCAAACTGATTTAGCGGAATAAAAACTGAGCAGGGAAAAACATGCCAAGTTGCAAACATATCATGCTTGAAGAATGCACGTTGAGAAAGAACTCCAGGTCAAGTCAATGTGACAACGTCTATGTAGGGATAAAACATTAGGGTCTCGAACCAATGAAAAACAAAAAAATTGTTTATGTTTTTTTTCTAGGTTTGCTCCAGGATAACAAATCATCAAAATAGCAAACCATTTGTTGAACAGAACATGTTATTCAAAAGTCAGAAAGCTAGATGTGATTAAGAGCGTCAGTTAATTATTTGGTTATTTCGATTTGGTCATTTCTTTTCTTCAGAGAATATATATATGGTAGTTGTTGATTAGTCGTAATTATGCTCTAACAAATTAAGGGCTAGATAACTTTCTTTATTGTCTTGTAGGAATGTTTAGCATATATCTTTTAATGTAGAACTTTTTACTATGAAAATCTCAACCTTCAAGGAACTAGAATGAAATCCATGAAACTTGTGTTTCTTGAAACCTGTGTGTGTAGCTAGCGCCGGGACATATATACTAGAGTAAACTATACCGTGGTCCTCTAAAGTTGCACGATTATATCATTTAGTTTTCTGAATATATAAATAACTTTATCAGTTGCATAAACTTGTATGTATTTGCGCGGTAGGCCACTTGCATTGTTTCCTAACGCAATCCGCTGAGTTAAAATCCAGTTTGCACGTTTTTGTATTTTTAATGCTAGTTGTCGTCCATGTGGACGATGCCGTGGAGGACATGGTGCGGTGATTTTACCTCCATGCACCATGTCTGGTGATGTTGTCTCCCTACACCGTGTTGTCCATGTCTAAATTGTTTATTTAGCACATACACAAAGCTTGAACCGTACGTTGAATGCGGATCAAGACGACCCGCCAATGCGTGTTCTGCTTCTTCTTTGCCTTCCTCGTGGTGTTTGTTGCGCTTGGTCGTAGTGCTCCCTGTAGCTAGAGCCTTAATCGCCATCACGCTCTGTCGCCTGCTGTCCTGACGCCGTTGCCACTGCTACTGCACCTATTCCCCCTCGGTTAAGATGGTTCGTGCTGTCGTCCGGCGTTCTCGCCGTAGTGCCGCGGGCGCTTCGTCTAGCCACGGAGATTCGTCCAGCCATGGCAGCTCCTCGGCCATGGCAGCCAACTATGAGCTCGTGGAGCGTGATGTGTCATCGACGAACAAGCGCTGGAGTGTGGCAGAGAAGGTGAACGGTGTTGGCACGAACACGCTGGGGTCGACCATGGCGATGAGGAGCTGATTTGCTTGCTGGTGCACGATAGGAAGATCTCGGGGCACAAGGCGGTTCAGTTGCCTGTGGCTGGTGAGGCGGAGCTCTAGCCGACAGAGTCGGAGACCGTCGTCTTCACTATATACTTCGACATCAGACTTCAAATCCCTACTGTTGCCTTCGTCAGTGAAGTCCTTTGGCTATACAGGTTAGAGCTTACGCAACTGACTCCCAATGCCATCATTCGGTTGGCCGTCTACAGCTGGGCTTCACGCGTGAAGACGGTGTGGCCGAGCCCGGCACACTTTGTCTTCCTCCATGACACCTGGTGCCAACCGAAGAAGCTCGACAAGGGCTAGTACTCCAACCTAGGGAGTGCCAACTTTGTGGTCTGCTCTGGGTGCACAAAGCTATTCCCAGCAAATTCTATGAGGACAAAATGGGAGTCGAATTGGATGCAAAAGTGGTTCTACCATCAGACGGTGACTGCCGGTAGTCTTTAGTAGATGGGCTGTCTGATAGACTTCAACATGTCTCCCCCTCCACCGTGAGGACGAGCAGCATGAACGGAGGCGTTTTGGGGTCGCCATCCGGTTCAACATGTGCGACCTCACGAAGGAGTACTGCATGCTTGGTGTGTCCCCGCTGTCTCGGTTGTCTCCGACCTAGCATTGCCTCACTACCGAAGCCGATCGAGTCGGGTAAGACTTTTGTGTTAAATAGTACAACCATTATTGCTGGTTATGTGTTAGCTTGTTGGTGATCATCACGGCCGCATATGGCAGTGCTCTCTCTCGAGGATGCAGAGCGTGTGGCGGCCGTTTTCCTTGGGCCATACATTGTGAGGGAGCATAGTCTTCGAGCGTTGGTGACATCAAACCGCTGTCGAGTGAACTGTGTGTGCGAATCTCTAGGCATAACTGTCCCAGAATGCGCGTGAGGAAGGTGACTATCCAGATGCACCCCCTTGCGGCGAGGTGGTCGCTCTCCAATTGTCGTTCAGCCCTTGTCCTTGGCACCCCCTACAACAGAAGAGTCGGGTGGGTAGGACGAGGAGGTTGCCACGCGTAGTGGATCGGAGTCCACAGATTATGTGAACTCTAACCTTGAGGCTAAGGATGAATCACCTTTCGGCAATGGCAAAGGACCTCTTGAGGTGTCCCCCTCGGAGACCACTGGTCATGACGCGGGGCGAGGCAGGTGATTTGGAGGTTATTTCAGAGGACAAGGGGATGGTCGTCTATGAGACTGGCCCTAACGATGCGCATCGAAGTCTCCAGCTTTGATTCTGACATTCGCCTTGACGAGCGGGACCTGTCGCGGTTGCTAATAGCACTGCCCCCACGAGTCCAAGCATGGGCTCCACCTGGGCTACCGCATCAAGGCCGACCTCCCCGAACCAAGCTCCATGTATGAATAACTCATTATCCTCTTAGGACTTCACAAAGCTTGCTCCGATCTGCTCCCTGACACAGTTGTCGTCGTTAGCGAGACCTTGTTCTCTAGGGCGCACATAGGGTTCGAGCGACGAGTTCAGCCACGGCCTAACGAGCACTACCGCCATGGACATCTCATCAAGCCCAGTCCTCTGTGAAGCCGCTGGTTCAGAGTCTTGGTTGCTCTCTGTGGTGGACTTTGTCCCCCACCTGGAGGCACTTAGGTTGCTTCATGGGCCTGTGGAGTGCACAGACACCACTCTGAATTAGCGTGTCCTTTCTTCTTGTGGGTCAGAGCTCCTGGAGAGTGCTCTCGAGGTGATGAAGATGAAGGTATGTTTACGACAATATTTTCATTGTTTGGTTTGTTTCGTTGTTGATGTGTAGATGCCACGCAGGCCCTTACTTTGGCTTATAATTTGCATGGTGAGGTACCACAAACAGAGCGGTCTACAGGAGCAAGTAACCACCACAGAAATGGAGGCAACGTCTGCTCGGAAATCGGTCGCAGACGCGATGGCCGTGATAGAGGCGAAGGATGAACGCATTCGCTTCCTAGAGGTGAAAGGTGCGAAGGCTATTGTGGATGCACGTACTCTGGTGGAGCAGACTCAGTCTATGGACACCAAGGAGTGTGAAGGCCTATTGCCGTAGATCACTGTGCTGGAGGAGGAGAAGACTCAGCTATTGTCTAAGCTATCGAACAAGGATCGTGTACTAGGTGATGCCTCTCTGTCGGTGTGGGGGTCGATGGAGGCTAAATCCCCCCTCGAGCGCATGGGCCTGAGGACCTCCTAAGCAGCCTTTAGAGAATTGGAGAGGCCTCGTTGCTTGCGCTGAACATCGCCAAGGCTTATGGCAATCATTGCTTACTCGTCGCTTCGAGGCTGCTTGAACGTGGGCAAACTGGCCAATCCCTGCCTGGATTTGCCTGCGGGGAATCGCACAATGTATGAGGCACTGCATGCTATATGTCACTCCGCTCATGCATTCTAGCATTGCATATGGGTGTACATCGGCGAGGCTGTACCAAAGATTGCCATGAGGCAGACCCCAGGCGTGAGGATGGACCTCACTACTTGGCTTCGTGTGGTTCCCCGACAGAACAAGGATGGTGACCCTGCTTTCAATGTCCCAGTCGGTTAGCAGGTGTGATGTCAAGGCTTTTTGTTTTAGCTCATGTGCGATGTTGCTTGTGTGCTTGGGGCCATGGGCGCCTTTTTGTACAGGCACTAGCTAGCTATAGGAGTTGTAACCAACATTTTTCAATGAAAAGTGCGAAGTCTTTATGACATGGCCTTATCTTGTTACATCTACGTGGCAAGCAGGTACTTGAGGAAGACCATCTCCTCATTCCGGACCGTTTGCTTCGTCGATGGCTTCGACACTGGGGGTGGGCTGAGGAGTCATTGCGCTTCTGGGCGGAGTGGCCTAAGCCACACGCACACCCCTTAAGGAGTTTGTAAAAATAAAGAGCTCAGACAAGGAGTAGACCACGTCATCTGTGATGATGTACTCCAGGCACTATGTTGTTGTAACGATTTATTGAATAAAATTATTTTTTTGTACAACAGGTACACCCTGTTCACTCTTGTTAGGATCAGTACATAGTGGCGGGAGTATTGTGGTCGTCGCGTGCTCAAAAGTATTGGAATGTTGTGCGACTATTGCCTATCTTCGCAAGTAGTTGTAGAGAAGTCGAGGAGGCTCACAAGTATACGCAAGTGCACTAGGCAGGGGTGGGTCCCCTACGGAGGCTGGGACGAAGTCTTGAATGCGCACGCTCCATCCCCACCCTTCGAAGATGCATCGACGAAGTTAGCATTGGTACGAAGTCGGCATCGAGACGAAGTCTTGAAACACGTGCTCCATCCCCGACCCTTCGGATGAGCATTGACAAGATAGCGGGGACACGAAGTGTTGAAACATGCGTGCTCCGTCCCCACCATTTGAACAGGCATCGACAAAGTCTGCATCGAAACGAAGGCTTGAAACACGCACTCCATCCCCCACCCTTTGTACATGCGTCAACGAAGTCGGTGATGGGACGAAGTCTTGAAACACGTGCGCTCCGTCCCCCACCCTTTGGATAGGTGTCAACGAAGTTAGCATTGAGATGAAGTCTTCAAATGTGCGCTCTGTCCCCCAACCTTCGGACGGGCGTCGACAATGTCAACGGTGGGATAAAGTCTTGAAATGTGCGCGCTCTATCTAGCAATTGTCATAGACAAGCCAGCGTAAGTTGGGCTTAGTTGTAGGAGATTGTACGACCATGAGGTGGTCGTAGAAGATTGTACGACCACGAGGTGGTTATAAAATAGCTTACGACTATGGCATGCTCATAGAAAGAGTTTTGATCATGAAGTAGTCATGGAAAGGCTCACGACCAAAGGTTTGTCGTAGATAGGCTCATGACTATGTCATGCTCATAGGAAAACTTATGATCATGAATTGGTCATGGAAAGGCTTACGACCATAGGGTGGTTGCACGAAGTTTTGAAACGCGTGCTCCGTCCCTACCCTTTAGACATGTGTCGATGAAATCGGTGTCGGGATGAAGTCTTGAAATGTGCGTGCTCCGTCCCTTACCCTTTGAACGGGCGTCGATGAAGTAGGCAACGGGATGAAGTTTTGAAATTGCGTGCTCCATCCCCCACCCTTCGAATGGGCATCTATGAAGTCAGCGTCGGGATGAAGGCTTGAAACGTGTGCTCTGTCTTCCACCCTTCAGACGGGCATCGATGAAGTCGGCGTTGAGACGAAGTCTTCAAACATGCGTACTCCGTCCCCCACCCTTCGGATGGGCATCAATGAAGTCGGCGATAGGACGAAGTTTTGAAAGCGTGCTCCATTTGTAGGCCCCGTTTGGCAGAGCTCTAGCTCTAGGAAATCTGTAGATTTCCTAGAGCTGGTCATCTGTAGCTCTAGGAAATCCTGGATCTAGAGTTGCAGGCATGTTAAGTGCATTTACATGACTAATTTCATTTATATTATATATTAAATAAAAATATTTAAATCACTTTAATTTAGTCAACAAACTACAGATCCAGCATAGATCTTGGAGCTAGAGCTGTGCCAAACGGGGCCATAGTCCTTGGACTCTGGCCGACTATGTATGCTCTAGAGAAGTGCATCTGCCACCTAAGGCTGCTAGTGACTTACACTCCGCAGAGTTCACATAGAGGCTGTGGACTCCACGCTGTTACTTATATTTCATAGAGTTGCCCGGGACGGCTAAGTTCCCGATGCTTTATACTCCGTAGAGTTCACGTGGAGGCCATGGACTCCACGCTGTTCACACATAGCAATCGAGGATGACAGTTTGCATCTAAAAAAAGAACTTTATTTATATCATCATGTTTGCACGGATAGCTGTTACAAATGCGCAAGCATGCAGTACACATGGGCAACACGCCCTGTTCTTGCTACGTGTAGTATTGACGGAGACGATCCATGTTCCATGTGTGCTTGAGGTACCTCCCTTTGAGAGTTGCCAGACGATACACCCCCGATCGGAGGGCTGCCATTACAATGCAGGGACCTTCCTATTTAGATTCTAGCTTGCCAATTGTCGCAGCATGCAATGCCTTCCTTAGGATGAGGTCCCCTACTTTGAGCTCCTTGAGCTACACGTTTTTGTTGTATGACTGTGCCGTGAGTCACATGTACCTTGTGACATGCTCAATTGCATTAACTCGTATGCCATTGAGAAGATCCAACAACACTGCTCATTCCTCGGTCGGAGTTAGAGTCATGACTCTTCTTGACCCAACCTTTATTTCCTTTAGCGTCATTACCTCATCTCCAAAGAGTAGCTTGAATGATGTGAACCCCGTAGGGCGCCTCATCTCCAAAGAGTAGCTTGAATGATGTGAACCCCGTAGGGCGCATCATCGTGGTGTAGATGGACGAGAGTACACTCGCCAGCTCATGCGGCCATCTGCCCTTCGGGAGTCCTATGAGGCGCTTTTTGACACCCGTAGAGATGGTGCCTTTGTTTTGCTCGACCTCCTCATTGGACTGTGGATGTCCTACGGAGGTGTAGCAAAGCTTGATGCCCATGCATTTATTAACGTCTTGAAAGTCATGGAGTCGAACTGTAGGCCATTGTCGATGGTGATTTCCCTTGGGTCCCCAAAGCGGCAAATGACATTCTGCCAAAAGAACCTCCACAACACCGTAGAGGTTACTTTAGCTAATGCGATCGCTTCAGGCCACTTGGAGAAGTACTCGTATGCGACCACGATGAATTGTAAGTCTCCCGGGGCATGTGGTATTGGACCAACGACGTTGACTCCCCATTGTGACAATGGCCAGATCGACGGGAGCTGAGTGGGAGGTTTGTGAATCATCCTCCCTATCCATTGGCATCCTTGACACCTCCTAACAAGGTCTTAAGCATTGGCGGCCGCACTGGGCCAGTAGAAGCCTTACCTAAATGCTTTGCTGACAATGGCCCTTGGGGTGATATGGGAGCCATAAAGCCCATGTGAATTTTGGCGAGGAGCTACTGTCCTTCACAATGCAACAGACATCAGAGGAGTGGGGCACACACCTCACGCTTGTAGAGTATATTGTCAATGACGTCGAAGGTCCTCACGCGCGGCTGTAGCCGTTGTAGCTCATGCGGGTCATCCAATTCAACCGTCCCTTGTAGAAATGCAAGGATAGGCTCCCTCCAATCACCTTTGTTGATGATTTGGTGGTAGGCTCCCTCCAATCACCTTTGTTGATGATTTGGTGGTAGGCTCCCTCCAATCACCTTTGTTGGTGATTTGGTGGATCAGGGTGGGATCACATTAGTCCTGTGTGATGGCTATGATGGTGAGGGTTTCAATAAATGCCCCTACTGGTAGCTAGAGCCGCTAACTCGCGGCCTTGGTGAGGGCATTAGCCTCCTCATTGTTGGCCTATGGAATAGTCTTGATCGTGATGCCCAAAAAGTAGCACTCCGTCACTCTGATGATGGCCAGATACTTAGCGAGCTTAGGATCTTTGGTCTGGTAGGACTTGTCAATTTGCCCCGCGAGCAAGCGTGAGTCAGTATGCACCAACACCCTCACCCTCTGCGCACAGAGGACCTTCAGCTTACTAAGGTTGAAAAGCAGGGCCTTGTATTTTCCTGTGTTGTTTGTCATCGGGAAATCAAGGCGTGTGGAGTAGAGTAGGGACACCCCTCAAGTGTAGTGATGACCGCTCTGACACGCATGCTAGAGGCACCGTAGGCTCTGTTGGTATGGAGATTCCACACTAGCTCAGGAGGTAGCTTAGTCTGCAGTTGGGCCGATGGGGTCCACTCCGCAACTAAGTCTACAAGAATCTGTGATTTAATTGCTATGCAGGAGGCGTAGGTCAGGGAGAAAGGCACAAACTCGGCTGCCCACTTGCCGGTGTGGCCTGTGAACTCCCTGTCTGCAGCATCTCAACTAAGGGGAACGATGAGGGCATAGTGATGTGGTGCGCCAAGAAGTAATGCTAGAGCTTCACAAGGCCATGTCTCGTGTGTGTCTTGTGAGGCTCTATTGGTAGAGGTAGCTATCTATGAAGAAAGATATGCTACGACAACAAAGGACCTTGAGTGTACCACATGTGCCAACCTAGCCGTAGAGAATGACTACCTTAAGAAGACCCTTAAAAGATTTTCTAGCAGGAAGAAATACCACAATATGATTCTCGATCATTCTAAGATAAGTGTAAAGGATAGAGGTCTGTAACATCCTGATTTTCAGAGCCTTTTTGAAGCTTCTAAAATAAAATTCACCATTTGGAATTAATGAAAGCTTAAATTGAATTTGTATTAATTAAAAGAATTTAATATGATTAAATGAAACTTTAACATTTGCTCAAAATATTTTATTTGGGTTCCTTGTGCTTCAAGAAAATTTTTAGAATTTTCTGTGTTTTTTTGGATTTATTTGCTATTTCTAGAGCTCAAATAAATCTAGTTGAATTTCTGAAATATGAAAATGTCTTAAAACCCTAAAAGCCAGATGGGTCGAAGCTTATATCTTCTGGCCCGGCCAACCCTACACTCGATGCGTGTCACGCATCCGACCACCGCCCTCCCCATGGATGGTCGCCACGTGTCGGCCATCGGTCGCATCTTCTCACCCGTACCCCTGCATCCCGGCCGTCCACCCATCAATGCGTGTGTTGTCGTCCTCACGGACTCTCGCACCATCGTCATCGACTGCTCAGACTCTGTCTACTGCTATAGCTATCTAGGACTCGGTGTCCGCGTTCGAGCCACCGCAGACTCTCATGTCCGCACTATAAATAGCCACGCTGCCCTATCTTTTCTCCCTGTCCTGAGTCATCGAGTTGCCAAGCGCCATCATCTTCACAGCCATCGCCGCCCTCTTCATCTTCGACCATCACCGTCGACCTCTCGCCGGCAAGCCATGTTTCATCGCCGCCTGTCCCGTCTTCGCTCCACCATCCACCTCGCCACCGGTAGCCACTGTCATGTCTCAGTTTGCATGCGCCGCTGTCGTGTCTCAGTTTGCATGCACCGCTGTCGTGCCCATCCACATTAGCCGCACCCCACACCGGCCAACAATTCGACTTCTTAGTGAACCGAGTTCACCGTAGACTTGTTATTCATTCACCGAGTCCACAACATAGTGGAATTTTCGAATTTCTAGTATTTTCTTTAGAATTAGATTTTTGAGAGCCGTTCTTCTCCGTCCTAGCTCCGATTGACCTAATTCTTTTTTCTAAATTCATCTAAAATAGAGCTCTATCTTTTGGTTCTAGTTTTGTAGTTTTTTTAGTTTATTTGGTTTTTATTTGATTTCATTTGTGCCTCATTCATTTTCTTTTCCGTTAGATAACGCCTTCGAAGGAGCTGAAGAAGGAGCAGAAGATCAAGATATTGGTAACTGAGTAAGGCTAAGACAAGTCATATCATTTTGATCATGTTGAACCTAGTTTTAAAACTATTTATTTATTATTTTGTTTTACATTATCATGCATTGAATTTTATTACAAACCTTTGTAACTGGTAGTTATTGTCCAATTTGATTAATCCCTCATTTGATATTTTGAATGCCATGATTCCATTATTACCATAGGATGGGTAATTATCTAGTGATACAATACTAGTATCCACTTGGATTGTACGTCTAATATGTTTAGCCATGCTTACTATAGTACGTTGGGTTTATCATCACATGTGATCAATTAATCAATGTTGACTTAATGAGATATGCAATCGTGGTGGTTAACTATAGTTATAAAATTTGTGCACCATGACATTGGTAGTGTTATTGGTGTTGGTTATACAAAATGATTTTCACTTGGGTGAGTGATCGTGCAATAAAGGGGAGTAATAGCACATTGGGATGTGGATGTCTTGTCTGGGTAATGTTTAAGAACTTAACTTTATACGCTATTGATCTAAGCCTTACCGTACAATCACAAGTCTAAATGGGTATGACCTGCTTGAATAATTCACAAGGTTTTAGTTTAGATATCACCAGTGGTAAGTGAGTATTAGGGTTACTGGAGTTATTCACAGTGAGGCATAGGGATTTATTGTACTCATACAGCGCAAGGGGGGCTTCTAACTGTGGTGGATTTAAGCCTTCAGTAGTGAAACCTCAGTAGGTGGTGTCTAGCTAGATGGAAGTGAGGTAAAGGCTTTGTGATAAATTATTTGGGTCTCATGTCTAAGGAAGCATGATGGCTATTAAGATGGCTTATCTCCTGTGGGTAAAGTTGTACAACCTTTGCAGAGTGTAAAATTATTCGAGTAGTCATATCCCAGTCATGGACAAAGCTCGGTGATTTCACACGAGAGGTAGATGTTTCATAAAACCTGGTTGGGATTATGTTTGTGAAGTAGATGGTTAGTTCACTGGTGGTTCATTACGTGAATGGTTAGTTCACGGGTGGTTCATTGGAGTGAATGTTCACTTGTGATTACTCTCAATTCCTTTGATTATTTATTTATTAATCATTTTCAAAGCTCGCTTTCAATCTATTTATTGTATTACTTCAAATTATTACCTTCTGCAAAATAACCACTCAGCCATGCTTTGGTAAGACTTGCATACTATTTCATCTTTGTTACGAACGACTTGCTGAGTACTCTATATACTCATGGCTATATTCATATTTGCTCAGTTGCTGAAGAAGAGCCATATCAAACAGACAAATTTGAAGGAGGTCTCTTTGACGACTTCGTGGATTAGGACTTCGCTCCCCAGTCGATTGTTTGTGGGCATGTCGAATGACTAGTACACTTATTTTTGCTTTCTACTACAAGTTTTTTATGCTTTTCAGGCTATTATTTGTAAGCTTGGCCATAAGATCGCAACTCTGATAATAAATAATTTTTGAGTCTTTTGCTTAGTAAATCATGATATAGTCGATGTTTCATCTATATTTACACTGTGTGTACTAGCTGATCCTAAACTAGTGCAGAATATATAGGAGAGTCCGGATTTGCATATTCAGATCTCGACAAGGTATAGGGTTTAACTCCTTAGAGCATTCCAAAAACCACCTAAGGTAGTGAAAGTTGTGGAGAGTGGCAAGATTAAGGTCAAACAACCTAAGCCTTTAAAGATTGTGTTCAAGTTAGCTGGATTTGTGCAAACCCATTATAGCAAATCAAGTGCTTCTACCTCAACAGTCCGACCTCTCAAAAGGTCAAGTACCAGTATACCTTCTATAAGAAGGATGACCACCATGTTCAGTTGTTCTTTCATAGGGTCAAGTTTGAGAGAAGAGAGTGGGTGTGTGCTTTGAGGTCTATTAGAGGAGTCCACCCATAAATGTCTTAAGAGCCAGACCTTTACTTTCGAGTTCTCCTAGAGTTAGATCTATGTTCATAGATTTCTTCTTTGACTTTTTTTGATGGAGCTAGACAGCGTTAGTGTGATCGTGTGCAAGTGAATTATACATAGAAGATTCGGATTTGTATATTTTGGTTCCAACATCTGAACATCAGAAGATTGAAATGACGTGTCATCTGCCCATGTACGACTTACGAGATCGGAAGGTTAGCTGGGGGCACCATATGCTGAACACTCAAATTAATACATGGAAGAAAATTCTTTCCGTACAAAGGAGAATTGCACGATGAAGGAAGACGCACGTACATGGAATGGAAGCAACATGGAAGAGGGACTTCGGGCATTTTACTACAAAAATCATGAACAGAATTAAGACCAATGCATAACATCGAACCAATATCAATTGTTCTACCCATACACAGTGGCGGATACAGGAAAATTTTTTGGAGGGGCTGAAGTATCTTCAGCTCGACCTCAGCCCCTTCTACATTATACATCCATGGCTAAAAATTTAGAGGGGGCTCCAAGATTCCGGTAGCGGTAGGGGGGGCTCGAGCCCCCCCGGCCCCACCGCTAGATCCGCCCCTGCCCATACATACGACCTATGTTGCAATGGTATCATGACAATTCCTAAAAATGACAACACTGTCAACGAAAAGCATTTAGTTTGTCTGTGCTCTCAGCCATAAATTGTCAATAGGAGAAACGTACCAGCATAGTCGTCAAAAAATTTGGCTAGTGTAGCAACCGTTGGTTCATGCAGACCAAGCCTGACAGCAGCCAGAGACGCAAGTACTAGCAACGCAGCCGCTGCTATCAGCAAAACGTTTGCCCAAAACTGGAGTAACTCGACGGCCTCCTTCAGAGAGGTAGTAGTGGCGGTGCCAGTTTGTCCCGGCCACTGACATAGCATGAACACAACATAGTAGATTAGAAGCCCTGAAACGCCACAAGACACCAATGTCTTCGTGCACCTGGAGAGCCCTGACTCGTCCATGGAGGCCGCTAGGTACGCGAAAGCAGCAGCTACCACTGCACCGAGAGCAACGAGACCACTTTTGTGCCTTTTTATCTTGTCGACGGTAATGATAGAGCTGCCCCTGTCGACGTGAACGCTGAACCACAGGAGCACCGGCACAAACTCCGGAAGGCAGAACATCACCACGTCCTCACCTAGCAGCTCCGCGGCCACTGTGTGCACGGTCACCAGCAGCGCTACAAGCGAGGCCTTGTGGAGCAACTCCGACGCCGGTGCTAAGCCGGGAGTGACTCCGGTGGGCACCAGCCGTGCCATCATCAGTGTCAGCGCCCCCAGCGTGGAGCTGAGGAAGAGAAGGAACTGGGAGATGGCATATTTGTCAGCTGCATGGTGAAACTGTCCCATCACGCGTAGCACCCAGTAGGGAACTGCTGATATTGCCTTGAGCTCCAGCCGGGATTTCGTTTTCTTCTCCTCATCTTTCGATGCACAAGTACCAGTACTGCTCAGGTTAGCCTCACCGGCGCCACTGCTGTGCTGCTGCGATCTACTCTCACCGCAGAGCTCCTCGATGCACAGCGCAATGATGAAGGCAAGTGTGATGAAGGGAAAGATGGCGAGCCAGATGTAGTCCAAGTTGATATGAATTAGTGACACATAAGAAATCAGCACAACAACGGCTGTATCGATGTAGATCCTGATGTTGGCATGGCGTGTACTAAGGCCAAGAATGTCGATCCACCATACATAAAAGTTGTACAGAACAGTAAGAATTAAAACAATTCTGCTTATCAAAGGTTCTATTGGTACCAAAGGTAGCTGGTACACATACACCAGCTCCGACTCCATGAGTATACTGAAGCACACAAACGAGAGCAGATCAGTACAGATTTCTTGTGAACTGGGATATTTGCATTGGCATATATTTGAAATCCATAAAACTCTGTCGATGTTTTGTGCTAGACTCTACCTTATATACACTGTGTCCTCTCTACCTGCAATTTCTCTGAACACTGCACAGTATTTGAACTGATTTCAGAATAAAACCGCCAAGACACGCCACGGAAACAGACACAGCGAGATAAATAAACATTGTTCTTTATATAGACAGAGAATTTGCATGAATAACCACGTACTGACTTTCTTTGGCTATGACTACGTATACGAGAAAAATCTCCGGATAATAAAATCATGAAGAAAAAAACCGCTCAAGAACAATACAATAGGCCTTACGTACCGTAGTATCAGATGTTGGATTTTGATCTCAGGCTAAAACGGTTGAAAGAGACGTGGGGTGATGCCCACGTCTCCCGTTTTTCTCTCGCGCCCTGATCGGGGGTGCCTAACTGACTTTTGGTTACGGTCCCCCGTTGCGCAGCGCTATAAAAAGAATGGGTTCCGGCCTCTCACGACTACGACGTTCGTTCCCGTGAGAGTTCATCACCCCGAACAAACCCTAAGTGACAACCGATCTCCTAAGCGCTGCTAGCAACGGGAAGGCCGGCGCCGCCACTGCAGGACCTCGCCGGCGACGACCCTCTGCACCGCACCGACTCTACCTCACGCCTGCATCACGCAGGCACGGGTCTTCGCTCCATGGCGTTCATCGGCGACCGTGAGTCTCCCTTAAATCCCCTTAACCATAGGTGTTCTAGACACAGGCTAGCGGTTCAATGTTATGCATGAGGATTATGAACCTAATATTTGGTATCAGAGCCTGCCCTAGTTTCCTAGAACCCTAGGCTATTGATTTGCAAGTTTTTGTTTCGGATTCACGTTGTTCTTGCGCTCGGGTAGCATGGGAGAAGGAGGGGAATCAAGAATCTTTGCAAAACCTGATGAAATCCCTAATTTTTCCAAGCCCTCCCGAACCCTAAATCCCCAAATCAAGAACAAAAAAAAAGGGAAGAAAAAGGGGATCGGGACTTACCCGATGGGCCGCCCGACCGCCGCCGCGCCCGGTCGCCGCGCTCCGCTGGGGACCGCCACGCCGCTCCGCTGTCGCGCGCCCGGTCGCCGCGCTCCGCTGGGCAGCCGACGCCTTCCGCCCCGCCCGTCGTGCCGCTCCCCGTGCGCCTCCGCGCGCTGCCGCTGCGCGTGCGCACGCCCGTCGCCGCCGCTCCGCGCGAGCCGCCGCCGCCGCCATCTTGCTCGGGGCCGCCGTCGGGGCCGCCGCCGCTGGTCGCCGCGTGGGTCGCCGCGCGTCTGCCGCCGCCGCATGAGGCTCCTCTTTTCCCGGGTGGAGAGGAGGAGAAATGAGGGTAGGGTTTTGGGGCGGCGTTTTTGTTCGGGCGCCAGGCGCTCCGAGCCGTCTGATCCGGCGGACGGCCTTGATGAAGCGGGGCGGGTGCTGCGGGCTGGGCCGGTGGAGCCGGCTGTTTGATGGGCCAGCGCGGGTATTTTGGGCCGTTTTCGGCCGGCTGCTGGCGCGCGTGTGCGCAGGTTTCGGGCCGCGCGAGCGTCTTGGGCTGCGCTGAGTTTTGGGCCGATCGCATGTGTTCTTTTGGCTGTTGGTTTTCGACCCAGCAGCGCATAATGTCTTAATTTTTTTTATTTTCAGTGTATATTTCATGTATTTATGGTTTTATCTCATGTTTAATTAATGATGTCTCTTATGAAATTATTAACGGATAATGTTGTTAAGCTGCTGAAAAAATATTATGCTCTTTTCCGTTGCGTAATGCTCTGCCCCTAATTGAATGGAACCAACGGGAAATTCAATTGGAGGGCTGTATTTAATTTTACATGCTATTACCTTTTGACCAACGTTAATTGTAATTGCATGTACTCAATTATGTTTATTTTATTCATGCTATTACTCTTTGACCAACGTTAATTGTAATTACATGCGATAATTTATGTTAAAATTTTTCGCTTCTGCCCAACGGTGATGCGAAAAATTCTTATGAGCATGTTGTTAATCATACCAACGTAAGATTAATTTTCATGCAAATTAATTATGTGTTTTTCCTAATGTAAATTTTAAAATTTTTTCAGCTGCTTCTGTTTCCGCTCATGTGAATGCTATTGAGCCACTTAATGGTAGTAACTTCCAGAAATGGAAGTTCACACTTATGACGACTTTTCAGCTCTTGGATCTGGACTACGCGTTCAGATTCGACGAGCCTGTCGCTCCTACTGAAGAGGAGGACAATTATGATGACAAAATGAAGGAATATAAAGCTAATGCTGAGAAGTGGGAGCGGTCCAACCGTGTTTCACTTGCTGTGATGAAAAACTCCATCAGTGAGGCCATAAGGGGAGCAATCCCTGAAAAGGAAAGGGTAAAGGACTATTTGTCCTCCATCGAGGATCATTTTAAGGGGTCCTCTAAAGTTTATGCTACCACACTGATGCACAGGCTCATGAACACTAAGTACAATGGTACTGGAAATGTTCGTGAGCACATTATGACAATAATCAATATTGCTGCCAGACTTAAGACAATGGACATGGCTATTTCTGATGGTTTTGTTGTCCATTACATTATGATGTCTCTTCCCAAGCAATTTGAAGCTTTCAAGGTGAACTACAACACCATTAAGGACAAGTGGACCATGAGCGAGTTGATCGCTAATGTTTCACAGGAGGAAGAGAGGCTCAAGGCTGAGGGGGCTACTGATTTTGTGAATCAAGTCGGCTCTTCAAATAAGGCTGGTCCCTCTAGAAATAGAGGTGGCTACAAAGGAAAGGGAAAGAAGGAGCAAACCTACTCCCCTTATCAGAAGCCACAGCACCCACAGCATCCTAAGGCGCCTAAAAACGCTTCAGGACCTGGGAGCTCAAATGAACAGAAGAAAAGTGGTGAATGTTACTTTTGTCAGTCGAAGGACCATTTCAAAGATGATTGTCCTGGATGGCTGAAATGGCTCGCCAAGAAAGGTACTTATGAAATCACTTTTGTTGATGAAGCATTTTATGCTGATTTTCCTATAAATTCTTGGTGGATTGATTCTGGTGCCACTGTGCACGTTACGAATTCCTTGCAGGGATTCCATATGTTGAGAAGTCTCAGAGGGGAAAGAAGCCTTAGAGTGGCTAATGGGATGGAAGCCGAAATTCAAGCTATTGGATCGGTTTCTTTAGTTTTGAATAATGGTTTTGTAATGAAACTTAATGATGTTCTTTATGTTCCCTCGATGAGAAGAAACTTGATTTCCATTTCATTATTAGATAATGATGGATATTCTTGTAATTTTGGACACGGAATGTGTTTGATTTATTTTAATAATGATAATGTTGGTCGTGCCATCCGACACGACAAGCTTTATATGTTATCCCTGCAAGATTCTCCTATATCCATGAATGTATGTGATGTGAATAAAAAGCGCAAGCGAATTGATGAGACTTCGTCGAAATTGTGGCACTGTCGTTTGGGCCACATTTCAAGGGGGAGAATTGAACGTCTCATTAAAGAAGAAATTCTCCACCCTTTAGACTTTAATGATTCGGATAATCATTGCCTCGATTGTATCAAAGGCAAGTATGTAAAGCAAATAAAGAAAGGTGCTACTCGAAGCACAGGGATTTTGGAATTAATTCATACCGACATATGTGGTCCTTTCCCTGTGACATCAGTGGATGGTTATGATTCTTTTATTACGTTCACTGATGATTACTCACGTTATGGTTATATCTATCCTATTAAAGAAAGATCGGAGGCACTTGATAAATTTAAGATATTTAAGGCTGAAGTTGAAAATCAGCACAGTCTAAAGATTAAAGTAGTGCGCTCGGATCGTGGGGGAGAGTATTATGGGCGACACGCAACTTATGGGCAGATTCCTGGTCCTTTTGCCAGGTTTCTACAAGAAAATGGTATAGTCGCCCAGTATTCAATGCCTGGTGATCCCCAGCAAAATGGAGTTGCGGAAAGAAGAAACCGCACACTTATGGACATGGTTCGAAGTATGTTGAGCTACTCCACTTTGCCTGTAAAGTTATGGATGGAAGCATTAAAGACCGCTGCACATATACTCAATCGGGTTCCTAGTAAATCGGTGCCTAAAACACCTTATGGATTATGGACTGGGAGAAAACCTAGTTTGAACTACCTCCATGTGTGGGGTTGTGCAGCTGAAGCTAAAATATTTAACCCACATATTGCCAAATTAGATCCCAAGACTGTGAGTTGCCATTTTATTGGCTACCCTGACAGGTCTAAAGGGTACCGATTCTATTGTCCAGATCGTACCACAAAATTTGTAGAAACAAGACACGCTGTGTTCTTGAAAAATGATGGCATCAGTGGGGACTTGGAGCCCAGGAAAATTGATCTTGAGGAGAAACGGATTTATGTTGCTTCACCGCTAATCCGACAGACTGATTTTCCTGTGCCCCAAGTGGTTGTGCCCATAGTTGATCCTGTAGTTGCAACTCCTGTTGCATCTCCAGTTAATTCTGTGGCTACTCCTTCTGTTGAGGGCTCTGAAAATACAAGTGCAATACCTAATGCTGAGCCTTCACAGCCCTCTGTGACAATTAATGAACAACCTGATGAGCCTACTAATGAACCTGTCAGGAGATCACAACGAGTGAGGAGATCTGCTATCTCAAGTGATTATGAGGTTTACTTGAATGAGGATGATCTTGGGAAGGCAGATGATCCTAGCTCTTATAAGGAAGCGATGAAGAATAAGGATTCATCTAAATGGCTAGATGCCATGAAAGATGAGATTGAGTCTATGGGCGCTAATGACGTATGGGACTTAGTGGAAATTCCTAATGGAGCCAAAACAGTAGGCTGCAAATGGGTCTACAAGACCAAGCGTGACTCCAAAGGGAATATCGAAAGATTTAAGGCGAGACTTGTAGCAAAAGGGTTTACGCAAAGAGAAGGCATTGACTATAATGAAACCTTTTCTCCTGTCTTAACTAAAGATTCATTTAGAATAATAATGGCGCTCACAGCACATTTCGATTTAGAGTTGCACCAAATGGACGTTAAGACTGCATTCCTGAATAGAGACTTGTATGAAGACGTTTACATGACACAACCGGAAGGTTTTGTTGTGGAAGGCGAGGAACAGTTAGGATGCAAGCTAAGGAAATCCATATATGGCCTGAAGCAAGCTTCTAGGCAATGGTACCTTAAGTTTGATGAAGTCATAAGGAAATTTGGATTTAAGGAGAATGATGTTGATAATTGTACATATGTTAAGTTCAGGGGGAGTAACTACACCTTCTTAATTCTTTATGTGGACGATATATTATTGGCCAGCAGCAGTGTGGACATGCTGCGGGAAACTAAAAGTTTTCTCTCGTCCAATTTTGACATGAAAGATCTCGGTGAAGCATCTTATGTTCTTGGTATTGAAATTCACCGAGATAGGTCCAAAGGAATATTAGGTTTATCACAAAAGGCATACATTGACAGAGTACTAAAGAGATACAATATGCATAAATGCTCTGCCTCGCCTGCTCCTATTGTGAAGGGCGATAAGTTTGGGAAATTTCAATGCCCAAAAAATGACTATGAATCTGATCAGATGAAGGCTATACCTTACGCTTCTGCTGTCGGAAGTATTATGTATGCTCAAGTATGTACACGCCCTGATTTAGCTTTTGTTACCGGGATGCTTGGCAGATATCAGTCAAATCCAGGACCGGACCACTGGAAAGCTGTTAAGAAAGTCCTGCGCTATATGCAAGGCACTAAAGGTCACATGCTCACATATAGAAAATGCGATAACCTTGAGGTTGTCGGTTATTCTGATGCTGATTTTGCGGGGTGTAAAGACACTAAGAAGTCCACATCAGGTTATATTTTCACCCTCGCAGGAGCAGCAATTTCATGGAAAAGTATAAAGCAAACACTTACTGCATCGTCGACAATGCAGGCTGAATTTGTGGCATGTTATGAGGCTACCGGGCAGGCTGTATGGCTTAAGAACTTTATCCCGGGATTGAGAGTGGTAGACAGCATTTCTAGACCACTCATTTTGTACTGCGACAATCAACACGCAGTTTTCTATTCGAGTAACAACAAGTCAAGTGCAGCTGCCAAGCACATTGACATAAAGTATCATGTTGTGAAAGATAGAGTCCAGGATCAAACAATTAAGGTTGAGCATATTGGAACTAAATTTATGCTTGCGGATCCGCTCACAAAAGGCTTACCACCCAATATTTTTCGTGATCATGTTGCCGGCATGGGTTTATTGGAGAGCCTGTGATCCTGGAATAAGAGGACCATATAAAGTAACCAACTCCCATGAAGTATTATGTTATCCGATCAATATAGAATGGATCACTATAAGTACTGATGTCCGGCGGTACTTAATTGACTGCTGTGACGCATTACTTTGGTGTGAACTTTTATTGAGAGAGGGCTTATGATGTTTAGCCTTACGATCAAGGGGGAGAATGTTGGATTTTGATCTCAGGCTAAAACGGTTGAAAGAGACGTGGGGTGATGCCCACGTCTCCCGTTTTTCTCTCGCGCCCTGATCGGGGGTGCCTAACCGACTTTTGGTTACGGTCCCCCGCTGCGCAGCGCTATAAAAAGAATGGGTTCCGGCCTCTCACGACTACGACGTTCGTTCCCGTGAGAGTTCATCACCCCGAACAAACCCTAAGTGACAACCGATCTCCTAAGCGCTGCTAGCAACGGGAAGGCCGGCGCCGCCACTGCAGGACCTCGCCAGCGACGACCCTCTGCACCGCACCGACTCTACCTCACGCCTGCATCACGCAGGCACGGGTCTTCGCTCCATGGCGTTCATCGGCGACCGTGAGTCTCCCTTAAATCCCCTTAACCGTAGGTGTTCTAGACGCATGCTAGCGGTTCAATGTTATGCATGAGGATTATGAACCTAATATCAGATGCTCTTTCGCACTTTTCAGAACAGCTAGTAGTTAAGTTATTAGGAAGTATGCTAGCAAAGGATTATGCAAACTTATTCAGATATGCGGGGCAACTAATGGATAAGTCATGAGCGTCTGCTGGGAGGATGCGAGGAAGAGGAAAGGAAGCTTGCCGCCTAGCTACAAATGAAGGTGTTGCTTCGTGTGGTTGGCCTACCTTTGTGCTATCTGATTTGGATAAGTTCTTCTGGTGATCCTTTTTTTAATACATAAATTAACATTAGTACCAAAGCCATTGGGAATAAATAAATATACGTCGAAGCTATATGGAATCTTATTGATACTGTCACACATAGCCATGGCACATACTAGCTATGTAATGGCAGTAATAAAAATAGAAACCACATTTATAATTAGATACGTTCTATTTTAGGCTAGACAAAATAGCTTACACTATGCTAACAAAATTACTAGACACATTGTAAGAGTTTACTGTCACAACTACGGTGGTGTATGCTGGCCATGTGACGATGCAAACACATAGCCATGGCACATACTAACCATGTAATGTCAGCGTCGGGGTTGTGGGTTCATGCCCCGTATGTGTTGGGATCGACTCGGCTAGACAAAGGTGTAGCACGAGAAGGTGGGGATGACAGGTCACATGGATTAGTGGGAAGACAGGTTCGGTAGGGACAAAGGAAACTAGCTAGAGCGTAAAATAACTTATTCTACACTCACGTATAGAATTATATATACACATATTAATGTCGATTTCCTCTTTGTCATGTTGCCCAAAGGTGACGCTGATGATTTATTTTGCGCTATCTGTTTCCATCTTGCTTAGGGCATCTCCAATATGCTTATTACTTCAGCTGTCATAAGGTAAGGCCTGCATGGCTTGGTGCAAATGCTGCAATGTTTAGTGCTTGTAAGAGTTGATCTTAAGGTGGGGCTCACGTACTAACAGAAAAAGAAAAATCTCAACTACCTTTCCTGTCTGATCGGCTTTTTTTTGAGGTCGTGCTTAAGAAATTTATGGCCGACTTCACCAAATCTTCTCTCGTCGTGATTATTTTGTCATTATTATTTCTGTTCTCTCTACATAATTTATCACGTAACTTTGAACCAATCTGAGAGCTACTAAATAAGAAGGGGTATCAGAGTATAACGAATAACTTCATATATACTGCAATTTTCTTGGGCTACTGGTTAAAAGCTCCAAACGGTAAAAGAAAGGGGGAAAACATGATGCATGCATATATATACTGCATAAGTAGGGTTTACCTTACCAGATGCAAAATCGCGCTAGCTCTTCCGAAAATACAGATGTCAACTAAGGAAACATGATGTGTTGCTATAGTTCGCTGGCCAATGATTAGTGGTGCAGGGATTGAAGGGTCTAACTAAGCTAGGGATGAACAAGAGGAAAGAAGCAACTGTTATATTTAGGTCTTTAGGATCTCCTAGGTTAGATCTAGCGGGGTTATTCTCTTAGGGGTTTCGGGTTCTTGAGAGATACCGAGAGGGAGAGGAGTACTAACCGTCCGAGGTAGAGGAAGAAGAGGTGGCCATCACGGGTACGCTCGGTGACGTCTGCGCACGGGCAGCGACGGTCGGTGAAGAGGTGCAGGGCTCCTCTGCGGCGTGCCCCGGGCGGCGTCTCCCTGGCGGCGGTGAACGGCGGTGGTGCTTCCCGTCGCTTGAGCGCCCCCTCTTAGATCGGGTCTAGGGTTTTGTCGGTGGGGTGGCGGCGGCACGGTCAACCTCGTGATACGAGCCGCCTGGCCCCCACCTCTGTTTATATGGCGCTGGCGACAGGGGCCCACCAGCCTATTGGGCTGGGCGCCCCCGATCAGGGCGTGGTCAAGGGGTTGGCATTTGGCCGTTGGGCCAAATGCCTGAGATCATCCTAACATTCTCCCCCTTGATCTCAATCTATACTTTATCTTTAATTACTTTTGCCTTTACACATTCCATCACAGATTAGTGTATAGAACATGTCTCATCGTCACGGTCAATCGCCGATAGATTCAACAGCTACAATACACCTCTCTGTTCTGAAATAGTTGCTTTAATCTTTTGGGCCATCTTTTAGTCCAGGAATCATAGGCTTTCCCTTAAACCCATGCCGGCTACATGTTCTCTGAACACGTTGGGTGGTAAGCCTTTAGTAAGCGGATCCGCTAACATCTTTGCGTTACTTATGTGCTCAAGACTTATAATTTGATCCCGAACTTTATCTTTCACAACATAGTACTTTATGTCAATGTGTTTGGCAGCACCACTTGACTTATTGTTGTGGGCATACGTTACTGCGGGTTCATTATCGCAGTACAACTTAAGTGGTCTATTGATGTCGTCAACCACTTTTAAACCGGGTATGAACTTCTTTAGCCAGTTCACCTGCCCCGTAGCCTCATAACATGCTACAAACTCGGCATACATTGTGGACGATGTAGTGACGGTTTGCTTTGAGCTTTTCCACGATATAGCTCCTCCAGCGAGAGTGAATACATATCCGGATGTAGACTTTCTATCATCTCCCGCAAAATCAGAATCTGTATACCCCACTATATGGAGTAAATCTGATCTTCTGTATGTCATCATGAGGCCTTTTGTTCCTTGCAAATAACGCAAGATTTTCTTTATCAATTTCCAATGTTCTATTCCAGGATTGCTCTGGAATCTGCTAAGTAACCCGGTAACAAATGCTAAGTCAGGGCGTGTGCACACTTGAGCATACTGTAAGCTTCCGACAGCTGAAGCATATGGAACCGCTTTCATTTGATCGATCTCATACTGGTTCCTGGGGCATTGAAAATCCCCATATCTGTCGCCCTTTACTATAGGTGCAGGTGAAGGACTACATTTATGCTGTAACATCCCAAATAGGGAACTAGTGTAATTACGAAAATTTTAAAATCTTTTAAATTGTTTCTCCTACGTTTCTAAAAAAGTTTTTGGCGAAGTTCAAATTTCTTGATTTGATTTATTGCTAAAAGCCCGATTAATGAAAATCCAAATATTGGAATTAAGGAACAAAATTTAAAGTTTACAATTAAGGAGAATCCAAAACTCCATGGGAGTATTAAATTCAAACCTTAACATTTAAATCTGGTCATTCCAGGCCAATAATAGAAATCGAAAATCAATAAAAAAAAACCCCTTCCATCTAATTTTTGTATCCGGAAATTCAAAATTCTGAAAATTTAAAAGGATTATTCCTCTGAAATCTGCCAACCTTAAAAAATCTAATTGTCGAATCCAAGTTTTGGACCAAGTTTCCAAACTGAAAATATAATTGCAAAACCAAATCTAAAAATCCAAATTCGGAAAATCCTTTAAATCCCCAAATTATCCTCTTGGGCCGGCCTCTTCCTTCTCTGGCCTCCGGCCCACTTCTTCTTTTCCGCCCAGCCCGCTCCCTCCTTTCTCCTGGCCCGGTCGGCGTTCGTCTCCTACCTCCCTCCCCTGTTCCTCCGATTCGCCGCCCGCACCAGCACCCCGGCCGCGCCACTCTCCGCCCCTAGTACGCCTCGCCATGCCGCCGGACACACTGCCATACCCAGGGTACACCTTGCCATGCCGCGCCCATGCCGTCGCCTGTGCGGCCGCACACTGCGCCCATGCCCTACGCACGTCACCCTGCTACGGCCGTCGCCTCACCGTCGTTTCACCATACCGTGCCCTGCTCCCAGGTCTCCGGCAACAGCTCCGCCACAGAACCCCTTTCCGCAGCTATAAGAACCGAGCTCGCCTCCTCCCCATTTCCCCGCTTCCTCTTTCTGAGCTCCCTGCCGCCGCCGAGCTCCCTGTGACCGTCTCCGCCGACAGCGCCGCTCGGTGAGCCTCGAGCCGTGCCGATCCTCTCCTTGAGCTCGCCTCACCTCCTTCGCGCTTCCACCCATTGCTATTAATCCCCCATGCCTTGTAGGCCGCCGGCGATTGCCGTCATCCCCACCTGCGGCGCCCGAGCTCCCCGCCGATTCGTCGAGCCCCGACTCAATTCCTGGCGCCTGGAGCTCCTCCATCAGCCGCGGAAGCCATCCCCACCGCCACCTTGGGCCCTCCTCCCCCATGGCGAGCCGTCCACAGAGCCCTCCCCGCGCCGCCGCCTGAGCTCGACGCGAGCCTTCCTCGGCCTCTCTCCGGCTCCACCAAGCCCCTGGGTGAGTTCCCCATGGCCCAACCGTGCTTGCGTGTACTTCAACTCCTCCCTTCTCTCCTCCGGCCGCCGGCGCCCATCTCCTCCTCACCGCCGGCCGCCTAACGCCATCGGCCGCTCGCATTGGCGCCACCCTGGCCGAAGCTGCCGCCTCCCCGAGCTCCCTCATCGCCGGAGGGACCCATTTGGCCGGTCGCCGCCGCCTCCCCGGCCGCTCCTCGCCGGCGACGCCGCACGGCCCCATAGCCCACCTCACCTCCCCTGTTTCTTTTGCTTCTGCCCCTTCTCTGTCAGCTCAGCCGAAGACAATGCCTTCCCCTTTATGTCTCTGTTATGACATGTGGGCCCCACTAAAAGGTAACCTCTAGCAAATGTGTAACACTTGCAGCCTCTCCATTTATTGCTAAGATCAATCTGAGAATATGGATTGTAAATAAAGATGGGGATAATAATTTAAATTGTGAAATTAAACTAAAAGGGATATGAATTGAAATTAAAAATTTAAGTTTAATTAGCTGCATGTAAAGACACATTGTGCATGAGAATAAGAATAAGGATTTACTTATAAATTTATAATGGAAAAGGTTGATGAAATTGAACTAAAACTTAACATGGGATAACTATATGCCAATTAAGGTTAATATATTAATCCCCATGTAAAACTAAGACAAGATCATACATGGTCTATTTTCAAATAACAGGAAATCGACATGGGTTAAATGCATGTTGATGTTAACGAAATCAAATGTGTAAAACGAGTTAAAAGTTTCTCTCTTACAAATCAAATGTACGAGAAGTTGATCCCGATTGAGTAAGGGTATATGTTGGAGCTTTATAGCGAATATTTCGATGCTTTCAAACTTTACTCTAGAAACTCGAATAATACATTTAATCCTATCTCGAGTAGTTTAGATACTATCCTTCATCCATCGATCTAACTATATTTAAACAAATTAAGCAAATCAATTTAACAAGATTTTGCCACATAAAATGTTAACCATAAATCACTCATCTCAAGAATCATATCATCCCTCTCATTAGTGCTTGCCTCACATCCGAATCTCCAACATTATCTCATAATTCAAATGTAATAGTTGAAAATAATTAATATTAAAAGAAATAGCTTCATCGAGGTAATTCCTGGTAATTCATGACTCTTTCACTCAATAAAAAGCAAGCCATGAATAATAGGTTGGTAATCAATAAAATAACCAACCTTGTCCATAATAATAGTTGGTTAAATGATTAACTCCATACTTTAGTTAAGTTATTAAAAATACTGATTCATTAAATTGGCCGTTGCAATCTCAGATAAGTATTACCACATGAAATATCAAAGTTACACTAAATATTTAAAATTATACTCATCTCCTGTAAAGCTTCCGCATCCAAGAATTACCAGGTTCTGTTCCTCTTTACTATCTCCGATAAGTTACACCTTCCCTTTTGACCCCTCGTCATCCTAAAATTTTCCCTCACGGTAAAGCTACTTAGATAATTCATTCTCCTGCCCAATTCATCTACCGCTGTGTTTACAACCCATTAATCCGAATCATCCTTCTATTCTCAAATTATAATAAATGTATACTTTAAATTAAATCGGGCATTTAAAGTGTGTGGGTTTATTTGGCCTTTCTTTCCTTTGCCGCGTATTAGAATCGGAAGACTCGACGAGGCGACGGATTCGAACAGGATCGAGACTTGGGTGAACGCGAAGATCAACAAATTATAAGCACTGACTGAGTAGGCTTTGACTTAGATCAATCAAGGCCATGGTACACCAAGCAAGGCAAGTCATCACTTTGATCATATTGATCCTACATTTTATGCAAAACTATGTTCTTTTAAACTATCAACTTGCATGCCTAATTCGTTATGCAAATATATGTCAAAGCTTAAGGTAGCTACATGCCCACTTGATGCTGTATTAAAATTATTATGCCATCCTTTGATACTTGAATCACCTGATCCTTGTCACCATAGATATTAATGATAACTTTACTAGCTATAAGTCATATTAAATGCCATGCTAGTCTTGTCAAGTCCAGGGCGCTAATTGCCCTGATCATCAATCTTCAAAAACATAAGAACTTGTTTTTGGGACAGTCACGGGATGTACGTGGCTGAATACTTTGTGACTACTTATTTTATGCTTCTCAAAACCCTTAAAACATGCTATACCAGTCTGGGCGGATGGTAAGAGTGGTGGGTGTGGATGTAGCACAAGGATTGTGGTCTGTGGAATGAACCGCCCGGACAAATTAAGGACTTAATCCTGTGATGACCCCTCCGTGTACAACAGTACAACCACAAGCTGGCAAATTGTAGGCTTGGCTGAATAATTTACTAGACTCTCTAGCCATTTCACGGAGAACGTGTGTAGGTGGGTAATAAAATTCCCCGTGGAATGGGACATCGGATATAGGTGACGTCGCCGAGGCTAGCGTATGGTGGAGAGTGCAGTCCGAGTGCGCTAACCTGTGGTGGACATCCCGCACAACCTATGGAAGCAACCCCATAGGGGTGAGATGCTAGAGAGCGAGGTATTGTAAAGGCCTCGTGGTAGTCTCTCGATCTGCATGGCTAAGGAATCATGTAGAACCATCGAGACGATTACCTCTTGTGGGTAAAGATGTACAGACTCTGCAGAGTATACAACTATTCGAATAGCCGTGCCCACGGTCAAGGGCGGACACGGAAATCTTCCTCGAGTTAGTTCTATTTCAAAAATCTTTGTGGGTGGGACAAAAACCTATCAGAGGGAGGTACTCTGATTTTGGGCTTTTTCCTGGAGGGACGTACTCCAGCGTGGTTGATAATATGGAAGTGGCATAAGGATCAAAAGCTAGCATAGGTGGTTGGAACCATGTAATTGGTGGATGGAACCTACACCGTTATAAATATTGCACAATTTCAAACTCTTTAAAGCATGTTTATAAAATGCCAAGTTATAGGAGTTTTAATTATGAGTATTGCAAATGTCGCACTAAGCAAATAAAAGAACCTCAAGCCTCCTTTGACAACCTTGCATCTATTATTATTGCATCCTGTGTGGTGGCTTGCTGAGTATCATCGTACTCATTCTTGCTTAACTGCTATCATTCAGTCAGAAAGGAAACAAAGTCAAGCCCTGCGATGCCTAAAAAGGGTCGACAGAGCTGGAAGACGATGAGGTCATGGACTAGGTCGCGAACCCCAGTTGGCTGCCTGTGGGCAAGTCCCGCGGTTCCCACCTGTGTGAAGTTTCCGCTGCTGCATTTTATCATTTTCGGCCTAACCGGCCCATGAGTAAGTATTACTGTATTATTTACGCTTCCGCATGATATGTTTTTGATATACAGTAATGTATCTGTGAGCACTATCTACTGATCCAGGGAATAGTGCGGTGAATCACAGAGGATCTGGGTATTGCTAACCCGAGGTCCGACAGAGCTGGTATCAGAGCATATCGACTGTAGGTCGTAACCTTAGTTAGCATGGCCGTTAGCTTTATGATTGGAATTATTTCTTCAAAATCTAACTGCAAAATATAAGTAGTATTACTACTCTTATCCCTCTTAGATGAATCCCTCTCATCTATGTGCTGCCCTGGCCATTTTAAACTCCAAGGCTCTCTTATCCCGAATTCAAACTAACGCGTGCCTGAGTTCTCTTCTGAAAATTTACCTTGGGCCAAAATCATAAAACCTATATTGAGTTTTAGTAACAAAAGTTGTTTATCCTTGGAAGTTTAAATTGTCAAAATTATTTGCAAAGCTTATTTCCAAGCTCATTTCAACAAACTTAAGCTTCCAAGGAAAAGTTTCCCAAAAATTTAAACCCCTGCCAATTTATTCCCAGGATTCGCCTTGGTTCGCAGATATATGTGTAAATCTTGGTGGATTCATGTCAATCATAAGAGAAGATCAATATTGTGAACTTCAAGATGAAAAATAAGCGAATCAATTTGGGTGTTTGACTCAGCTACACGGGTGAACCCACTTGGATGATTGAACTGATTCAATGGATCGATCAGTTAACATGTTGGAAGGGTTAAAATGGGTGAACCAAACTAATGATCGGATTGACTGAATGGACAGATCAGGTTAGATGATTGGATTGGTTAGAATGGGTGGACCAATTTCAATGATTAGAATGGTTAAATAAGTCAACTCATGTAAAAAGGACTGGATTGGCTAAATAATCGGATTGGTTAAATAAATAGAGCGATATTCATGATTGAATTAATCAAATGAGTAGACCAACTCACAAAGATTGGATTGGCTCAAATAAGTGGATCGATGGAATCTTAGAAAAGTGGGGAGTCTAACAACATTTGTTGGTCTGCAGCTTTAATAAATAGCATGGCTCCCGAAGAACACTAGTGGGATCATGGAATATAGCTTGACTATTGGATGGATTATTGAAAATTCTGAGGAAATTAGGAGAAGTAATAATAATCCTTGATTTATAGATTTGAGTGATAACCTTACTCTCGGTGGACGTTTATGACCATGAAGTCGCTGGGAAGAAAATTTGCGGATAGTAAGACTGATCACTTGATAAACAGATTATGAGTATACATCAATGGTGGAAAAGGTTATATTATCATACAAATGCTACTGGTGGATTGAAATATTGAAACCATGATGCAAACAAACATGATTGGATTTACAGGTAAAGATTTTTGGAGTGATGTGTAGGTAAATAGTTGAATGGGATTATGGAATGATGAACCCAAGACTGGATTTATGACTCATATAGGAAAGTGAGATCCATTTGAGGAATAGGTAACTCTGATTTGGTGAATAAAACCATAGATGATATCTTGGAAGTTATATGCACGGTGGATCAGATAAATGATAACACTCACTGTTTGGAGTATTAGACAGTAGTCGTGCTGAGACTAATTACTAAAAGGAGTTACTTTTAGATTCAATCAAGTATATGCTGGCACCACAGTGTCTTGCACCGTCGGTGCAGCGACAGCAAGTAGTGTGAAGAATGGCTCTTGAATCATCGGAGTGGGCACATACACCCGCTTCTCTTCAAGGTCAATCTCACGAGCTACCATACTTCCTCTCATCATTTCATCCTCTAAGAAGACAGCGTGTCTCGTTTCTACAAACTTTGTATATCTATCTGGACAGTAGAAACGAAAACCTTTTGACTTTTCAGGGTAGCCAATGAAATGGCAACTTACTGTTTTGGGATCAAGCTTCCCAAGGTTTGGGTTAAATACTTTAGCCTCAGCAGGACTCCCCCACACACGTAAGTGGTTTAGTGAGGGAACTCTTCCTGTCCACATCTCGTACGGTGTTTTGGGCACCGACTTACTAGGCACTCTGTTGAGAATATGAATGGCGGTTTTCAACGCCTCCATCCATAAACTCAATGGCAGTGTGGAGTAGCTCATCATGCTTCGCACCATATCCATCAGGGTACGGTTGCGTCTTTCAGCTACTCCATTTTGCTGAGGTTCGCCCGGTGTAGAATACTGGGCTACTATGCCATTTTCCTGTAAAAACCTCGCAAAAGGTCCAAGAACTTGTCCATATGGGGTATGTCGACCGTAGTACTCTCCCCCACGATCAGATCGGACTATCTTAATCTTTAAATCGTGTTGGTTTTCAACTTCAGCCTTAAATATCTTGAATTTATCCAAAGCTTCATTTCTTTCTTTGATTGGATAAATATATCCATAACGGGAGTAATCATCCGTGAATGTTATGAACGAGTCATAACCATCCACACTTTTCACAGGAAAAGGACCACAAATGTCTGTGTGAACAATTTGTAGAACTCCTGTGCTTCTTTTTTGCGTCTTTTTTAATTTTCTTTACATATTTTCCTTTAATGCATTCTCTGCGTTGTTCTAAGTCTGAGAACTCTAATAGAGGAAGAATTTCATTCTTAACAAGTCTTTCTATTCTCCCCCTCGAAATATGGCCTAAACGACAGTGCCATAATTTCGACAATTCATTATGAGTTCTCTTTCGTTTTCTGTTCGCATTCACAGGCGAGGATATACGCTCATTCACATCACATACGGAATTCACATTTTCACGAAGTGACAACAGATAAAGCTCATTCTGTAAGATGGCAAGACCAACACATTCTTTATTAAACATTATTTCACACTTGCCATTTCCAAAATTACAATCATAACCATCTTTGTCCAAATTTGAAACACTAATCAAATTCCTCTGTAAAGAGGGAATAAAAAGGACATCTCTAAGTAAAAGATTGGAGCCATTAGCTAACTCTAATGAAAGATCGCCAACGGCTTCAACTTCATCTTGGACTCCATTTGCAACTTTAATGCATCTTTCGTTTCTTTGCGTAGTCCTCGTCGAACGGAATCCCTGTAAAGATTTAGCAACATGAATAGTTGCTCCTGAGTCAATCCACCAAGTGGATTTCGAATATTGCACATACAGGGATTCATTTATAAAGGTAATAATGTTCTCACCTTTCTTTGCCATTATCATCTTTAAATAATCAGGACAATTCTTCTTGTAGTGTCCCGTCTTCTTGCAATGAAGACACTGATCTTTGTCTACAGCAAATTTATTCTGATGAGGCTGATGGACAGAGGCTTTTCCCTTGTTCTTTGAGAAGGAGGTACTGTTGAAGTTCTTTTTCTTGTTATCCTTCACATAGTTGATAGAACCACCATGTGAGGATTTGATTCTTTCCTCCTCTTGCACACACATGGCTATGCACTTTTCCAAGTCCCATTTCTCTTGCTGCATATTGTAGTTGACAACAAAAGTGTCAAACTCTTTGGGCAAGGAAGAAAAAACCAAGTGAATAAGGAACTCATCCTTGAGAGCCAAATCCATTGGTTTAAGTTTAGATGCCAAGTTGCTCATCCTAAGAATGTGCTCTCTTATGCCATTGCCACTGCCAGAATACCTTTCTGTTACCAGCTGCTTAATCAGCTGTGTAGCATAAGTCTTTGAAGAGCCAGTGAACTGACTCTTTATTTTATCAAGATATTTTGTGACAGTGTCACACTCTGCAATTGAGCCCACAATCGCAGGTTCAATTGTGTTCTTTATCACAGCCATACATTTCTTGTTGGCTGTGGTCCATTTCTTATGATCAAGGTCATAAGACATCTGTAAGGGAGCATGATCCCTCTGTCTTTTCTGCCATGCAGTATCATCCTCATTTTGTTCCCTCACTGGTGCCAAAGGCTCAGTGGGACGTGCTGTAGTGAGGACCCAGTCCACCTCAGCCAAGATAAACGCTAAGTCTATCTTTTTCTTCCACTCTCCATAATTATCACCTTTGAGAGTGGGGATCTCTCTGATACAACTCATCAAGTTGTATCCGCCTGAAAAATTTAGATCAATAAAGTGAGAACATAACAGGAAAATTATATGCCTTATTTCCAACGTTGGTCAAAAATACGACATACAATTTAAATCAATTTTATCTATACATTAAATCTACATCACCGTTGGGCAGAAATAGAACTAATGCATAAAATCATCAATTAAAAAATTATAATACTGCTATTATCAACGTTGGTCAGAAAATAGCAATATCATAATTATCTGGGATTTATATCTATTTTTCCAAAATTAAATTCTCCCGTTGGTTCGAATTTAATAATGAAAATCAATCAACATTAACTTTTGCAGCGGAAACTGTAATTATTCTAAAAAATAATTCAATATTCAGAAGCATTATACAGTTTTCATTTAATCTCTGAAAAAATATACACGTTGGTGCAAAAATTTTCAGAGATTTGGATCAATTTTCAATCAAATATACTAAAAAATGCTTCTGAAAAAACAATAAAAATCAATTTTCAGATTTTACTGTGCAAACTGGCCATTTGGCCCGGCCTGCGTGACCGCGGCCCACGGCGGCCCACTCGGCCGAGCCTCACGCACGCGCGCCCGCGGCCTCACGCACGCGGCGGCCCACTCGGCCGCGCCTCACGCGCGCTCGCCCGCGGCCCGCGCCTCACGCTCCCCCGGCGCCCAGCGGTCTCAGCCGTTGGATGCGAATCCAACGGCTTCACTCCTGCGCGGCCGCGGCCTTCGGCGGAACCGCACCGCGTCGGCGCGATCCGAGCCGTCCACGCGCGATCCGGCGGCTCCCGTTCCGCGCGTGCGCACCGCAACCTGGGCCTGGGCCGTGATTTCTCTCGCCTGCCTGGGCCAAAAGCCAGCCCGCGCCGGCGCGGCGCGATCTCATCCGTCCGACGCCATACGACGGCTGAGCGTCGTTTTCGCCCGATCAAAACCGCGCGTGGCGGACGCCCCTGGAAACCCTAACTCATTCGGCCCTCTCCCCTCTCTCTCTCCGCACCCGAGCGAGCGAAGCGACGGCGGCGGCGATTTCATCCACGCCGCCGGAGAAGAGAAGAAGCCGGCGCCGCCGCGGGCCCTCTCGCCGGCGTGCGCGCTCCCCTGAGAGGGATCGCGCCGCCGTCGAGCGGCTCCGTGTCGGTGCCCCTCCAAGCACGCGCGCTCGGATCTGTCCCGCGCGCCGACGGTGGCCTGCACGTGGAGCGCCGGCGAGCCCAAGGCTCGGCCGATCTCCCGCACGCCAGCGACGACGACGGCCCGGTAAGTCCCGGTCTTTTCTTTTCTAGGGTTAGGGTTCGGGTTAGGGTTAGGGTTCTTCCTTCCCCTCTTTTCTTTCTTTTCTTTTCCCCATCTCAGATCTACACCTAGTTGCTCTGATACCAATGTTATATTTAGGTCTTTAGGATCTCCTAGGTTAGATCTAGCGGGGTTATTCTCTTAGGGGTTTCGGGTTCTTGAGAGATACCGAGAGGGAGAGGAGTACTAACCGTCCGAGGTAGAGGAAGAAGAGGTGGCCATCACGGGTACGCTCGGTGACGTCTGCGCACGGGCAGCGACGGTCGGTGAAGAGGTGCAGGGCTCCTCTGCGGCGTGTCCCGGGCGGCGGCGTCTCCCTGGCGGCGGTGAACGGCGGTGGTGCTTCGCGTCGCTTGAGCGCCCCCTCTTAGATCGGGTCTAGGGTTTTGTCGGTGGGGTGGCGGCGGCACGGTCAACCTCGTGATACGAGCCGCCCGGCCCCCACCTCTGTTTATATGGTGCTGGCGACAGGGGCCCACCAGCCTATTGGGCTGGGCGCCCCCGATCAGGGCGCGGTCAAGGGGTTGGCATTTGGCCGTTGGGCCAAATGCCTGAAATCATCCTAACAGCAACCTAATAACACTGATGCTGAACTCAATTACTCAAGTTCCATTGGTCGCTGAGGACATGGAGACAATGGTGCTTCGTGGTCATTGCTGGTCCCTTGTTGGTGTTTGTTTTTTTATCAGTTAATCTGATTGGTTAGGCTTCGTTCAACATCAGCGGCGGCTGGGTCATCTTTAGTTGGGGTGCTCTACCTTTTTCTGCATAGAAACTTTTGTTAGTGCCAAACCCATACTGAAAAAATAAATGATAGGAGAGATAGATATGTACTTTAATTTCCTTGTCATTAGCTATTCCTTGGAGTTTCGACGTAACCTCCATGATATCCATCATGTCCCTTTACTCTGTCATATTGTCCAAAGGTGATTGATAATGCCGACGATTTTATCAGGTTTGATTGTTAACCAACGTTGCCTCACCTAAATTAGGCTTGCGATGCTTTTTCGGCAGCTACACCAACCACAAGTGTGGTAATGTTAGTTAAAAAAACTCAGCGCAAGCGAGTCATCAGGCAAAAAAGGCACAACAAATTAAATTAGAACCAAACACTCCTGGTCTACATGAGCAATATTGTCGTATATCCAAGTATCTATAAAAAAAGGAGAATAATATATATTTTTTGAAAATTATTTTATTTTCCCTACTCAGATTGTGGGAATTTCACAGGAAATTTACAAAAATTTCATAGGAAATCTGCAGAAATTCTACTTAAAACAATTCAATTCCTACATGAATATGAATAAACTCCTGCATTCCAAACAATATATGCATGACAATATTGTTGAATGCTCCAAGGGACACTGTAGATGGAACTATTCCCTCAGTACGAAAAAGAAGTCGTTTCTTGACGCAATGTCCAAATTATAAGCGTGAGAGTTCACACGTTGAGTCACTTTCTCACGATATCTAACCTTTACTGCAAAGATATGGTTATCAAAGTTCAAAATGTTTCACAGCCAAATCCTTCTCAGGAGTTGGCCAATCTCCGTGTGCCTCCAAAGTATTGCCATCTAAGCATTTGCTGTCATGCGCGGCGATCCAAAAGTAAATTAAGTGGCCAACAATTGCAAAAGTTGAAGATGCAAACTACACCTTTTGTTTTTCTTTTTTGACGTCCTATTTAGCTGTTGTCAGTAAGGAGCCGATCTCGAGGCATAAAGTTCAAATAAAGCCAACAAGTGTAAAGAAATATATATATATATATATATATATATATATATATATATATAGCATAATTAACAAACGCTAGTAACCGTTCATAGGATGGGATAGTGGGACGATTAGCTGATTGGTTCAGTCAGGGCCGCATGCCACTGAATAGTACATACATACATACATACATACATACATACATACATACATACATACATACATACATACATACATACATACATACTGCATATGTGTATATGTATATGTCTACATACATATATGTATCTACACACATATATGTGTGTATATGTATATGTATATGTATATACATATATGTATATACACATATATATGTAATCTTTATTTATGGGACGTCACCAATACGGTCCCGTGTGGAACGTAAGAAAAATTCTGGATTTATGTGAAAACTGAACTGTTTCTCTTGCGCTCCAAAGGAGATTAGTCAGGCATCTTGATTCTCAAAACAAAAATGAATCAGCATCTTCCAAAAGGACCCGACTTTCGCCTAGATAACCTTTGATTGTTTTGGAAGGTTTTATATGCACTTCGCTGAGTGACTTTTAAGATTTATGAACACGTACTGAGCAATGATTGAAGACGACACATTTAACTCTGTCAAAAAAAATTGCCTCTTGTTCCTTCAAATTTATCTCACAAGCGCGATCCATCTTTTTTTACACTAAGTGATTAGGGAGTAATTCAGTGGTCAGTAAACACTCGCAAACTTATTAACGTCTTTTTGGTGTTCTGGGTGGTGCATAGACTGTTAGAGTACATGTAAGAGATAGAATAGTATCATGATTTATATCTAATATGGTTTCTTCTATATCTCTAGTAATAGAGTGATAGGAATTTATTTTTCTGAGTATATTTTTGTAATATTGTTGAAGGTTCGTGGCACGGGGACATGGTACGGAGATTACTGCTTTAAAGATTCCATTAGCGGCTAATGATTGCGTTATGGATTCACAAGGCACGCGGAGAATGGTCTTATCTTAACAAGGATCCTTTAAGGGTGTGGTCGCTGTTTCTTCAATGATTAACCAAAAGGCTAAAGGGGAAAACGAAACGTTTACATACTTTACTAAAGGGGAAAACGAAACGCTTACATACTTTAATTACACCTTTTTCTTTGGTTTATCATCTTATATAGGTTGGGTTTTTTTAGTTTTGCCTTATTACTCTTTACTATAGTAACTAACTTTCAAACTATATGTCTTTTTAAGACAAGGTTTACAAGTCGATTATACTAAACACTATACCAAGTCCAATTATACTAGCCAAAGTCGTATATTACTGTTTCCCTCTTCATTCTATCTTTTACAAACAGTCAGTATTTAAAAATTTAAATAAAAAATTATAAAACATAGCCTAAACAGATCTATCCATAGCCATTGGCAGGGCTGTACGGGAGCCGATCTCAAGGGAGCGTAGCAGACACGGCTTAGGGCCTATTCTTTTTGGCTGCGGCTTATGATTTTTGGCTGAAATTTTTGAATTTTTGCTGTTTACGGTATAGATTACGGAGAGACTGATACTCACTTACAATTTTGGCTGATACATATGTTGGGTTTTTAACGTGTACAACGTTTAACTTGTAGACCCCGTCTTGAAAAAATACTCCGTTTGAAAGTTAGGTACTGTAGCAAAAGCCAAAAGCCGACCGGCTTGTTGCTTGCTGAACAGGCCCTCTATAGGTCCAATTACATTGAGTTTGAAGCTAAACTCGGGCAGAGCTCGAATAAACTCGACAAGTTAAGGTCCTGTTCAAAAGAGATTTTTTTTTAGTGACTTATGACTAAAAAGTTGGTTGAAAAGAGGATGACCTATTTTTATAGGAGTATCTTTTTTGATTATATATTTATGCAACGACCCAAGCCATTGACTTGACCTGAAGTCTTTCTTTTCCTCCTCGCAGTGTGTCTTCCTTGCGTTTTCTTTGCTTGCCTGTTCAGTTTAAATTTGTGTGCTGTGCTGCCGCTGCATTTTCAGACAAGGTGTTAAGCAATATAGAGGCTCTAGCTGAGTAATCCCCCATTCTGTGTCCTCCTCTTGTTTCTCTTTTCTTTGTATGCATGTTCTTGGCTATGTGATGATTCGCCTTGAGAGTTAACACACCTCGTTGAAATAGAATTATTTTTTTGTAGGCACTTCACAGAGTTAACCGGACATACGTCGTAGAGACCTGGACTTCACCGATTGAATCTCTTTTGAGATGGTAAGTAGCCTCTGTCCATGCAATGGGTTGCATCTTTGATCGTTGTTTTATGTTGTAATCTGTGTTGTACTTTGCAAAGAAATGGCCCCTCTGCTAATATAAATCAGGCAAAACTACGTTCTCAACCAAACGAAATTGGCAAAAACGCTTGTTTTTTTTCTCGATACCATAGATAAATTTCAAATTGAAATTTTGTAGGTTTACTGTCAAATCGTCGATAGCAAGCAGAATAAGTTACATGATTATAATCTGTAGCAAAAACTTTTTCTTATACAGTAAAAACAGAAAAACAAAAGGCAGTAAAACTGAAAAGAAAAAAGAAAATTTTGTTCTCTTTGTTACTGATACTGCAGTGAATAGTACGCAGACGTGCGGCTGTGCTGGTTATTGATTAAAGTGCTGGCCGGCCGTGACTAAATAAAAGTAGGCGTTGATGCCGTGAGCTCTTCACGCAAGGGCATGCACAAATCATCTAGAAATTAACTCCTTGCCTGTTTGCTCCAGGCGCAGAATACGCTCGGCCGACGTGATGGCTAAGGCGTAAAAAAAGTTTACGAGCTACTTAGGGTCTGTTCCTTTTGCTGTACTTTGTGACTTTTGGCTACAACTTGTAATTTTTAGGCTGTTTGTATGAGAGATTACAGAGTAACATAAACTCACGTGCGGTTTTTACCGATATAAATGGAATCAGTAAAGTATGTACTACAATTAACTAGTAGACCCTATCTTGAAAAAATATTCCGTTTAAAAACTAGTTACTATAGAAAAACCGAAAAACAGCTTTTAGAAGCTGAAAAGAACAAGGCCTTAGTTTGGTTCATTCTAGGTTTAAATCAAACTCGATTTGAATTTTAAATAAGTCGAACTCAAGCTTGATCTTGAGCTCTCGAGTTTCATCGAGCCGAACTCGAATAATTCGCGAGCTTTGATTCAAGGTTAAATAGTGATACATATTAACTCTTACCGAGTTTACTTGAGCCGAACTTGAGCTCGAGCTTTTCTTATTGTTGAATATTAGTGTATATTTAAATTATCTTGATTGTTATCAAGCTTACTTAAGTCGATCTTGAACTCGAACTTTTCTTATCGTTAAAGATTAGTTTATAATAAATTATTTTAATTGTTATCGAGTTTCAACGATCCGACTTTGAGCCTACTCGAGCTTAAGCCGAGCCAAGCTCGAGTCTAGGCTCAAGCTCGGACCTCAACTCGACTTGGGTTCAAGTTTCTACTAAACTTAAATTTGAAAGATCAAACTCGTTCGAGCTCAGCTACTTTATAGTCCTAGTGACTAGTGATGCCTCTCGGCTTGCATTGGATGAAGCAGCAGTGATTATGGTAAGCCCGGTGCTTCTTGCAATCGCACTCAAGAAGGTCAACTGAGTGCATCAAAATTCTTCATTTTTCTCTGGATTGCAAATTTGCAATCCTGCATTTTTCCTCGGAAAATGGTTTGTTCCAATAAGACATCTCAGTCCTTCGTGTATGTACTCACCGGCCGTGATGTTCACTATATATTAGGATGCAATGGCGAACCGTGGCCGTGCCTTGGCTGAAGCAGCGGTGATTATGGTAAGCCCGGTGCTTCTTGCAATCGCACTCAAGAAGGTCGACCTCACGAGCGAGGAGCATGGACGTGTCGTTCCAATCATCATGCTCGTCGTTGCCGCCGTTACTCTGATGGCCGCCATTTGCCCCTTCCTCATTTGCTGCATATCGAAAATATTCTCCAATGCTAGATCTAGGCTCCCTCTCAGTGTGACCGAGTGGCTGGCTCCCTTGTCCTGTGTATGCCTCATCGTCCTCGCCTGCTGGATTATACGTCTCATTATATATGACAACTGGGCTTACCCTGCGATCGGCGCCGTGTTTGTACTCTGCATTGTGGTTCGTACTGTTGGCTATTGCCGTGCACAGAATGCTCAAGAATCTGATCGTGCTACGGTAAGTAAACTCGAGGACTCGCTTGAGTTCCTGTCTGGTGTCACTGCACTTCTGTTTCTGGGACTGGAAGGCTTGGCACTGGAGGGTCAGACTCAGATCAACAGCAGCCAAGGCATACAGAGTCGTCTTGCAGCACCCATGGTCTCAAGCTTCATCGCTTGCGTTCTTGGTGTGACCCTTATGCTTGTCGAGACGATTCCAACCCCCACACCAAGCAACAATCATACTGAGATATTTGATGCCGTCATGGCATTTGCGGTCGGTTTGGTCATGTTCTTGATTATGTACACACACATGAAACTACGGGCATTGCTGCTGCTGGCTCTGCCGTTCCTGTTTTTGCTGGTGTGTGCATATCTTGCTATCGTCAACAGGGGCGACGGTGACGAGGATCCCAAACCGGCATCGCTGGAACTGACCAAAGTCACGTTTACCGGGTTCCTGGCCGTTTCGGTACCAACCTTCAGCAGTGATGGACTCAACACGTCCACCGAATGTTTCCTGGCCATTGCAGCATTCGCTGTTGTTTCAGGCCTCGTGTGGAGGCTCCTGACACACATCAGGTCGGCGAAGACTGCCAAGTTTGCTTCCTTCTGCGCCCATCTATTCGTTGCGATTGCAACGGTTCCATTCACAGTAATGGCTGTAAAGGCTCTCCCTTGATAATCCACGGCCAGTATGCAGCAACTGAATGACTGATAATAATATTCAATGATCATTCACGACCTTGTACTAATTGAAAGAGAAACTCATTTTTATATCCTTCTACAAAGTTCTTGCTTAGCAAAATTCTCCTTCAATTTTTGACATCTGCAGAGCTCTTTTATGATATCTTAAAATGAATATAGGTCATCCATTCTTTATAATCTAATAGTTCAAATTAGTTAAAATTAAGTTATACTGTAACTTATACTTCTAATAGTAGAATATCTAAAACGGTAAAATTGTAAACAATACAAGTGGCATAGGGGTAAATTTTGCAACTTTAGTGGGGCTAAAGTTTGGTGTTCAGTTGGTCGGCCATTCATATGTTGTCTAGGATTTACTCCCCGAGAGTGAGCACTGGTCCTCTGTTCCCTATTATCATCGTGTCCTCCATTTCCGCGCCTCCTCCATCTCCTCCCGTGTCGTAGCCCTAGGTCGGGCCAGGTCATCCTCCTCCACGGCACCACCTCGTCATCCTCCTGCTCCCCAACGTTGCCGCCTCTCCTCCCCCCGCCACCTGGTCCTCGCGGCGACGTCGTCTCCCTTTCGCACACATCTAATCCTCTTCCTCCGGTCGCTTTCCTACGCCGCCGACGGCGGATGTCGGCACGCGTCCACCTAGAGTCAATTGGCGCAATTGCTCTGCTGCTAGCGAGGCTCCAACTTCAGTCAATCAACAATCGTCCGCTTTCAGTGCACCTCCAACATCAACAAGAGGAAGGCACTTTGTTGTCTTTTGCTGTGAGAACAAAGCGAGTTTTTTTGGATTTGGTGACTATGCGAGGTCATGATGTTCGTAAGCAAGAGCTTGACAACAAGTCACTCCTATGGTATGGTTACTTTGCTGGGTACCCAACTACCCATGCTTATGGCTATATGCATTTATTTTCCTTTATTCTTGGGGTTTAGAAACTTTAGATGAGCCTAAATGGATTCTGCATGACAGTTGTAATTTTCTTTAACAAACAGTTTGGATATGTGATGTATGGAGCAAAATAAGGAAAACCATTCTACTTGTTTGATGCTTCTCCTACATCGCTTAAGGCCGATGGGCTATATTGTGTCCAACTTTACACCATTTATTTACATGCGAATCGATGTGAGTGGATTGACACTGAATGATCATAAGCAGTATTCTCCCATTGAGATCCAGGATTGGGTCAACTAGGTGATGATTTCACTAGTTTACGCTTAGGCACACTATTGTAGCATGCGCGAATGCTACAAAAGTGGGTACGGTACCTCTCTCTCTATGGACGATACAGATTAGCTAGAGAGAGAACTGGTGGGTAACCTAAAATGAATGGGTCTAGCCATCTTGTACCCCTATTAGGAGTTTATATATAAATGGGGTAGGATGAAAAATTCCCATAATACCTTTTAATAATTACAAAAAGGTGATGGTAAATCAATACATTCCCTTCTATACACAATAATATACTATTGAGCTTATTCTAAGGTTTCAGTAGCTAAATCTAATAGTTGTAGGGTCTTGTTATGGTCGGACAGTATTATACACGATGGCGCAAGCATATGAGTGCGGCAGTTGGGACTGGACCGGGCGGATCAAACACGGGTAAGTCTGCAGCAAGGAAGTCATCCGTGCCGGATGCGCTCAGGCGATGGCAAGCGCCGGGAGTCCAGGCAGTCTACATTAAGGCTTTCTATTTCAATAGATTACTTTCCAATCCAATAGCAATAGATATGGTATTAGAGTTACTTTCCTTTTGAATTAGAGATGCTTATTAGGGGTTATCCCACATATGGGTTACCGGATTGATGGGAAGAAAATAAGAAAAGAAGAGATTACTCTTCCGTCTTCCTCTCTTCGGCTAGTGCGCCTCTGCTGACGCACTGCCCTCTTCTTGCCAGCACGACGCCCCCACGCCGCCAGCAATTCTAGTCTCACCCACCCGTTCTCCATTCGTACAACCCTCGCCACCTAAGTTCCGCTCGGAATAACTTGGTATTAGAGACCACTGCTGCCTTTGACGTCACGTCTGATGGCGGCGAAGAGATCACCTCCACTGACCAAAACTTGATCAAATCATTGCCCAGCTGGCCACTCTGACTAACCGGCTTGATCGGCATGATACACACCTTGTGACATTAGAGGGGGTGGATTGCAGTAGCACGGAGGCAGCCAAGCAGCCGCTAGCTCCTCCACGACCTCTACAGGCAACCTCGATGGCCGATAACAAGCCACCTCATTTTCATTGCTTAGACAGCACTTGATTGATCCCCACAGTGCTTCGCGGTGGCATGACAGCATATGACAGTTCAAATATTTTACGTTTCATTCAAGAAATTCATACTAATCGTTACTAAACCTATTTTATATGTCACTTCAGTTTGAGGAGGCGCAACGCATCGCAAGCGCCTCGGAGGCCGCCATCAGTAGCCCAGAGACACCACCAGCCCGACAGAAGTCTATGAAGTTCATCCTAAAGCAGGCCAAAAAAATAGTGCACAACCTAAACTGCGACCGTTCTACAGATCACACTACGTACATGAGCCGCCCAGTGGGGGCACCATGCTCAGTCGCCAGGTCATCGTGACCTAGTGAATTCGGCCAGCCATCGCAATCTACTGAGTCTGGCTGGCTTGTAGTACTAGCCGCCGATTATCTGTGTGCCGTACTGACAAGGAGGTAACTTACGTATAAACCTACTGTTGTGGTTACAGACCAAACACACACACAGAGAGAGAGAGTATAGTAGTGGAGAGTTAGGTGAGCAATGGCTTAGGGTTTCCCCTGTGGTTTGGTTTCCCCTGTGGTTTGTATCATATATATATCCACATAGGGAGTGTTTTTACAGTAATGCCCTTACATCTGTACATCCCCTTTGGGGGCACCTTCGTCATTACACGTGTCCCATTTGGGCCTTATAATCTCCTAAGAGCAACTCCAGCAGTATCCCTCAAATCAGAGCCCCTACTTTTAATTTGAGGGCTCCTCCTATTTTTAGGGGCCCAGTTTTTTTGTATCTACTCCAACAGCACCCCTCAAATCTAAGCCCTCAAATCTATTCCACTACACGCTGACACATGGGACCCACTCCTCAGCCACCCGCTGACAAATCTATTCCTCAGCCCACCCGCTCCCACGCCCCGCCGCAGCCGCGCGCCTCGCCTCGCTCGCCCTCCGCCTCCGCTCGGGCCCCTCCCTCTCTGCCGCGCTCTCCGCGCAATTCGGCATGTCTCAGTTGGTGGACTACAACCCTTACCGAACCCAGCTTACTGTACTTGAGCCTACTGAACCACCACTTGTAACAGCCCATCTGTTATTTCAAAAAAATTATTTAATTTAATTTAAAATAAAATATTTGCTTTTGGTTGTTTAAGTTTTTTTTAAAATTTAATTGCCTGATTTTCTGCTTTTAAAAGGGGTTTTCTTGTGAAACTAATTTAAGCAAAAAAAAATTAATAACAATCAATTTCATTTAAAATAAAAATCAAAGTTATTTGGTTGCTTGAAATTTTAAAATTTTCGCTAACCTAATTTTCTGCTTTAAAGAAGAGAGCCTTTCTGTTTAAAAAAATATATTTTATAAAGGAAAATATCAAAATTTCAGTTGAAGATATTTTCTATAAGTACAAAATAGCTTTAGAAAGCTTTATGATTTTTTCTAAGATTTTTAAGCTTTATTTGTTAATTATTGTATTATTTTAAAGCTAGAAAATAAAAACATTTTTAAAAATTAAAATAAATGTCAATTAATTCCGAAATTTTTTTTATAATCTTTTCAGGTTCCCAGATCTTTAGAAAATTTTCTTAAAAATTTTTCCGAATTTTTTTTCTTTTTTTTTTCTTCTTTTTTTTCTCTTCTCTCTTTTCTCTCTCTTCCTTTTCCTTTCTTCTTCCTCCAGGCCGTGTCCATCGTGCAGTCACAGAGAGCAGCCATGGCATTTCTTGAGCTTTCTTCAATCTTTGATATCTCTTGATTTTCTCAACGGTTTTTAGCGAAATAAATTGCAATCAACTCCTCTCATTAAGATCTTTCATTCCCCCACCGTTTCCCCTCAAATTAATGAGCCGTTTCGCGGGATTTAACCCATGTCATTCAAAGACATGGATGCTTGATCTCCCTCCTCGGGCCTCCTCAACCCCTATAAAAGGGAGCCCCGTGAGCCTCTCCTCATCCTCACTCAACCCCGAAAATCTCAAGTCCCCACTCCCTCTCTATTGGCCGCAATCGGAGTTCTTGTTTCGTTGTTCAAGCGCCGTTCTTCGGCCTTTTGCGCCTCGTCCGGTGGAGCCCCGCCGCGTTTGAGCACATCCCCAGCTTCGCCTCGCCGCGTTCTACGCGGTGCTCACCTCGCCTTCGCCGGAGCATCATCGCCACCGTGGGCCAATTCGCGTCGTCGTTTCTCGCGTCGCCACCGACCGTCCGTGCATGCCCGACCAAAACCAAGGTGAGCATCACGTTCCCCACGCTCTACTCTTCGTTTCGCCGCAAACCCCACATGCTAACTCCTCTCCGTTTGCCCGGAACGCCGATGTCAACCCGACGGTCGCACAATGTCTTCTCCACCGTGTTCCGCCACCATCCGATGTCCTTTGGCCGAGCCGTTTGCACCGTTGAGTTTGCCTTGACGCGTTCTACGTCGTGCTTCCATCGCCATCACCTAAATATTCCCCGAGTCCTCGTCGACCTTGTCAGGCCCAGACACTAAAACTGTACCTTGCGCGTACACCCCTTTTTGGTAAGCGCTTTGATTTTTGTTCGCGTCATATTGTGTCCTAGCCTCTAAGGAATTTTTCTACCATTTTGTTTAATTTTTCGTGGAGCCAATTGTCAGGAATTGAGCTTTCCGCGAAAATGGCCGTTTGTGACTCCTGACATCGATTCGTCGCCTCCGGTAAGCCTTAGCTCATGCCGTAATTTTTCTTAGGCTTGCCTCACTGCGTTCTATGCCATGCTTCCTTCCGTTTCCCCAAAAAGTCTCCACAAATTTTCACCTCCGACACCTCGCCATGGCCACCAATGGCATCTCGTGTCCCCATATATCCAGTGATGTTTTCCCGAATCCGTTCGCGTCATATCGTGCCAAACCATCCCAGGTAGCTACCTTTCAAATGGTTTTGGATTCGCTCTACCGAGCACCAAGATATCAAATTTTTCCTGTTTCTCCACTGTCGTCATTCAAACGTCGATTGTATCGTCTCCGATTAATTTTCAGCTTAGCCAATAATTTTCCTAACTTCACCATGCCATGTACTATCCCACGCTCACCTTACATCTCCACATTCCATACTCGGTACTATCTCTCTCCAACCTGCAGTTGTCGCTACTGTGCCGTCGGTGCAGTTTTTCACTCACTGCGGGTGATTGCCGCCGTTCCTCGTCACCGTACCCATGTCACCACCTTCGCCTCATTGCCAACATTCCATTTTGCCCATTCGCCAGCCACCTTGTAGCCAACCGACACTGTACTATTCAAAAAGTAATCCTCGTATTTTGTTATCATTTCATGTGATGTCCAAAACTTCCAGATATTGGATCTCCCTCATACGAACTCCGAATCTGTTGATTCTTTCTCCTAAATTCATCTAAAATCATAATCTATCCGTCAATATATATTTTATAATTTTTGGATTTTAATTGGGTTTTATCTGAATTTATTTTGTTTGGTTCTTCGCGTGTAGACTACGACTAATCCGGAGAGTTCGATTTTGACGATTCACAACATCAAGTCTCCGAGCAAGGCAAGTCTCCTTTGATCATCTTGAACCTATGATTTTGAAATGTTTTAATTATTTTAAATGTTATGCATTGCTATTTACATAAAATGATAATTCAAATCTTAAGGTAGTAGTTAATCCAACCTTGTTATGCCCTCCATTGGAATTGATTGTCATGTACCCTTGTTACCCTAGAACTTCCTTTGTCTCATTAATGAGATTATTATTTATTCTTTGACAATGATAGTATGGTAGTATAATGCTTAGTCATGCTAAATATATACCCTTGGAACTTTGAAAATGGGAAATTATGATTTATTGTTGAAACCCTTGTGTTTACAAAGTTAGTGGTGATTGGAGTTACCACTGTTTCCTTTAAAATAAAATAAAAATGTGAAAGATGGTTTAGATTAGGGTGGATGGTTGGTTCGGCTTGGTGCAGTTAGCACGAGATCTTGTTAAGTGTATGTTCCACCCTAGTCAATTAAGGACCGACGCTTGTGTTTGTCCAGACTGAGCATTAACCGTACAACCACAAGTCTATATGGGTACGACCTAGCCGACTAACTTATGATAGTCTAGTTTAGGTGCCACCAGTGGAAAGTGGGTGCCAGGGATGTACTGGTTATTCACAGTGAGGGACAGGGATTTACTGTACTCATATGGCGCAAGAGGGGGCTTCGGTTCGGGCGGTTAGCCTACCTGCGGTGAAACCTCAGCGGGTGGTATCTAGCTAGATTAGAGTAAGGTAAAGGCTTTGTGATATTTTATCTGGGTCTCATGCCAAAGGAAGCGTGTTGACTTTTAGGATAATTTATCTCTTGTGGGTAAAGTTGTACAACCTCTGCAGAGTGTAAAACTATTCGAATAGCCGTGCCCACGGTCAAGGGCGGGCAAGGAATGCATTCACATGGTAGATTTCTGGTTTTGGTTTTAAAATCAAAAGTTTTGTATTCCGAGAGTGGAGGGAACTCTTGGAAGGGTATCCTGGCAGTTGGAGCCAGAGAGGGTGGATGGAACCCGCAGTTTTAATCTTGACCAATTGTAATTGGTTGGCTAGTGTTGGTAGTTGGAACCTTCACTAGAGAATTAATGATAGTTTCTGCTAAAACATTTACTTTATTAACTTGATGCCTTCGAAAATAATTAGTAGTAACTGAATTTTAAAATGTTGCTTTGTGCAAAACAACCATATAGCCTTCCTTTGTCAAGCCTTGCATCTATGCATTTTTCCCAAGACTTGCGGAGTACTTTATGTACTCACATGCTACACTCAAAAATAATACTCAGAAGAACATGAAGCTCAAGAAGGTGATTACGACTTCTGCTTCGCTTGTGGCTGTGATGGATTCTTCCCGGAGGACTAGGTCGCGCTTCCCCAGTCAACTGCCTGTGGCATATTGATGGGTCTATTTTGAGTTTACTTTGCTTCCGCTGTGTTTTGATTGTGCGAGGTCTTGAAACCTCCAATGTAATAATGAGACCTGGTGGTCAGTACTCTTTATAATTGTAATAAATACGTTGTTGGTCATGAATCATTTCTGTTTAACTGTGTGCACTAGCTTTGATCTGGGACTAGTGCAGTAATACACAGAGGGTCCGGGTTTGGAAATCCGGGGTCCCGACAGAGGTGGTATCAGAGCCAATTTGACTGTAGGACGTGACCTAGTTAGAATGGTCGTTAAAAAAAGTGCTTCAAAATTTATTTTACAAAATAAAAATTTAATGATGTGCTATCCTTATCTTTTCTTGTCTTTCTATCCTTACCTTCGTCATGGCATTCTCCCTTATCTATCTGCTTATTTCCTTTTTGGAATGGTGATTGTACCCCCTTCCCTTTGTAATTTCTATAGATGGCTCAGTAAGGTTGCGTCTAAGAAGCACTTGGAGAAGCTCGTCATCATGAAGGAGCAAGGACTAGCTCTTTAGTTGTAATACCCAAGTAAAGTCTTACGATTTTAGAACGCTTATATGTTACTTGCTTGTGTATTAGGTGGACTGTACCAAGTCTTTGAATACTTGTAGTACAGTCATCCTTAAAAAAAACTATTTTGATTTCAAGCTAAGCTTCTCCTAGTTGTTGTTTGTTTCTCTCTTGTGTGTTTGTTTGGGATGGTGTTTAGTCGTTCCCCTGATCTCTTATCTGTGCTACTTCCCTCTTATCTTTTGCTAACCCCAGTTACCGCAATAGTGCAAGCTCTAATTCTTTCACCGCAGTCCAAGTTTGGAGAATCCTTGGAGACCTAGAAAGACAACAAATTTATGGAAAGTACTCTTGTCGGGGAAGCTGTCATAATCAGTGCATGACAAGATAGGTAATTTGGAGAATTGTTGCTAGAGTGATATATCTTGGATTTATAATTGACAAGATTGAATAATATTCGAGTAAATTGCGAAAAACAAAGTTATATTTGTAGATACCAATTGATTATGAATAAATGTGAAGAAAGTAATACTTGTGGATTAAATAGATCATGGAGAATGAGTACAGTAGTAAACTTGGTGGAACTAATTAGATCATGGGAAGTGTCTAAATTTGATACCTTAGATTTATTATCTAGGATTGAAAGGAGCAATTGGATGCAAAACAAGATTTTTGTTGAAGGGATTATTTGTGATTATTGGAGAATTGGTATTAAGAGATTGATTAAGTAAAGGGAGCGATTAAAAGATTAAGAAGTTGAATTATCATAATCAATTTATGATATCAATTTTTGGTGATTTGGTTGAATCATGAAGAGTAGATGAAGTTTGTGGAGTTAATTGATTATCAGAGTTTGGTGGACCTATTAATAAGTGGATACTAGTGGAATTGTAAAAGATAATACACTTAGATATCTTGGTGGATTAATTTTATCATTGCAAAGTAGACTTTGATATGTCAATTTGAATTGGTGTATTTAATAGATCATTGTTAGATAATTTGATTTTAACTAATGGGATTAACTAGGTCGTTTAAGGCTGTTCAAATGGATAACTTGGAGGATTTAAATTAATTATGGGAGATAGATTATCCAATAAGAATTAATTAAAAGATTGTCTGATAATAATTAATTGAAAGATTGTCCAATAAGAAGTAATTGAGAGATTGCCCGATAAGGATTAATTGAGTTCATTCAAATTCGGTGGAACCAAAATGATGATTATCAAGAGATTGATGTTGGTGGATTAATGAATATTAAATTATGGCTTAGATGACATTAAACTTGATTGATGATTACTAAAAGGTTGGATTAATCTTATATTATTTGATCAGAGTTATGGATCTGTTGAATTAGATAATGATCATAAAGCAATTGGTGCAAATCACAAATTACAATGTTATTGGATTCTTGTTAGAAAAATTCTATGGTTGGTTGTCGATTCAAATTAGAGCAGAGAATAAAAGTTTATGGGATTATTTGTTGAAATCAATGTGAATCAATAAGGTGCAATTGGGGTATATGATTTTGGAATCAAACATTTTTTGAAAAGTTGAAATAATTATGTCTTTCTCGGATGCAAACTTGCGGAAGTTAAGCCCTTTTTGGTGGAATCCTGAATTAATCGATATGATAAGGGGGCAATTAAAGTTAACCCAGAGCTTGCAGGCGGCTAAAGAGGCACCAATTCGATTTGTTGTTGTCTTCCATATTTCTCAATTAAAGGAATACTTTAGAGCATCGAACAATAAGATAGAATCATGAAGGAAGCTGAACGCCGCGCAAGAAGCATGACCATAAAGTTCCACAAAGTACAATAGAGCAACCATTCGAAGTCAAGCAACTTGGGAGTGCGAAGAGGACCTAAGAGCCGAGTTTTCCTCTCCTTTCTTTTTCCTAGTCCGTCCGAATCTCGAGGACGAGATTCTTTCTAAGGGGGGTAGTTTGTAACAGCCCATCTGTTATTTCAAAAAAATTATTTAATTTAATTTAAAATAAAATATTTGCGTTTGGTTGTTTAAGTTTTTTTTTAAAATTTAATTGCCTGATTTTCTGCTTTTAAAAGGGGTTTTCTTGTGAAAATAATTTAAGCAAAAAAAAATTTAATAACAATCAATTTCATTTAAAATAAAAATCAAAGTTATTTGGTTGCTTGAAATTTTAAAATTTTCGCTAACCTAATTTTCTGCTTTAAAGAAGAGAGCCTTTCTGTTTAAAAAAATATATTTTATAAAGGAAAATATCAAAATTTCAGTTGAAGATATTTTCTATAAGTACAAAATAGCTTTAGAAAGCTTTATGATTTTTTCTAAGATTTTTAAGCTTTATTTGTTAATTATTGTATTATTTTAAAGCTAGGAAATAAAAACATTTTTAAAAATTAAAATAAATGTCAATTAATTCCGAAATTTTTTTTATAATCTTTTCAGGTTCCCAGGATCTTTAGAAAATTTTCTTAAAAATTTTTCCGAATTTTTTTTCTTTTTTTTTTCTTCTTTTTTTTCTCTTCTCTCTTTTCTCTCTCTTCCTTTTCCTTTCTTCTTCCTCCAGGCCGTGTCCATCGTGCAGTCACAGAGAGCAGCCATGGCATTTCTTGAGCTTTCTTCAATCTTTGATATCTCTTGATTTTCTCAACGGTTTTTAGCGAAATAAATTGCAATCAACTCCTCTCATTAAGATCTTTCATTCCCCCACCGTTTCCCCTCAAATTAATGAGCCGTTTCGCGGGATTTAACCCATGTCATTCAAAGACATGGATGCTTGATCTCCCTCCTCGGGCCTCCTCAACCCCTATAAAAGGGAGCCCCGTGAGCCTCTCCTCATCCTCACTCAACCCCGAAAATCTCAAGTCCCCACTCCCTCTCTATTGGCCGCAATCGGAGTTCTTGTTTCGTTGTTCAAGCGCCGTTCTTCGGCCTTTTGCGCCTCGTCCGGTGGAGCCCCGCCGCGTTTGAGCACATCCCCAGCTTCGCCTCGCCGCGTTCTACGCGGTGCTCACCTCGCCTTCGCCGGAGCATCATCGCCACCGTGGGCCAATTCGCGTCGTCGTTTCTCGCGTCGCCACCGACCGTCCGTGCATGCCCGACCAAAACCAAGGTGAGCATCACGTTCCCCACGCTCTACTCTTCGTTTCGCCGCAAACCCCACATGCTAACTCCTCTCCGTTTGCCCGGAACGCCGATGTCAACCCGACGGTCGCACAATGTCTTCTCCACCGTGTTCCGCCACCATCCGATGTCCTTTGGCCGAGCCGTTTGCACCGTTGAGTTTGCCTCGACGCGTTCTACGTCGTGCTTCCATCGCCATCACCTAAATATTCCCCGAGTCCTCGTCGACCTTGTCAGGCCCAGACACTAAAACTGTACCTTGCGCGTACACCCCTTTTTGGTAAGCGCTTTGATTTTTGTTCGCGTCATATTGTGTCCTAGCCTCTAAGGAATTTTTCTACCATTTTGTTTAATTTTTCGTGGAGCCAATTGTCAGGAATTGAGCTTTCCGCGAAAATGGCCGTTTGTGACTCCTGACATCGATTCGTCGCCTCCGGTAAGCCTTAGCTCATGCCGTAATTTTTCTTAGGCTTGCCTCACTGCGTTCTATGCCATGCTTCCTTCCGTTTCCCCAAAAAGTCTCCACAAATTTTCACCTCCGACACCTCGCCATGGCCACCAATGGCATCTCGTGTCCCCATATATCCAGTGATGTTTTCCCGAATCCGTTCGCGTCATATCGTGCCAAACCATCCCAGGTAGCTACCTTTCAAATGGTTTTGGATTCGCTCTACCGAGCACCAAGATATCAAATTTTTCCTGTTTCTCCACTGTCGTCATTCAAACGTCGATTGTATCGTCTCCGATTAATTTTCAGCTTAGCCAATAATTTTTCTAACTTCACCATGCCATGTACTATCCCACGCTCACCTTACATCTCCACATTCCATACTCGGTACTATCTCTCTCCAACCTGCAGTTGTCGCTACTGTGCCGTCGGTGCAGTTTTTCACTCACTGCGGGTGATTGCCGCCGTTCCTCGTCACCGTACCCATGTCACCACCTTCGCCTCATTGCCAACATTCCATTTTGCCCATTCGCCAGCCACCTTGTAGCCAACCGACACTGTACTATTCAAAAAGTAATCCTCGTATTTTGTTATCATTTCATGTGATGTCCAAAACTTCCAGATATTGGATCTCCCTCATACGAACTCCGAATCTGTTGATTCTTTCTCCTAAATTCATCTAAAATCATAATCTATCCGTCAATATATATTTTATAATTTTTGGATTTTAATTGGGTTTTATCTGAATTTATTTTGTTTGGTTCTTCGCGTGTAGACTACGACTAATCCGGAGAGTTCGATTTTGACGATTCACAACATCAAGTCTCCGAGCAAGGCAAGTCTCCTTTGATCATCTTGAACCTATGATTTTGAAATGTTTTAATTATTTTAAATGTTATGCATTGCTATTTACATAAAATGATAATTCAAATCTTAAGGTAGTAGTTAATCCAACCTTGTTATGCCCTCCATTGGAATTGATTGTCATGTACCCTTGTTACCCTAGAACTTCCTTTGTCTCATTAATGAGATTATTATTTATTCTTTGACAATGATAGTATGGTAGTATAATGCTTAGTCATGCTAAATATATACCCTTGGAACTTTGAAAATGGGAAATTATGATTTATTGTTGAAACCCTTGTGTTTACAAAGTTAGTGGTGATTGGAGTTACCACTGTTTCCTTTAAAATAAAATAAAAATGTGAAAGATGGTTTAGATTAGGGTGGATGGTTGGTTCGGCTTGGTGCAGTTAGCACGAGATCTTGTTAAGTGTATGTTCCACCCTAGTCAATTAAGGACCGACGCTTGTGTTTGTCCAGACTGAGCATTAACCGTACAACCACAAGTCTATATGGGTACGACCTAGCCGACTAACTTATGATAGTCTAGTTTAGGTGCCACCAGTGGAAAGTGGGTGCCAGGGATGTACTGGTTATTCACAGTGAGGGACAGGGATTTACTGTACTCATATGGCGCAAGAGGGGGCTTCGGTTCGGGCGGTTAGCCTACCTGCGGTGAAACCTCAGCGGGTGGTATCTAGCTAGATTAGAGTAAGGTAAAGGCTTTGTGATATTTTATCTGGGTCTCATGCCAAAGGAAGCGTGTTGACTTTTAGGATAATTTATCTCTTGTGGGTAAAGTTGTACAACCTCTGCAGAGTGTAAAACTATTCGAATAGCCGTGCCCACGGTCAAGGGCGGGCAAGGAATGCATTCACATGGTAGATTTCTGGTTTTGGTTTTAAAATCAAAAGTTTTGTATTCCGAGAGTGGAGGGAACTCTTGGAAGGGTATCCTGGCAGTTGGAGCCAGAGAGGGTGGATGGAACCCGCAGTTTTAATCTTGACCAATTGTAATTGGTTGGCTAGTGTTGGTAGTTGGAACCTTCACTAGAGAATTAATGATAGTTTCTGCTAAAACATTTACTTTATTAACTTGATGCCTTCGAAAATAATTAGTAGTAACTGAATTTTAAAATGTTGCTTTGTGCAAAACAACCATATAGCCTTCCTTTGTCAAGCCTTGCATCTATGCATTTTTCCCAAGACTTGCGGAGTACTTTATGTACTCACATGCTACACTCAAAAATAATACTCAGAAGAACATGAAGCTCAAGAAGGTGATTACGACTTCTGCTTCGCTTGTGGCTGTGATGGATTCTTCCCGGAGGACTAGGTCGCGCTTCCCCAGTCAACTGCCTGTGGCATATTGATGGGTCTATTTTGAGTTTACTTTGCTTCCGCTGTGTTTTGATTGTGCGAGGTCTTGAAACCTCCAATGTAATAATGAGACCTGGTGGTCAGTACTCTTTATAATTGTAATAAATACGTTGTTGGTCATGAATCATTTCTGTTTAACTGTGTGCACTAGCTTTGATCTGGGACTAGTGCAGTAATACACAGAGGGTCCGGGTTTGGAAATCCGGGGTCCCGACACCACTGGGCACTGAGCAAATAGAACGGTCTTCATACTTCCTCCGACCTGAGACGCAACCTCCAGACCGACTAACGTACCACACGGGACATGCTCGTGCTCAACGGAAGATTAGGCCATGTACAGGAAGGCAGACACGGCGAGAAGGTAGTAGTGGCTCCAATGAGTGAGCCATATCGCATCCAGTATGATGCATTTTTGTACTACTATAATTAATTTTACTTGTACAAGTATTCCTAATGTATAAAATTATAAAAAACCATGAAATATTCGTAAATTCATGATTACAATAACCCAAATAAATGTGGCAAATTCGGAATACATAAAATTTCCAAAAACATTACATAATAACTATGACTATGTCAGGAGGTTTCACATAAAATTTTGTAATTTTTGGAGCTCGTTTGCTATATGTAAAAACTCGTACAAATATCATAATTGTATGAATTTTTGAGCAATATTCATAATGGGTAAAATTATCCAAAAATTACACTATGAGTTATGTTGTGTCGAGAGGCTGTACATAAAGTTTCATAATTTTTTAAGCTCATTTGATATATTTAAAAATTCAAATAAATACGGAACGCAAAAAAATTAGGGCAGGTAATTAAGCTGGCTAATCAGCTGGCTTAATCGCCTGCCGCCCCCTCACTAGACGGCAGGCTTGCCTACCATTCCCCCACCAGGCGGCAGGCTACCTGCCGTCTGCTAGTGGGGCGGCAGGCACCTGCCGCCGGCGGCCTCGCCGCGTGTCGCCTCCCCCACGCTGCCGCCCGCCCACCGGACGACAGAATTGACATTTTTGCAAATACTATGCGCATACGGCAACTTTTGTAAATATGGTACAAAACAGTGCCAAATTCAGCTTTGGCCTCCCTCAGTATATGGCAGCTGCAGCCCGTCAAAAGACCAACAATTCTATCCCAACTCTGTTACCAAAACCAACTCTGATATCCTAACCCTAATCAACTCTTTCAACCGGGCCTTTTTTTTTACCGCAATTAAGCTTTTGGTCCACTATTTTTCATAGAACCCTAAACTCTTCCGTAACCGGGGTTTTCACTCTCGTCACATGTTGTAGTCTCTAGACCGCACCGCCGTAGCTCCAATATACATCACCCACCTTTGATCTCCATGCGTCCCAACTCGAGCACGACCATCTTGTCCGGCCTCTTTGGCCCTCTCGACCATGACTTCGCACCAAGTCATCTCTCAGTCCTTACCGTGGACCACGATCGCCTCTAAGTTATCTTGCACATGCAAAGACCAAACCAACATTTTTTCTGGCACAAGTTTTTCCTAACTTGACCAACATTAGTCCACTTACACACACCACACACCTCAAGTAATAATAAGCAACATTATCAATTATTCACCATAAATTAACCATTATCAATTGTTCATCACCAAAATATCCTAGAGCTAGCCGCATGGTCTAATAAAAGTAATAATTTCGAATTTGTTTTCTGAATTCATTATTTTAGTAGGACTACAATTTATGATTCTCTTTGAGCTAATGTCTTAGGAAAACGGATATCAATATTATTTTCCTTAACAATTACTTTTCTTAGCGCCATGGATTCCACGTGTGCACTACCTAGTTTCTCTAAACTTAGGGGTGCAACTGGAGCGGATACGGACGGATATCGCTTATCCTGTATCCTATTCCACATTTTTCCTCGGAATCGGAGTCGGACACGGATAATGTCGGATATCTATTTCTCCATTCCGTATCCGTTCCATAATCTTTCGAACGGTCGGTCGGATAGAAATTAACTGTTTTTTTGCACAGGACATTGGACAGTATGGTACGATCAGAGCGAACATGGAGAGGCTAATAACTAAGATGTTGAAGAAAGAACACTCAGTACTCCTGCTTGTTTAGATATGACAATCTGCCTATATGTTATTTTGTTCCTAGGTGAAGTCACAACAGACTTTCTCATATCATTTGACATACGGATATATACGGACGGATATCACTTATCCCGTATCCTATTCCATATTTTTTCCTCGAAGTCGGAGTCGGACACAGATAGTGCTGGATACCCATCTACCCCTTCTGTATCCGTTTCGTATGCTTTCGATCGGTCGGACAAACGTAAATTTTCCGTTCCGTTTGCACCCCTATCTAAACTTGCAACTTGTATGATATGTGGATTTGAATTATCTTAAAATGATGGTGTGTTAGTAAAAACAAAATAAAGGTTCTAAGCTAGTAACTTGGATCATCATATGAACCTCAAAGGAAGCATTAGTCATCCAACCTACACGATTGACAATACTTTCGCGTCGCCATTCAGTTGACACATAAGAACTTTCGGCATATCAATTTGTACTACTACATTGATATTCTCTCCTGGATCATCCATATAATTGATTCACATCGATTTTGCATTCTCTATTCAACTTAAGAAGTTGTAATGACTTAAGGGGCACTCTGCTACGAATTTAAGAATATTACATGCAAATTTCTCGAATTTTTTTAAATAATTATTTTTTATTTAGAATTATAAAATTATACCTACGATTTGTTTGCAGTTTTATAGTCGCCGCACGGTTAGGCGACTTGAGCTAGTCGCCAACCATTGGGTGACACGTGGCTAGGTCACCCAACGGTTGGGTGACTAGCCTAAGTCACCTAACCGTACGGCGACATGTGGTCAAAACTGTAAAAAATCGTAGGTATATTTTTGTAATTTTTAATAAAACATAGTTATTTAAAAAATTCAAGAAATTTGCATGTAATATTCTTAAACTTGTAGTAGAGTGTCCCTTGGCTAAGTCATCCAACAGTTGGCGCGACTAGTCCATGTCGCTCAACGGTTGGGCGATTTTGCCCCTAGTTGCCCAGCTGTTGTATGACTTTGCCCCTAGTCACCCAACGATTGGGCGACTAGGGGGCATATACCAAGCTGCACGGCCAGCGCGCTCGCCCATGCCTCATTCGCTTGAGAGAAAAAGAAAGGAAGGGGGAGAAGGCCAGAAGAGGAAGAGAGGGGAGAAGGGGAGGAGGAAGATGAAGAGGAGGGGAGGAGGAAGAGGGCAGCTAGAGAGGAGGGGAAGAGATGAGGAGGGATCTGCGTATCGATGATGGTGAGTTTTTGTATTTTTTATGCAATTATTTTTTAAACATGGTAGGGTAGCAATTGAAATCATTAAATTTGTAGTTTAGAAACTAACGGTAATTTAGTTGTTAATAATTATATTGTCATTTAGATCGCTCTCTTGTACATTTGAAGGACTCTCATGTGTTCAAAGTTTCTGAGTACGATTACCACAATTACTACTTTGACGTGGTGAGGTGGGCAATGACTCCTTTGAGCGAGCCTGGTGAGCTATGGTCACTCCTGCGTGCCAGCGTCTACAGGATGGTGTGGACAGCTCAGCACATCGGGTAGGATGCTTGAGGAGCATGCGCAGGGGTACTGTAGCTGCTATAGTGCCCAAGAGCTCGGCTCCAATGGCGGTCGTGTGAGGTGGGCAATGACTCCTTTGAGCGGGCCTGGTGTGTCTGACTGTGGAGGGAGAGGAGAGAAAGTGCCTCAACGAAAGTATGCTTCGTGCGAAGAAAACGGAATGGGGAAGGTGGCTCGGGGCGGGGGGACAACACATGGGCTGGCACTGGGCTGAAAGTAGAAATAGGCTGGGCTAGGGTACTATTTTGGCCCGCGAAAGATTTTGAATTTCTAAAACATTTTTGAATGAATTAATCCCAGAAATCATCTTTTAGTTTGGAAAAATAGCCAACAAATTTAAAAAATTCTGAAAATTTTTGGGGATGCACTTTGAATTATACTGAACTTAAATAAAATATTTCCAGGTTTTAGCATGCTCAAATATTTTAGAAAACTCATTTTTAGGTGCCAAAAATAGGAAAAACCTTTTATAAATTCCTTTTTTTAAATTCACAAAATGCAGAAAATAGGTTTAGACATAATTTAAATTAATTTTTGAAAATTTCTTGTTAAATACTGTTCCATAAAAAAAACCAAACCTCTGATCCAGAAGAGCTGATCTTATTATAATAAAATGTATTTTACGAAATTCCTTTGGTGTTCTTGATCAGTTCCTTCTTGGCTGCCGGGAGAAGCTGACCTCCGTAACTACCTTGGATCTGTAATTTCAGATATTACACCACCTGACTGCATTGAGATATCTTGCTCTTGGGAACTGTGAGGAAATGAGATCACTGAAATTGCCAGTTTGCATGTACCTGAAATCCTTTTCCATCATAAATTTTGCTAAGGTCACTGAGCCAGATATTTCGGCGTTAGAGGGAGACGAGGAACAGGGGAGTGTGCCGCATTGGGGTCTATAATTGTGGACAGTACGTTATAATCAAAATTCAGTGCAATAGCGCATTATATCGGTTCTTAATTTAGAAATAAATGGTTTGTCTGTAGATTTCACATTCACGGGGGATATAAGGGAACGATTTCGAAGACCAGGTTCACTTGACAGAATTTTGCATCCGCAATTTCATTAACATTCAGTCCCTGCCTGCTGTCTTAGGCCGTGGGGATATCTTAATGCAGATGTCAAATGCACTGCTTGTTTTCAGTTTAACTAGGTACTTCTGCAGATGTCAAAAATTGAAGGAGAATTTTGCTATGCAAGAACATTGTAGAAGGATATAAAAGTGAGTTTCTCTCTCAATTAGTACAAGGTCGTGGATGATCATTGAATATTATCAGTTGCTGCATACTACAATAAAATAATCAAGGGAGAGCCTTTACAGCCATTACTGTGAATGGAACCGTTGCAATCGCAACGCATAGATGGGCGCAGAAGGAAGCAACGTTGGCAGTCGCCGCCAACTTGGTGTGTGTCAGGAGCCTCCACACGAGGCCTGAAATAACAGCTGCTGCTGCAAGGACCAGGAAGCAGTCGGTGCACTTGTTGACTGAACCACTGCTGATAGTTGGTACCGAAACGGCCAGGAACCCAGTAAACGTGACTTTGGTCAGTTCCAGCGATGCCGGTTTGGGATCCTCACCATGATTACTGCCTCCAGATGCCACGCCGGTGGCACCGTCACCACCAGCGCTGGCATTGTTGTCGCCGCTGCCGCTGCCACCACCACCACCGCCGCCCCTGTTGACGGCAACATCGAATGCATGCACCAGCACAATCAGGAACGGCGGAGCCAGCAGCAGCAATGCCAGTAGTTTCACGAGTCTGTATGTAATCAAGAACATGACCACACCGACCGCAAGTGCCATGACGACATCAAATATCTCAGTAAGACTGCTTCTGATCCAGTCGCAGCAGCCAGCATTATTGTTGCTTTGTTTGGGTGGTGGAATCGTCTCGAGAAGCATAAAGCACACACCAAAAAGGCAAGCGATGAAGCTTGAGAGCATGGGTACCGCAAGACGACTCTGTATGTCTTGGCTGCTGTTGATCTGACCCTCCAGTGCCAAGCCTTCCAGTCCCAGAAACAGAAGTGCAGTGACACCAGACAAGAACTCAAGTGAGTTCTCGAGTTTACGTACCGTAGCAGATTCTTGAGCATTCTGTGCACTGCAATAGCTAACAGTACGAACCACAATGCAGAGTACAAACACGGCGCCAATCGCAGGGTAAGCCCAGTTGTCATATATAATGAGACGTATAATCCAGCAGGCGAGGGCGATGAGGCATGCACAGGACAAGGGAGCCAGCCAATTGGTCACACTGAGAGAGAACCTTGATCTAGCATTGGAGAATCTTTTCGATATGCAGCAAATGAGGAAGGGGAAAGTGCCGGCTGTTAGAGAAACCGCTGCAACTACCAGCATGATGATTGGAACAACGCGTCCATGTTCCTCGCTCTTCAGGTTAACCTTCTTGAGTATGATTGCCAGAAGCACCGGGCATACCATGATCACCACTGCTTCGGCGAAAGAACGGAAACGGTTCATCCAATCATCCTGGGACATCAGTGAACATCAAATGGGTAGTACATACGAATGTATCTCGCAGAAACTAACCTTAAAATGAGAACCCAAAAATCAACCGTTGGATTATGTTGGATGGTATAGATCAAAACGAATTGTTCATTTTATTAGAAGGTTAAGGGCAAGTGCAATTTGGAATAATTAACTGAGGGCATCTTTAGAAATGTAGGTGACTTTAAGTGCATAATCTGATCAACATAGGTCACATCCAAAGGTCATGGTTAGTTTATATTGTCCCATTTTTAAGGCATGTTCCCACGAGCATATTCAGAGGTAGAGAGAAAAAGCATGCGCGAGAGCTACATGTTGTAGATTCATAGTCAATTTACACGCCTGTTTCCAATAAACGAGCTAACTCACTGTGGTATGAAAAAAGGCACCTCGAAGTAGTTTTAGTTTAAGAAAACTGCCATACATGTAGGAAATAATCAAAACTTGCCAAAGTTTATAGATGTCTTGCATGGCAAGATAGAGATCAAATGAAAATCCACATCAAATAAATTTGTTTCCTTATTTAAGTTATTCTATAGATAAGTCTATATATGTATTATAAATACTAGCCTTACAGTTGAGATGAAGTAGAGAAAAACAGAGAGAAAATTGCTTTAAAGCTTATGTGTTCTCTCGCATGTGTTTCCTTGATCTGTTAACGGCATGTGTGCATTCTATGGCCAAAAGGTTGAGATGAAGTAGAGAAAAACAAAGAGAAAAATGCCTTAAAGCTTCTATGTTCTCTCACGTGTGTTTCCTTGATTGGTTAACGGCGTGCATGCTTTCTAGGCCCCAAACAAACAAGTGGTATAAGAGCCTGAGGAGCATGCCAAAGCAGATGTCGAGGTGCACGCAATCTGAGTTACCAACTCAATACTTCGACGGTGGTGCCGTCGACGGAGTGATGGCGAAAAAGGATAGTAGTATTTCACTGCAATATCCTTTGCTCACACAGAGCACCTGTATCATGTGGTCGTTGAAGATACGTGTCAACATGCAAGCACAAGATTGGAGGACATGCTCTTTGACATGGCTAAAGACTCTGCTAAGGATGCGTGGGAGATGATCAGGACGATGCACATGAGCACATATCGCATCAAGAAGGCGAAGATCCAGACTTTGAGGAGTGACTTCGAGGTCATTCGCATGAAGGAAAGCGAATCAATGGATGATTTCACCATGAAGCTGACGATGATCGCCAATGGCATCTGAGCATTGGACGAGTTGGTAGAGGAGACCACCATCATCCGTAAATTTATCCCAATAGTTCCAACAAAATTATTGTCAATTGTAACATTGATTGAGCAATTAATTGAGCTAAAGACCATGTCTGTTGAGGAGCTAGTTGGCCATCTCAAAACCTTTGACAAGAGGGTTTGAAGCTATGGTGATAAGGAGGAGCAACAGTACCTGTTGCTCACACACTCGGAGTGGATGTCATGCATGAAGAAGAACGGGGGAGGGGATCTTTCTTTGACTTGAGGAGACGCGGCGGTAGCAACAACAAAAGTCATGGCTGCAGAAGAGGATGGGGTCATGGCCGTGCACGCGGCAAGGGTGGCCGTGATGACACCTCACCATCTGCTGATACTAATCGTGGTTCTAGAGGTGACAACTATAAAAAGCAAGATTAAGTGTTTTAACTATGATGTTTACTATCACTATGCATCTTAGTGTCGTCAGCCTCACAGCAATAATAATCAAGATGAGGAAGTTAATCTCACTCTAGCGAAGCACGATGACCCTACCTTCCTTCTTTCCGTGTACATGCAGGAGGCGCATGACATGGTCCTAATGAATGTGGTGAAGGTGACTCCAAGGCTACGCATCAATGGCGAGGCACATCTCATGTCCAATGAGTGATACCTAGACAATAGTACTAGCAACCACATGATGGGCAGCGATCCGTGTTCAACGAGCTAGATGAAAGCCTTTACGGATAGTCCAATTTGGTGACGGATCCATAGTAGAGATCAAGGGCAAGGGGTCAATGCTTCTCCAATGCAAAAATAGAGAACAACATGTACTGTCTGGGGTATATTTCATACTGAGCCTTTACAACAACATCATTAGCCTTGGGCAGCTTGTAGAAGATGGTTGCAGGGTGGTAGTGTACCATGCACGGTTGTGGGTCTACGAGTGCAACGACAGACTCCTCATAAACGTAAAAAGATCTAATAACCGGCTGTATAAGATTCTGCTGGAGATAGAAAATCCGTTGTCTGATAGCCAGTTTGGAGGAGCCTACATGGCGGTGGCATGCACAGTTAGGGCACGTGAACTTTCATGCCCTAAAGCAGATGGCAGAGAAGGAGACGGTGGCTAGGTTTGCCCAAGATTGACCACCCAATGCAACTGTGTGAAGGTTATTTGGTGGCCAAGCAAATCAGAAGTCGGTTCCCATCACAGGCGCACCGTTGAGCGGAGAAACAACTAGAACTTGTACACGTGGATTTATGTAGACTCATAACTCCACATACACATGCTAGTAACAAGTACTTCATACTCTTCGTGGATGATTTTAGCATATACATATGGGTGCACATGTTGAAATCTAAGGATGAGACTCTCAGTGCATTCAAGAAGTACAAAGCGCTTATCGGGAATGAGTGTGGGCTCAAGATAAAGGTCCTCATATCAGATCATGGAGGAGAGTTCCTGTCGTGCGAGTTCGACATGTTCTACGATGTTGAAGGGATAGCATGGCACTTTATGGCACTGTATTCACCACAACAGAACATTATTGTGAAACTTTGTAGCCATACTGTGCTATCTATGGCAAGGAGTTTACTCAAAAGCAAACATGTACCTGAAGTAATATGGTAGTCAACGAAGGCTCTAGTTGGGATCATGCCATATGAAGCCTGGACTCAAAATAAAATACACGTCGAGCACTTGCGGGTGTTTGGGTGCATCGTGCACACCAAGGTGGTAAAGCCACACTCAAAGAAACTTGACGGCTGGTCATAAACCCATTGGGCTGAAGTGGGTGTACAAAGTAAAGAAGGGCATGGATGGCAATATCGTGAAGTATAAGGTAAGGTTAGTTGCCAAGGGGTACGTGCAGCAGATCAAATTCGTCGCTCCTATGACACGACTCAAGACGGTGAGACACAAAGTGGATGGGAAGTCCACCACCTAGACATCAAGTCGGCGTTCTTGAACGATGACCTCCAGGAGAAAGTGTATGTCACTCGGCGGAAGGATTCATCAAAGAAGGAGAGGAGCACAAGATGTATAAGCTCTCAAATGCGCTTTACGGGTTACATCATGCCTTGAGGACATGGAACATTTGGCTAGATAAGAGTCTCAAGAAACTAGGGTTCACAAAGTGTCTGCAAGATCAAGCCATCTACAAGAGGTGTAATGAAGGGAAAGTACTTGTTGTTAGTGTATATGTAGATGATTTCATTATCACCGGCACAAGTACTTGTAAAATTGAGAAATTTAAGCACAAGATGAAGAGGGAGATCAAGATGAGTGATTCAGACTACTTGTTTACTACCTCGGGATAGAGGTAGAGCAGAAGGAGGGTTGCATCACTCTCAAACAAACAACATGTGCAAAGAAGATAATGCTGCAAGCTGGGATGGGCGAGTGCAATCCAAAGAGTATCCTATGGAACCAAAGCATAAGCACAGGAAGGATGAAGATGGAATTTGAGTTGATGCGACTAAGTACAGAAGCATCATTAGAAGTCTTCAATACTTAACTCACACCTGGCTGGACATTATGTCTGCAACCAAGATGGTGAGCTGGTACATGGAGAGGCCTACATATATAGCTAGATATGCAAGCTATGAAACAGATCCTCTGGTATGTAAAAGGGACAACCGACTTTGGTTTGGTGTATTCCAGAGGAGAAGGTGTGGAGAAGATTGCATATTACAACGATAGCAACTTGGCAAGAGATATGGATGATAGGAAAAGCACAAATAGCATATCGGTCTACTTCAACGAGAACATAGTCATTTGGGCATTTCAAAAGCAGAAAAGTGTGTCACCCTATCATCATGTGAAGCTGAATTCATGGATGCTACAACAACACCATGTCAAGGCATATGGTTGCGAAGCGTAATGAGTGAGATAACGGAAGAAACCCCAAGTTTAGTCGTTTTATATGTTGACAACAAATCAACAATCACAATGATGAAAAATCCAGTGTTTCATGGGAGAAGCAAGCATATTGATACCCGGTTTCACTTTATCAGAGAGAGCATAGAGAAGGGACTGATTATTGTCAAGCATGTATGCATAGGGGAGCCGCATGTAGATATCCTCACAAAGGCGCTTGCTCGAGTCAGGTTCGGAGAGATGTGTGATCTGCTAGGCACCAAAGTTTGTAGATGCCTTGCTTGGCAAATAGAGATCAGATGCAATTCCACATCAAATCGGTTTATTTTCTTATTTAAGTTATTTTATAGATAGATCTATACATGTACTATAAATATTAGTCTGAAGATTAATATAAAGTAGAAAAATACAGAGAAAAAATTACCCCAAAGCTTATGTGTTCTCTTGTGTGTGTTTCCTTGATCTGTTACGGCGTACGTGCGTTCTAGGGCCGAAACCAACAATAATACACATCCCTATGTTGCTGCGGGCATCTCCAATGGTTATAGCTAGCAACTAACTATAAGACTTCCACATCATATATATAGTACACACTAAAGTTAGCATTCTAAAGAACTATCTATAAGGATAGCTATTTGATGCTTACATGCACACACAGAATTTATGGAGGCTGTCTCGTTTGGCGCTATAGACTATCTCTAGAGCTGTAGAGAGCTGCGTTCTCTTTCTTCATTTAATATCTTCCACGTAGGACAGTTGATGACATGGATTCTCTTGTAGATAGCTGCTATAGACCCATTGAAGATGCTCTAAGTGTAAATTATGTGTTTAACTCGATGGGTCCTAAACTTGAGGCACTTTTAGCTTGCCAAAAAGTCACAATGACATCAAACTGACTCGGTTGTGTTAGCACATAAATCTTTTTCTTCATCTGCAAAGGATACACGCGAGCTGCAATCTAAAATAATGAGCAAAGATGCATTGGATTTCAATTTTCAAGGATGGAGCCCGATTACCATCTCAAAACCTCGGTAAACAATCGAAGACTAGAACGGTAAGGTGAAGTCCCAGACTGCCTCCAAAAAAAGGCCCGATTAACTTGGAGAAAATCCCTACAAAAGATCGGATTTCATGTGTCAGCTCTCAAGGTGGATTGATCATGTCGCTAATAACACAGACAAATAAAAGAAACGTGTAGAAAGAGAAACAAGAAGAGGCCGGATTCCAAGAAATGGAGGAGAGATTACTCAAACCTTGGAGGTTGAAGTTGCTTGCGAGAAACTTCGATGCATGCAGTTGCAGCGCAGGAAGTAGGTTTAAATTGGACAACACCGTGTGATAAAGGAGCAGCAAAGACTTCGATTTGAAGTCAGTCAATGCCTCAATGGTATTGTTCGTCCAAAGAAACGGGGGACGCGGGGGCAGGGGCGAAGCCCAATAGAGGCCCGTGGGTGCCCAGGCACCCCCCTCACTTCCAGAATTTCTTAAGGATTGGAAAAATTCGGCCCTATAGGCACCCCACATGACCCAAGACGAGGCACCCCCCATCAGGCCGGCAGCCCAACAAGCCCACTGTGCACCCCCCACCCATTTGACACGCTTGCTTGGCTGGAGCAGTCGAGCCTATTCGAAAGATAGATACTAGAATTGTGCCCGCACTTACAAGTTGTTGAGTCTATTTAAGCTAAGCACAAGGTCAATGCAAAACACGGTATCCAATCCTACTTGTGAAGCTTAATCTAGGACTTGTGTTACATACGCTCGAGATTGGCCCGTGGAGGGCGCTCTCGATGGCTACATGGGAGCCAAGAACGGCACAACACGGTTGGTTGCAAGACCAAGTGTCCAAGTTCCAACACGGAAGATGGACTCAAAAAATATGACGATTTCTCTGTATTTGCCTTTCCCTGTCGTTGATTTGTCTACAACTACATTACTATACATGACATACGAACGCTTTGATTACTCCACAGCTCGTGCCGCTGAAATTTACATTCAAAATTATTATGACGATTATTCTTGATGATTAGCTATTGGTAAGATATAGTCAATGGTTTAAATTGGTAGTGTATTTAGTTGTGGATGATATTATAGGTTTTTGAGAAGCTGGAGTGTTATGGTACTTTAATCTACTCTCAATAAATTTTATATTCAGTACTATTTTCATAATCTAAAATATTGTATTCAATTATTTTATCTTTTGAGATAAGACTACATACTTAGGCCCTGTTTGGCACAGCTTCACCAACAGCTTCATGAGCTGTTGTGAGCTGTTTTTTGCCAAACACCCTTTTTGCAAATAGCTTCATGGGTGAAGCTCCTTTTTTTGTGCTCTCACAAAGGAATGAGGAGAGGTGAAGCTGAAAAAAGTAGCTTTTCACAGCTCTCTCCCTCTGACCCGTATTTCTAGAAAGCGACTGCCCCTCTAGTTCACAACAATTTACACGCATTTGCCACTCTCTCTCTCAGACCCGTATCCCGTTCACCTCTCTCTCTTTCTTCGTACGCAACCGAGCTCGATGCGTGCACATTCAGATTGAAGGCATATATACATGAGCTCGATGAGAAATAATTGCATGAAGAAAATGAGAAAGAATCTTAACAACGTATATACTCTAGCTTCTTAGCTGAACTCCTTCCACTGTCAATATTGATCCTTCACCTTCGCAACCTTCCCTAATGATTTTAATTTTTTTATTATTTATTATTTTAATTTTTTAATTCATACTCATTCAAATATATTATTTTTAATTCATATGACCATATACAAATATACAACTCGAAATGTTAGAACAAGTTAGGTAGACATGGGCATCTTGGACAATTTACCTCTCTCAGCCATGCATGAAGTTGTTGGTGAAGCTGTTTTGCCAAACAGTTTTCTAAAACAGCTTTAGCTTCACCGGTGAAGCTGCTCATGAAGCTGAAACTAAAAAAAACAGCTTCACTAGTGAAGCTGAGCTGTGCCAAACAGGCCCTAATCTAAGAACCTAGTCTGCGTGAATACACGGGCTGCCGACTAGTCTATACTAATTATACATTTAGAGAATGGTTTAACCATTATTCTAATAGATCTAATTTATAATGATTCAGATTAAAAGAAAGAGTTCAATTAAATCTAAATTAAAAGAACTTTGAAATTAAAAATGAAGAAAAATTAGCGATTTGATTTTTAATACTACTTTCAAAATAACATCCATAAATAACTGGTGAAGTCCAAATACCCCCTCAAAAAAAAAGGCCCAATTAACTTGCAAAAAATGGCTACAAAAGATCGGACTTCATGTGCAGCTCTCAAGGTGGATCGATCATGTCGCTAATTATAAGACACACACATAAAAGAAACGTGTAGAAAGAGAAACAAGAAGAGGATCCCAAGAAATGGAGGACATTACTCAAGTCAATGGTAATGTGAAGAGTAAACTCAAGACTCACGAGCACACGCTGGTTTGGGTCTAGCCCCAAAACGAGGAGAAATTTTATTGTGTAACTATGGTACAGATGAGTTTGTGTAACAAACCAATGAGGAGGTGACACGTGGCATGTAACACTATAGCAAGCACTGTAGTGTACTGTAGCATCACGGAAACACAGCGGGAATAGCGAAAAAACGTTACTGGTTTCTCCTGGTCGTACAGTACTTGCTACAGTGTGTTTGCTACTGTTTATCACCACGTGTCATCACTTTATTAGCTCGTTACACAATCTCGCTTGTACCACAGTTACACAATAAAATTTCTCCTCCCCAGGAATCACACATAGAAGTTTGTATCAATGTATTGCTTATGTTTGATAAGAGTTGCAAGTGGCCTGCCCCTCCTGTTTTACAAGTGATTTTATTTATAGAGTAGGAGAGGAGATACATAAACTTACAAGATTGCCCCTAGGCCTCACTTAATTCTAAGGGGAATTTCATCCATTACATCAAGTGAGTCCCACCACGTCCGGAACCTGTAAGGCCCCCGGTCTTCAAATTGATGATAGACTTTTTCAAATTGCTAAAAAAATAAATATATTAGAAGTACACACAAAAAACAAAATATATATTTCTTAATTTGTGGGTCATAATTTTAAAGGGTTAGATTTGATAGTTGACTTAAAGATATAAGAATTTATCTATAATCATGTTCATATTGACTTTTGCTTCTATCTTTTACTTAGAAACGCCAATACGAATACCTGACCTCTTGAAACGGCTTCTCCACTCCTCTCGCTGCCATCTCGCTTCAGGGATAAGATAGGGGGTTACGGGTGTATCACCCACCCCACTCCTATCGCTCCCGTATCACGCAACATCTCCCCCTCACTTTTTGCTACGCTCGGCTCCTCCTTCTAAAAGCCACTTCTTTCAGTCACTATTATTTTATTTTCATCTAAAAATCATAAGCTACAGCCAAAAGATGTTAGCAAAATCCAATACGAACGCCCCCTATATCTATACCTATACTAATTAGGCACTCCGAGGAAGATACCACGTTAACCAGAAAGATCTAACCATTCATCTAGCGGACTAGAGTTATAACAGCTTAATTAAAAAAATCCATGTCAAATACAATCCACATTAACTGAAATTTGGCATAAATAATAAAGAAAAATTACCAATTTGATTTTTTCATACGACTACCGAAGTAACATCAACAAATAATAAATTTTAGAATAATAATTAAATGAAAGAGAACATGTCAAGTACAATTCAAATTAACTAAAATTTAGAATAAAAATAACATAAAATTAGGAATTTTATTTCCATATACTAATTGGCACATGGAGGAAGCTCTCACGTTAATCAGAAAGATCTATCCATCCATCTAGCGGACCTGAATTATAATGGCTCAGATTAAAAGAAAGTATCCATGTAAGCTCCCATATTAACTGCAAAGATTTAACCATCCATCTAGCGGACCTGAGTTATAATGTTAGATTAAAGCAAAGAGTCAATGGAAAGTACAATCCAAATTAACTAAAATTTAGAATAAACAATAAAGTAAAATTAGTAATTTAATTTTCATACAACTACCAAAGTAACATCCACAAATAACTAAAATTTGGAATTATAATTAAATGAAAATTAGAAAACTAAAAGAAAGAGGCCATGTCAAGTATACTTCGAATTAACTAAAATTTGAAATAAAAATAAAAGAAAATTCGGAATTTAATTTCCACATAATTTCCAAAGTAAAATACCTAAAAAAATTTAATATCAATAACTAAATGAAAATAGAAGTTGGATTCTTATTGGAATTCAGCCTAAAACTTAAAAAAAAGCCAAGTACAATCCAAAACAAGCAAATTCGGCTGAAAACTAAACAATGATTAAATATTTATTTTGCATGTGAATTCCAAGCCAAATTTCCAAAATATCAATTTTTTGAATAAGATAACAGCACAACAAGCACAATCCAAAAATATATAAATTTGGAATAAAAATAAAAATATAAAAAGAGATTTGATATGTATATGAATTCTCAAGTAAAATAAAAAATGTTAAAGTTTCCTGTAAGAACTAATATGAAAATTTGGATTAAATATAAAACCATGATAATATATTTGATATGTACATGAATTCTCATGTAGAATAAAAAATGATAAATCTTCAAGTAAGAACTATATGCAATTAGATTTTTTTTTCAGATTTAGAATCAGTGGCGGATCAAGGATTGTATCACGTCCCGGGCTGAACTTTAAGTGATTAATATCGTAGTTTTTATATCAACATCTAACATCGCAGTTTTTATACTCATATTATAGTATTCTAAAGTACTTCAAAAATACATAAATGGCATCATAATTCTAGCTCATTACTTCTATGTAAAACATAATAAGTGTCATAATATAGCAATGTAGCAAAGTAGTCGGTAGAGATACAATTTAAATATCTAAATAGCAAATATTTGTTCTCTATCTTAGCCCACCATTTCTTTCATATCTTCATCAATAGCAGGAGTAGAACAAGATCTAGAACCTACAAAGATAACATAAAAAAGTAATTAATATATGAATTAATACAAATAATATGAAGTTCACATTTGCCCCTATTTAGAATCACACAAATATACCTATTTAGAATTAAAATTAAATAAGATTACAAATTCAATTTGTATAAATATATGTTAGGAATCATTATTTAGATTAAATATTCCATTGCAGCTTGTAGAATATACTGTGAATAATATTTGGATATTATAAAAATATATATAGGAAATATTTTCCCTACTATTGGGTGTAATTACTCCCTACGCCAAATCTCATAATATAGGCAGTATATCGCGCAACGGAAGATATATACATAGAGTATACGAGACCACCTAGGTGGCATGTATACTTTTCTAGAGGTGATATGTAATTATGTACACATTTTTAAACACACTCATTTTTATGTGCAAAAATGAATGTATTAGGAAAATAGGCTAAGAACTATGGCATCCCTCGCAATTTTTGAACATTCTACTACACGTACGTACTTAAGACTATGATCGATCATCAGAATATGAGGTCCTCCGCTAAAGACAACCGAACGCATTTTTGAAATTTGTGCAGCAATAACTTGTCAGCTAGCTGAGTCATCTGAGTTGATTTATTCCAAGTCCAGTCGTGATAACAACTACTGTATGAAGGATGAAAATGAGAGGAGAAAATCTCCCCTTCTCACAAAAAAAGGATAAAATCTCCAAGTTTGGTAGAAAGAATATAGAAATGGAACTAATTACCATTTACTAAGTAACATTCCATTATATACCAAGACAAACTAAAAGAACAAAGGGAAATGTCGGGGCTAATACCCAAAAAAAGATGGTGACGATGGCCGGGAAAGGCATCGCCATTGGCGAATATGACGAGACGGAAATGGACATCAAAGTATTAAGAACATCAACATCGAAAAAATTCCATGGAACTTGCAAACAACAGCTAAAATAAGGAAATTGCATCTCCTTTCTCATATCATTTTTATCCACTTTAGTTTTTCTTATGAAGGAAAGAGGACGGCCTCCACACTAGTGACATAGTCACCCAGCTCCAGCTGATTTTATACGAAACTAAATTTGTAGGCAACCCAGTCAGATACCTCCAAGGATGCAAGGGGGAACTCCCCAGGAATCACACATAGAAGTTCGTATCAATGTATTGCTTATGTTTGATAAGAGTTACAAGTGGCCTGCCCCTCCTGTTTTGCAAGTGATTCTATTTATAGAGTAGGAGAGGAGATACATAAACTTACAAGATTGCCCCTAGGCCTCACTTAATTCTAAGGGGAATTTCATCCATTACATTAAGTGAGTCCCGCCACGTCCGGAACCCGTAAGGCCCCCGGTCTTCCGTCCATATGGGAGCCATTCGTGGATCTATGTGTGCCTACCCCGAATCTGGTCTGAGGTAGACCCCCAACGGACTTCCACTTGTCGAGGTCGACCACACGGGAGCCATCCGAGGTTCTATGTGTGCCTACCCCGGACTTGATCCAGGGTAGACCCAAATGAACTTCTACTTGCTAAGGTCTGAGGTTCGGTGTGTGCCTACCATAGACTAGGTTCAAGGTAGACCTCCTAATGGACTTCTACTTACCGAGGTCGACCACACGGGAGCCATCCAAGGTTACTGGGTTCGGGCTTGGCCCCCCAATGGACTTCTACTCGCTAAGGTCGACTACCGCGCTGCTCCCTTCTTGTTGCCCGCTCCCTACCTTCGTGTTCGTTGTACCACCACCCGCTTACCCGCGACACCTCTCTGCTCGCCCGCGCTACCACACGCTCACCTTGCACCACGCGCCGCCTCACGCATGATTGTCGTCACATTATGGCACCACGTTCGTGTCCGCCGGTCGTCACTCGCCTCTAGCCTGCACCTCCGCCCGCTCACCACTCGAAGGCCAAAGCCGTTCCCCCACATAGACAGCCGCAAGATGAAAAATAGAACAAATGTTAGAATTTTGTTTATATCTTTACCTCTTTGGACGTGAGGAGGGCTGAGGTGAAAAGAAAAATGGGTCTAATATATTACATGAGCTGTACGCGAGATACAGGGAGTACGGGTTGAATTTATTTGCAGGCATAAAATGTAGTTTTAACACAACTAATAATATCTAATATACCTATTATATACCTGATATTTTATAAAAAAATTTGGGTGTTCGGCTGAACACCCATACCCTATGGCAGATCCGCCAATGTTTTTAACTATAGGACCCACATGTCACAGCAATATCCGCTAAAAATGAGGGCAAAGCTAGGATTTGATCTCAAGACCTAGACAGAGCGGCAGCTGCATTTACTAGGAAAAAATGTATCAATTTGAAATTTTCACTGGAGAACAACGATATATCCGATAAGCACTGGTTATCGGAATTTTTGGTGAGTTTTCATCCGAAAGTTTCATATAAAATTCGAATTTCAAATTTTAAAAGTAGAGATAAAAATGGTTTTCAACCACAAACCTTCGTTAGAGTGGAGCTATCCCATCCTTGCAAGATGACCTTTTCCATCTTTTTAACTGTAGGACTCACATGTCACAGCAATATCCGCTATAGATGAGGGCAAAGCTGGATTTGATCCCAGTAGCGTGGGGAACCTCCCCTAATAAAATCTAAGCAAAATTCAGACCAAGAAAATTAAATGATCCGCAGTGCGCCTAGAGCGACAGCTGCATTTACTAGGGAAAAATGTGTGGTTTGAAATTTTCACTGGAGGTCAACAATATATCCGATAAGCACTGGTTACCGGAATTTCCATTATATTTATACTATTCAATTCAAACTCTCTTTTGACCGATTCAAATTTTTACCGGGACCAGCGGTAACGCTGAAATTTCGGCGATAAGTTTTTCCCTGCCATTTACTCGACGACGAATTCCGCAAAGTGGACGGAAATTTGTGGATAAGCTCAGCGGTGTCGCCATCAGTACATTATTATAGTTCCTTGGTAGCTTCTTCTTCCTTCCAGCAAGTACCCTTGGTAGCTGCTTCTTCATTCCAGCAAGTACCCTTACCCTGCATATCTAAACTGAAGATTGGCGTAACCATCCTTTGGCCGACGAACTTAGCATCACATATTTCCTAAGTAGCATCTGTGATTCTTCAAGAGCGAGGCCCGACATCGCATACGGTAAGAGACCGGCCTCTATATGTTATTTTTTACTCTCTCTCTCTCTCTCTCTCTCTCTCTCTCTCTCTCTAGAGACCAAAAAAATTGCACTACATAGGTGGTTATCGGTTCAATCATTTTTTTCCGTCTACAGAAAGAATAGATTCTATATATTTACCTAGCTACGTGTTTATTTGCATGGCGCATGGTCGTGCTAGAGTAAATCTGGAACTGAAAGGTAAGTATAGTCGTTAAAAGTTCTTGAAGTTGTATTCTGATTTCTGAATGGTGTGAAAAGAAGTTCTCCTAGCTGGTGATTTTGTAATCAATCTGGAATTGATTGTAGTTGCGGAAATGCGGAGCAAGAACGAAATCTTATGTACTGCTCTTTTTTGTTCGCTTCTGTACAGCGTATGGAGCCAGAGTTCGCGTATATGTCTCTGCTACATTTCATATCTGCGATCGGCGGTTTTCTCAATTTCCAACTGGAACCATTAATAAAGGCCCATTACGGGCGCCAACTATTCACTAGTATAATTCCGCTTGTTATGTGGTTCATGAATACTCAAGTATACGATTTGCTGGGTCTGCCAAAGTTCTGGAGCGGATTTTCTGGCCTTACATGCCCTAACATCAGGATCTACATCGACACGGCTGTTGTCGTGTTGTTATCTTATGTGTCACTGCTCCGAATCAACTTGACGTACATCAGCCTCGTTGTTTTTCCCGCCATCGCGCTTGCCTTGATTGTTGCGCTGTGCATCGAGCTCCATTGTCAGTGTAGATCGCAGGGAGATCACAATGGAGAGGCTAATTCAGGTTGTACTAGTAGCACCGGCACTGACAAAGACGAGAAGGCAATAAAGAAAGCTGGGGAGCTCAAGGCAATATCAGCAGTTCCCTACTGGGTGCTATGCGTGATGGGACAGTTTCACCATGCAGCTGACAAATATGCCGTCTCCCAGTTCCTTCTCTTCCTCAGCTCCACGATGGGGGCGCTGACGCTGATGCTGAGGAGGCTGCCTGCTGGCATCGCTCCCGGCATAGCGCCGGCGTCGGAGTTGCTCCACAAGACCTCGCTCATATTGCTGCTGGTGACGGTGCACACCGTGGCTGCGGAGTCGCTGGGCAAGGACGTGGTTCTTTTCTGCATGCCGGAGGTTGTTCCTGTGCTCCTGTGGTTCAGCGTTCACCTCGACCATGGGGTCCGTGGAAGCTCTATCATCAGCGTCGACAGGATCAAATCGTGCAAAACTTGGCTCATTGTTCTCAGTGCTGTTGTAGCAGCTGTTTTCGCGTACCTAGGGGCCTCCATGGGTGAGTCTGGGCTGTCCAGGTGCACGAGGACTTTGGTGTCTTGTGGCGTTTCAGGGCTTCTAATATACTGTGTTGTGTTCATGCTACGTCAGTGGCCGGGGCAAGCTGGCATGGCCACTCCCTCTTTGGAGGAGGCTATCCAGCTACTCAGGTTCTGGGCAAACGTTTTGCTGATAGCAGCAGCAGCGTTGATGGTTTTTACGTCGTTCGCTGCTGCCCGGCTAGGTCTGCATGAACCAACAGTTGCTGCACTGGCCAAATTATTCGGCGAGTACTCTGTGTGACTGTGTGACACCCATCATTTGTGGTGCTTTATTATTTAGCTGTGATAGGCAGGCGGCTTAAATAACGAATTAATTTGGCGTTGTTGTAATGGAGTGTGTTGAAAAATTATGTCCAGAGTTACTTGTATTACCAATGGAGTAGTTCAGACTTTCAGACTAGGAGTGCAACGTTTGCGATCAATCTTTCTATTTCACGCCAGGAAGAATTATCGAATTGATGATGAAAATGAAACTTCACTACTACAGAAAGCCTAATACTAGACGGCCAATCACAGACGGTTTTGTCAAACCGTCTGTGATTAACACTAACACAGACGGTTTTAATTTGGACACCGTCTGTGTTAGTGGCGTCGGATAAAACGAGTATCACAGACGGTGCTTACCGATGAACCGTCTGTGATACTAAAGTATCACAGACGGTTTTTATTAAAAATCGTCTGTGTTGTGTAGACTATCACAGACGGTTGTTGTTAAGAACCGTCTGTTAATGTTCACAGACGGTTTTTAACAAGAACCGGCTGTGATGTCCCTTTGTCTGTCATATTCTGTTCATGAGCAGAGATTAATATATAAGTACACATTGCTTCTAATAACTTAACTACAGAACTACTGAGACAAGAGATCACAAATTAAAGACAAATTTATTAGTTTCAATTAGAGGCAAATTTACTACAAAAGTCGCACAGGTAAAGAGTTTCTCAGATTGTAATCTTTTGGGCTTCGTACGCTTCTTCTTCGACTTTGGGACTTGGAGGATCAGCCGCTGAATTCTCGAACGCCGTTAAGATTGCCCTTGTCCTCAGCACTTCCTCCTCCAGCCTGGGCAAATGATCAGCAGCATCCATAATGTCGTAGAGGATAGCATGAAAAGATTCCTCAGAATCTGCCGTTTTTGCTTGATCGGCAAGGCTATCCATCAGTCTCTCCAATGCGTGTAGAGCTTCTTCCGCTTTGCGCACATTGTGGAGAAGAACCAGGGTGAGGGATGTTTCCCTTTCTTGAGCGGCAGCGAGACGCCTCCGTCGACGGTGGATGATGAGGTCGAGCTGACGGATGCAAGAAAGTCGGGGGAGGAGAGCAGGGCGTGTGCGGAGAAGCTGCTCCAGATGCAAATTGCTGGCTGCCTGTGTAAGGTTCCGGCCGAACAATTCGTGATGAACAGATGTGTCAGACCCAGATTTTACAATCCGGAATCTTCCGTGATTCCACCGCACTATTCCCTGGATCAGTAGATAGTGCTCACAGATTACAGTTCTGAATATCAAAGTTCATATCATGCGGAAACGTAAATATAATAGTAGACTTACTTATGGGCCGATTAGGCCGAAATCAATAAATTGCAGCAGCGGAAGAACGAAGCCCACAGGTGGGACCTTCAGGACATGCCCACAGGCAGCCAACTGGAGGTTCGCGACCTAGCCCTTGACACCTTCATCTTCTCGGCCAGCTTGTCCAATCTTGTTGCTGAGGCGAGGTGATTTGATTTCCTGATTCTGAATTTTGTTGCAAAAGCGAGCGTGAGCACTCCAACCCCGTGCTCCGCGAGCCAATACACAGAATGTAAATAAATAGTATGCATGGCTTAACAAAGGAGAGGCTCGGGTTGTTTTATTTTTGCGAAAAGTGCTATTGAATACAATTACTTAAAATTTCCTAAGACCTAGCAGTTTGAACCAAATCATAATGTGTGAAAAGAATGCAATATCATTAATAGTGATACAGATTTTTCGTTCACCATATATGGCATCTGCACCATATGCTTATTTTTCAGCGTTATAAACGCTTAACTTACCACTGGGACGACACCCAGGACATTTCAAATCAGGGCCTTTCACTGCCCTCCACTTTTCCATCCCACCCACAAAACATTTTGGAATAGAACTATATCTGGTTAAGTTCCCATGTCTGCCCTTGACCGTGGGCACGGCTATTCGAATAGTTTTGACTCTGCAGAGTTTGCACACTTTACCCACAAGAGACAGATCACTCGTTGCCCCACATGATTCCTTAGCCATGCGGTTGAGCAAACCATCACAATAACCGTTCAAAGTACCTCGCTCCTTCCATCATCTCACCCCCTGGGTTGCTCCCATTTGCGGCGGGACCCATTCGTTGTGCGGGATGTTCCCCTCCTATGTACGCCTAGCAGCTGGCTACCCACACTGCTAGCGCGTCGCAAGAGAACTTCTCCCACAAGCCTGCCACCCAGGCCGCCACTTGCGGGAGTCCCATTCAAGCCTGCCACCTAGGCCGCCACTTTCACTACTGCCGTGATGATGACTTCCAGGGTCTGGTAAATTTACTAAGCCAAGTTGTACTTTACAAACTTGTGGTTGTACTTATTTTACACAGGAGGTCATGACAAGATTCAGTCCTTAGTGGTATCTGGGCGGATTTACAACTACTCACTTTGTGCTTCCACCGCACCACATACACACACACACACTCGAACCATCCGCCCTGATATTTAAGCAAGTTGGGGTTTTTAGGAACATAAAATAATCATGTCCAAATATATACCAGTCATTCCCACCATGACTGTCCAAATCAGTTTCTCATGTTTAAAAATGACAATGATGTTTGGGGCATTTCAGCGCCCCGAGTATCTATGCAGTACTAAGCATGGCGTATAATTAGGGACTTATTTTCACAAGGTTACTATTATCTTTTTGCTAGGGCGACAAGGTTCACACATTCAATTATTCCAAAGTAGGTATAATAATGTTCAAGGTAAACAATGGGCATATAACTAGAATCTTTAAATTAAACATGTATTTGCATATAAAATAACAGCATGCAATTTGATAATTTAAACCAAAGTAATTTGCAAAAAAACATAGGTTCAACATGATCAAAGTATTGACTCGCCTGGCGCGGTTTACCGCGGTCTTGAGTTCACATAATGCTTTCTCCTGAGCTTCTGATCTCTATCCTGTCTTCAAGCTTAATCTCGCTGGATCCACTGAATCTTCACGACTCCCAATTTCTAATTACGCGACAAACGACTGAATCCAAATGAAAGCAAATAACTCAAAAGATCCAATTAAATCCGAATAAATTCAATTTATTTTTACTATGAGTCGATGGGTGATTTGGGTTATTTGAGGTAAGGTCGATGGCAGAATACGATGACTTGATCTCTTTATTAAAAATTTCTTTTATTATTTTGGTATTTATCAAGGAAGTTCCATGAGTTAGGGTAAACCTATGCATCTATGTACGAGCCTAGCTGGGTATGTATTCCTTGCAGCTTAGGTTATGGTGAAGGCAACCTGGACCGATGGATGAGATCTGTACTTATTCTATAAATCTTCAATAACCCCATTATCATATTTTATGTATCTTCATTTATCGCTAGCTTAAGTTTAATTCAAATTAGGATCCATTGGTACGAGTCCCAGCTTGCTCTATATACAATTGTGCTTAAATTTTATTATATACTAAAGCTAGTGTTAAAACTTGGTCACTGGCACTATTTTTGTCCCGCTTATACTTTAGCTACTATTAGGCTTAACTGTATTTTAAATTTTAGTTTTCTATTATTCGCATATTCCCTTTTTGATATTACTAATGTTTGTCTTTGTATTTTTTTTTTTGAGTTCTTAAATTTTGAAACCTCCACCAAATTCAAGAAAACACCACAAAATCCAAATTCCAATAAAATATTGTAAAATATTTCAAAAGCTTCATATTTTCAAATTTCAAATTTTTGGGATGTTACAAGATGAGAGGAAGGAGATGATCACAAGAATAGTAGAAGCCATATTGTACGTACGTAGAAGAGACCTGCATTAGGCGCGCATATTTAACCTTTAGCATCGTATACCCAAACATTAATGATATAGACGCTTCATATAACGATCGAGAGACGTTAATTAGACGATCGAAACACGAAGCGTTCTGGCAATCGAAACACACGCGAAGCATTAATGATATAGACGCTTCGTATAACGATCGAGAGACGTTAATTAGACGATCGAAACACGAAGCGTTCTGGCAATCGAAACACGAAGCGTTCTGGCAATGAAAACACGCGCGAAGCATTCTGGCATGAAGTTTATGACAGACGGTTTTTTATAAAAAACCGTCTGTGATAATATGGCATGAAGCTTATGACAGATGGCATGATCGAGAGATGTTTTTTATAATGGTTATCACAGACGGTTTTTAGTTAAAAACCATCTGTGATAATGACTAAGGCATTTATTGCGCTGCTCAGACCGCATCTGTCTTCATTTCGATCCAGATCTAGCCACTGCTGCGCACTTTTTCACTCGGGAGGAAGCTAGGCGATTTCAGGCCAATTAATTTGGTGGGAAGAGGCAGAGATTGAGCTTTGAATTAAGATTCAGACTTTCCTGGTTGCTGTAGATATGGTTAGTAATGAAATTTATTTTTTCTTTAATTGCATTACAATTTAGGTCTAAGTAATCCATGAGTGGTTATTGAAGATGGTTAATTTGCAAAATTGTTGGTTATATAATGGCTGTTGTGTTTGTAATATGAATTGAGCTAGCAAATTAAGTCTCAATATAATAAATGTGGCCAATATATATGTAGTTATAATTAGTTAATCTAGATTTTAATACTAAGTTGTTATATATGTACGTAACGTAGGACCGAAGCTGGATGTATGCCGCGAGCCGTGTGAGTGAAGAGTACATTAATGGCGTTTCTGCTTTTATAAGAGCCGCCGAGGAGGATATGTTGAATAAGGGGGTGGAATATATGTGCTGTCCATGCACTGACTGCGAGAATTTGAAGATGTTTAAGAACCGAGGGCAAATTGAAGCGCACTTGATTCGGAGGGGTTTCAAAAAGGATTATACGTGTTGGACCAGTCATGGCGAAGTGAATGATCATATGCCGCCGGATGACATCGCCGGTGAAGTGAATGATATGCCCCCGGATGATATCACCGGTGAAGTGAATGACATACCACCGGCTGATGTCGATTGTGGCTCGGATTCGGATAGGTTGCACGATGATAATCTGGATCAGATGCTTCGCGATGTAGAAGAGAACTATGATGAGAGAGAGTATGTTAAATTCCGTGGCTTGATGGAGGACTCAGAGAAACCTTTGTACACGGGTTGCAAGTACATGAGGTTGTCGGCCGTGCTTGAACTGTTGAAATTGAAGGCAAGCAACGGTTGGTCCGACAAGAGTTTCACGGCGCTACTAGGTCTTTTAGCGGACATGCTTCCGGAGAGAAATGAGTTGCCTAAAACCACGTATAAAGCCAAGAAGGTTCTTTGTCCGTTGGGAATGGAAGTAGAAAGAATACATGCATGCCCGAACGACTGTATCCTCTACCGTAAAGAGTATGCAAACATGCATGTATGTCCGGTGTGCAACGCATCCCGATACAAACGTAACAATCAATCAGATGATGGTGAGGGAACAGAGGCGAAGAAAGGACCTCCTGCTAAGGTGGCATGGTATTTTCCTATAATTCCCCGTTTGAAAAGGTTTTTTGCAAATCCAAAGGAGGCAAAACTGTTGCGTTGGCACTCGGAGGAGCGCAAGAAGGATGGAATGATAAGACACCTTGCTGATTCCGCGCAGTGGCCATGGCAAATCAAAGACGAAGGATGATGACGATATCTCGTACCTGCCATTGGCCCGCAAATTCGTGCTAGGCGAGCCGATGATATTCCCGCAAGAGCACCTCACAAAGCTAGGACTTGGTTGCCAAAGATTCCACACTTGGTATATGAAACAGTCCAATAGACCAGAGGCAGAACGGCGCTCAGGTATCATGGTCAAATTCAAGCCGGAACATTTCTTGCACGAAGTTCAGAAATGTGTCTTCCCGGTTACCTTTGACGATATATTTGCTGTTTTCACGCTCAACGCTCTCGACGCCTCACTCGTTCGATGCTGGACGCTGTAAGTCTGTACAATCACAGACTCTGTTCACGTAATACCGATATATGTCACAATTTGTTGCTTTTCTGTGTATATATATAGATTCATGCTGATCGAAGCTAGATCATTGAAATTACCAATTGGTTTCCTGGACCCACGCTTGGTCGCCATTGATACCATCAACGAGAATGCATCCTTCGTCGAGGACTATATTACAAAAGCACTGCCATACAATGAGAACTTCCATTGGATTTTAATTGTAATTATACCAAAATGGAACAAGGCTATATACCTTGATTCTCTAAGTAAGAACAAATCTAAGTACACAGCTATCACCGAAATACTCGATAGGTAAGTACATTGTACATTGTACTCTTTCTTTCCTTCCGAATGACTAATCTAACTTGTTTGAATAACGAAGATCGTTCGTCACATACGTTCAACAAACAAGTGGCTCGACGACAGCTGCCAAGCCCTTGAAATATGATCGCAATTTTCGGGTATTGGCTAGCTACACATTAATTAATCATATACAACACTTAGTAGTAATGCCACTTGATTTAAGAGATTCTATTTTTTGCAGTGCCACCAGCAGCAGCCGGGCAACACATGTGGATACTTCGTGTGCCACCATATGAGACTACTCCTCGATTCCAGCAAGATCTCCACTCCTAAGGTTTGTCAATCTTTCCACATTTATTTCATACATGTCAAGTTTTATATGTGCGCGCGTTGATATTCCTATCGACAGGCTGCGCCCATCTCTACATCTGCATTGAAACATACGGATTTTGCAAAAATTCGAGGAGAGTTCATTTGGTTTTTGTGGAGTAAAGTCGTAAGATCAGATGGAGAGTTCCACAGCCTAGAATGATTTTTTATTGTAATTCTATGTGCAAATGCAGTGTAGATCTTTTACAATTGTGTATTTGTTAATGGATATTTTATTTCAATTCAATGAATTGATTTGCGAAATGGATGCTTTATGTTTGTGAAATGAAGTGCGTTGTCAATTGGATGTTTTATGTCTGTGAAATTAATTGAGATGTGAAATGTATCTGAAATGAAATGAGATGTGTGAATTGTATATGTTTTATGTCTGTGATTATCTGCTTGTTTCAGAGGGCATGGCTAGCATTTCCTGAGGCTAGCCAATAAACAGAAATATATTTAGGGGTTGAAGGGAATATCACAGACGGTTTTTGAGTAAAAACCGTCTGTGATAGCTGATAATCACAGACGGTTTTTACTTAAAAACCGTCTGTGATGATCAGTATCACAGACGGTTTTTAACTAAAAACCATCTGTGATGATCAGCTATCACAGACGGTTTTTACTCAAAAACCGTCTGTGATAATAAGTATCACAGACGGTTTTTAACTTAAAACCGTCTGTGATTATCATCTATCACAGACGGGTTTTGCTCGAAAACCGTCTGTGATAGCTGATAATCACAGACGGTCCAAAAACCGTCTGTGATGACTTTCGATTATCACTGACCCATAAATACAGACGGTTCACAAAACCGTCTGTGGTGACCTTTTCTGTAGTAGTGCTTGTTCTTTGTGCAATTATGCTCTTGAGGCCATCCTGCTGAAAGGCTGGAGTGAGCATCACTTGTTTACTTGATGGAAGTACAGAACATGGGAAGCTCGCCTATCTTAAGGGCGTCCGTAAGTTGCACGCACCAAATAAATCAAAATAAATTCAAGAAAAATCCCATTAAAACATCAGTCGAGAAAGAAATTTCGATTTGAAAGATTTCAATTCAGAAAAAAAAATTCGGTCCAAAAAATGAAAAAAAGAATCAATTCAGAAACAAAAATCGATTTGAAAAATAAATAAATAAATAAAGGCTTACCCTAATGCAGATGATGGTGGCATTCTCCCTCCTCTTCAACGTAGAGGGTGGCGCGGCGGTGTTCTCCCTCCTCTCCGGCGCAGATCGACGACGACGGTCTCTTACGTCGACGGCGGAATCGCGCGGCTTCGACCTTGCCCCAAGTCACGAACGCTGTCCTCTCATCCCACATGCGCGATCTGATGGCTCTGATTGGCTCCTGCTTCAAATCAACGGTGGATTTCACTGGCCGTGAGATGGGCAAGTCAAGGCCGCCCGTAAATTAAGAATTCGGTTCATATAGTGAAACTTTTACTAACTCTGGCTGGCACGTACCGCGCAGGGGTCCGTCCTACTGATTTGAGTGACTACGTCTACTGTCAGTGATAACTTGTAACAAAATTTGAAAGGAAATATGTTTGTACTATTTTTTTAGATAAAGGATATAAAATCTGGCCTCTATATACACGAGGGATATATACAGCCAACCGATACACGAGCTCTTAGGCTCAAATCCTCAAAACCTGAAGGGCATAAAACAACAAGAAATAAAGCTTAAGGACTATAAAAAAAGCTAGAAAGACTAAGCTTCATAACTTCTTCTCCGTCCTTGTTTTCAACCAAGTCCCTATCCTTTTCCGACCGTGCCCTCTAACCTTCTGTCTACTGTGCGTGAAGAAGGACCTCCGAGGCGACGCCTCCAAGGAGGCGACGAGAGTCGCCGACGCCGCCCGCCTCACCGAGGCAAGGTTTTCACCTGGAGATCAGTAAACATGAGGGCTATGGAGCACCATGACAACACCTCCAGGAAGGAAAATGGCGCCCAAAGGCGTCATCATTGTCGAGACCGGTAAGATTACCGGTAAGGCTTTCGCCAGCACCTCCACAGCACCCCACGTACTACCCACTCACAAAATAGACCGCCACCAACCCACCGGGGACCTGCGCGCCTCAAGGCCATGGCATAGCCACCCTTGAACTCTACGACGAATCGCTCCCTGCAATGTCCGCCACTGAAGAAACCACAAAGCGACGCCTATGCGCCACCACTGAGCAGATCTAGGGAAGAAATCTCCCACGCACGGATCCAAGCGCGCCTAGTGAGGAAATCCAGGTGTGGCTGCGATTGTGACTTGCACAGCCCACTCAATTCGTTGCCTCGTCCGGCGGGCACCCATTCTCCTTCAATGACCGCATCATTCACCCAGCGTCCTCAATCTTCCCTGCCTTACACAGGGACGAGAGCAGGACCGCGTAGATCTTCACACTGGGCACGATCTCTTCTTGAGCATTTCGATGAACATCTTGAGCGCATCCCCCGACATGCCGTGCTTGCACAGCCCGCCCATGATCACATTGTACGTGACCCTGTTGGGCGCGCAACCGGCGCCACCCATCTGGTTCTACAGCGCCAGACCGAGGAGGATGACGCCGCTGTCGACGAGGACCTTGAGGACGACGTTGTAGACGAAAGGCGGAGGGGCGGTACTCGAACTCGTCCATCCGGGAGAATGCCTCGACGGCCTCGGCGTGACGGCCGGCGAAGGCGTGCGCGGCGAGCCCAGATCTAGAAGCAGCCGCCCAGATCCAGGTGAGAAAGCCCCGCCGCCGCCTTCCTAGCACCCGCACAAGCCTCAGGCGGCGGCGTGCTCCAGCGGCGGCAAGGCAGAGGGGAGAGGTTAGGGAGGGGATTCGGCGCTGGAGCGCTGGGGAGAGGTTTACTATTTAGCTGTCTTCACAGTAAAATAAGATTATAAACACAGGGTTAACGCAGAGAAACAAATTTGAAAGGAAATTTGTTTGTACTATTAGTTCCGGTTATCAAATTGTCTTCATCGGTGCACTTTGCAGCAAGCTTAGGGAGAACCATAGTTTCAGTACGACCGCAGCAGAGAGGATACCTTGCGAAATGGTGCTAAAAGTGCTGAGAAGCTGATCAAAATGGCAATCATGCCTTATTGTTTGCTGTTATCCTTCGTAATATTGACTCCATACAACGGACATCAGTGGCTGCAGGAGACTCTTCATGTCAGTCGCGTGGCGGAGGAAGCCGAGCCGTCGGTCCCTAAATCGCGCAGGCGAGGATGCTCCACCATATGAGCTTGACAGGAGACCTCTATTCTAGGTTCATATTCTTGTTGTAAAGTGAGGGTTTCAGGAGAGGCTCCCCGGCTGCCGCGCCCACGCCCGTCGTGCGCCCTGGCACCCGCGCGCATCTGGCGGCCCGCGTCTCGCGCGCGTCCGGCGCCTGAGACCGGTCTTCTCTACGCTGTCTCGGCCGGGGCGACCCTGGTCAGGGTGGTGCGGCTTCCCGGAGGGGGCGGCGACAGAGGGTGCGGCTGAGGTCGCCGGCAATCTGAAGCGGCGCTGGAGGGACGAAGACCGGTGAAGGTGGCTGCCAAGCAGCGGTCGTGCGGCAGCTCCTGAGGCTGGTGCTGGCAAGGTGTTCGACATTTTTCCCCAACCGGTTCTAGTTTCAGGTACGTCTTGCTCGCCTCCTCCAGTCCTCGTTTCTTCTTTCCCTCTCACTTGGAGCTAGTCTCCGGGTTAGTTGTGGCTCCGTTTCTTCAACGGTGTGAGCTGGGAGCTAGTATCCATTCAGTGAAGCTCGGTTAATGGTGGATTTGACCCGTCATGATGGAGGTGGCTCACTGTGCGCTAAGTCACAATCCCATGTTGAGCAGGAATGGATTGGGGTGTTGCCAAGAAGGCAATCAGCGCCTGATCTCCTCAAGTTCTCTGCTCCGCTAGTCGGAGATAGAAATTTCACAAGTAGATCAAAATTTTGGGCAGTGGATGGGGAGGATAGCACTGAGGAAGAAGATGAAGCTGCTAGTCCTGTTTCATCTAGTTCAGGTTCAGAATTTATTCGAGATGCTTTGCGAGTGGGTTTCTCAGTAGACGAAATGATCAGAGCTGAGGCAATTTTGTCTGAAAACGTTGAGTCTCCGAAATTTGGTTCGATTGACTGTGGGGCTGGCCATGTGAGGCATCCTAGGCCCCTACCATCTAGGATAACCGAGAAGGTAGCGGACTGGCGTTTGTCCTCAAAAATTCATCCTTGGAAAGGCCCCTTACCTAAATTTTATTGGTCTTCAGTTAGTAAGCTGGGGGAGATTAAAGGTAAGGACATGAGGAAGGTTAATCATGGTAAAACAGGGTTGTCCCTGAATGAGTTTGGTCGGGGCACTGAAGAGGCATGTAGGTCGACGGTGTCGACTGGTCTGGGCCAACTTGTTTTGGCCCAAAATGATAGATGATGATTCAAGTTCCCACCTGGCCTCAGCGATTTCTTCTCCAGGGGAGGGCGGCTGCACTCGCGGTTTCGTGTTTCGCCTTCCCAGAAAGCTTCCTCGCGCGACGTTTCGACGCACTCACCTCTGGTTGCCTGTGCATCAAGTACGCAGCGAGCTGGCGCAGGGGGGCATGGTCGCGGTTGGGATGCAGGTGTCACCTGGGGAGCTCCAGGTGCTCGCCATGGAAGGGTGGCTAAACCAGCCTTCGGCCAGGGCCACGGCGAGACTGAAGTTCATTGTGACATTTGTGATGGTAATGATCATGTCAATTACCGGTGTCCAATTCTCAAGCTCCCCAAGTCGGTTGCTCATGCTGCAGGTTTTGCTGTGGCGGGTCTTGGATTCTACCATATACCACATGCCCCCCTACCCAGGAAGAAGGATTCCAAGACGGCTTTAGGCAAAGTGGTGGGGGGATCCCTATCTTCCGAGCAGCTTGTGGCACAACTGGAAAGGATAGTCCCCGGTAAATGGAAGTGGGAGCCTAGAGTGCATGACAATAAATCTTTTATTGTTCAATTCCCATCCAAGTGTGAACTTCAGAGAGCTATCGCCTATGGAGGAGCTGATGTACGGGAAAATGGGGTTTCTACCGGGGTGCGTTTACAATTTGAGGTGTGGCATGTTAAGGAGGGTGGTTTTCTTTTGCCTAAAGTGTGGCTGCGTGTATATGGCATCCATGAGAAGTTGAGGGAGTATTTGAACCTTTGGGCTGTAGGCACTATGTTTGGGTCTACCCAAATGGTAGACATGAAGACCACTCGCAAGAATGATTTTGGAAGAATTCTTGTGGCGGTTCTTGATCCTAAGTTGCTGCCATCTAGTACTGATGTTGTCATTGGGGATCATTACTTCGAGCTCAAATTTAAGAAAGAACGTGTCGGCTTTGATGACAATGGAGATGAGGTGGAGTTTGATTTCAAAGATGGGGAGGTTGAGGGCAATGAGGAACAGGAGGAAGACAACCCCAAAGTGGTTCCTAACTATGATTCGGAGCCTAAGGGGTTAAAGGGGGATGATATGATTTTAGAGGGTGGAAATGACAACAACAAGTCTGAAAACAACAGGCCTGCTGCTTCTGACTTATTGCAAGCATTAGAGGCTAAAATCAAAATCATGGCGACCAGTATTCTGGACATGGCGGTGGAAACAACCTTGGGTGAATGTGCTGAATTAGTGTTGGCCGAGGACAACAATGCCTTTGTTGAAGGAGTTGTGGAGGGTGTGCTGCCCGAAGCTGATAATGAGGCTGAGAGTGGCGGCAAAATTGGTGGGAAGGAAACTTTAGTCGTTCATTCGGATGTGGATACGGTTCTTCCAATTGGTGGCGCACTTTCAGAGGTTCTCGATTCAGTGGAGGTGCAGCTGTGCCCCCTAGACAGCAGCATGCCTAAACTGTGCTTGCCTTCGCTGTCATCTTGGGCTCATCTGGCTCCTGTTGTGGGGCCAAAGGAGGTGCTGCTGACCTTACATGGTGGAGGTGGCGCGCTGCAGATGCAGGGTGGAAGCACAGTGCCGGCTAATGTGCTGGCGGCTGCAGTTATCACAGAAGCTACAATTACCCCAACTCGTTCTAGCCCGCGTATTGTTAACAAGGATGAGCACGTGATGGAAAAAGCAAAGAAGAGAGCGGCGTGGAAAAATCTGGATTTCATTAAAGGTATCAACAATAACCTTTCCTTTACTTCTTGTTCAGATTCTCTAGTTGCCTCTTCTATTCTTGATCTAGGTGTTAACTTAGGCAAGAATACTAGGGATATCTCAGAATCAGTTAGCAGAATTAAAACTATTGAAATTGATAGATTTAATTCGAGATTGAGCCACATAGAATCTGAAACAAATATGGATTCTGAAATTATTGATGAGGAGGACGATGAGGACATAGAAAACCTCACTCTTGGTCACTTATGTGGTGATTTGATGGAGGAGGTAGTGGATGAGGACAGTGATCACCTAAGTTGTGATTTTAAAGCTGTCTTTAAGAAAAACAAGTCACATTCGTCCTTTAGAAGGAAGAAACACCATAAGATTAGGATGATTAAAAAACATAAGACGAAGTCAAAATGAAAGGAATTTTTTGGAATAGCAGAGGTCTTAGTGACTTGGCTAAATTTAGATTCCTGTCAGACACGTCTAGAGAGCAAAAGCTAGACTTTATTGCTCTCATGGAGACCGGTAAAATTTTTTTTTCTAAAACAGTTTTAAACAACATTTGTGGTGGACAAGAATTCCTGTGGCACTGGTCCGAACCTCATGGTAGGTCCGGTGGTATTTTGTTAGGAGTGAACTTAGAGGTCTTTGACATCGGAGTTATTGCTGAAGGAGATTTCTATGTTAAATTCCGTCTTAGAAACAAAGCAGATGGCTTCCAATGGATTCTTATAGTAGTTTATGGGGCTGCTCAAGATGACTTTAAGGAAGCTTTTCTCGCGGAGTTGGTTCAAACATGTTCTAAAGAAACACATCCGATTCTTATTGGTGGTGATTTCAACATAATTAGGAGCCCAAAAGAGAAAAACAATGATAAATATGATGATAAATGGCCCTTTTTATTCAATGCCGTTGTTGATGGCTTGGACTTAAGGAAGCTTGAACTTTCGAATAGGAAGTTTACTTGGGCAAACTCTAGGGATATACCAACTTATGAGACACTTGATAGGATTTTGGTAAGTACAGAGTGGGAGGCTAAATTTCCGCTAGCAAATGTTCAAGCATTAAATAGGGAAATTTCAGATCATACCCCATTACTGCTTAATATGGGTGATGGTACCCATATTAAAAAACAACCTATGTTCAAATTTGAACTCGGATGGTTGTTGCGGGATGGTTTCTCGGAGTTGGTAGCTGATGTGTGGAACAAAGAGAAAAAGGGGAAAACACCACTACGAAAATGGCAATTTAAAATTAAACGTCTTAGACAATTCCTAAGAGTTGGGCTAAGAATGTGAGTGGTACTTATAAAAAGGAGAAGGAAGAGATGATTAAGAAAACAGATGAGCTTGATAAGAAAGCAGAAACTCAAATTCTAAGCCCTATGGAGCTTGATTTGAAACATTGTTTAAAAGAGAGATTAGTCTCCCTTTTAAGGGAAGAGGAGCTCAAATGGTATCAAAGAGCCAAGACAACTAAGTTGTTATTTGGCGATTGTAATACTAAGTATTTTCATTTGGTAGCAAGCGGTAAACACAGGAAAACTAGAATTTTCAAACTTGAGCAAGAAGAGGGAGTTATAGAAGGGGATGAGAATCTTAAAAGATTTATCACCAATTATTATAAGGACCTCTTTGGAGCTTCAGATCGTAATAATTTTTCCATGATAGAATCTATGAGGGATGATATCTCACAGGTATCCGATTTGGAAAATGATTTATTAACCATGGAATTCTTGGAGGAGGAGGTCAAAGCTGCCATTTTCCAAATGGAGCATAATAAGGCGCCAGGCCCAGACGGGTTTCCGGCTGAGTTCTATCAAGCCTTTTGGGATATTATTAAGAGTGACCTCATGGCTCTCTTTGCTGAATTCCACAAGGGTAATTGCCACTATACAGCCTCAATTTTGGAATAATTACATTATTACCAAAAGAAAAAGAGGCAAAACGGATACAACAATTTAGGCCAATTTGCCTATTGAATGTTAGTTTCAAAATTTTTACAAAGGTAATGACAAATAGAATAGCTCTAGTAGCTCAAAAAGTCATAAAACCTTCACAAACCTCTTTCATGTCCGGTAGGAACATTTTGGAAGGCGTTGTCATTTTACATGAGACTATTCATGAGATGCATAGGAAGAAATTAGATGGGGTTATATTGAAGCTAGACTTTGAGAAAGCATATGACAAGGTTAATTGGTCCTTCCTTCAGCAAACTTTAAGAATGAAGGGCTTTTCTTCTGTATGGTGCAATTGGATAGAACAAATTGTTAAGGGTGGCAGTGTTGGCATTAAAGTTAATGATGAAGTTGGCCATTTTTTTCAGACTAAGAAAGGACTTCGGCAAGGAGATCCCTTGTCACCAATTCTTTTTAACTTAGTGGCTGATATGTTAGCCATCTTAATTGAGAGAGCCAAGGCTAATGGAAAGTTTAGTGGAGTTGTTCCTCACCTTGTCGATGATGGTCTATCAATCTTACAGTACGCGGATGACACTATCCTCTTCCTGGATCATGATATACTCCAGGCCAAAGACCTTAAGCTAGTCTTAAGTACCTTTGAGCAATTATCGGGGTTAAAAATCAATTTCCATAAGAGCGAGTTATTTTGCTATGGCAAGGCCAAGGAGTGTGAGCATGAATATGCGCAACTTTTTGGTTGTGGCACGGGGGGTTTCCCATTTAGATATTTAGGTATTCCCATGCATCATCGCAAGCTTTCGAACAAGGATTGGTTGGTCATAGAGGAAAAATTTCAGAAAAAGCTGAGTAGTTGGAAAGGTAAACTCTTATCAGTAGGAGGGAGACTAGTACTGATTAATTCAGTTCTAACTAGTCTAGCCATGTACATGCTCTCCTTCTTCGAAGTCCCCAAAGGTGTGTTAAAAAAGCTAGACTATTACCGTTCCAGATTCTTTTGGCAATGTGATGAACATAAAAAGAAATATAGACTCACTAAGTGGAGTATTCTTTGTAGGCCTAAAGAATTTGGAGGATTGGGGATCCAAAATTTGGATATCCAAAATAAATGCCTTTTGAGCAAATGGTTGTTTAAACTTATTAACGAAAAGGGTGTTTGGCAAAGCCTTATTAAAAGGAAGTACTTGTCCAATAAAACTCTTACCCAAGTTACAAAACAACCGGGGGATTCACATTTTTGGTCTGGCCTTATGAAGGTCAAGGATCAATTCCTTGCATGTGGTCACTTCCGTGTTCGTGATGGGTCCCAAACTAGATTTTGGGAGGATACTTGGATAGGTGACAAACCCTTTAGTGTTGCATATCCCGCACTCTATAGAATTGTGAGGAGAAAAGACACCACTGTATCACATATCTTAAGCTCTATACCTCTTAATGTGCCCTTTAGGAGGGCCTTGGTTGGCTCTAATCTAGATGATTGGCTTGATTTGGTGACCAAAATTTTTTCAGTATACCTTACAAGTGGAGAGGACTCGTTTATTTGGGATTTGTGTAACAAGGGTACTTTTACGGTTCGTTCTTTTTATATGTATGTGATACAAGAAGGGGTAGTTCCCCAAAAGACCCCTCTTTGGAACATTAAGATACCTCTGAAAATTAAGATCTTCCTTTGGTACCTTCAAAAGGGGGTTACTCTCACAAAGGATAATCTAGCAAAAAGGAATTGGCAAGGTAGCACCATTTGTTGTTTTTGTAGCTCTATGGAGACGATACATCATCTTTTCTTTGATTGCCACTTTGCAAGATTTATTTGGAATACCGTTTATATCACCTTTGGAATTCAGCCCCCTTCTAGCTTTGCGAACATGTTTGATTCTTGGTTGAATGCCATTCGGCCAAAACTTAGAAATCAAATATTTGTAGGAGCTGCTGCTTTATGTTGGGCTATGTGGTTGAATAGAAACGATATGGTATTCAATAATTCTAAATCTAATACATTTTTGCAGGTTATTTTCAGGGCAACATATTGGATTCGACAATGGTCCCTACTACATAAAGAAGAGGCGAGATCAAATCTCAAAAATGGATGCAGATTGTTGGAGACCGTAATCATGGAGGTTTTTGCGAAGTTCGGTTGGAAATTTAGGAATAGAATTGAAGCGTAGCTTCTTTCTTCTCCTTTCTTTATTTGTAGTTTGATTTCTTTGTGGAGTTGGAGCCTATGTGCTTGGTTTTGTATTGAACAGCTGTGTACTTTCTCCCCAGAAAGTGGAAGCTGGAATTTTGTTCCATTATCTAAAAAATACAACGGACAACACGACTGCATTTTTACTCGCATTTCCTCCTGTTCTTCAGTTCGGTGCTAGGTGCACTAGCAATGATGACAGCCACACCACCTGTTGGAGTCAGTCCAGGTGTAGTACAGGTGCTGCCGGTGCTGCACAAGACCTGTACTGTAATGCTACTGATAACAATTCACACAATGGCCGCAGAATGGCTACGAGAGGACATCATATTGGTCTGCATGCCTGAGCTTATTGCAGTGCTGGTATGGTTCACTATTCGTTTTGACCATGCTGGTCATGCAGTAAGCGTCCAGAGTGTCACGTCGCGAAAATCAGGAGTCGCAGCTATTCTGCATACCTAACCTCCATGTATGGAAATTGTCGGGGGATTTGATCAGGGTGAACTTGAAACTTTCAGATCACGTACGCATATACATGTAAACAAAGATAGATCTTTGACGACACAATACGTCTGCATCCTTTTTTATTTTCTTATATAGAGAAGTAACATACAAGACTTTGTAATCAACACGGCTTCCCACGTTGAGAGTTCTAATGGACACACTTACAGTGGCGGATCCAGGAATACCTTCAGCTCGACCTCAGCCCCTTCTACATTATACATCCATGGCTAAAAATTTAGGGGGGGCTCCAGGGGGGCTCCAAGGGTCCGATAGCGGTAGGGGGGCTCGAGCCCCCCCCCCCCCGCCCCACCGCTGGATCCGCCGCTGCACACTTAGACTTTCCTTTACAACCGCTCTGAATCCTATGCGGACTCTGAATCCTGAACTTTTATGACTACGACTGCTATAGTACATTTACGACTATGACTGCTACAGTACCATTCTCCAACTGCTACTTAACTTACGACTGCTATAGTACTCAAACATACACACTGGTCATGGACTTGACTAGATCTAAATATAACTAGATTAACTCTATCAATCTTCTCCTTAAGTTTGTTGTCTTCTATCAATGTTCCACACACCAATTTTCTCTCTTAGCTCCATGAACTTCAATATTCCAAACGGCTTAGTCAGGATGTCAGCGAGATGGTCATTCACGCAAATAAGCTATGCCACAGTCGTCCCTGATTCCACACATTCTGAGAGACCATGTGGAGGTATCCCCATGTTTGTGATGAGTAATTGACGGTTGTGTTAGTGAGTTTGAGTTTGTTTTGGGTATTCTAGGGTTGAGTACCTTTCATTTATGCTATTGTTGATATGATGTTTCGTGCGGTGCTATGTGATGGTTTGCTTGTCTGTGTGACTGCAGGACTTCGGAGCTAGGTCATGGTGAGGCGAGAAGGACCGGGACTAGGCACAGGAGGTGTTGAGGTCCAGACGGTCGGTGATACCGAAGATGATCGAGGCTGGTGAGGTGGTTGCGAGTCAGGAGACGAGGAACCGGAGCTGGAGCTACCGGTGATGGACACGACGGGCAACGACGAGAGAACCGGGACTAGGCTCAGGGAGGAGTCGGAGGTCCAGGACGGTTGGATGTCGGTTGCGGTCATGCGCGACGGAACAGACCAGGACTAGACTCAGGTGGAGTCGGAGGTCTCGGTCGATGTCGAGTGGACACAACGGGCAGCGGCGAGTGGATCGGGACTAGACTCAGGGAGAAGTTGAGGCCCAGACGATCAGGATGCCGGGTGCGGTCGTGTACAGCGGAGCGGATCGGGACTAGACTCAGGGAGGAGTCGAGGTCCAGACAGTCAAGGTACCGGACGCGGCAAGCTTCCGGGAAGGTGCTTGAGGGCAATTTGGACAATTGACTCAAGTGTGGAGTGGAGAGGTTGGCTTCCCTCCAAAATGGGCTGGTTTGACCCTTACCTCATATGTGTGTGTGAGGTTGGAGTGGATAGTGTATGCCACTTCTTGTATTTCTTCTTTGGGGTGAGCTTTTGCCTTCAAAAGTGGAGAGGGAGGCAACAGTGAAGCTCATTCGTGCAGGCAAGAAAGGGAGTGTGCTGTGTGTGTTTTGACCTCCTGCGTGAGGGTTCTTCCAGTGTGAAGCATGTAGTGTGTTTTCTTTGTATCAACTGCGTATGGGGATGTAGTGAGTGAGTGTAGAACACCTCTTGTAAGCATTCATGGGAATGAATCCATTTGAGAAGTCTTGATATGGAAATGATTTGAGTTTATGCTTCTCTGTGATGGATTTCAGCTTCTTTTTGTTCTTCTGTTCGCCCTACTGATTTCCAGTTCTTGAGTTTGAGAGAATGGCTTTTGATTCTTGGCTCTATGATGGGAATATGCCTCAAGACCATTTGGTCAGATAAACTCCCAAGAACCCAATGGAAGAATCAAAGATTCTCTCTTTTCAGCTCAGCTGCATTACTCTGTTTTTCACTGTAGCTAGGGTTTATACCCAGAGCATATTTGAAATTTGTGCTTTCCCTTCAAAAATATGTGACTAGGTGTGGTGGTCCAAGTCCCCTTGTCATTGCTAAATTGATTTCAAAGTTTCATGAGCAAAAGATGTGACAATAGTGAGTAATTTGGAAATTAGCCCATTCCCTATCAAAGTTTCAGTCTTGTGCTCAAATCTTGAATTCTTGCTCTCTTGATGTTTTCCTTTGGTTTCTGAGGGTTCTCTGCTATTTAGTTCGAAGCCCAATCCATTGGATCAAAGGAGAACAACCATCTTGCAAGAATCCCTATGATTTTCAGTTGTTTCAGTGACTTCTGTTCTGTTTTTGGGCTCCTCAGTTTTCTGCAGGCTTTTACCTTGTCGCTGGAAGTGAGCCCGGTCTGACCGGCCGTTCAATGGCGGTCGGGCCGGCGGGTTGCCAGCGGTCTGACCGCTAACCCTAGCGGTCAGACCGGCCAATGAAGGGCGGTTCAACCGGTGGCAGAGGAGCGGTTAGACCGGAGTTCCCCGGGCGATCAGACCGGACCAGCAAGGGCGGTCAGACCGGCTTTAAGCTGGCGGTCTGACCGGCCTGGCCTGAGAGCCCCTCTGCTACCAGCTTCACTTTGTCTTTTTAGTTACCGATCTTTGTCTGAGTTTCCAGTGTGTCTTTCTCCGTGTTCTTCTTCGTTCCTTTCTCGTGCTTGCTTAGTATGATTTTCCAGAGAGCATGACTTTTTTCTCTTCATAGTTTTTAATAGCTATTGGAGAGAAACTTGTTGTGGATACTTCGAGGGGCGATGTTTTAAAAGGCACCATTCACCCCCTCTGTTGTCATTTCTGATCCTACACATTCTCTAATGTAATGGAAATGGGTATCGATGTGTTGCTTATCTCATGGTAGACTGGATTTTTGCTCAACACAATTGCAGACTGATTATTAATCTACACAATTACCTTCCTAACCTTCGTCTCTAGCATATCAGCCAATAATCGTTCTAGCCATACCCCTTGGCATGCTGCCGCACAAGCTGCAATGTACTCTACTTCACACGAGGATAAATCGACTACCTTCTGTTTTTGCGAACACCAAATGTTCAACCCAAGGAAAAATACCATGCCCGAAGTGCTCTTCTAATCATCAGTATCACTAGTTAGGTCAAACCTTCTTCCTTCTTCTCATAGACACACTTGTATCCTAGAGTTCCACTCACATACCTCAGTATGTGTTTTATAGCAACCATATGCTCTGTAATTGGCTTCTCCATGTACCTGCTCACCATACTGATTGAGAATGTTAAGTCTGGTCACGTATATAGCAAATATCTTAAGCTTCCGACTATGCTTCGGTACAGGGTCTTGTCCATAGGAGGGTTTGTGCTATCCTTGGTCAACATCAGGTGTGGTTCTATCGAAACTTGTGTTGGATTATAATTCTTCATGCCGCATTTATCCAACACTTTTGTTGCATATGTGGACTGGCTAAGAGTAATCTTCCTAGAGCTTTGACGAACTTCAATGCCCAAGTAATAGCTAAGTAACTCGAGGTCACTTATACTAAACAATTCCTTTATCTAGCTTTTGAAGCTGTTGATCTCTTCAATACTCTCTCTAGTGATGATCAAATCATCCACATACACTCCAATCAACAACTTCCCTTTTCCTTAGCTTCATTTGTACACCACATGCCCTAATGGGCATCTTTTGAAACCAAGTGCCACCAGAGACTTGTTGAGCTTCTAATTCCAAGCTCTTGGGGCTTGACAAAGACCATATAAGGCCTTGTACAATCTTAACACCTTGTGTTCTTCTCCTTTCTTCTCAAATCCTGGAGGTTACACAACATAGATTTCTTCTTTTAAGTCGCCATTGAGGAAGGCTGATTTGACATCCATATGATGAATTTCCCATCCCTCATGCACCTCAATTGCAATAAGCAGGCGCACCGTCTCTAGCCTTGCAACAAGGGTAAAGACATTGTCGAAATTAATGCCTTGTCGTTGAACGTACCGCTTTGTAACTATCCTCGCCTTGTGCTTTACAATCACTCCTTGAATGTTCTTCATTAACTTATACACCCACTTCAATCCAATCGGTTTATGGCTATCTACCAATGGAACAAGCTCCCATATTCCATTGTCTTGGATAGAGTACATCTCTTCCCCCATCGCTTTTCTCCAGGCCGGATTTGCTTTGGCCTCTTCGAAGTTCGCTGGCTCTTCCTCTTTGAGAAGACAAAACTCCGAGTCTTCTAGCTCTATTGGAGATGTGGCATCATAGAGATTTTTGATGTCACTCTCCCGTTGTGGTCCTTCAGATGAGCTTGTGTCGAACTCCAGCCGTAGTGGAGCTCCTGGTGAGACTGATGCTCTTATCGTCGCTGCAGGAGTGCGCGGTCTGGGTGTCCCGAATCCTATGCTCGTCCTGGTCGTAGTCGTGCCTTGAGTTACCACTTTGTGGTCGGATCCTTCGACTACACCCTTCGTAGTCGGAGTGTTTGATGCCTCTACGTGGTCATCAGGACCTTTGACCACAACGTGGTGGGGTCCTCTGACTCCGCCTTCCATGGTCAGTGTGTTAGTTGTCCTTACATGATCGTCAGAACCTGCATCAGTGTTAGGAGAATATTGTACCATGAAGATGTTTTTAAATGGTCATACCTCTGTCGAGGAATCTCTACTCCACTCCCACTTCTTCTCCTTTTCAAACACTGCGTCACGAGTCACCACAACTCATTGTGTAGTCAGATCAAATATTTAACAGCCTTTCGTCCTCGAATCGTACCCAATGGACACCATTGGCTTGCTACGATCAGCAGCTTGGGGGTACGACATGGTTGTCTTCACATGTGCAACGCACCCGAAAGTGCGAAGATGACCAACACTAGGCTTGCGATCATAGTAGACTTCATAAGGAGTTTTGTTGATGACGTTTTTCGTTAGTGCCCGATTTAGGAGTGTTGGATCGAAATCGGCAACAGAGGGGGGTGAATGTTGCTTCGAAAAAACTTGCCCCCAAGAAGTACCCACTCAAATCTTCTCTCCAATAGATATAGAATCTATGAAGAGAAAAACCTATGTTTTCTGGACGATCCTACTGGACAAACAAGAAATATGCAGAGATGGAAGACAAAATGCGAAAAGATAGCACTAGAACCGAAGAACCTGCAGCCAAAATGCATTTGGCCGGTCAGACCGCCCGGGCTGGGCCGGTCTGACCACCTGCCCTAGGCCAGTCTGACCGCTCGGGGGGCGGTCTGACCGCCGGCCTTTGTCCGGTCTGACCGCCCTCTGATAACCGATCCGACCGGTTACCCTGAATTTCCACGCAGTCCCAAACCCGAAAAACCTGGAAGAGCTGAAACTTGCAGATTTCAATGGGTTTTGTAAAAAGAAAATGATCTCCCAGACTACAACCACCAGACTGAGATCTAAATAGCCCTGGGACCTTAGGACTCCAAAAGATTTCACCAGAAAAGATACAAATCAAGATTTTGACAAAATCTGGAGCTCTTACAGGAAATTGGATGATTTCCAAAATACTCTACCATCTCAAATCTTTTTCTCATGAGATTTTGCCTTCACCTTAGCAATGATCTCAGGGCTAGACAAACAAAATCTCAAGTCATTTTCTGAAGGGAAACAGGAGATTCCAATATGCCCTGACTAGAAACCCTAGAAATGCTTGAACAGAGCAATTTGGTGAAAAGGGAATCTTTGAATTTCCTGCTGTGCTCTTGGGAGATTATTTGATCAAATGATCTTGAGACACCATCCCAACATAGAGCAATCCATTTTTCACCTTCTTGGCAAGAATCAATTCCAAAACACAAAAAGTGAAAAATCAAACAGAGTAAAAGCACGAAGAAGGAAACTGGAGACAAAAGCAAACCAAGTCAAATTGATTCATCCCCATGAATGATTGAGTATAGAGGAAAGATTACATGGAGTATCAACTCATACCCTCTCTACTGCCCCATACATGATTAGAGAAATCAAGAACCCATCTCCATATGAGCAGTCAACAGAGAGGAGACAGAAACCCTCTGCCCAACACTCGACCTCTCAACAACTAAAGCATAAAAGCAAAAGCAAAACAAACTCTAAACCTCTCCCCAAGCCATGCATACACCAGGAGACATCCCCTCCTTATATAGCCTTTGGTTAAAGGGTTTATAATTGCTTTGCCCATTAAGCCTCCAACAACTCTAGTGCTTTATCCATAACCCACTTCCTTTAATGCAGCTCTGCGAAATTACCAAATCGCCTCTCCTGCACCTTCCGGGAAGTTTCCTTGTTTCTTGTCGTCCAAGCCTCGCAACCACCTCAAGTCCACGCCATCTTCGGCACACCTCGACCGCGCCTAGTCCGGTCATCCCGTGCCTCGCCACGACTCCGTCTCGACGTCCTGCAGCCATCACAGACAAGAAACACATCACATAGCATCGCTCGACATATGTAATCACAATTAGCATCAATGAAACATACTCAAGCAAAAAATGGCTCAAAAGCTCAAACGGGAAGAAGAATACGCCTCAAGTCCGACTAACCAAACCTGACTGAGCCAAATGCCATCATGGCACGAAACACACAAACCAAACTCAATCTTTTCAGAAACCTCATCAATTACTCATCAAAAGCATGGGGTCACATCCACATGGTCTCTCAATCTCTCCCTTGATGAGTATATTGACAAACCTAGAAAAAGCGAAAAGTTGAGTTTGAAAATGAAAGAAAGTCAAACATGGTCTAAAAGAGATCAAAGAAGCTTATGACCATGTCAACAAAGGAACACTAGAGCTACAAAAGAAAGAGCAAATTGTTCTCCAAAGCTCCAGAAAGTTCCCAAATGGTACCTACAAAAGAAAGAGCAAATTGTTCTCCAAAGCTCCAGAAAGTTCCCAAATGGCTTTTTCTCCGCTATTCTCCCCCTTTTGGCAATAGAATCATCAAGGATGCAAAAGAGAGAATAAGGCATGATGTTGGATGAAATGGCTGAAGGTTTTTTATGTTAAGCAATTAGAGCCATGAAGATTATCCAAAATGACCATTTGAGCATTACACCAAGCCATAACACAAAGTATGCTATCAGAATTATGACAACACATGTATGATCAAGCTAAGCTAAATAAGTCATAATCTCAAAATTAGTCGAATTTCTTAGCATGTCAAGTTAACCATGATTATAGTCTAGCTAAAGGTATCTAAGGATGATGCAGGCCATGTCAATAATCTAAGTGGAACCAAGAAGCTAGTATTGAGTCAATTTAGAGTGCTACAAGCTCAAGAATGAGACATTTGTTTAAGTATTTGTAAGCCCTGTAATTTTAGCAAATTGAGCACAATTGACATGTTTTTCTTTAGAAATCTCATGATTATTTCCAACCAGATTTTTGTTTAGTCATGTGCTAGATCTCAAGCCTTATGCGACCACTCCAAGCGAAAAGCTTAAGAAGATGATCTTGGTCATCCAAAACTCCCCCTGAGTTCATGCCTAGTGCAATAGCAAGCAGTCTCATGAGAAAGAATTGGTGAGATCAGTTTTTTCGCACAAAAGAGATCTTTTTGCATTTTCATGAACAGAAGACTTGTACTAACTCATGCTTCATCAAGAACTAGCATAGCTCAATCTAAAACTCAATAAGGATTCAAGACTCAACTTAGCCTATTTGACATGGCATGAATCATAAACGGATAACTAAATAGAGACTAGTCTCAAAAGCTAACAAGACATGAATTAGTTCAAGTTGAGCAATTTAATCAACCTATCATGGCAAAGACTAAACTACACATATAAAGTCATGATAAATCTAGCAAGTAAGCACAGATCATGGCAAGATGTAATTCATTGTAAACATGTCATAACAGGATAATAATCAAGGCTCCATATAGTTATATTGCAATGCGTAATGATATGCAAGAAAATCCAACTCCCCCTCAACATGTAATGCAGCTTTTAGTTCAAGTTGAGTTATATCAACATTAAGATCTAGAAGCTCCTAAATGAACTCCCCCTGAACCAAAGCAACAAACTCGAGAAGCTGGCAAGAAAATCAGAAAAGGCAGTCCTTAAAGCATAGATAAGATATAGAGGATACCATGGCTCAGACTGACTCTCATCTACCCCATATGACTCTAGGACTATCAGCTGATCATCTAACACACTAAGGAGCAAACACATACCCCGTCTACCCGAGGGTGGCCCAACCCTCGCTAGAACCTATAGGAAGTGAGTGAGCTCAACCTAGTGAGAAGAAAGACACCTAATAAGCAGCATCCTAGAATCACAAGTTGAGAGGAAGAAGTCTAAACAACTAGGCGAGAAAACCACTCTAACCTATGCTAGAAGGACTAACCCCAATGCACCAAAATGCAATGCAATAGAAGGGAGTAAGAGCATAATAAACAAGATAAAGCATGAAGCGCAAAACTCCCCCTCACAACAGTCCATAAGGACAAACCACCACAAGCTCTCCTTGCAGAGCTAAAAACCTAGAGCTATCCAAAGGCTTGGTAAAGATATCAGTCAACTGGTGGTCACTCTCCACAAACTGGAGCACTATGTCACCCTTCTCCACATGGTCTCGGAGGAAGTGATATCTGATATCAATGTGCTTGGTCCGAGAATGCTGTACTGAGTTCTTGACAATGTTAATGGCAGAAGTGTTATCATAAAAGAGTGGAACACTGTCTATAACTAACCCAAAGTCCCGCAGGGTCGAGACCATCCAAAGCACCTGGCTGCAGCAACTAGCAGCACAACGTACTTGGCCTCTGCGGTGGACTGTGCAACACCGGACTGCTTCCTAGAAAACCACGAAACAAGAGAAGTGCCAATGAATTGGTAGGTGCCAGAAGTGCTCTTCCTGTCTATCCTACAGCCAGCAAAGTCTGCATCCGAGTAGTCTCTCAAGGAAAGACAGGACGAGGAAGAGTACCAGACACCATAGTCAATGGTAGCTCGAAGGTACCGAAGGATGCGTTTCACCGCTTGGCAGTGAGATACGCGAGGAGAAGCCTGAAAGCGAGCACATAGACACACGGAGAAATGTATGTCCGGTCTCGAGGCAGTGAGGTACAAGAGGGAGCCAATCATACTGCGATACTCCTTCTGATCAAATGGCTCGCCGTCCTCATCTGGGTCAAGCGAAGCTGTGGAAGCCATAGAAGTGGACACCGGCTTACCATCACTCATATCAAAGCGTCTCAGGAGGTCTCAAGTGTACTTGCCTTGATGCAAGAAGGTACCCTCCCGAGTCTGCTTGATCTGGAAGCCAAGAAAGAAGGTCAACTCGCCCATCATGCTCATCTCAAACTCGGTACTCATGACATCCGAGAACTGTGAAACAAGAGCATGAGAAGAGCCGCCAAAGATGATGTCATCCACATAAATCTGGATGAGCAGAAGGTCAGTGCCATGCCGGCGAATGAACAAGGTCTTATCCACCTTACCCATCTCAAAACCATGACTCAATAGATAGGACTTAAGCCTCTCATACCAAGCTCTAGGGGCCTGCTTAAGTCCATACAAAACTTTGGAAAGCTTGTAGAATGGTTGGGTATTTGGGGTTCTCGAAACCTGGAGGCTGTCTCACATAGACTTCTTCCTCAATGAACCCATTGAGGAAGGCACTCTTGACATCCATCTAGTAAAGCTTGAAACCTTTAGAAGCTGCGAAAGCAAGCAGGATTCTAATGGCCTCAAGTCTAGCTACAGGGGCAAAGGTCTCCTCAAAATCTAGACCCTCAACCTGGGAGAAGCCCTGAGCTACTAGCCTAGCCTTGTTCCGAATGACAACCCCATCCTCACCCTGCTTGTTTTTGAACACCCACTTAGTCCCAATGATATTGTGACCTCGAGGGGGCTCAACAAGCGATCAGACCTTGTTTTTGTCGAAATTTTCTAACTCCTCATGCATAGCATTGACCCAAGACTCATCAGAAAGAGCATGACAAACGTCCTTGGGCTCGAATGAGACAACAAAGGCAGAATGGAGACATAAATATGACATGCCAGACTTTGAGCATGTGACCCGCTCAAAGAGGTCTCCAATCATCTGCTCAGAAGGATGGTCTTTCTGGATATGTCGGGGAGGTCCTGGATGAGAAGAAGAAGTGGCCTCTACCTCATGAGCCGAAGAGGTAGGAACAGAGCCACTGCTCCAGAGGAAGCAGAAGGCATGGGCTGATCACCTGGAGGTGCCGTGGACGAAGGCACCTCAAGGGGAGGATGAGGAGCTGGATCGGGTAGACAACCGTTATCTCCATCCTCCTCATCATCCACAAAGATGGGCTCGGACTGCTCTAAAGAACCTGAGATATCGGGCCGAGTCCCCGGACTGGCCTCGTCGAAGGTCACCTCACAGGTCTCTACCAACTTACTAGACTCGCAGTTCCAAACCCTGTACGCCCGCGACGAAGTCGAGTAACCTAGAAAAATCCTATCACAAGATCGTGACTCGAACTTATCTAGGTTCCTGGACTTCAAAATGAAACACTTGCAACCAAACATACGAAATTGAGAGACACTGCACTTTCGCCCATATCTCAGCTCATAGGAAGTGCGATGCAAGTGTGCCCGAAGAAAAACTCTGTTCGAAACATGGCACGCAGTCGCTATAGCCTCAGCCCAAAACTTCCTAGGTGTAGAATACTCATCAAGCATCGTCCTGGCCATCTTGACCAAGGTACGGTTCTTCCTCTCCACAACGCGATTCTGCTGTGGGACGTGCGGAGAAGAGAACTGGTGCTCTACACCTGTCTCATCACAAAACCTTTCAAAGTAGGAATTCTTGAACTCCGTGCCATTGTCACTGCGGATCGCTCGTAGGGCACCTGGGAGCTCAACAGAAAGCCTACTAAAAAGACCTCGAAAATGTGTAAATGTCTCATCCTTCGAGGCTAAGAAAAACACCCAAGAGAACCTCGAGAAGTCATCGACCACGATAAGCACATACCACTTCCCTCCTGCTGACTATACTCGAGTTGGTCCAACTGTGTCCATATGGAGCAGCTGTCCCGGTGCATCGGTCATAGTCACTGTGACCGGAGGGTGAGAAGCGGCAGCCATCTTGCCGTGCCGGCATGGAGCGCAAATAAGATCTTTGACCATCTTGAGTTTCGGTAAACCACGAATGAGATCATGGCCGCTAACTCGGGTCAAATGGTCAAATTTGAAGGAATGCGCGTAGGCTACGATAGCAGAAAACAAAACTTTTCTACCGCGCACACCAGAACATCATGCTAAGGAGGAATCATGGATCGTTACCACTAGACGCGCAGCGCAGCGGAAGAAGAGTTGGAGAAGCCGATCCAACCACGCGCGTCGAGGTAGTAGTGGAAGTAGCCGATCGTCCCGAACAGATCGTCTCCTCCACGCGATCAACCACACCACGAGCAGATCCAATCTGTTGGTTGTTGATGCTGATCAACGCCACAACGAGCAGCGCCTCCACCGGTATCCACACGTCCGGGGCTGGAACGCCGATCGCGAGTGTACCAGTACTCGCGAGCGGCTAGGGTTTGGCTCGGGAGGTGGCGGCTAGGGTTTGGCTCGGGATTAACAGAAGCATGCACCCCTCAGCCCCCCGCCTCCATATATATAGACCTTCTCACTTGGGCCTCGTGGACCGAGGCCCAATAGGAGTCTATCCGGATCTCTATCCGAATTGAGCCCACATCCGAATCACATTCGAATTAGTGTTCCAACCCGTTAAGTGTGCGACCCTGTAGGTTCACGTATACTTGGTCGCGACCCAGAAACGCCTTTCCGGTCACCCTGTTAATAGCGGCCTCTAGTAAGACATATTAACCCCAAAGTATACGTAAAGATCATATCGGCTGAACCTGTAATGTTCTCATGTACGAATCCCTTTGCCTCACGATATAGATTAAGCTCAAGGCGAGACCTGTGTCATCCTCTTAATAGCTCAATCACTCTCTCGATTCCGTGATGGATTATAAACTTGTGATTGACTCCTCAATCACCTTGGCATGGCCATGCACTTTCATAATCCATTACATCGAGGGGCCCAGAGATATCTCTCCCATAAGGAGGGGCAAATTCTATCTTGATCATTCACATCCCACTACATGTTTCATGGCAAACCCGAAGACTACTTTTATGACTACCCAGTTACGGAGTAGTGTTTAGTAGTCCCAAAATAAGCTACTACGCATGTTGGGAACCATGATGATCTCAAGTCTAAGGATTCCACATAAACACTACTTGAGACCAACTGATGACACATGGAATCTCTGCAGTGTCTCATGGCGGGTCTATCCAACATATGTTCACTAACACATGTCCATATTATTGATTTGGTATCTCCATACCATGATCCATGAGACATGATCATCAATCAATACATATGCTGATCTTTGAATCATATTTGTTCCTCATATGATATATGATCAGGGATCATTTAGAAATAGCAATATTTTGGCATTAAGAGTCTAATGAATAAGTCACATACTCATTGATCAATAATGATAATGTCTATTTCAAGGAACAAAGCAATGTATCATAAACATAGTATGTGATATATTCAACATCTCCATGTTGCCTCTAGGGCATATCACCAACAAAATCCAATATGACCAAGTCTCCTATGCCAGAAAGTAAGGTCACAGGACTCAGAAGCAACTAAACACCTGAGAGGATCACCAGAAGACTCAGAAAAATCAGCACGAAAGATCCTCCCATAACGAGAAATCCCGCAAACCAGACTACCCGAAGAATCCAGAATTTTGCAAGCATTTTTCTTAAAGCTCACCTCAAAACCGTCATCGGTAAGCTGAGAGACTGAAAGCAAATTATACTACAGCTTACTAACCAAGGCAACATCTTTTAAAATAAAAGAATCATTAACACGCACTGTACCTTTGGCGATGACGCGCCCAGACGAAGCGTCTCCGAAGGTGATCGTCTCATCACCTGGAGCACGGGCTAGGGAAGAGAACCAACGATAGTCTCTGGTCATATGACGAAAACAACCAGAGTCTGCGAGCCAAACCTCTCCCTTCCCTGCCTGGCGAACCTAAATCAAACAGAGAGTGAAGTCTCAGTACTGGGGTAAATCAAGAGTGATTTTGGCACCCAATACTAAGTAACATGTCGAGTAGAAGAAGTAGCCACACACGACTGACCTCTAGCTACCCTACGCTCTCTGTCGCTCAAAGAAGCAGAAGGTCCACGAGCAGACCTGGAGCTGTTGTTGGGTCCGACCGCTATGGGAGAGTGAGTCGGAGTACCAGCAACATGCTGATCACGCCGCGGGTAGCCATCTCGACGGGGGAAACGAGATCTACCCTCATAATGGCGGAAGTCACGACCAAAGGCATATCGAGGACGAAAATCAGAAAAAACAGGAAAACCATGTCCTCGATGCTGCCCAAACCAATCAGCTGAAACAAACCTAGACCTCATGTTGGTCTTAGGTGCACTCAAGGTCTGGGGCTGACCCCCCTGAATACGTCTAAGAGCCTCAACACGGTCTCTACGCACGATCTTGGCACGCATGAAGCATCGCTCGACCAGGTGTCCATCCTTCTGACAGAAGGTGTAATGATACTTCACCTTCTGAGATGTGGAAGTAGCACGATGGGGCTTCGCCTTCTGAGAGGCCGAAGCAACAGGTGGAATCACTTTACTGTCAGAAATCCCTTGGACAAAGCCTGCTGACTTGAATTGAACTTTCTCAGTTCTAGGTTTGACCTCAATCACACCTGCGGTTATGGGTCTGAGCACAGCAGGTGGATGCTTCCTAACATCCTCAAGAAAATCATATCCTAGACCTTGATTGAATTTGTAAATCTTGGATTGGTCTAGAATAAGATTTAGCTTCTTCTTGCCTCCTACAAACCTCTCGAGAGTGTTCATAAGGTACTGACACTCCCGAAAGAGAGAGGTGCAAGAAGAGCAGGGGAAGAAGAGACAGCAGTAGGAGAAGAGGAAGAACCAATAACAGAAGAAGGAATGACATGTGCACGCACAGCCGCCTCAACATTGAGGTCTTCGCAAGGACTAGGAGGGACAATCCTACCTCTAGCTGTTTGGTCATTGTGCCTAAGCATCTCTACTCCTTGGGGCTCCTCCCCCACACCAGCAATCACATCACAATCAGTTGGTGGCTTCACTAGAAGGTCCTTAGTTAGCTTCATATATTTTTCATCCAAAGTAATCAACTCAGATTTTAGTTTTTCACAACTGTTACACGGTGAGCTAACATGATCCTTAGTCGCATACTGAGCCAATTTGTTGTTATGATCAACCATTTCTTGGAATTGCTTAGAAACAGACTCAAGCTCAAGGGTTAATTTTGGACAATTGGTGCAAGAGACAATAGGCTCAAGTAATGAAGCATGCAACTCAGCAATTTTATGATCTGCCTTTTTTAAGTTCAATTTCAAATCATTGCAATTTTCACAAGACTCGGGCAGATCAAGGAGCATGGTATAAAGACCTCTAAATGCATTGTCCTTATCCTCACATGAGGTGCAAGATGTAGTCTCAACAATAGTAGATGAAGGAGTAACAATCCTACTCATCTCTAGTTCAGCCAAAAGACTAACATTCTCCACCTTAAACATGTCAAGCTCAGAAGACAGACTATCATGAGAGGTTCTTAATTTCTCCATGTCACCAAGCAAGACAGAGTATGTATCACATTCGTCACGGGAGGGAGCAGATATAAGTGAAGTAAGCTCCTGTGACAATCTATCTACTTCCTTCTCTAACTCGCTACACCTAGCTCTAGATCTAGCATGGAATTTCCCTAGCTTTAGAAAAGAATCATTAAGCTGGTCATAGGAGGGGTATACCTTATCGGAGTCAGAGTAAAGCTCGCTGTCGCTCACTTCGCCCTCAAGGGCCATGAAGCACATGCCGGAGAAGTCGTCGCCATCCTTGGGATCTTGATCGTCCTTCCCATCATCGTCGCTCCACCCCTCCACCTCGCTGAGGTTGAGGTCGTCGAAGGCGGTGAGAATGCGATGGAAGAGCTTCTTGGCTTCGCCAAGGTCGCGGAACTTCTTCTTGCCTTGGACATGAGCTGGGGGCTTCTTGTTGCGGTTTTTATCGATATAGTCGTTCTTGCTCACACCATCATAGTCGCGTTTGCCCTTCCCCAGCTTGGGGCAATTTGCCCAAATGTGGTTGGGGCCACCACACTCGAAGCAAATTATCGGACCACTCCTTTTTCGATCTCTCACCCTCTTGTATGCGTGGGAAAACTTTCTGGCTAGAAGGGCTAACTGATCCTCTGGTAGCTGCTCTAACTGATCATCAGTTGCGTCACAGAGGGCAGCTAGAGAGAATCCATAAATCGACTCAGAAGAAGGTCTAGAAACCAGATTGGGATCGGTGACTAAGGCCATCGACTACGACTTCGACCTACGAGAGATTATGTCAATCTCGCGAGTCTTGAGGTGTGAGTACAACGCGTCAAGAGTCAAGGTCGAGAGATCGGTGGTGTCCTTGATGGTAGTTACCTTCATCTCCCAAACACGCAAATCAAGAGCTGCGAGCATCTGTCGAGCATTATCCGAGTCGGGGTATGTGAGATCGACCGCTCGGAGGTTGCTCAAAATCTTGTGAAAACGCGCAAAGCACCCATCGAGGGACTCACCAGCGAGCATTTCAAACTTGTTGTAATCTCGCTTGAACTGGTCCTGTCGTACTGTCTTGATCTGGGTGGTGCCCTCATGGTATGCATCGAGGGTCACCTAGATGTCGAAGGCCGACGTCAAATGAGAGATGCGATCGAACTCGCTTCTGCTCAGACCCTGAATTATGATGTTCCTTGCCTTAGCAATCGCCTCAACATCAAGCATGTTTCCAGCGTTGATGTTCTCATCGGCAGGAACAACATATTGGGTCTTGACTTTCTTCCAAATGGCATAACCCTGAGCCTGGATGTAGGTCTCCATCCGGCTCTTCCAGAAGGGATAATCGATGCCATCAAAAACTGGAGGCTTCGTCGAGTACTTATCTATCGCCATGGCTCTAGAGACCGGTTAAAATCTATGAGGAAGAGCTAACCGGCTCTGATACCAATTGTTGGATCGAAATCGGCAACAGAGGGGGTGAATGTTGCTTCGAAAAAACTTGCCCCCAAAAAGTACCCACTCAAATCTTCTCTCCAATAGATATAGAATCTATGAAGAGAAAAACTTATGTTCTCTGGAGGATCCCACTGGACAAACAAGAAATATGCAGAGATGGAAGACAAAATGCGAAAAGATAGCACTAGAACCGAAGAACCTGCAGCCAAAATGCATCTGGCCGGTCGGACCGCCCGCCCTAGGCCGATCTAACCGCTCGGGGGGCGGTCTGACCGCCGGCCTTTGTCTGGTCTGACCGCCCTCTGATAATCGGTCTGACTGGTTACCCTGAATTTCCATGCAGTCCCAAACCCAAAAAACCTGGAAGAGCTGAAACTTGCAGATTTCAATGGGTTTTGTAAAAAAAAATGATCTCCCCAGACTACAACCACCAGACTAAGATCTAAATAGCCCTGGGACCTTAGGACACCAAAAGATTTCACCAGAAAAGATACAAATCAAGATTTTGACAAAATCTGGAGCTCTTACAGGAAATTGGATGATTTCCAAAATACTCTACCATCTCAAATCTTTTGCTCATGAGATTTTGCATTCACCTTAGCAATGATCTCAGGGCTAGACAAACAAAATCTCAAGTCATTTTCTGAAGGGAAATAGGAGATTCCAATATGCCCTGACTAGAAACCCTAGAAATGCTTGAACAGAGCAATTTGGTGACAATGGAATCTTTGAATTTCCTGCTGTGCTCTTGGGAGATTATTTGATCAAATGATCTTGAGACACTATCCCAACATAGAGCAATCCATTTTTCACCTTCTTGGAAAGAAACAACTACAAAACACAAAAAGTGAAAAATCAAACAGAGTAAAAGCACGAAGAAGGAAACTGGAGACAAAAGTAAACCAAGTCAAATTGATTCATCCCCATGAATGATTGAGTACAGAGGAAAGATTACATGGAGTATCAACTCATACCCTCTCTACTGCCCCATACATGATTAGAGAAATCAAGAACACATCTCCATATGAGCAGTCAACAGAGAGGAGACAGAAACCCTCTGCCCAACACCCAACCTCTCAACAACTAAAGCATAAAAGCAAAAGCAAAACAAACTCTAAACCTCTCCCCAAGCCATGCATACACCAGGAGACATCCCCTCCTTATATAGCCTTTGGTTAAAGGGTTTACAATTGCTTTCCTCCAACAACTCTAGTGCTTTATCCATAACCTACTTGCTTTGGTGCAGCTTTGCGAAATTACCAAATCGCCCCTCCTGCACCTTCCGGGAAGTTTCCTCGTTTCTTGTCGTCCAAGCCTCGCAACCACCTCGAGTCCACGCCGTCTTCGGCACACCTCGACCGCTTTGACCTCGGCACCACCTGTGCCTAGTCTGGTCATCCCGTGCCTCGCCAAGACTCCGTCTCGACGTACTACAACCATCACAGATAAGAAACACATCACATAGCACCGCTCGACGTATGTAATCACAATTAGCATCAATGAAACGTACTCAAGAAAAAAATCGCCCAAAAGCTCAAACGGGAAGAAGAATACGCCTCAGGTCCGACTAACCAAACCCGACTGAGCCAAATGCCATCATGGCACGAAACGCACAAACCAAACTCAATCTTTTCCGAAACCTCGTGTAACGACCCACGTTGTTAATTAACCCTAATTAGCGAATTAGGACGTTAAGTAGGATTAATTACATATATGATAGTATAAAAATACGAGGGAATTTAAAATTTTCTACGTAATTGTATAAATTGGAAATCAATGAGCGATAACATAATGCGTTGTTTTTACCATTTCATCAACGAGGGCGAATATTAAATTGTATAGACTAAAGCGAGAAAGAAAATTTAGTTGCGCGGCTAGTAGAAGTAGTCAACTCAATTAAAGTATATATATCAGCCCGTTGTAAATCAGTAAATAATTACAATCCGCATATGGTAGAATCAATAACATTCATTGAGCAACAATTAGAACTTATATTAGGTCAAATAAAAATGTTACAATTGGCATTACATAACCAGGACAATATTAATTACAAAAATATACAATTTCATCTCCCAACCAAATAACCACTTCAAAGACTAAGTAATTATAATACAACTGTGTTTCATCAGGAAGTACGGGATTTAATTTACACCAAAGTCCATCTCATACATAACTATTACATTCGGGAAATAAAGAACAGAAACTACATTATATTGTATACATCAATATTAAGAGAAAGCCGAATTACAATCCAGACCATTTCATACATTAGCGGATGTCGTCGAGCTGCCACCACGTCGCCGTTTCATTCGTGAACAAATCATTATTATAATGTTGAAAAAGACCGAACAAAAGAACGAATAAAATTAAGCGAAGAAATAAAAGCGAATAGCCGTCAGAGCCCTAAGGATTAACTTCGGGCGGGGTAATCCGTTCACGGAGATACCTGACCGTCCGGGGGCCAGTCGGCACCTCTCATAACCATAGGCTCATCACACGGTATTATATGTATACAAACTTGTTCTGAATATAGGAATCTAACCAAGGCAAAGACCAGGATATCACAAATCATTCCAGCCCAACCCACAGCAGAGAAACACCTGTCAGCCCTCACCATGCAAATGCCAACCACAGTGAACCAGATAGCACCGGGCCAGAGCAGCCACACCCAGATAGCATCGCCAGCCAACAAAACTTCTCGGGCAAGGTCAGAGCATCCAACCAAAATGTCCCACCACTGCATACCAATAGCCAAACCAAGGAAAGAGTGCAAGAGACCGGGAGGCACGGTAAGCACTCCCCAACACTCCCCAGCCAATCCCCAGACCGCAGAGGAGCCAGCCACCGAGTGGAGCCGAAGGCCAGGGAGGTGAAGGCACGGCAAGCCGACGGGAGCAAGGCGACGGCGATGGCAGGAGAAGGAACCACAAACCCGACAGCCAGCTTGGAAGGAGGAGGTCATCATCAGGCGACCACCACAACCCCAAGAGCACGACCACCACCAGCAACCGAAGCATTCCCGCGGCAACCCAAACCCCACCGGTGAAGGTAACCCCAATCATACATGAACTCAGTAGTCATCTCAACACTACCATTAGCTTACCACACATAGCAAATCACAAGTAACAATAGAGTAGCACCACTAGTATACATGAATCAGCACCCAAGGTAGCCACTGGAGGTAGAAGAGGAGTAGAGGATGAGTAACAAGGGGCTTACCGAAGAGGGCGGCGGCTGCGTGTTACCACTGGCCGAGCCACACCTCTAGCCACCACCGGGTACTCCCCCGGCGTACGGGCGGCGGCTAGCCGGCCGTGGCTAGCCGGGGCAACCCACCTCCCAGCCTAGCACCTCAAGCAACCGTGAGAGCAAACCCAAAAATAGCAACCAAGACAAGTAGATCGGGTCCGATTTGGGGAAGGAGACGCCAGATCCGGGCCCTAGGCCACGGATCTGGCCGTGGCTCACGGCGCGTCGGCGGGGCGGCGCGAGGAGTAGGCGAGACGGCGGAGGAAGCCGAGGATCGACCGGGCATACGGCTCGGCAAGGGGAGGCGGCACATAGGAGAGAGAGAGAGCCGGTAGGGGAGCGCTGAGACCCGGGGAGGAGGCGCTGAGACATGGGGGCGGCGGCGCTAGGACCCGGGCGCAGAGGAGATGAGGCGTGGCGGCACGGCACCGGGGGAGCAGGCGCGGTGGTGCGGCCGGGTGAGGGGGGAGAGAGAGAGAGAGAGAGAGGCAGCCAAATGAAATGGGGAAGGGGAGGTGATAAGGAGGCGTCGGCGGTGGTGAGGGGAAGAAATGAGGCGGCCGGCGGTAGGAGCAGAAAAAGGGGGACCGGGTAGGAAAAATAGAGAAGGAGAGAAATCTAAAAAGGGAAAATAGGAAAAATTGAAATGTGAAACATTAAAATGTGCGAGATTTAGAAATATTCAGGAACATGCAGTATGACAACTGTGCAATAGCAAATTTGTTAAAGTTAAGAAAATTGGCTACAGATACCTAGGAATCCTGTATATGATCATTAGCCGTATAAACTCGATAGAAATTCTTTTAGGAATTAAATGAAAACCTAGAAAAACATGCAGGTGTAAATACAATACGCAGATAAATTAGTTAAATCCATCTAGACAGCAGAAAACCATTAATTAATAATTACGATAATTAGAATAAATAAGTTGTCATCTGTAGAATAAAAGTATAACGCGTACCGATTAAATTAGTATGTTACCGTTTAAACTCCTGGCTAGTCATATTAAATTGCCAAACTTGTCTAATAAATATTTATAGCGATGATTCATAAATTAGGTGACATCCATGAATAATTAAATGCTAGTATGCGTATGAATGAGGTTACTATAATATCACTTAGATTGCTCTGTCGTGAAGTTAATTGCAACTAATTATTATTAGTCAATTATAAATTGTAGAAACATCACTAATAAATATTGATAATTACCAGAATAAATTAATAATCACATTCTAAATTAATATCAATTAGAAGATGTCAAATTCTTAGAGGCAGTTAGAATAATATACCCCAAATCACAAGACTACATGAGGTTATAAAGTCATGCGCACCAAATAACTTGCATATAGTAATGGAAGTAGTATAAGTCGTACAATTTGCCGGTAGTTACAGTAAAACTTAGAAATCATGCAAAGACACTTTAGTATAGTTTAATTAATATTTACTTAAGAATTAATACCAGTAGTTAGATAAGTAATCACAAGCGTGCTAGTTACGAGAAAGGACCGGTACCAAGAAGAAAGAATTTAGTTAAATAACCCTAATACCTAAAATGATTAGAGAGGTGAGTATATACATACGCACATATGAGGAATCAAATTGGTATAATTGTATACGCGAAAATTGATTAGGATTAATAATAGCAGTTATCATTATACAGGATTAATATGAGCCGTTATAATGGTTCATGCATCTAGTTAATTCCGTATAATCGAAAAATTAATAGGAAATAATAAAACGTGGGGCATAACTACTAAATCAACCATAGCCCATGACTAGTGCGATAATGTCAAACGACGGGTACTGTACCGAAGTTAACCTCGACTACAGCGATTGGATTAAATGGAGTGACGTCCTACCTTAGGAGCACAAACACCTCGACACATCGTATTTTATTATGTTCTCGTAAATTAAGTCGTAGTCGACGTATTTAATTACAGGCGACAATCCAAGCTACGGGGATGGCTTCATCTGATCCCACGTGAATCCGAGTATATGGTTAAAGTTCAGGCAAGCATTCCTTTGATCAAAGCTTCGGAATATATTCCATAAAACAAGTATTTTGTATTAATCTAGTATCACCCTGCATGAAAGAAATAAAAATATTTAACTCACGCAATGGTATAAGAGATAAGAGAAAAGAGATGGTTGGCAACTGATGGAGCAGTTGGCCACCTGAGTAAGAAGGTGGGCAGAGGTTGCCAGGGCAGGTGACAAGTGGGGCAGGTGAGGGACCTCTGCATAGGAATAGAATATAAGGGATTACCAACTTCGTCCGTGTGAACAGACCGTATCACACCGTATCAACCAACATCCCGTCTTGACGGACAGACTAGTAGCTCTATCAAAGTATTATATTCTCTACATGGGTAAGTATTAGTTAGGGAGTGGAACCCACAAGACTGGTTCGTTATCAGCAAGGTGGGCTATCTACAGCCGCGCTCAACCCAAGACTGGTTCGTTATCAGCAACGGGTGAGGCGGATCGCAAGAACCCAAGACTGGTTCGTTATCAGCAACGGGTGAGCGATGGGCGATATATTACGCCGTGGAGTGTTGGGAGATGGTCAGGAACCGCCCCAGCCAACAGTTAATGTCGCTTTCGGTGGGTCTGCGTGAGGGTGGTACATCGCTCCAGGCTACCGATTGTGAGTAACTGGGTGGAGATATAATTACTAAGATAGATGCAAACGTACCGTACTCTGATCTGAGCGCCGCATCTAAGGAATTGCGGAGAACCATGAGCCACCAGGATCAAGAGTGGTGATGGGTAAAGTGATACAAGCTTGCGCAATGCTATTGAAAATCATGAATTCATGCCTGTCTCCGGGAAAAGAGAATTACGGAAACTTATGGGGGTTTTTGCTGTTCATGCGTATGTTCAGTAGTTTTCTAAATTAATAAATTGGAATTCTTTCAAAACCAACAATCTGTATTTTCTACAAGTCCTGGAAAGGGAATTGATGATGAAAAAGAATGTTAAGAATGAGCATGAGATGGAATAGAGGAATTGATGTTCCTAAAAGTGCAAATGATAAGCATTCTGTGCATTTTTGCTATTAACGCTTGCTGAGTACTTCTGTACTCACCCTTGCTATTATCTCCCCCTTTGCTTAGGAGCATGTCAGATCAGGGGATGGCTAAGATCAGGAGGAAGTTACCTGGATGGGATACCGTAGACACCGAACACAGTGGGTATCAGGTGGACACTCCGTGTGGAGTTGTTTGAATAGGAAATAGTTAGAATATTTTGTCTAAAGATTGTAATATTTAAGCCCTTGAGGCATTGTAATCGAAGGTAGCCCTGCGTGGCGATATTATTGTAATATCATATTGTGTCTCTAATTATTGTTCTGCTGCAACACTCTGATAGGTTTATTATTCGTTAGAGCGATGTTTTATCGGCTAAAACGAATAATAATTCGTTGACTGGCGTTATTACCCAATGGTAATAATGTGGGTCGTCACACCTCGTCAATTACTCATCACAAGCATGGGGTCGCATCCACATGGTCTCTCAAGGAGATAAACAGTAGTCAATACCAATTCTCCCAAAATTCGCATGGGACTCCCATGCTTTTCAACAGACTCCTCGCCATACCGACCACTGTTTGGTCCTTCTTTCGACCACACCGTTCTATCCGGATGAATAAGACACTATCAGATAATGCCTAATTCCAACAACCCACAGTAGTCCGTGAACTCGTTCAAGGTAAACTCACCACCGCGGTCGGTGCGTAGAGTTTTCAGCCTTAGATTCATCTCCATCTCAGCTGTAGTCTTGATCCATTTAAACACCTCGAATGCTTCATCTTTGCTTCGGAGTAAAGCTAGCCACATAAACCTTATGCAGTCATCCACCAACAGCGGATTGATGTGCAACACATACATCTAGTTTTTTGATCTGCTCACTTTGCCCAATAATCCGCGAGTTCTATCCAAGATTGTCATCACTCCTTCGACCACAACCTTGCAGCCATTCTCATCCAGCTGTCCAAGGTTGATTATATTGCTTCTCAGCTTCAGGATATACTAAACATTTGTGAGGATACGATGTTCACCCATAGGACACTCCAACAGCACTGAGCCCCTTCCTTGTATTTCCATGGCCGAACCATCTCCAAATTTGACTATACCTTTTACAGTTGTGTCAATCTTAGCAAATTTCTTCTTACAATCGTTCATGTGGTTACTTGCACCGATACCTAGGTACCAAGCCTTGTTCTGGGTACCGTTAAGCTTTGGCACCACCTTGTCTTCGTGAAGGAGTACCTTCTCTTTAGGCATCAGGACTGTATAGACGAGTTCACATGCTTCGACTATCAGCAGTTGTGGATCTTCATCATTCTGCTTTGCTACGAGATTGGCCCTTTCTCTTCGGTTTGACTTTGGACACTCTTTCACAAAGTGCCCTTTCTCATTGCAATTGAAATACTTGACCTTGCTCTTATTGGAGTTTGGCGGCATTCATTCATCAATGATGTGATTGTCATCGCCTCGGCCTCTGCCTTATCCACGGCCATGTCCCCGACCTCTCCCATTACGACCTCCTCTCTGAGCGTTGCTCGAGGCCTCTTGCTTCTTCGTTTTCGAGCTCCTCTCTTCCCACTTACTTTGGGTAAAGAGTAGCTTATCTCCCACGTCCTTCGAGTGCCATCGATCCTTGAGTCCTTCCTCGAAGGTTTTGAGGTGACCAATCACCTCTGAGAGTGACATCACTGCAACATCGTTGAACTGTTTGACTGTTCCGATAATCTAGAGGAATCGATGTAGAACCAAATTGAATAGTTCTTCAACTTGCTCAGTTGCCATTTCAATACTTGTGCGTGTGCCTTCTTAACGCGATCTTCACCTACTCGCATCTCCCTAAGTACATTCTAAGATTCTTTCGCCATCTCCTTCTCGGCGATCGACATCATCACGTCGTCTGGCACCGCTTGCGAGACGGCCACCATCACGCCTTAATCCTTGTCATCATCGTCGTCTCCATCTTCAGTCACCGACCATACACCTAGCAACGCAAGATTAACTTCATCTTGACAACCCATATACCATAATGCTTTTCGCTTAACATTGGGTATTGAATCAGGATCGAAGCGCTTCTTGTCGTCAGCTTGATTAACACACCTGGCTTCAATGGATCAAGCTCGTTGCTCGTGGTCTTGATGAGCTCTCCTGACTTTGACAGATCAAAAGCGTTGCTAGCCATCGCTTCGTCCCCTTAGGCTCTGGTATCAATTGTTGGGGATTTATCTAGGGTCTAGACGAGCGATGAACTTGAAACTTTGAGACCACGCACGCAAATACGATTAAACATAGATAGATTTTCGGTGACGCGATACGTCTACATCCTTTTCGTCTTTCTTATATAGAGAAGCAATATACAAGGCTCCGTAACCAATGTGACTTCTCACATTGAGATTCCTACATGGACACACTTAGACTTTCCTTTACAACCACTCTAAATCCTATGCGGACTCTGAATCCTGAACTTTTACGACTACGATTGCTATAGTACCTTTATGACTACAACTGCTACAGTACCCTTCTCCGACTGCTACTTGACTTACGACTACTACAGTACTTGGACATACACACTAATCGTAAAGATTGTCGTAGTCGTAGACATACTCTGGTCATAGACTCCTGGCGTCCTGGTACGGAAGGGCCTTATGGATCTCTTGCTCTTCGTCAGCGCTATCCTACTTCGACGTGTGGGTGCTACATCATGGCCGGGAAGCAAATCTGACTCGAAGGGACCAATCGAGCTGCTCAAGTTTTCCACAAAAATTTGCTTTTGCGCAACAGCTATATTTTGTGTCATGTCAGTCGCTCGATGGTTCTGGAGCAATACCTGCCACAACCATTGTTGCAGTACTGCTCATGTTTCAGCTCATATTTGCTATTTTTAGGAAGAAGTTGGCAATTCTTTTCGAGAAGGCCCTCGTGGTGATTGCATTGGACGTTCAAGCTCCCTCCTTACAGGACTTTTCAAAAGAAAATCCAACCCGTGGGAACTTTTCAGGAAAAGGATTATTTCAGTTTAATTGGGATTTGCATAATCAATAGATGGTTGGAACTCGAAACTACCTTTTTTATGCATGAAAGAAAAGGAGGTGTTACATTAGCATGTAAGTTGCATTATTACAAATGGTGTCAACTGTCAAACATGATTCCTTGTATATACACAAATTATGCATGAAAGAAAAGGAGGTTACAATTGGAATATTTTAAACAAAAAGTTAATGTTGTGAGAGAAATGAACGTAGATACAGTTGTAGCATATTGTTTATAGAAAATTTACATGGTACTTCTGACTGCAAAGTAATATTTGTCGTTATTGCCATGCATTTTGATTTATATTTGTATGTCAAAATGTTCCCTTTTGTCGTATCATTCAACACAACTCAGATTCATATGGCCCCGTTTGGCAGAGCTCTAGCTCTAGAAAATCTGTAGGTTTCTTAGAGCTGGTCATCTGTAGCTCTAGGAAATCCTGGATCTAGAGTTGCAGGCATGTTAAGTGCATTTACATGACTCATTGCATTTATATTATATATTGAATAAAAATATTTAAATCACTTTAATTTAGTCAACAAACTACAGATCCAGCATAGATCTCGGAGCTAGAGCTGTGCCAAACGGGGCCTAAGTAATCATTCCTAGTATAGCGGTAGCTGTGTTGCGATCCGCCATTAGTAGATAAAAGTTTCAGTACACAATGGGCTAAATTGATGAGAATATAGGAGGGATTTGGGAAGTTTCCAGAGAGGAATGGAGAACAGAAAGAAGCAGCAGAGAGTAGACGGGAAGAGCCATGGGGAAGAAGCCTTTGCTCGGTTCGCCCCGACTTGTGCTGCACCTTCGATACTTGGACTTGCAACCCAGCCCACCATGTCTTGGATCACGTCCATAGCCCATCTCGCTCAATAGCTCATTGAGGCTATTGAAGAAGAGGCCACACCGTGACACTACTATGGCCCACCGCTTCCTGATCTTAGTGTTCTGTTGGGCTGTGACTTATAACTTATTTTACTATAACTGATTGAAATTACACTGTAGCTAATAGTGACTTATTTGACATAATTAAATTTAAAAAAATTTAAAAATAGAAAAAATGGGTTAGCCGAGCACGTGCAATGCAAACGAATACGGGAAAAAAGAACCAGTAAAAAAGCTCAAAAAAATCTAACAAAAATCAGAAAAAGACGAAATTTAGGAATAGTGAAAAATAAACTAGAAGCCAGAAGCTGAAGCCAAAATGAGCGGTTATGCGCCCCTACCGATAAAAAATATATTATCTTAATATATTGAGTTGATATTATCGGAATCAATGTATCCAGTCCACACACTCGGTCAAATCGTGTCTCTGGGCCCTTGGATCTGTCACGTATCAGGGAGAGCTATGTTGTTTTAGATGGTGAAATTTGTTTTTTTAATAGATTGTATTTTCTATTTTTGATAGATTTTTAGGGAGAGACAAGAGAGTGTTGGAAGAGATAGATGAACCATCATCATTAACTTCTTATTTTAAGCAGTATAGATGAGAAGGCATTCCTAGCTTCATGGTACGTCGCCTATGTATAGCGTATCTTCGGTTTGGATTTGTATCCTCTGCTTTAAGGCAGCAAAAGGCGGAGGAACACAGTGCCTCGGTCTTTGGATGATTCTTGGCCGTCCCATAGAAAAAGAATGATTCAAATCCAATGCTACAATGCAAAACAGTGGATGTGTAGCAGTGATTTGTTGTAGTATTTCTTTACAGTGTTTTGCCAATTTTTCTCGCTGTTTTTACTGTGCTCTTGTGCCTTTATGCCTTCAAGGCAGAGGATGTGCGTCAGTTCGGTTTGGATCCTACTTTAGTACACAGCGCACAGTTCAGCAAGGATTACACGATCAGTCATGGATCAGAGATATTAAAGACACCTTGAACATCCAGGCGTTGATGGAGTACCTCAACGTTTGGGACATGCTAGCAGAGGTTCACCTAAATAACGAGCAACAGGATAAGGTGAACCGGGTTTTGGTTACCGGAAGTTTTTTTTTTGTACCGGGGGTGGGCAGCAAATCCAATTTGAACGATTTTCGAAAAATATCGGTTGATTTTATCCGAAAATTTCAGTAGAGTGAGATGTAGCGGCCACGAGCAAGAGAAGGCTCGCTTCGACCTAAGACCTAGGGCAAAAGAAGAGACCACATGGGCCATTTAGGCCGGTTGTAAATTCAAAATTGACCGAAATTATTTGGTCCTTAGGAATTTTTACCGGGGTGGCCGTTAAATCCGATTTGCCGATTTTTTGAACCTGAAGGTGACATGGAAATGGACTGCGACAGGTACATTCACTTCAAGGTCGCCTTACCAAGCGTACTTTGCAGGAAATCTGGCAAACCTTTGGCTCCGTTGCGTTGCAAGTTCTTTGCATGGTTAGCTTCTTAGAGAATCACTAAGGCACAAGGATCTCACAAAATTTCGTTAAGTATCAAAGCTCACCCACTCAATCTATTCATGTGCTTTAGACTCAAGAGACTGGATTAATTTTCGCTCACACAACCCCTTATATAAAAGAGGGGGTATACCCTCTCTCCATCTGTTGGACTCTAATATCAACCCTTAATGGATACTATCTACTTACACATGGGTAAACTCTCAAACCCACATCTTATTGGGTTTTTTTTAACTCATATAACCTTTATGCGTGTTTTTCAAAACACATGAACCAGAATTCATCGTCCCTTAATCCAAGTGACGCACTTGATATTCTCAGCTTGTCTATGACCTTAAACTGCCTTTCCCAAGTGCTGCGGTTTAGTCTGTTGACCTTTTTCCAGTGTTTAGCAAACTACTAAAGTACCCATGTTTTGATCCAGTCACATCCTTCACTTGCAAGCAATTCTCATATTTGACACGTGTAGGTTCATCAATGACTTGCCTCGTGTTGGCAAGTCTCTTCCATTTTGGTTTCCATCTAGATCACCACCACACTTGCACCGACCAAGCTATTTAGTGCAACCCGTCACTTGAACCTTGCCTTTCATGTTCTTGTCCACCATACACCTTGCATGAGTTCGACCATCTCACCCAACATCTATGATTATTCTAGACCTTAGTTTCCAAATGAAATCCTCTTCCTTCTCGCCGTTGACCATATATAGTTAGCTCCAAGCCACATGCATATTGAAGACCAAGAGATGTGTCTGTTGTATGAGGTCCTTAGGGATCTCTAGGGTAGATCTAGCGGGGCTATCCTTTTCTTTTAGGGGTTTCGAGTGCTACACTGAGAGGGAGAGGGGTACCAACCTTCGGATGTAGAGGAAGAAGAGCCGGCCATCGCGGGTTCGTTGGTGAAGATCTGCGCACGGGCAGCGACGGTCGGGGAAGAGGTGCGGGGCTCCTCGGCGGCGGCGTGTCCCGGGCGGCGGCGAACTGGAGGCACGGTGGAGCTTCCCGTCGCTACAGCGCCCCCTCAACAGATCGGGTCTAGGGTTTGTCGGTGGGGTGACGGCGGCGCGGTCAACTTCGTGATGCGTGCCGCCCGGCCCCCACCTCTGTATTTATAGCGCTGGCGACAGGGGCCCACCAGCCAAACGGGCTGGGCGCCCCCGATCAGGGCGCGGTCAAGGGATGGGCTTTGGCCGTTGGGCCAAAGCCCTGAGATCACTCTAACATTCTCCCCCTTGATCTCAATCTATACTTTATCTTTAATTACTTTTGACTTTACACATTCCATCACAGATTAGTGCATAGAACATGTCTCATCGTCACGGTCAATCGCCGATAGATTCAACAGTTACAATACACCTCTCTGTTCTGAAACAGTTACTTTAATCTTTGGGCCATCTTTTAGTCCAGGAATCATAGGCTTTCCCTTAAACCCATGCCGGCTACATGTTCTCTGAACACGTTGGGTGGTAAGCCTTTTGTAAGCGGATCCGCTAACATCTTTGCGGTACTTATATGCTCTAGACTTATAATTTGATCCCGAACTTTATCTTTCACAACATAGTACTTTATGTCAATGTGTTTGGCAGCACCACTTGACTTATTGTTGTGGGCATACGTTACTGTGGGTTCATTATCGCAGTACAACTTAAGTGGTCTATTGATGTCGTCAACCACTTTTAAACCGGGTATGAACTTCTTTAGCCAGTTTACCTGCCCCGTAGCCTCATAACATGCTACAAACTCGGCATACATTGTGGACGATGTAGTGACGGTTTGTTTTGAGCTTTTCCACGATATAGCTCCTTTAGCGAGAGTGAATACATATCCGGATGTAGACTTTCTATCATCTCCCGCAAAATCAGAATCTGTATACCCCACTATATGGAGTGAGTCTGATCTTCTGTATGTCATCATGAGGCCTTTTGTTCCTTGCAAATAACGCAAGACTTTCTTTATCAATTTCCAATGTTCTATTCTAGGATTGCTCTGGAATCTGCCAAGTAACCCGGTAACAAATGCTAAGTCAGGGCGTGTGCATACTTGAGCATACTGTAAGCTTCCGACAGCTGAAGCATATGGAACCGCTTTCATTTGATCGATCTCATACTGGTTCCTGGGGCATTGAAAATCCCCATATCTGTCGCCCTTGACTATAGGTGCAGGTGAAGGACTACTTTTATGCATACCAAATTTTTTTAAGACTTTCTCTATGTATGCCTTTTGTGACAGTCCCAATACCCCTTTGTTTCTATCTCGGTGAATTTCGATCCCTAGAACGAATGAAGCTTCACCAAGATCTTTCATATCGAAGTTTGAGGACAAAAACTTCTTTGTTTCCAGTAGCAGACTGACATCACTACTAGCTAGTAGAATATCATCCACATACAGGATTAGGAAGATAAACTTCCCATCTTTAAACTTTGCATAAACACAGTTGTCCTCTACATTCTCTTTAAACCCAAATTTTCTTATTGTACTGTCAAACTTCAAATACCACTGTCTTGAAGCTTGCTTTAACCCATAAATCGATTTCTTTAGGCGGCATCCCATTCTTTCATTTCCTTTCACGACAAAACCTTTCGGTTGTGCCATGTAAACATTTTCCTCCAAATCCCCATTAAGAAATGCCGTCTTTACATCCATCTGATGTAACTCTAAATCATAATGTGCTACTAATGCCATTATGATTCTGAAGGAATCTTTACATGAGACTGGAGAAAATGTCTCATTGTAATCAATCCCTTCTCTTTGCGTAAAGCCTTTTGCCACAAGTCGCGCTTTATGTCTTTCTACATTCCCTTGGGAGTCATGTTTAGTCTTGTAGACCCATTTACAGCCTACTGTTTTGGCTCCTTTAGGAATAATTTCCAAGTCCCAGACTTTATTAGTCTTCATGGACCTCATCTCCTCTTCCATGGCCTCAAGCCATTTTGAGGAATTTTCGCTTCTCATGGCTTCTTCAAATGAGGTGGGATCATCCTCCATTTGAAATTCCTCTGTATGATAAATCTGATAATCATCAGAAATAGCTGATCTTCTTACTCTTTGAGACCTCCTCGGGGCCTCCTCATTTGGTACATCTACTGTTTGAGGCTGCTGTTGCTCCCCCTCATCTGTGGCAATAGGTTCTATATGATCCTGAAGAACAGGTTCTTCATTCTCATTCATTGTTGCCACGGGAGGAACAATAACAGGTGCTGGCACCACGGTGTCTTGCACCGTCGGTGCAGCGACAGCAGGTAGTGTGAAGAATGGCTCTTGAATCATCGGAGTGGGCGCAAACACCCGCTTCTCTTCAAGATCAATCTCTCGAGCTACCATGCTCCCCCTCATCATTTCATCCTCTAAGAAGACAGCATGTCTCGTTTCTACAAACTTTGTATATCTGTCTGGACAGTAGAAACGATAACCTTTTGACTTTTCAGGGTAGCCAATGAAATGGCAACTTACTGTTTTGGGATCAAGTTTCCCAAGGTTTGGGTTAAATACTTTAGCCTCAGCAGGACTCCCCCACACACGTAAGTGGTTTAGTGAGGGAACTCTTCCTGTCCACAACTCGTACGGTGTTTTGGGCACCGACTTACTAGGCACTCTGTTGAGAATATGAATGGCGGTTTTCAACGCCTCCATCCACAAACTCAATGGGAGTGTGGAGTAGCTCATCATACTTCGCACCATATCCATCAGGGTACGGTTGTGTCTTTCAGCTACTCCATTTTGCTGAGGTTCGCCCGGCATCGAATACTGGGCCACTATTCCTTTTTCCTGTAAAAACCTCGCAAAAGGTCCAGGAACTTGTCCATATGGGGTATGTCGACCGTAGTACTCCCCCCCACGATCAGATCGGACTATCTTAATCTTTAAATCGTGTTGGTTTTCAATTTCAGTCTTAAATATCTTGAATTTATCCAAGGCTTCATTTCTTTCTTTGATTGGATAAATATATCCATAACGGGAGTAATCATCTGTGAATGTTATGAACGAGTCATATCCATCCACACTTTTTACAGGAAAAGGACCACAAATATCTGTGTGAATAATTTGTAGAACTCCTGTGCTTCTTTTAGCGTCTTTCTTTATTTTCTTTACATATTTTCCTTTAATGCATTCTCTGCATTGTTCTAAGTCTGAGAACTCTAATGGAGGAAGAATATCATTCTTTACTAGTCTTTCTATTCTCCCCCTCGAAATATGGCCTAAACGACAGTGCCATAATTTCGACGACTCATCTAGAGTTCTCTTTCGTTTTCTGTTTACATTCGTAGACGAGGATTCAATCACTTTCTCGCACGCAACGTTCTCATTATCGCATACGACATTCACATCATCACATAATGATAACAAATAAAGTTCATTCTGTAATATGGCAATACCAACACATTCTTTATTAAACATTATTTCGCACTTGCCATTTCCAAAATTGCAATCATAACCATCTTTGTCCAAATTTGACACACTAATCAAATTCCTCTGTAAAGAGGGTACAAAAAGGACATCTCTAAGTAAAAGAGTAGAGCCATTAGCTAATTTTAATGAAAGATCGCCAACGGCTTCCACTTCAGCTTCGACTCCATTTGCAACTTTAATGCATCTTTCTTTTCTTTGCGTAGTCCTCGTCGAACGGAATCCCTGTAATGAATTAGCAACATGAACAGTTGCTCCTGAGTCAATCCACCAAGTGGATTTCGAATATTTCACATACAGGCATTCATTAATAAAGGTAATAATATTCTCACCTTTCTTAGCCATTATCATCTTTAAGTAGTCAGGACAATCTTTCTTGTAGTGTCCCGTCTTCTTGCAGTGAAGGCACTGGTCTTTGTCTACAGCAAATTTATTCTGTTGAGGCTGATGTACAGAGGCTTTGCCCTTGTTATGATCAAGATCATAAGACATCTGTAAGGGAGCATGATCCCTCTGTCTTTTCTGCCATGCAGTGTCATCCTCATTCTGTTCCCTCACTGGCGCCAAAGGCTCAGTGGGACGTGCTGTAGTGAGGACCCAGTCCACCTCAGCCAAGATAAAAGCTAAATCTAACTTTTTCTTTCACTCTCCATAATTATCACCTTTGAGAGTGGGGATTTCTCTAATACAACTCATCAAGTTGTATCCTCCTGAAAAATATTTCAAATACAGTGAGAACGTAACATCAAAATCATATGCCTTATTTCCAACGTTGGTCAAAAATACGACATACAATTTAAAAAACAATTCTATCATACATTAAATCTACATCACCGTTGGGCAGAAATAGAAATAATGCATGAAATCAACATTAAAAATTTATAATACTGATATTAACAACGTTGGTCAGAAAATAACAGTATCATAAATCTCTGGGAATTTTTATCTATTTTTTCAAAATTAAATTCTCCCGTTGGTTCGAATTTAATAATGAAAAACAATCAATATTAACTTTTGCAGCGGAAACTGTAATTATTCAAAAAATAATTCAATATTCAGAAGCATCATAACTATTCTCTTTTGATCTCTGAAAATTTAACACGTTGGTGCAAAAATTTCCAGAAATTTTGGGTCAAATTTCAATCAAATTCATCAACAAATACTTCTGAAAAACAACAAATATCAAAAAATCAATTTTACTGTTCATTTGGCCTGCTCAGCCCGGCCACGGCCTGCTCAGCCCAACGCCTCACGCGCGCGCGCCCCCGCGGCGGCCCACCCGCCTGCGGCCTTGGCGGCCTGCTCGCGCGGCCGAACGCGCACGGCCCGCTCGGCGCTCGGCCGGCCTCTCTCGCGCAGCCTCGCGCGCGGACGCGCTCGCCTACGCCTCACGCGCGGCCTGCTCTCTCGCGCGCGCGGACGCTGCGCCGCCCCCCGCGCCCGGCCGCAACCTGGGCCTGGGCCGGGAATTCACTCGCCCGCCTGGGCCGAATCCCGCCCGCGCGGCTCGGCGCGATCTCAGCCGTCGGATCGCATCCGACGGCTGCGCGGCGTTCTCGGCGGAACAAAACCGCCCGCGTCGGACGCCCCCGAAAACCTAACCATTCTCTCCTCTCCCTCTCCTCTCTGCGCCCGAGCAAACTCAGCGGCGGCGGCGGCGGCGACTGCGTTCACCCCGCCGGAGAAGGAGAAGAAGCCGGCGCCGCCGCGGGCCCTCTCGCCGGCGTGCGCGTTCCCCTGAGAGGGAGCGCGCCGCCGTCGAGCGGCTCCGTGTCGGTGCCCCTCCGAGCGCGCGCGCTCGGATCTGTCCCGCGCGCCGACGGTGGCTTGCACGTGGAGCGCCGGCGAGCCCAAGGCTCGGCCGTTCTCCCGCACGCCAGCGACGACGACGGCGGTCCCCGGTAAGTCCCGGTCTTTTCTTTAGGGTTAGGGTTCGGGTTAGGGTTAGGGTTCTTCGTTCCCCTCCTTTTCTTTCTTTTCTTTTTCCTCCGTCTAGATCTAAACGCTAGGTGCTCTGATACCAATGTTGTATGAGGTCCTTAGGGATCTCTAAGGTAGATCTAGCGGGGCTATCCTTTTCTTTTAGGGGTTTCGAGTGCTACACTGAGAGGGAGAGGGGTACCAACCTTCGGATGTAGAGGAAGAAGAGCCGGCCATCGCGGGTTCGTTGGTGAAGATCTGCGCACGGGCAGCGACGGTCGGGGAAGAGGTGCGGGGCTCCTCGGCGGCGGCGTGTCCCGGGCGGCGGCGAACTGGAGGCACGGTGGAGCTTCCCGTCGCTACAGCGCCCCCTCAACAGATCGGGTCTAGGGTTTGTCGGTGGGGTGACGGCGGCGCGGTCAACTTCGTGATGCGTGCCGCCCAGCCCCCACCTCTGTATTTATAGCGCTGGCGACAGGGGCCCACCAGCCAAACGGGCTGGGCGCCCCCGATCAGGGCGCGGTCAAGGGATGGGCTTTGGCCGTTGGGCCAAAGCCCTGAGATCACTCTAACAGTGTCTGGGTATAAGTTCTTCATAACTTAATTCACGTTAATTAAAATATGCACCATTCAACTCAATATGCAATGACCCAAGACTCCTCAAGACTTGCCAAGGCCCAAAACCAAATTTTTAGTGGGGTGGAAACAGGGAATAATCTAATCGTGGCCTCTATGCTGATCAGATCGCAGCTTACATGCTGGTTAGACCACCATGGACTCGCTACTCAGATCACTACCAGCACTAACACAGAACTATCTCTTCAAAAAATTATAACCGTCAACTAAAAATCGGTCTAACCACCTACACCAGTTAAACTGCAGCCATAATGCCAGTTAGACTGCATCCCTAGGCCCATACCACCCTTAACCTTAAACCTCTGAATTTTCTAAAACTTTGGCAAAACTGAATTTCATCTCACCAAAACTTATCAATTGTTCATCACAAATATCTAGGAACCTTCTCATAGGATCCTAGACAGAAAGATATCAGCTAAAAAAAATTGTACAAGCACTCAAATGTGTTGTCGGCCCTGTCCTAGTGTCCTTACACATGCATCACAGATAATTACATCGAAAGAAAGCTATGTGATGGTAGCAATACAAGCTACGACCCGTTTCCTGTCTCAAGTTAACACGAATGTGTTCTGAATCTGCTGGGGCTGCAGCAGTGCCACGAGAACCACCAAGAAGACGGTGAGCTCCATGAGAAAGACGTTCACCAACCCGGAGATGAGCAGCAGCGGCGCCTCGCCGTCCTCGTCCTGTACCTCATGGACGAGTAGCATCCTTGTGAGGGTTGCTATGAGCGCGACGAAGATGAAGAACACGCAGGTCCTGTACAGGTTGCTGAAGTCCGCGCCGCCGCCGGTGATGCTTCTGGAGTAGGACGCCATCAACGCCCCGAACATGGCGGGGCAGAACCCGAACCACACCAGCGACCGGCTGCGCGCCTCCGCCGGGTCTTTCGCGTTCCCCTTTGCCGAGGACGGCGGCGTCCTGCACACCTTCCAAAATAGGCCGCCGACGCACGCGCCGAAGACGAGGACGAAGGCTAACACTATGTATGCTTGTAAAATCTCAACTGCTGCCAGGAACGTGACGAGGGCGATCAGCGCCAGGAGAGCGTAGGTGGAGTACCTGATGAAAACCTTCACAAACTTCTCTCTGATTTCTTTGAAATCTGCTGCCAAGGGCACCGTGCACACCAGCATGATGAACAGCCCGAAGAGCACGGTGTACATGGTGAGCACCTCGGGCACCCTGACCCCGGCGCTGTGCTTGCACTTCGTGCTCCTCAGCTGGCTGAAGAGCGTCGCCGGCAAGCCCAAGAAGGCGGCCTGCGTGGCCTCCGACGATAGGTCGAAGAAGTACTTGATGTCGTCCTGGAACTCCTCGTACTGCACCACGCCCCATACCACCGTGTTCCGAGTTGAGAGCTTTATGTGATACGCGTAGGGCGCTCCAATCAGAAGCACCACCATCGCGGCGGCGAGGTAGAAATAGGTGAAGTTTAGCACCGCCGTGAGGCAGGCAGCGGTGATCATAAGAACGATGTTGGAGACAAAAACGGCAATGCAAAGCCACCGTATTCGGTGGCGATGGCTGTCTTCCACAAGCTCGTCGTCATGGCTGCCATCCGAGCTCTCCACCTTGTTCACACTCTTGTGGCGCATCTTATCCGCAAATAGCAACGGTGTTGTGTTGAGCACGAGAGAGAGGAGTGCAAAGAAGCTGAAGGCGATGGTTGCCTTCCTGGTGCTCCTGCAGAACGTGATGGGAAGGAAGCCTACCAGCATAGGGAAGATGATCCCGGAGGCAGATTTCTTGAAGTACTGCAGGAGCTGCTTGTCCACTATCAAGTACTGCGAGCGCTTTGTCAAATCCAACGGTCCAGACTGCTACACAACGTAATGGAAACAATGCTGAGATCCTAATGATCTGAAATTTACAGCAACAATATTCGGTACCAAAATATGTCTATTACAGAGTAAAATTTAGAAAACCCAAAGTTTCATGATTGTAGTTGCATAAACCCTAGACTTCGTGGTTAGTGAAACTTAACACATCATGGTTAGCGACTAGTTAATGTTAGTACATAATTAAAATGGGTTAACTGGATGCACCACATTCGCTGGGTAGGCTAGAAATTCCCAATTCATTGGAAGAAAGAAACAGGTCATGAAGGCAACAAATTGATCAGTTGGAATAGTAATTCAGGCACTTGAGTTCTATTAATTACATACACAACACTACTCTTGGTTTGAAATGTATGCATGTGTGTGTGTATACTCCTTAAAAGTGTGAGTTGGTGGTCGTCAGTGCGTTCTCCACTTGTCTCTTTGTAGCTGTCCGATCTTACAGGAAAGAATCTAGCGCTCCTTCCTACTCTTGCAGCCAGCCTCACATTGCACATCACCTTCCCTTCAAAAACCGACCGCATGATCACATGTGCCTTCTCTTCCCCATGCCGTGATCCCCAACTGCCCCCTTCCCACACCCCCTCCCCCACCCTCATGCCCTTACTCATGCCGCTCCACGCCCTCCGCCACGACCCCTCCTCCTCGCCTCCTCCACGCGATCCCAACAGTCCCCGCCTCCTTGACACCACCTCTGCCCTCGTTGGCCCCTGTCTCAACCTCCACAATCACGTACATTCCCTCATCCGTTCTGGCGACCTTGATGGCGCATCCCTTGCTGCCCGCGATGCCGTCTCCTCCGCGTTCGCCTCACCATCTTCACCTGCAATGCCATCGCTGCATCCATGGTCCACGCCGAGCGCTAGGACAACGTCATCTCCCTCTTCGACTTCTTCCACCACTGCAACATCGTCCCCAATGTCGTCTCCTACAACACCCTCATCCTCGCCCACTGCGAAGTTGTTTGTGTTGACTCCATGCTCCTCGTCTTCCGCGAGGTCCTCAACAACACCCCCTTTTCCCTTGAGGCCGTCACCTACTACCACCTCACCAAGGGCCTCATCCCCACCGGCCGCATCTTTGGGTCGGAGGTTGCAGGTGTGATGAGTTTGGGGGAATGCGATCCATGGAGGAGGATAGCAACCAGGATCACACAGCTCGCTCCAATGGCTAGATAGGTCTCTCTCTCTGCCTCCCTCCCTACGTGTGTGCTTGTGTTGCGTTGGATTAGTGTGGTTGAAATTGCTTGTGTTGACAGGTGCCACCTCACTGGGGAAGGAGAAGGAGGCAGCCAGGAAGACGGTGAAGATGTTAGAGACCTACGACTTCATCCCATATGGTGACGATGGTGGCACCAATAGCGAGGGTACATGCACCTGACGCTCGTTCACCGACCACATTCAACGCTCAGGTGCCATCGATCGCCCATAGTACTTAGATGTCACCGACCACCTATTGGGCCGGGATGCTTCCAACCACCTCCAATACTCAGAAGCTTTTGACCGTCAATGACATTCGGTTACTTTTGACTGCCTACTGTACTTGGGTGTTGTCGACCACCTTTGATACTCGGTCGTCTCTGATCGCCCGTTGTGCTCAAACATGTATGACCGCTTATGGAACTTGGTTGACTCTGACACCTTGGACCGATCGCTGCGCTCGGAAGCCACCAATCACCTTTTGTGCTCAGTCACTCCCAACCACCGTGGATTATTCAGTCGCTTACGACCGTCCACCGTAGTTGGACAGCACTGACCGCCTTTGATACTTGGTCGCTCATGATCGCCTACTATGCTTGGTTACTTACGACCTCTGGCTGTACCTAGAAGTTATCGATCACTTGCCGTGCTCGGGAGCTTACGACTATTCGCAATGCTTGAACATTGCCGACCATCCTCAATACTCAGTCGCTTACGACTGATTGCTGTATTCGATCGTCATTGACTGCCATCAGTATATGGATGCCTCTGACCGCTGTTGTATACGAGTGCCTTCGACCGCTTGTCAAAGGCACGTGCTTTCGACCGCCTGCAATACTCAGACGCTCACGACCACTCACCATAGTCGAGCGTCATCAACCGCCTTTGATATTCAAACTTCTTCGACTGACTTGGAGCACAGGTGCTTTCGACCATCTACAATACCCAGGCACTCACGACCGCTCGCCGTACTCGAGCATTGTCCACCGCCTTCAATACAGAGACTTCTTTGACCACCTTTGGAAGACAGACACTTTCAACTGGCTGTGATATTTAGGCGCTTTTGACCTCCTGCCATACTCGGGCACTTTCGACCACATGCGATACTTAGGCGCTCATGACCACTCGCCGTTCACGAGCGTCATCAATCGGCTTCGATATTCAGACTTCTTCAACTGCCTTCGGAACATAGGTGCTTTCGATCGCCTGTGATACCCAAGCTCTCATGACCCCTCACCGTACTCGAGCATCGTTGACCAACTTTGATATTCAGACTTCTTCAACCATCTTTGGAACACAGGCTCGACTGGCTGTGATACCCAGGTGGTCACGACCACTCGCCGTACTCTAGCGTCGTCGATCGCCTTTGATATTCAGACTTCGTCGAGTGCCTTCAGAACACAGGCGCTTTTTATCGGCTATGATATTTAGGCGCTTTTGACTCCCTGCCATAGTAGAGCGTTTTCAACCACCTGCGATACTCAGGCGTTCATGACTACTCACCGTACTCAAGCATTGTGGACCACCGTTGATATTTAGACTTCTTCGACCATCTTCGGAACACAGGCACTTTCGACCACCTGCCATACTCGAGCGCTTTCGACTACCTGCCATACTCGGGCGCTTTCGACCACCTGCCATACTCGGGCGTTTTCAACTACCTACCATACTTGGGCGCTTTCGACTACCTGCCATACTCGAGTGCCTCTGACCGCTTCTTGAAGATGGGTATCTTCGACCGCTTCTTGAAGACGGATGTCCCCAATGGCTTGTCAAAGTTGAGTGCTTCCAACTTACGACCCCGAGCGATGGTCTCCAGCTTCTGACATATGACCATGAGTGAGGGTCAACAGCTTCCGACTTACAACCACATGCAATTATCAAGGACTTCCAACTTACGATGACGTGTGATGGTCGACGGCTTCCATCCTGCGATGACGAGTTGTGATCAATGGCTTTCGACCTACGATGACGAGTTGGATTGATGGCTTCTGACTTACGATCACGAGGTGTGATTGATGGCTTCTGAATTAGGACCACACGTAATGGTCAATGGCTTCCGACTTATGATCATGCATGATGGTCGATGGCTTTCGATGTACAACCATGCGCGATGGTTGAGGGCTTCGACATATGACCATGAGCGAATACTGATGGCTTCCGACGTACGGCCCCGAGCAATGGTCGATGGCTTCTGACTTACGACCACGTGCGATGGTCGACGGCTTCCGACTTATGACCATGAGTACTAGTCAATGGCTTCTGACTTAGGACCACGTGCGATGGTCGAGGGCTCTGACGTACGACCACGAGCAAATGCCGATGGCTTTCGAGGTACGACCCCAAGCTATGGTTGATGGCTTCTGACTTACGACCATGCACGATGGTCGAGGTCTTCCGACTTAGGACCATGAGGTGTGATTGATGACTTCCAACTTACGACCACGAGGTGTGATCGATGACTTCCGACTTAGGACCACAAGGTGTGATCGAGGACTTCTGACTTAGGACCTCATATGTTGGTCAATGGCTTCTAACTTAGGACCACACGCACTGGTCGAGGACTTTCAACTTAGGACCACACGTACTGATCGAGGACTTCTGACTTAGGACCACGCGTGCTGATCGAGGACTTTTGACTTACGACCATGAGCGATGGTCAACGGCTTCTGATGTACGACCGTGAGTGAATGCTGAGGGCTTCCAACTATGACCACGCGCGATGGTTGACGGCTTTCGACATACGACCATGTGCGATGGTCGAGGTCTTCTGACATATGACCATGAGGTGTGATTGATGGCTTTCGACTTACGACCACGAGGTGTGATTGATGACTTCCGACTTAGGACTATACACGATGGTCGACAGCTTTTGACTTAGGACCACGCATGCTGGACGATGGCTTCTGACTTACGACCATGAGCGATGGTCGATGGCTTCCGACTTATGACCATGAGCGATGGTCGGTGGCTTCCGATGTATGACCATGAGAGAATGCTGAGGGCTTCCGATGTATGACCCCAAGCGATGGTCGACGGCTTTTGAGTTACAACCACGAGCGATGGTCGATGGCTTCCGACTTACGACCACGAGCGATGGTCGATGGCTTCTGACTTACGAGCATGAACGATGGTCGGTGGCTTCTAACTTACAACCACAAGCGATGGTTGATGGCTTCCACATACAACCATGAGCGAATGTCGAGAGCTTCCGACATACGACCCCGAGCGATGGTCAATGGCTTTTGACGTACGACCACGTGCAATGGTCATGGTCTTTTGACGTACGACCATGAGAGATGGTGGATGGTTTCCGACTTACGACAACGAGCGATGGTCGATGGCTTCCAACATATGACCACAAGTGATGGTCGTCGGCTTCCGACGAATGACAATCGGTGATGGTTGAGGGCTTCTAACCAACGACGATGCGCGATGGTCGAGTTGTGATCGTCGATCCAACAGGCGATGGTCGACGGCTTCCAACCTACAATGATGAGTTGTGATCGAGGGCTTCTGAGCTATGACGATGAGTTGGATTGACGGCTTCCGACTTACGACCACGAGGTGTGATCGATGGCTTTCGACCTAGGACGACATGTGATGGTCGATGGCTTCTAACCTATGACGACGAGTTGTGATTGATGGCTTCCAACTTATGTCCACGAGGTGTGATCGATGGCTTCCGACCTAGGACCATGCGCGATGGTCGACGGCTTCTGACTTATGACACCGAGTGATTGTTGTCAGCTTCCGACGTATGACCACAGGCAATGGTCGAGGGCTTTTGACGTATGACGATGTGCGATGGTCAATGGCTTCTGACCTACGACAATGTGTTGTGATCAAGGGCTTCCAACCTACAACGATGAGTTGGATCGATGGCTTCTGACTTAGGACCACACGCGATGGTCAATGGCTTCCGACGTACCACCACGAGTGCTAGTGGATGGCTTTCGACTTATGACCACAAGCGCTGGTGGATGGCTTCCGACTTATGACCATGAGCGATGGTTTACGGCTTCCGACTTACGACCATGAGCGATGGTTGATGGCTTCCGACTTACGACGGCAGGCGATGGTTGAGGGCTTCCGACTTACAACCATGAGTAATGGTCGTCGGCTTCCAACTTATGATGATGGGCGATGGTCGAGGGCTTCTAACGTATGATGACGGGCGAATACGGCGAGAGCTTCCGACATATGATGATGCGCGATGGTCGACTGTTTTTGACCTTTGACGATGAGTTGTGATCGAGGGTTTCCAACCTACGACGATGAGTTGGATCAATGTCTTCTGACTTATAACCACGAGGTGTGATCGAGGGCTTTCGACTTTGGACCACGTGCGATGGTCAACGGCTTTCGACTTACGACCACGAGTGATAGTCGATAGCTTCTGACTTATGACAATGAGCGATGGTCGAGGGCTTCTGACGTACAACCACGAGTGAATGCTGATGGTTTCTGACGTATGACCCCGAGCGATGGTCGATGGCTTTCGACTTACGACCACATGCGATGGTTGAGGTCTTTGGACTTATGACCACGAGCGATGGTGGATGGCTTCCGACTTATGACCACGAGAGATGGTGGATGGTTTCTGACTTACGACCCCGAGCGATGGTCGTCGGCTTTCGACTCATGACCATGAATCATGGTCGAAGGCTCCAGATTTATGACCATGATCGATAGTTGATAGTTGCCAACTTACGACCATCAGTGATGGTCAACCGCTCTCGACTTACGACTGCGAGTGATGGTCAATGGCTTTTTGACTAGGGACATCTTCTGATGAGTTTTGACCAGGATGGCTTTCGACCACAGACATCTTCCGATGGATTTCGATCATGATGGACTTTGACCACGGTCATCTTCTGATGGGTTTCGATCATGATGGTTTTCGACCATGGACGACTTACGCGGGCTTTCGACCACTAATTATGTTTGATTTGCAGATGGCTTCCGGTTTGCTTTCACACTATGCTGATTGGTTTTCTTTACTTTGTTCCCCTTGTGGGTCTACTTCTATACAGAATTAGCTTGTTAGAACAAAATCAATTTGTTTGCATGCTTTTCCACCTTTGCTTGAATCAGTTAGCCTTTTACTATATAATGAACAACTTGCACTGTGCCATAATCACCGCATGCATTGATCGGAGGTAAAGAGCTACACCAGCATCTCTTAGTTTTTCACTTTTTCTAGCATGCACATGATTTCTTTTTAATATACAGTTAACTACATCTATATAATAGTGGCTCGATGTATTAATTTAATACGATTTAACAATGGCTCGATGTATTGATTTAAGATGATTTTTTTAGTCCGTAGCAAAGTACATGCATTGAACTAGTATATATAGGCCATATTCTTTTCAGCTTCTAAAAGCTGCCTTTTGACTTTTCTACAGTAACTAGCTTTTAAACGGAGTATTTTTTAAGATAGGGTCTACTAGTTAATTGTAGTACATACTTTACTGACTTCATTTATATCGGCAAAAACCGCACGTGAGTTTCTGTTACTCTATAATTAATCTCTCGTACAAATAGTCCAAAAGTCACAAGCCACAGCTAAAAAGAACACGCCCATATGTATGTATGTATGTGTGTGTTTGTATATGCTACCATCTCTCTGTCTTTCTGTACGCAAATAGCTCAGGATTTACGACTAGTGTTCATATCATACATCTAAAGCAAAAGGATCCAACGCGTTACTAATAGGCTCCCGGAAAATAAAGTACCAATATGTGATCTTAGAGGAGGATCGTACTTGTTTCTCCGTCATTGCTTTCACACGAACGCAGCAGCACTGGATTTTGGCGATCTTACTAGGCTACCAACCTGCACCATACACATGATATATATACCACGATTATAAACGTCATACTACGGACATGCTTAGTTGCCTGTTGGACAAAGAAAGAACAAAGAAACTGGACACGCATATGCCGATAATCAGATTGATTTACTATACTAACCTGATCACTTTCGCAGCTCGTACCTTCTAAAATGCGAATCAGCTATCGAGCAAGATCAAGAAGAAACGATTTCTTCAGTGTGTCAGCTTTCCTGTTATACACACACATATATATGTAACATTGTTGTACTAACTACTCAGCTAATACAATACATCCAGTGTGAACAAGGTAATGTGTACTTCTAGGTCAACCCTTTTTAATGTCATTGTACTTAACACAAGTTTTACCTACTCCTGCCTGTAGTCAATAATGAAGCACGCAAGAGTACAAAATTTTAACCTGTTAAAGAATTACGACATGGTCTTATTCTTAGCTCTTCAATATACTAGGAAAGCAACATGTCGATCTGTTGGACAAGGTAATTAAATTAACTAAAAACAATTGCTACAGTAGTGTGAAAGCAATCTGTTAATAGAAAACCTTTGCGTTCGCTATAAAAGACTAGAAAATTTCATATTAATCAAAGAAAATAGAAAGATCTACTTTGCTTATTTTGGTAGATCCAGATTATAATAGTGTAAATATGTTATTTATGTATTACTTGTATCAACTAGCAAAATGGTCCGCGTGCTTGCGCGGGCTGTTTTTGTATTGAATTTGTTTTTTTAAATGAGTTCGTGTAAGAAATGCATATTTATTTCTAATATTATATATTTTTAGGGAGAAAATACTATTTCTGTTTTTTTAATACTTGTCACATGTAACTTAAATGTTATTCCCCAAATACGTGCATAGAAAAATAGTTAAACTTTTTCGAACATCATCCTTATAGTTTTTTTAAAAGGCTTGGCACAATACATATTACATATGTGATTTTGGTTTTTGAAAAATAAATGGTTGCAAAACTCCATTTGGGATTTTGTCATTGTATAAAAAACTATAGACTGTAGTTTAAGCTACGTTATAGACTGTAGTTTTTGTTTAGTTTAGTGTTCAGCATACTCCAATTGCCTATCGAATTAATCCACACAACGGTTTCTGTTATTCTTTTCTTTCCTTGTGAACTAAGCTTCGTAGTGCTAGCTCATTGCTTAATGTAGTAAGAACAACATTTGTGTTGTACCTAGTAACTAATTAACAATTCCTCTCTCACACTAACTTTCCTTGATTAGAAGGTAAGGAACATTGGGGGATGGCTTAATACAGTAAGAACATCATTTGTGTTGTACCTAGTAACTAATTAACAATCCCTCTCTCACACTAAATCTTGCAACACATGTACCACCAACCATTATTTCCTTCAACCACATCAATTCTTGCTTTTACTGTGCATATAAATTCCTTTTTTTGGAAGAGTGGGTAAATTACAAAATATTACAAAATGAAAGGAAGTTGTGTATTAAGGTCAAGGACAAACCTACTTTTTTATGTCACTATACCACAATTCAATAATTTCTCTTAATGTTTTTCTGTTGTAAACCATCTGCTGTTCGATAGTTCTTTGAGTACTTTGATCAATATCCACCATTATAGGCCAATCATGTTATGTAGAATACCTATAATTTGAATGTAATATAATCAACACAATCTAATAATAAAAATATATAGTGCATTATATGGTTATAGATCAAACCTGCTGATTATATCCATTGTCTTAGGAGTTTTCATGTCCATGTAGATACGCGTTGCACTTGTTGTGCCTAACGATAACCCTACTCAATTTATACAATTTAATCACTAACCTTGTATGTTAGTACAGATAAAATAAAAACACTATTGATCTTACCTTGGAAATCTCTGGCCGAATTTGAAGTGACAATCAAGACGGTTTGGTTGCCAAATAATTTTTCATCTACCATATTAGCAAAGATATCTCCCCATAGAGTTATCTTAACTTTTTTCACCACTTACAAAGTTAACATACAGAAGTTAGTACAATTATTTAATCACATTTTTTAATTTTAAATATAATATAAAACACTTACTCTAATAGTATAATTTCAATCTCACGGATGTTACAACTGACTGCTTGTATTCTTGCCCAAAACTCTGTAACCTTTTGGTTTTATTAGGCTAAGTAGCCCAATGGCATCTATAGAAAAATAGGTTTAGTTCTCATTTAAATGATAAAATCTTTTGATGTGGATGATGTACTTACCTGAGTATTGTTCATCATTTCCTAATTAACCTGCTCCTTAATGTATCACTATCAGCAAATTCAAAGTAGTGGTCCAAAAAATGCATAGATTTTTCATCGACCTCCTTTACTATTGTATTGTATAAGAAATTGATATTACAGTTATTCTTCAACAGCCGATACTTTTCATACTCCCAAACTTTGATGTTCTTTAATATGTAAATGGATTTCTCCTTTTTTTTTTGGCTTAAAAGTGTTGATCAATTGCTTTCCAATAGAAGCATGAATTGCATTACCCTGCGCAAAAATAATAGGATTTAAAATTTGAAAAGCTATTTGAAATACATATTTTTAAAAGTTGTACCTGCTCATCCAAGAGATTCATGTCGATTCCATACAATTCATTGGTGGATTGATTAATTGAATCCCAGAGTCTCAATACTTTGATTGTCCATGTGTACTTTTTGTTGTCAATGCACTTAGTGGTGTGGCTGCCATATTAGTTGTACCCCGGTAAATACATAGCAAAAGGGTTACAACGACTCTACATATAATATACTTAAATATGTACTTACAATTTGCTGATCTGGCATAACAATTGAACCTAGCAAATCAACTAAAAATTTAAGCATCAATTTCATATGCTACCAGTTTACGGTTTATGCAAAAGGGGAATAGTCCTTATATCTTCTATATTGGTTTTTTACATGTTTCTAAGAACTGCTTTCATATGTTTATATCTTCTATATTGGCATTTTACATGTTTCGCCAGGCTGATGTGGCTTGAAAATGTCAGCTTTATAAGGATTATGGAGGAATTAAAAGCTCATATAAGTGGTTGTTTCATTGTTTGCTATGATAGTATGGTTTACTGCTATGTAGATACTCTCTTCTGCTGGCCGAAAAAAGTTATGGGCAAAAATGATTTCATATTTAATGTGTACTTGATGACTTATTTGATGATTCTTGCATATGACTAATGATGCCATATATACTCAGCTATCCTTGTAGAAATTATTAAATAAATCCACCTTTGCTATTGTATGTGATATGACTTTGTAATAATCTTAGGCATTAAATGCATTCTTCAAATAGGGAAGTAAGTATTTCTCTTTTATGTATGCTACTTCTTAGCGTTTGAAATTGAAGACGGTTCCTCATGGTTTTCTCTACTTAGCTAACTGTCTATTTGCTGCTGTAACATAGTTGAGTTGAACACTATAGCCCCTACTATATATTGAACTGTTATTTGATGATTCTTGCATATGACTAACGATGCCATACATACTCAGCTATCCTTGTAGATATTATTTAAAAACCCACCTTTGCTATTGTATGTAACATGATTTTGTAGTAATCTTAGGTCTTAAATGCATTCTTCAAATAGGAAGTAAGTATATCTCTTTTATGTATACTACTAGCGTTTGAAGTTGAAGACGGTTCCTCATGGTTTTCTCTACTTAGCTAACTGTCTATTTGCTACTATAACATAGTTGAGTTGTACACTACAGCCTGTGCTATTAAACCGTTTAGTGAATTATATGGCATAAACGAATAGGACATGAGATTAGTATAACCTTGACAGTAGAGCTAATGAATTAAAAATGAGCAAGAAATTAGGAATACTACCAGATAGGTTTTCATGTGTAATTTAACTGTGACTGAATAGATTTTAAGAGAATTTGGAATAGAAGATTATATTTCTTTCTTATCCCGCTATGATGTTCTGCGGTTAGCTTGTTGCTTCTATATATTGTGCATAGCTAAGTAATTACAATTTGCTTAATTGACATGCCTATTTGTGCTTTGGCGTCCTGGTTGTGTGCCTGTTGCAGATGTGTTGTGGTGATGGCTACAACAATAGGATGCTTGATTTCGCCGAGAAGGATGACCAACGCAATCACTGAAAAGGATGAAAACTTTGTGTGCTTGATGAGACTTTTTTTTTGTTGTTGAGAAGGATGAAAACTTTATGCACTGGATTAGAAACTTTTTTAGTTGTCTTTAGTTTATATAATACATTACATGTGGGAGTTCAAATCTGATAAGGAATGGTCAACAATGAAGACATACATATGGCTTGTCCTTTGGTGTGTGCATGTACGAGTTTGTTTTCTATACGTGTCTTTTAGGATTGGAACTAAACGGACTTGGATTTTCATATGTATATGCAACAGCCTCTCCGAATAGGATTTTGCTTAAAGATATAGTTCTTAATTTAGAAGAGAAGCTCCATCGGCGCCTGGACCGAATAGGATTTTGATACGTATATGTGCCAATCTCTGAATAGTTACAACATCCATGTCCTCATCCTCCGAATAATTTAAACATCCACGTCCATGAACCAAAAACAAATATAACTCTACAACATAGTTCAGAGCCACCAAATAGTCTCGGCAGATCCAATGGTTAAGTTTGTTAACTAAAATAAGTTTTACATGATTAATGATCGGATGTTTTGTTTTTTTCTAAGAATTTCTCGTTATTTCTCTTTTTTCTAAGCGACTCTACAACACCTGTCATCGACTTTTAGTAATAAATAGATGTAGGTTGAGTACTAGTAGTTCTGCGTAATTCACTCTTAATACATTTTGTAATACGGTCAAAGATTTCCAATCCTAGTTTTTGCGCACTTTCTGCAAGTTTATTTACTACTCTTGTAAAACATACATAATTTTATTTTTAATTGACAAAATGACTACAAACACCCCATCTAGAGGAACTTTTCAAAGGATGCTTACCATTTGTCTCTACAATAAGAAGTGCTAAATTCTCTAGTAGAGCCTTTGGAGACTTTTATAAACCACGCCATTTTTATCCTCTAGAGACGATTTTAGTTGAGGCATTTTAGAGGCACATATAGAATTTTATCTTATACAGACATTTTTTACAAACTTTTTAAAGTGCACAAAAATGCTATGATGTAATGATGGTTTTTAGAGATGTTTCTACACTGTAGAGATATTTCTAAGGCAGTTGATACATGTTAAAAATACAAATAAATATGAAAATATAACAAAAATCTGGTTGGGATGATTAGTACGTCTAATCTAAAAGAAGTTTTCTTATGAGATCGGTATTTTGTTCACTACCAGGAACAACATCTTTCGTTACGCCCAAGAACCGTCAGGAAAAGAGGAAAACCCATCTGGATTTTTCTCATGATGGCCGCCCAAGCTGCATGGCAAGGAGGCTCAGATAGTGCCGGAGGACGAGTACGACTGCGAATTTGCGTGGGGAAGTACTTATTGGATGTTGCCGCGGCTTAGGGTGGGAGGCAATGGCATTGCTAAACAGAGGCTGACGTTCACTACTACAGAAAACCGTATTACAGATAATTCAGAAACGTCATCATAGACGGTTTTGTAAGTCGTTGGAATTTATGGGTCAGTAATGATATGAGGTCATCACAGACGGTTTTTAACTAAAAACCGTCTATGCTATTCTCTTCTACCCCTAAATCTATTTTTGTTAATTGGCTAGCCTCAGGAAATACTAGCCATGCCCTCTGGAACAAGTAGATCAACATGTACATGTATACATCCAATTCACATCTCAATTCATTTCACAAACATAAACACATCCATTTCGCAAATCAATTAATTGAAATGAAATAAAATATCCATTAACAAATACACAATTACAATCAATATCAATCTTATCCCAAAGAAAAAAAATCATTATACATTGTGGAACTCTCCATCTGCTTTTATAACTCTAGCCATAAAAAAGTACACGCACTCTCCTCGAATTTATGCAAGGTCCGGCTGTTGCAATGCAGTTGTAGAGATGGGTGCAGCCTGTCGATAGGAATATCAATGTGCGTACATATATAACCTGATAAGTATAAAATAATTGTGGGAAGATTGACAAACCTTAGGATTGGTGATCTTCGAGGAATCGAGGAGTAGTTTCATATGGTGGCAAACGTAGAATCCACACGTGTTGCCCAGCGGCTGCTGGTGGCACTGAAAAAAATAGAATGTGTTAATTCAAGAGGCATTACTACCAAGTGTTGTATAGGATTAATTAATGTGTACTAGTGAATACCCGAAAATTTTGAACATGTTGCAAGGGCTTGGCCCCTTCCGTCGAGCCACGTGTCCCTGCAACGTACGTGACGAACGACCTTCGTGATTCGAAAAAGTTAGTTTAGTCATTCGGAAGGAAATAAAGAGTACAATATAGTTATGTATGGAGAAAATGTATTTACCTATCGAGTAATTGGACGATGACTGTGTAATCGGTTTTGTTCTTACTTAGGGAATCAAGGTATATTGTTTTGTTCCATTTTAGTATACTTACAATTAAAATCCAATGGAACCGCTGATTGTAGGGTATAAGAACAAATTCCTTATCACGGTGAGCCAGCAGTGTTGTTGTAATATACCTCTCGACGAAGGATGCATCCTCGTTGATGGTATCCATGGCGACCAAGCATGGGTCCAGGAAACCAATTGGTGATTTGGATGATCTAGCTTCAGTCACCATGTATATATATATATATATATACACACACACACACACACATATATATACACACACACACATATATATATATACACATAGAAAAGCAACAAATTATATATGACATATATCGGTATTACAGCGTCCAGCATCGAACGAGTGAGGCGTCGAGAGCGTTGAGCGTGAAAAGATCAAATAAATCTTCAAAGGTCACTGCGAAGACACAATCTTGAACTTCATGCTGTAATGATCTGACCTGAATTTGACTGTGATACCTAAGCATCGTTCTGCCTGTGGCTTATTGGCCTGTTCCATATACCATGCGTGTAATCTTTGCCAACCAAATCCTAGGGTTAGAAGGCGCTTTTCCAGAACGATCATCGGCTCGCCTAGCATGAATTTGCGGACCAATGGTAGGTACGGGATATCACCATCGATCTTCTTTGATTTGCCCCTACTACCTCGGCTGTAGGTCGACTTCATGGTAGTCGACTGTAAAGGTAGCACCGGTGCAAGTTGCTTTGTCGAGAATAGCACCCGTGGAGATGGCACCGGTGCATGTAGCGGTGGTGGAGATAGGCCTTGCGGAGATGGCACCAGTGCATGTAGCTCTGGTTCACACTGCCCTTGTGAACCTGCCACCGATGAAGAAGCCTCCAAGGAGATGTCGCTTTTGGGCCACTGGATGAATGTTTCAATGGCTTGCCCTAGAGTCACGATCTCGTCGTTGGGGGGCTTCGGTAGCAGGACGACCTCGAAATTGGCATGCACACCATCCACATGAAATTTTCTGAAGCCTGATGCTAAAGGTGTACGGTGCACCATGGCCCCGTGAGTAGACAGATATGCCTGGCCCCAAGCAGCGCACAAGGGAACGGAGGTATATCTTACTTGGAGCTTGCACTTCGTAGGCTCCTACATAACGATACAAAATTAGCTACTCCAATAGGCCTATCAACGGATCGAGCATTCCAGAGATAATAATTATTACCAAGATGTCGTCCACAGGAAATCTGGCCTCACTTTCCGTCGTAGGATTGGACGTGCAACTACTTCAATGGTTGGGGGGCTGCCTAGCACAGGAGCGGCGGCGGTGGCGGCGTCCTGCTGATTTTTTGTATATCTCCGCATCTCATCTCTGACGTAATCAGCCAGCTCCTCTCTAAGAGATGCCTTGATTTCCTCTCATAGCCGTGCCTCACGCTCGGCTTTGGTTCTCTTCCTACTCCGATACAATTCAGAGTCATCTGAGAAACCATGTTTCCAAGGAACATAAAGCCCAAGGTCTCTCGTACGACCCAGGTGCTCCTTGTTTCTCAGGGCCGCGAAGAGTATATCTTTCTCCCTAGTTGCCTGGAATGATCCTTGGGAAGATTCTATACTCAGCGCTTCTTACAAGAGCCCGACATGTCATTTTACTTCCTACGAAGTTGTGGAGTAATTACAAGCTACGTAGTTCGATCGATATCTTACCAGGCGGTGGGACACTTCCTGATCTGCAGGGTTTCGGAAGGAGATGTCCCCCGATGATGTGGTAAATGACCTCGCTCTAATCCAATTTCGAGCGCACTCATCTGGGATCGTGGCAAATGGCGGGGCGGTGTCCCGTAGGATTGCCTGTTCGTCCTCCGTCCTCCACTGCAGAATTTTACCCGCATACCCAGCTGTGCCAAGTCTGTGGGGGTGTGTATTTTTTGCCTAGAGGGCCTTGTACACCGCACTTGCACTTCTAAAATCTTTGATAGTCTTCATCGCCTTAAACTCTTCCTATTGTGGTTGTAGGAATGGGTATTTATGAAAGGGCGTTAGATCCTTCTCCACGTACTTCTTGACAAGCACGCTCTTGAAGTTCTTCCATGCTTTGCACGCCGCTAGCAAGGCATGTCGTTGCACGGTGTCGTAATGTTCTTCTGGGATCTCAAACGATGCAAAGATTTCTGTCAGCAGCTCACGTTTCCTCCTCCCACCAAATTAACTGGCCTGAAAGCCTTGCCTCCTCCAGGTAGATCTGGATCGAAATGAAGACAGATGCGGTTCTGAGCGGCGCAATAAATATATAGCCGGATTATCACAGACGGTTTTTTAATAAAAACCGTCTGTGATATTCCGTATCACAGACGGTTCATCGGTAAGACCCGTCTGTGATACTCGTTTTTTCCGACACCAACAACACAGACGGTCTCCAAATTAAAACCGTCTGTTATAGTGTACGTCACAGACGGTTTTGTCAAACCCTCTGTGATTTGGCGTCTACTAATACTATTTCTATAGTAGTGGTTGGTGAGGATGTGCACAAATGCCACCATGTGGCGCATGCCTCAATGGAGGTGGATGGTCGAGACGAAAGCCGATAATGCGGTGAATTCGGGGTGGAGGCGGTGGGGGTATTTGGGGTGGAGTTAGGGTAGAGGTGGCTTTGGTGCGGAGTTAGGGATCGGATTTGGTGTGGCTGGGAGTTAGGGATTTTGTCCCAGATACATGCAGGAACAATGAAGACAATTTCCTTGACGATTAACCAAAAGGCCGACACAAAGATATATTTTCCTGCCGGTTCTTTGCTGCACCGGCAGAAAATGGTGTTTTTTACGACGTTATAAACTCGTCCCTAATATGGAAAATTCTGTCAGTCCGTCAGGAAAATTCCCAACCGTCACTAAAGAATCCTGTTTATGGTAGTTCCATCATTAGATCAAGTCGATCATATATCTCCGTCTGGCGTGAGCTGCATGACCTCATCGGCTCGTACGCCGCCCAAAGCAAAAGACACACATTTGAGGTTTGACGAACCGTTCAGTGTTTGAGGTGATCACACGGAGCAAGACTGGGCCAAAGCTGGTGATCCCATGGCAATAGTCGTCAGTCAATGGTGGTTGTACGACGGAAACAATAATACTAGTAATAATACAGAACGGTTGGGCGAGGCTTCATTTAATATTCTTAAGACTGTTTCAAATATGTATTCGAATACATGGAGCGGATCGTACTTATTTCGGTTATGTGTATATATCTGCACAGCACTTAGCTAAATAATAGTATCACAATATTTACGTAACTACTCTATATGCATACAGAATAAGATAGCACAAAAATGGAAGTAATAGTTGATGGAATTGAACCATGCTTACCATTGTAAATGACATATTTCTATTACTCAACATCTTTTATATCACAATAGCGGGTGCAAAGGATAGACATACTATAATATCTACACTGTTTAGTCAGTGGAAATAGTTGCCTGCATATATAGGGGTAGCTCCCCACCTAACAAGCCGTCACTGTCGGCCACCAACAGCCACCTCTCCATGCTCTGCCGTGGGCATCCATACACGTGATCATTGTAACATCCTGGCCTGATATGAGCCCAAAATATCACAACTAACTCTATCCTTTCCCAAATTAAACAATCTTTCACAAACTACTAACATCAATACAATAACCAAACTTTCACAAAATATTAAATTGAGCATAAACATCACGATACTGAATAAAAGAAAACTGAACATTTAACTGAAGCAATCATAATAACGAAGATAATCCAAATATTAAGACTAAGCAATGATACTTTTTATTGCAACCATACTAAAATCTCAATGTTATAAATGAAATTATTAACCAAAAGCAAGAGTTCACAAAAACCAAAGCACTAATAATGAATGTTGTGTCTAGTGTGATAATTAAAGCAATGCTATGGCATGAACTGAGTTTGCACTAGTCCCTTCCCTTGCATGATGTCTTTATCGTTCACCTAAAAACAACAATATAAGCAAAAGTGAGTTCACAACTCAGCAAGCACATAATAAAATACTAAACAGTATTAAATCACATTAGCAAGTATTCATATCAATTAACAACTATCTCATTTCCATCTATCTTTCATTAATGACACACACATAACCCATCATCTCTTTTATCTTTTCATGAATGTTGTACATATGTCTCATCTGCTCTTTTGCTTATATCGATAGAGCGAAGTGTAACACCCATCGGTGTCCACTCAAACCTATCCTTTTTCATATGGAGACCTTAAGCCCGTCCTTTTTCATATGGGTATCTCATCTCCATTCACATAGAATGCCTACTAAAGTAAGTCTTACTCTACCCACTCCTATGGGTTGTCCACACAAAATAGACTCTAGAGGCCCACATAGATCGTATTATCATTAATGCTCATTATGCAAATGCAGTGATTCTTTCAACATCAATCATTTATCAATGTTAATCACTTATCATCATCACCATTTAATCCATCATCATATGAGCATTATAGAAAGTAATTGTAAACATGTAAACAAGCATGTTAAGTATTGTATTAACAAAAATAGTAAGAGAAAACATCCCATGTTACCATTCTACCATGCACTTACCTTTTCTAACCACGAGGGACGTATTGATGTGAAGCCGACACTAACCCCGAACTTAGTCTTCCTATAGTAAATATCCAGTCTCAACAACATGCCACAATAGTACATAAACATCAAATAAACAATGTCGCTCCTACATGCTTTCCGATCCAACAATCCCCTCTTTACTAAGTAGCCCTTCCCTGTTATCCCAGTAAAAAATATCATAAATCTCAACTCAAAGGCCCTAACATAGCAAACCATATAATTTATAGAATCTACACAAAATTCTTGATACTTTCTTAGTTGGCCATAAACTATGATTAATCTATTTAACACATTGTTTTTAACCCCAAAGTCCATTATCTTACTGGATAGTAAAATTAACAATTCTATAACTATTAATTCACTAAACCAAACATAATAAATCAAACTACTTCTGAAATCTCTAGAAAATTATCTACATTTCTTTAGTTATGCTCAATATTTAATTCGGTTATATACTAAGTTCAATTATAGTTTTCCACGCTAGCAGTGAACAAATTCTGGATAGCAGTTAACCCAAGGGCATAACGTCTATTCTTTTCAACCAAATCCTATATTCTCGCACTCTATGGAAACCTTAAACAATTCTATACCACTTTGATATGATGCCAAAGTTAAGTAATAGGACCCAACTATCCCAAAACTCGCCCACAAGACAAAACAATCAATCTTAATGAGCAACAGTACCCAAAATTTATCCCTAACACCTCCCTTCCTTCCTAACCATAACTAGTATGAACTCAAACCAATCTACCATGGCCTAAAATGGGTCACAAGGTCTAGGATGTTATACCTACAATCTGAAGACTTGCTGGGACAATAGAAACTAGTCATTCCTCCTCTTTCCTTCCTTCTCCTCCCTTGACCAGTTCCCCTCTTCTCCTTCCTTCTTCTTCTTCTGGCCACGCCCTTCTCCTCCTCCTGGCCAATGCGCAGCAATAGCCAGCGGTGCGGTAGGGCTAATACAGCGTGCAGCAAGGGTGCAGTAGGGGGTGCAGCAGTGGAGGCAAGGCAGGGCGGTGGTTGCACAAGGTAGAGGGTGGCTAGGGTTTTGGGGTGACTCCCTCCCACCCCTTTTCTCCCCATAAAAAGGCTTAGACCACTTCCCCCTTCATAATCGACTTGGTTAAGAGATCGAGCAGAACTCCTCATGAACAGGTCCTTAGGAGGGTTGGTTTTGGAATATTACATTCTACCCCCTTAGCAGAATTCAACCCCGAATTCTACACCTCACGATTCTACACGGGTAACAAAACTGAGCTTCAAATTAAACTTTAACACATACCAGTTGTGAATAACTTTAGATATTTCTCCTGCATGTGAGACTCCAATTCCTAAGTCGCATCCCACTTGATTTGATTTAACCAAAGAACCTTGGTATACTTTATTATCTTGTGCCTCAATAGCTGCTCTGATCCCCCACTATGTGCACTGGACAAGACTTCAAAGTGAGATCTTGCTTGATAATTAATGGCTCTAAGGGTATCTCATCCTTCGGATCTCGCAAGTACTTCCTCAATATGGAAACATGGAACATGTTGTGCACTACGCATGGACTCAAGAAGGTTCAAACGATAAGTAAGTTTTCCAATTCGTGTCACTATCAAAAATGGTCTAATGTACCTCAAGCTAAGCTTTTATTTGGTACCAAACCACATAATGCCCTTGGTGGGAGATACACTCAGGAGCACATGATCACCGACCGCAAACTCCAACTCCCACCTTCTCACATTGGTGTAACTCCTTTGCCTGCTCTAAGTGGCAAGTAGATTCTACCTATTCTCTGCCACTTGGTCAATAGTCGGCTGAACCCAATCGGGACCCAGAATTGCCTTCTCACCTATAGTATCCTAACAAAATGGTGACCTACACCTTCGCCCATACAGGACTTCAAATGGTGCTACTCGAATGCTAGCATGATAGCTATTATTATAGGCAAACTCTGCCAATTCCAAATGATTCTCCCAACCTCCATTCCACAACAAGACACAGGAGCTACGCATGTCCTCTAATGTCTAGATGGTGCATTTAGACTGCCCATCCATGTGCGAGTGAAAAGCGGCACTAAGACGAGGCTGTTTGCCCAACGCACTCTGCAAGCTCTCCTAAAACATGGAGATAAACTTTGCATCTTGATCAAAAACAATAGTCTTAGGCACTCTGTGCAATCGTACTATCTCTCGCACATAAATAGGAGCCAAATCACTCACCATATTCATCGTGCGAATTGGAATAAAATGTGTAGACTTACTGAATCAATCCACCACAACCCAGATAGTGTCTTTCCCTCACTGCCTACAAGGAAAATCAACCATAAAGTCAATGGTTATGTCATCCCATGGCCACAACAAACCTCCAGTGGTTGCAATAATCCTACCAAATGCTTATGCTCTACCTTGACTTACTGATAAACCCCGTAGGAAGCCACATGTTGAGCAATATCCACTCTCATTTTTTGCACCAAAAACTCTACTTTAGATCATGATACATCTTGGTCTCACCAGGATTAACAGTATACAGAGTGCAATGAGTTTCCTTTAGAATATTAGCCTTAACTTGAACCTTCTGTGGCACACAAAAATAGCCTTTAAATTGTAATGTGTTAGTCTCGTCAATGCTGAAATCACCTTCTTTACCTTTATCCAAACGCTTCCTCAATTGCAAGAGTAATCGATCATACTGTTGTGCCTCCTGCACTCGCTCTAGAATGGCTGACTCAAGAAGTAATCAAGTTTCAGCCTGCACAGTGCCCACAAAACAATAGAATATTTTTATGAGCTCAAAATCAGCAATAAGGCAGTTTAGAGTAGAGGGTATCACCTTGCAACTAAGGGCATTAGTCACCACATTTGCTTTGCCTAGATGGTACTGGATGGTGAGATCATAGTCCTTAATCAATTCCAGCCACCTCCTCTATCTTAAGTTTAGATCTTATGAGTGATGGTGTATTTGAGGCTTTTGTGGTCGATGAAAATATCACAAGTTTTCCTATACAAATAATGCTGCCAAATCTTTAGAGCAATGACCACTACAGTGAACTTTAAATCATGGGTGGGATAGTTTTGCTCATGTATCTTTAACTGCCTCAGTACATAAGAGATTACTTTGCCATCTTGCATGAGCATATGACCAAGCCCTACTAGAGATGCATCATAATAGACTTTGTAATCTTCCCTGGCTCAGGGAGGGTGAGAACAGAAGCAGTCACCAACTTCTCCTTTAATGTATAGAAACTACACACACAATCATCTGTCCACTAGAATTTCATGCATTTCTATGTTAGTTGAGATATTGGCTTGGCAATTATGGAGAAACCCTTCAAGAAGCATCGATAATAACAAGCTAAGCTGAGCAAACTTCTCACTTCTTTAACATTGGATGGTCTCTTTCAGTTTATCACTGTAGAAATCTTGCTTGGATCAATAGAAAGACCTTCTCAGTTAATCACATGACCCAAGAAGCCCGCTTCCAAGATCTAGAACTCACACTTCTTTAGTTTGGCATAAAACTAATTCTCCCTCAGCATCTCAAGCACAAGTCTCAAATGTTTCTCATGCTCCTCCTTGTTCTTGGAATAAATCATAATATCATCAATAAACACCACCACAAAGTCATCGAGGTACCTATGTAGTATACTATTCATTGTCTCCATAAAAATAGTGGGGGAGTTCATTTCTCCAAAAGATATAACTGTATACTTATAATGCCCATATCTGGTGGAGAAGGCTATCTTTTCAGTACCTGCTCTCACAAGTGGATCTGGTTGTATCCAAACTATAGATCAATCTTAGAGAACACCTTGACTTCCTTCAATTGATCAAATAAATCCTAGATACAAGGCGATGGATATTTGTTCTTGATAGTCACTTGATTGAGAGTGTGGTAATCAACACACATGTGCCAACTACCATTACACACCTGCACCAACTCCCATCCTTCTTCTCTGTGAATAGGACAACCACTCCCCATGGTGACACACTACACCAGACCATCCTTTTGGATAGCAAATCATTCAATTGTTTCTTCAATTCATCTTGGAAAGGTGGAGCCAAATGGTAAGGAGATAAACAAATAAGCCAAGCACCAGAAACAAGATCAATTTAGAATTCCACATTCCGCTTTGGAGGCATTCCTGGAAGCTCTGCAAGGAACACATTGTCAGGACCTGGAACTTGCAATCTGACCCCTATGTGTTTACTATGCTTGTCCTATGATTAGTGTCTAGCACACACATTCAGCAACATTCATATCACATCTGTACATGATAAATTTAAAATAAGGTAGTGTATTTAGGTAGCAAATAAGCCTATATGGCAAAGTGTACAACATTAGAGTTGACCAACCAAATAAAGCATATAATAACAAAGTTCAATGGAAGTGAAAGATAAATGATGCACTAAAAACTAGCAAGTATGCCTCATCCCAACCACAGGCAATTGACTAGGGTAGAACCCTAGAAATCTACATCTTCATCGCCAAAACCTGTAGTGTAATAATACCTGCAAGATGTGTCTTCTTTTGCATCGTCTGGATATATTCAACAAACAATGGTTGACTATCAAATTTGTATTCCACAAGACTTTTAAACAAAGATATATAGTATGCATGCTGAGTCAAAAATAGTTATCTAGTCTAGTTTGATTTACGAAATATACTTTCAATTGAATTAACGAGTAATAGATTGTAAATGGAAGTTGTAAGAGTATTTAAATTTGATAAGTAAATAATGGTAAAGCATAAATTGCATATTTAGAACAAGAGACTTGCTGCCCCAAAATCTCGAAACAATGACATAATCCTTGGAACCAAACTATGCATGGATATCCCATCCATACCTTCCTAGAACCATTTTGTAGAACATAAAGCTACTTATTATGGGATTTCACCAAGCTTTATCCACAACTAGGGACATGGCTATTCGAATAGATTTACACTCTACAGAGGTTGTATACTTTACCCATATGACATAAACATCCTACACTACTATAAAAAGGCTAATAGACACCTAATCATAGACAGATGACAAGAACCGTTAGTATTAAATGCAATCATAGACGGTTTTAGTTTAGAGACTGTTTGTGTTGTTTCTAGCTCTAAAAACCACCTGTGAAGTGGAAATATCATAGACGATTCATGGTGAACACCGTCTGTGAAGTATCACAGACGGTTCTTAACTAGAATCGTCTATGATATTACCAAGTATCACATATGGTGTTTTCTTTAAACTGACTGTGATACTTCACAGACAGTTTGTATTAAAAGCCATATGTGATAATTAAGTCATCACAGATGGTTTGTATTAAAAATCGTCTATGATAATTTAACTCATTAATTGCAGACCCGTCGACCCTCACAGATCTATCTTAAATTCCAGATCTGTTCTCACAGGCTGCTGCTTTAAGGAGGTGAGGCTTTGAGACCATTTGGTGAAAGGAAACCGTAGATTTGCAAGAGTGATTGTAGATACATTTGTTCTTGACTATCAATGGTTAGTAATCTATTCCTAATTGCATTATACTTTAGATCAAGCTTTTGGTAAAGGGAGAATTGAAGATGGTTTAGATCTAGCTTGATGTAGAGAGAAGATTATTTACAACTAGCATGGTTTAGGGTTTAGCCAATTCATAGTATATTTCTACTTAATTCAATTCAATTAATTATTCTTGCTACATATAGTTACTTTATATCATATATAGCCAGTATACTTATTAATTATTTCAATATTTAATACTAAATTATTATATGCGTAACATAGGACCAAAGCTAGATATACGCTATGAACCATGTGAGTAAAGAGTACATTAATGGCGTATCTACTTTTACAAGAGCTACTGAGGAGGATCTGTTGAATAAGGGGGTAGAATATATGTACTGTCCATGCATCGACTGTGAGAATCTGAAGATGTTTAAGAACCAAGCGCAAATCAAAGCACACTTGATTCGAAGGGGTTTCAAAAGGGGTATGCATGTTCATGTGCTGCAAGTCAAAGTACACGAGATTGTTAGCTGTGCTCGAACTACTAAAATTGAAGGTAAGAAATGGCTGATCTGATAAGAGTTTCATGGCGCTATTAGGTCTCTTAGTGAACATGCTTCTGGAGAAAAACGAGTTGCCCAAAACCACTTACAAAGCCAAGAAGGTCCTTTGTCCATTGGAAATGAAAATAGAAATAATACATGCATGTCCAAACGATTGTATTCTCTACTATAAAGAGTGTGCAAACATGCATGTATGTCCAGTGTGCAACACATCCTGATACAAGCGTAAGAATCAATCAGATGACAACGAGGGAACATAGATGAAGAAATGACCTCCTCCTAAGGTGGCATGGTATCTTCCTATAATTCCATGTTTGAAGAGGTTTTTTACGAACACAAAAGGCTTCATTGGCACTCAGTGGAAAGTAAGAAGGATGGAATACTAAGATAAGGATGGAATGCTAAGACACCTTACTGATTCCGTAGTAAAGAAACATCAATATGGATGCATATACTCAAATCCATTTCAGTCTTGTAACACATGACTGAAGTGTCCCTGAATATCGACCAACACAAGGGCATACTTCGATAACAAAATATGGAGCGGCTGAATGTTTGGATCATGAGATAACACAATAGTTAGTTCAACCAATGGTTGAAGGAGCGACTTGCTAGGAGCTCGTCAAGTGATATGCTGACATGGTTGGTGTTGTAGGGGTGGCCCAACCCCCCGTGACTGGGCCGTGCAACTAGTCCAACATGTAATAGGCCCAATAGTGTAGAGGAATATACCAGTGTAAATATACCAATGTACCCTCATCCTTTGTAAATACTAAGGGGTAGAATGGGGATTTCCCATTCTACCCCACTCATATATATAAACCCCCAGGAGGGGCAAAGGGACACATCTCTCATTCTCACCAACACTCCCACAGACTTGGCTCTCCTCTTCCTCCTCTACTAGTACCCCGCTTTCCTGTTTAGCCCGTAGCTACAACAGATGGCGCCGTCCGTGGGGACGACTGGAAGTTGCGTATGGAAGAGATTTCTCCAGCATTCAACAAAAGTGGTGGATATGTGGATCTTTTCAGTTCCTGGGGGCACGCTGCCTCATTCATGGCGTCTTTACCGTCTCACGGGTCGTCAGCGGCAGATAAGTAGTTTGCCTACTATAAGTTTAACCATCTTGACTGTAGAGGTGTAGGGGCGTTATCTGTATACTTCGCTCTATTTTATAGATGCAGTGTTGAACAGATCTAATCGATCCGCCTTTTTCTACGTTACTGCTGTCCTCGCCCTGCTACGAGTGGTGACCATAGAGATGGTTAGCAAGAACCTCGAACCTCCCCCAGCTCGAGAGGAGCTCTGTACCGGCTACGCCATAGCAGCGCGCCCGCCTCTGTGTGCAGCCGCTTGGGCTTCGTTGACTCCGCGCCCCAACGTCTCCGCCCCTCGGCTGACTTCGCCCTCGAAGTGTACGTGCGTGTGCATGCATGAAGGTCCGCAGTGATATGTTGCGAGCCTCTTACAAGCATCCGTACATGGTGTTAGCTTTACGTGCATACAAGAGATACTTGTTGCATGAAATATCTACCCGCACGCCTCCGTCGTCGCGTCCGTCGACTCCGCGCGAGACTCCGCCCGGCCTCCGTCTCCGCGCATACCTGCTGGGCTCCGTCGTCGCGTCCGTCGACTCCGCACGAGACCCTGCCCGGCCTCCGTCTCCGCGCGTACCTGCTGGGCTCCGTCATCGCGTCCGTCGACTCCACGCGAGACTCCGCCCGGCCTCCATCTCCGCGCGTACCTGCTGGGCTCCGTCGTCGCGTCTGTCGACTCCGCGCGAGACCCCGCGCGGCCTCCGTCTCCGCGCGTACCTGCTGGGCTCCGTCGTCGCGTCCGTCGACTCCGCGCGAGACCCCGCGCGGCCTCCGTCTCCGCGCGTACCTGCTGGGCTCCGTCGTCGCGTCCGTCGACTCCGCGCGAGACTCTGCCCGGCCTCCGTCTCCGCGCGTACCTGCTGGGCTCCGTCGTCGCGTACGTCGACTCCGCGCGAGACTCCGCCCGGCCTCCGTCTCCGCGCCTACCTGCTGGGCTCCGTCGTCGCGTCTGTCGACTCCGCGCGAGACCCCGCCCGGCCTCCGTCTCCGCGTGTACCTGCTGGGCTCCGTCGTCGCGTCCGTCGACTCCGCGCGAGACTCCGCCCGGCCTCCGTCTCCGCGCGTACCTGCTGGGCTCCGTCGTCGCGTCCGTCGACTCCGCGTGATACTCCGCCTGGCCTCCGTCTCCGCGCGTACCTGCTAGGCTCCGTCGTCACGTCCGTCGACTCCGCGCGAGACTCCGCCCGGCCTCCGTCTCCGCGCATATCTGCTGGGCCCCGTCGTCGCGTCCGTCGACTCCGCGCGAGACTCCGCCCGGCCTCCGTCTCCGCGCATAGCTGATGGGCCCCGTCGTCGCGTCCGTCGACTCCGCGCGAGACTCCGCCCGGCCTCTGTCTCCGCGCGTACCTGCTGGGCTCCGTCGTCGCGTCCGTTGACTCCGCGCGAGACTCCTCCCGGTCTCCGTCTCCGCACGCAGATGGCATGCCGCCGGGCAGCACTCACGTGCGCTCCTCGTCGACCAGCCCAACCAGAACGCCAGCATCCTCGGCGGTCCCAGATGCACGTATTAACATAACTAGCGGCGATCGCGCGGACAAGGCTTCGCCTCCACCTCGGGCTGGCTACAGCCCCCGCACCGATGACCTCGATGAAGGCTTCGCCTCTGCGGCGTCTTCATCCTTCACTACGAGCCGGCTGCACCGACCTACGCAGCTGCTCCGTCCCTTGGCCTTCGCTTCGCCGGAGTCCGAGCGGGCCGCAGCAGCCGACGCAATGCCTCCACCGCCATGACTTCGCCGGCCTGCAGCATCGAAGTGGGCTATCCCGTCATCAAGCCGGGCTCCGCAGCACAGATCGCGCAAGCAGCTACGTATGGCAAGGCACTGGAGATAGCCACCACTGCGGGGAGACCTCGCCGAGCTTCGCCCGCGCAGACCGCAAACGCGCCTCCAAGCCTTCGTCGGCCTTCGCTCAGCTCCGCAGCAACTCCGCCGGCTTGCCAGCGACACCTCGCCGGCTCCGGGATGCCTCCGATGACCTCCGGGCTGGAGTCCACGAAGGTGAGTCTCTGTACACGGCGAAGCCCGCTCCGCCCTCTGCGCGCCTCGTGCCGACGACCTCGTTAGCCGGGCTCCGTGTCAGCCAAGGCACCGTGTCACTCTGCCGATGTCTCCGAAGTCTCCGCTGACCTCTTCGAAGCCCCTCATCCCCCCCGCTCGACGCAGATCTTCCGGCCAGGATCGGGAGCACGCAGCACTGATGGCACGTGTTGTGGTATGCTGGACAAAGCATGCATGCATGGCTCATCCTGGGCACGCATCCACGCTCCAGGACATGCACGCCCGCCGTATATACATGCATGACTCCGTCAGGCCGGCGCCCGTTCTTCGCGTGGTCAGCCTCCGCATGGATGGGCTCCATGTCGAAGCTTCCGCACTCGTACAGCATTGCGTGGGTCGGCTCCGTATCTCACGGCGAGGCCTCCGCTAGCTTCGCACAGCCAGGGTCTCCGCACCCACGGAGTCTACTCCATGTCGACACCATCCTGCCAGGTACGCGCTGCATGTGATTATGTTCGAGGCTTTAAATCCCTGCTGCAATTTTTGCTTGCATGGCTGTAGTTAGATGGTTGGTCATCGTATCATTTATCGCGACTACGGTTCCATTCTAAGAGCACTCAATGTGGCCATGTTTGCCTCTCCAGTTTTGCCTGTTCTGGCTGCCGTAGCGTTAAACGCTTTTCCAGTTCTGCATTCTGGACCGTTTCATTGTTGCAAGTCTTTAGCCATTTCTTTCGCGCCTCTGTTTTGGCCCCTTTTTGGTTTAAATCGCGCGGCTGCCTCGAGCGTCGGCGTACTCTACGGAGTATAAACAAAGACGCACGTTCGCGTGTGCACTCTCCGTCAAAGACACGGGTATGAGTATAAACCAAAGACGCACGTTCGCGTGTGCACTCTCCGTAGCCAGGGGTACAGGTATGAGTATAAACCAAAGACGCACGTTCGCGTGTGCACTCTCCGTAGCCAGGGGGTATGGGTATGAGTATAAACCAAAGACGCATGTTCGCGTGTGCACTCTCCGTAGCCAGGGGTACGGGTATGAATATAAACCAAAGACGCACGTTCGCATGTGCACTCTCCGTCAAAGACACGGGTATGAGTATAAACAAAGACGTGTGGGGGGACGCCTCCGCGCGCACTCCACAGAGTGTAAATTAAGACGTAGCGTCGAGGTACGCCTCCGCACGCACCAGTCTACGGACTTTAAATAAGACGTAGCGTCGAGGTCCGCCTCCGCACGCGCGAGTCTACGGACTATAAATTAAGACGTAGCGTCGAGGTCCGCCTCCGCATGCACCAGTCCACGGACTTTAAATAAGACGTAGCGTCGAGGTCCGCCTCCGCACGCGCGAGTCTACAGACTATAAATTAAGACGTAGCGTCGAGGTCCGCCTCCGCACGCACTAGTCCACGGACTTTAAATAAGACGTAGCGTCGAGGTCCGCCTCCGCACGCACCAGTCCACGGACTTTAAATAAGACGTAGCGTCGAGGTCCGCCTTCGCACGCGCGAGTCTACGGACTATAAATTAAGATGTAGCGTCGAGGTCCGCCTCCGCACGCACCAGTCCACGGACTTTAAATAAGACGTAGCGTCGAGGTCCACCTCCGCACGCGCGAGTCTACGGACTATAAATTAAGACGTAGCGTCGAGGTTCGCCTCCGCACGCACTAGACCACGGACTTTAAATAAGACGTAGCGTCGAGGTCCGCGTCCGCACGCACCAGTCCACGGACTTTAAATAAGACATAGCGTCGAGGTCCGCCTTCGCACGCGCGAGTCTACGGACTATAAATTAAGATGTAGCGTCGAGGTCCGCCTCCACACGCACCAGTCGACGGACTTTAAATAAGACGTAGCGTCGAGGTCCGCCTTCGCACGCGCTAGTCTACGCACTATAAATTAAGACGTAGCGTCGAGGTCCGCCTCCGCACGCACCAGTCCACGGACTTTAAATAAGACGTAGCGTCGAGGTCCGCCTCCGCACGCGCGAGTCTACGGACAATAAATTAAGACGTAGCATCGAGGTCCGCCTCCGCACGCACCAGTCCACGGACTTTAAATAAGACGTAGCGTCGAGGTCCGCCTCCGCACGCGCGAGTTTGCGGACTATAAATTAAGTCGTAAATTGCGACACGGCCGAGGCACTAGGGAGTGCCTCGCTTTAGGCGGCGCAACACTTGGATATCGCGCCCTCGCGCGCGTTGCACTAGGGAGTGCACCGCGAATTTTTGAAGGTAGGGGAACGGCGGTCTCGCCTCCTTGCCTCCGCGTGCGTAGCGCCCTCGGCCTACGCCGCAAGCGCCCGCTCTTTGCGGGTGATGACGGGAAAATGGGCGTGAACCCGCCTCCGCGTCATTAGAGACAAGTTAATTAAATTTAGTTAAAAATGAGACAAAGGAATCAGGTATTGCGGGTCCATTACTTCCAGAATTAATACATTTACATAAAAATTCTGTTAATTACATCTCTTTGCGAGAAAACCCCTGATTAAGAATTCCAACATAAACATTACAACAAATTACAACATATGACTATTACAAAAATATAAAAGAAAAGGTCTTCAATCTTGGCGTCGCTGATGGATGCTTGCGCGAGGGTATTTTAGCTGCATTTATATTATTTTGCTAACATGGCATATGATTTTATTTTTTAGTGAACCTATGCATGTATCATGATTGAAGTTTAATTATTTCAGTTTTCTATTATTTTGCTTCATCTTGTAACATTGTATAGCGCTTGCAAATATTGCGCGCTCGCATGTAGCATAACCGAAGCGAAGGTTGTTTTTAATATTTCTATTACTAGTAGCATGCCACGGATTTTAGAAATATTTCATTATTTTATTTGTTTTGCTCCGCCTTGTATTACTACTAGCATTGCGTAGCGCTTGCACGTAGCGTAACCGAGGCAAAGTTTATTGTATTTTATTATTTTTTTAACATTTGTATTGCTACATGCCATATATTTTAGGCATGTAGTGTAATAAAAGTATGTCGTTATTTTATAATTTTTTTATTGGTTCGCCTCACCTCGTATTACTACTAGCATTGCATAGCGCTTGCAAATGTTGAGCGCTTGCATGTAGCGTAACCAAAGCGAAGCTTGTTTGTAATATTTTTATTACTACTAGTGCGCCATGGATTTTGTGCACATAGTGTATGAAAGTTTAGGACTAATTATTATATTGTTTTGCCCCGCCTTGTATTACTACTAACATTGCATAGCGCTTGCAAATGTTGAGCGCTTGCATGTAGCGTAACCAAAGCGAAGGTTGTTTGTAATAATATTTATATTACTACTAACATGCCATAGATTTTGGGTATGTCATGTAATAGAAATTAAGTGTTTTTCTCCACCTCGTATTACCACTAACATGTAGCGTAACCGAGGCGAAGTTTGTTTCTTTAACATTTGTATTGCTATATGCTATATATTTTAGGCATGTAGTGTAATAAAAGTATGTTGTCATTTTATATTTTTTTTATTGTTTTGCCTCGCCTTGTATTACTACTAGCATTGCATAACGCTTGCAAATGTTGAGCGCTTGCATGTAGCGTAACCAAAGCGAAGGTTGTTTGTAATATTTTATTACTACTAGTGCGCCATGGATTTTATGCACGTAGTATATGAAAGTTTAGAACTAATTATTTTATTGTTTTGCTCCGCCTTGTATTACTACTAGCATTGCATAGCGCTTGCAAATGTCAAGCGCTTGCATGTAGCGTAACCGAGACGAAGTTTGTTTTTTTTAAACATTTGTTCATGCATTTTTATTATTTTTGCAGCATATACCCACCCCTAATTCATGTCCATTTGAGGGAACCGAATTGGGACAATGGGGTTTTCAATCTTCTCACTCTCGGTTTGTATCCATTTGTAGGGGACCGAACCTAAGAGACGAGGGATCGAGCCCTTGCTCTTTGGGTTTGTATCCATCTAACGGGACCGAACCGAGAAATGAGGTCTTCATGCCTCGCCTTGATTTGTATCCATTTGTAGGGGGACCGAACCTAAGAGACGAGAGATCAAGCACTCGCTCTTCGGGTTTGTATCCGCCTAACGGGACCGAACCAAGGGGGCAAAAGCATAAAGAAAAAAAGCAAAATGAAGCCTTGATTCATATTGCAATGATCAAATCTAAGAGTGAAGAGGGATAGGAATAAGAAAGCTTTTTGATAGGGTATCACAATGACCAAACCTTTGCACGGGCACACCTTCCTCTATCTATTTCCTTCTCTTTTTCTCACAAGTGTTTGCTGAATGCTCTCCAAATGGGCAGCGTTTCCTCCCCTTCTTCCTTCCAAAAACCTCCTTTTCTTTCCATACCATTACCCCTATTTATAGAGAAAGGATGAGGGGTGGTTTATGAGGAGAAGTTATGGCAACTTCCCACTTTGATTTTCTTTTTTAAATTTTATTATTAATTTTTTATTGCTACTAAAGTCTCTACACGTACAAGCATGCAAATATATG